>JARYHS010008074.1:276586463-276608062 GCA_031002005.1 Vandiemenella viatica | reverse complement strand
TACGGCCCTCCCTCAGACCAAATGGGCGACCTTTTTTTTAGCTCTACAGCTTGTTGAGTGGGGGGGCCCCTACAGCCGGTGATCGGGCCTCCATCAGCCTGGCGGGCTCGGGTACATTTGATCCGCTAACCACCCCCCCCCCGCCCCCCCCTAACACCGCCCCTAACTTCGAGCATGTTTTTCAAGCCGTTTGAAATCCCTAACCAGGCATTGTTGTCGTGTAATACCCGTCGTATTTTTTGTATGGTCTCGCTCTCAGTTCCTTCAATAATTCTCTAACGTCTTTCAGTTTCTGATTCTTCATCACCCATGAAATATATCTGTAAAAACTGTGGTTTCGTATTCGACGAAGGAAGCATAGATTCAATTCGGTCATATACTTGCCCCTGGATAGTAAATGTCGGTGAAAATCCTTCCTTTGCAACAATTCTATTGGTGCCAAAAGACGTCATATGGAAGCAGGAATTATACTTTCTGATAAGATTAAAAAATCACCGCGATTCATCTGCGTTGTCAGAAAACAGCTGTTTTAATTGTTCCATACCTGGCAGGCTGATATCGCCTAGCTAGCGATTGTTCCAAAGTTACAGCAACTCATGGTGATGCCAAATATGTGGCATTCTGTCGTCGTCGATTTTTCGTTTGCTCTCGATGGATGGGTTGTTCTTCTCGCCGATCTCGCGTTTGTTCGAGTGTTTCAGCAACTCGCTTCAATGCCAAATATACGGCGTGTTACATTTTCGTTTGCTTCAGTGTTGCAGCAGCTCCTGAGATCGATTGCCGTTCGGCTTGCTCTTTGCGCTGAGCTCACTTTTTTCCTGATGTCTCGGCAGATTGCCCCGACACCAATTGTTCAGTTTTTTGTAGTCGTCCAACTTAGCGACTGCTTCGGCAATTCTTTAGCCATAGAAGCCCCTAGACGTGTCAACTGCTCAATCCTTTGCAGCTCTGCTTGAGGATTTGTATCCTGGGTTTTGGCTATTTCAAAGCATTAGTTTCCTAAGATTTCTTTGAAAGATTTGCCTTTCGTTTACCCGGCATCTCTTAAAATTACTAATTTCAAACCTCGCGGATAAAAATGAATATAGATTTAATTAATAGAAACTCAAAACATTAGCAATAAATTGTTGGAATCGAATAAATACTAATATTCAATTAGAAAATAAATATCTAAGTGGCCATAGTACGTTAATTTCATTTAAAAAATTGCGAAACTGAAAATGAATATTTTTATTTGCACTGAGTATCTTACAATTACTGATTTTTTTGTTTGTTTATTTATCTGTTTTTTAAAAAAGAGAATTTATTTTGCTCATTGAATATTGATTTTGTTTTGAGGATATATTGATTCGATCAATTAATTCTATTTTAAAATAGAAATGTTCGTATTATAGTAGTAATCGATTCTCTTATTCATAACGATCTGTTAATGTTGGTTTCTCTATTTGTGGAAACAGTTGAATACCTTTAGACCAGGTTACTATAGTACGTTCGTTTAAAATCATTAATTCTGCGCTAAAATATGTTCCAATGTTAAAGTAGTAATTCATTGTTTCTTCATAATTGGTTTCTCACTCTACAAACAGAATTGAATGGCTACCGGTGAATTACCACCCCGCTTGTCTGCCACTCCACTATCTGAATACAATATTGATAAATTTCAAAATTTACTTCGGGCAACGCCGCGTGGTTCTGCTAAATTGTCCAAGCTTACTATAGATCTTTTGATACAATATCGGTACAAAGCGATACATGATGTCACTAAAATGGCGCTCATGAAAGGAGCTTAAATGACTAATAATGTTTCAGTTCTCATTCTGGCCCAGGCTGCATTTAAAAATTATCGCTAGAAAATCAAAGCTTCTATCACTCGCACATTAATTCATTCACTACATTGTATGTTAGTGACGTCATGAATAGCGAAATAAACTTGACTTATTATTTCAGATCGCTATTCTAAATGACCACGAATATAGACGCTAGCAATGTGGCGCTCGTAAAAACGCAGTAAAATAAAATACTGAATACATCTGAAACTACATTCAGCCACATGAACTTTGTCGTCAGCTTCATGACAATTATTGAAGTAAAGTAATTTAAAAAATTATACAAAAATTCTTGTAGCTTACAGTGTACAACTGAAAGTTCACAATTCTCTACAATCGTTAATATTGCTGGTCTAGTTTACATCACGATAAAGTGAATTTAGTGAGGTGTATAATGAAATTAATTATGATAGTAATTTATGCTATACTAATTAGGAATATTGATACAGAAAATTCTGTTACAACTCGAAATGTAGTTCCAGTGCATTTAATGTGTATCGTTTGATTTTGTAGTGGCAATATTAGTAGAAATAGTGGTTTGGTTGAAATGCTTTCTGGACCAGAATGTTTTAGTTACAGTTTAAGCAAGAAGGGATTTAGTTATTCCTTAATAAGCAGCTTTTATAAGCTCTTTGTAAACGAGGTGTATTGTGTTGTAAACGACTTCCAGTGTTGCTTCATGAAACAATAAGTTTATACATTAGCCCATTGAATACATTTGTTTTAAGTGTAAGATTCGATAGATATTTGCAGAATATTGAATAGTAAGTAAAAAACTCTGTTTCTTGAATCATAGTATCTACTATTCATACAAAAATTTTGAACAAAAAATAAAAAGGGTGAGTTAAGTTTTAAATTTTGTCAAAAATAATTTGTAATACTGTGGTATGACATAGTCATCCACAATGAATATTAATAAATAAATAATTAATATTCAGATTTTCCTTGTAATATTCATTTATCTAAATTGTCAATATTATAAATATTAGGGTTAATTCATAGGTGAATAATTATGTATTAAACCCGGGCAGCCAGATTTATTATTATATGATTTAATTTCTGTGCAAAACTTGCTATTCAGAAAATATTAAATGTGGGAAGTTTGAACCGCAGTTTTGAACGTTCAGAGAACGGGACAATGCCCACTGTCACCGTCATGCTGACGCCTTCGCTTACAAAGGGGTGGCGCGCGGCAACCGTTACCTGCCGAGTGTACTGACCTCACCCCTCCCCAGTGCCTCGACAAGGTCAAGCAAAATGTGCGGGAACGGGTAGCAAATGTTAGCGACGACACGAAGCACATGATGATGGACATATATTGATGCACCAATCTTGAACGGATACAGGGGTTCACAGTTGTTAATTCAAGGCTTCTGTTCCATGTGCGGGCAGAGGAAAGCTGGCTTTGCAGCGACAAGAGGACACGACGCCATATTCGACTTCACTTGCTGCCGAGACGAGCTACAGTGCGGACGTGTCACCCGACACGCCCTTAGCCGTTGATCAGTAACTGTGTCTGGTCGCATAGTCTGGCTCAGATGGGCTGGAAGCTGAGCGGTCCACCTGCCAGAGATTGTAAGCTGATGTGCTAGCGCGGACATATCCGCAAAATCTGGCATTCGTTGCAGCAGTGGCACAGAGCGTGTCACACCTCGTCGAGAAGATGCGATTACGGTAAAGTACCGGCGTATAGGTCCACAGTTCCATTGGGTTTTAACGAGGCTTGCTAACCCGTAAACGGCTCCTGAGATAAGACTCTGCTCCCATCATAACAATTACTGAGCAACCAATATTTCATGTTCATAACTTCAAATTCGAAGCATCTTGCTCATTGTTTTAAATTCAAACGCTGCTTTTAACTTTAAACGGCACCCCTGGGATTATTTTGTAAATGTTAACTTTAAGTTGTTGGCCTGTAATGCAACTTTAAAACATGTTGACTTTGCAAAATCATTGAGATATCTAAAACAGTTTTATGTTTGCTTTTATCCAGCGAATTGTAAATGTCGGGTATTGCTTGTTTGTTGTCTTTGGATTATGTTTAACGTAACGTTAACTATACCCGGCCTTGTATAAACCAGAAGACTAAATAAATTGAGTATATTTTTGTGTGAAACTAACTTCTTGTAGAAATCATGGTTCTAGTTCACCATTTAACCAAATAACCAACATATTGGATGTCATACATATTATTAATAATTATATTTCATCAACGTATTGGCTCCCCCCTCCCGAACCGGCAGTCCAATACAATACAGAGACTGTATAGTAACAAAAAAAGAAACAGGAAATAAATTAAACCGAGATAGCATTGAATCCTTTACATTTTTATAAATACTACATTTCGGGCGCTTTTAGCAAAGAGTAAACGTGGCAAGGCTATCTAAGAAGTAGGAATCTCATTGTTGTTTGCGTATTGATATTAATGACAATTTCTAAAAGAACTATGCGTTTTTGCGGGATAAAATCTATCCTATGTCACTTCGCACGCACTTAACTGACTTCATGCTCAATTTCATTTGAATATATTGAGTTATTAAGGCGTGATTGATTCCAGAAGTACATCCTAACACACATCCAAACTTTCTCATTTTATAGATATATAGATAGATAGATAAATGTATTCATTTTGGCCAGTATGAGGAAAGTTAAGACTTATTTTATAGTACAACATGGACATATTTCGTTCTTTCAAAGTTATCAAATTTACTGCTTGCCTACAGTGCTATAGACATTTCCGTACTGAAGGAATGATCTCTCATAGCTAGACGTTTTTGAATGTATAGAGGATTGGCGATGTGAAAATTCGTTATTCTTCTTTTTCGATCTATCATATATTTATTTAACTCTTAATTCTTTTACTTCTTTTATAACAGTTTGATTCTTTGTATAGATTACCAATAACTATCCAACCACGAAATTTCATACCTCTACTTTCCTTGAACATTGAACATTGCAGCTGAGTGGTAAATTCTATCGCTATATCAGGAAACTGAGGGGAATGGAGGGAGTAGAGATGCTTACAGATAAGGATGGAGAAGAAGTTAAGGAGGATTTGAAAAAGGCAGAGATTTTAAGTAACTTGTTTAGTGAAGGCATTAGGGACAATGAATCAGAAACGGGAGGGTCTAATTCGGAGAATGAGCTTAACAACACAATTAGAAATGAAGATACAAAAAAATTTGAAATTCATCCTAAGGAAATTACGAAGGAAATAAGCAAGATAGCCGGATGTGACATTGTACCTTATCTTGCAATTTTATTTAAATTGAGTCTGGATATTTGGTGCTTACCACAGGACGGGAAAAGTGAGTTAGTAGTACCGGTAAATAAAGGAGGGGTGAGAAATAGAGTCGAAAATTACAGGACATTCAGTTTGACTTCAGTGGTAGGTCAATTAATGCAAAGATTGATATGCAACCACATCAGAAACGTATGTGAGGAACGTAAGTGATTATCAAGCAGGCTACATGGGTTCAGGCAAGAATATTCATGCGAATCTCAGTTGGTGGGATATATGCAAGATATTTCAGATGAAATGGACAAGGGAGGCCAAATTGATAGTGTAGCACTAGATCTGTCAAAAGCGTTTGACAGAGTGAGCCTATAAAATGGTAGTAAATAAGGTAAAAACTATTGGTGTGGATGAGAAAGTGATTTTCTGGGTAGAAGAATTTTTGAAAGGTAGAAAACAGAAAGTTAGGGTAGGAAATGTAGTATCAAGACAAGTGGAATTAAAAATGCGAGTGCCACAGGGTAGCGTATTGGGACCATTACTATTCATTATTCTAATGAATAATTGTGTTGATTGTTTACTATCTGAAATTAGTTTGCAGATGACATAATGCTGTATAAAAGGATCAAAACGGTTGAGGAATGTAAACAGTTGCAGGGTGATCTATACAGGATATCTAGTTGGGTTGGTAAACATGGGATGAAGATAAATGCATAGAAAAGTCAGTTTATACAGAAATAAAAAAACAAAAGGTTAATTATGAATATAAGGTGGGGAAATAATTGCTTGATGAAGACTTGAAATGTAAATATCTTGGCATTACATTTGATAACAAGCTAAACTGGGCAGGACACATTGGACAGGTGGTAAGGAAAAGGTTTCAAAATTCTGCACTTGGAGAGAGTGATGAGGAGATGTACGAGAAAAGTAAAGAAATTGTGTTACAAAACTTTGTTCAGACCTATTTCTTGAATACGGTAGTGTAGTATGGGACCCTCATCTTGCGTATCAAATACAGGAGTTGGGGAGGGTGCAAAAAAGGGCTGCTAGATTTGTTTCTGGAAATTATCGCAGAATGCAACCAGTGACAGATATGATAAAGGAGCTGGAATGCAAGACAGGAGGAGGATGAGGAGGGTTATGGGTGTGTACAGGGCGTGTACTGGCGATGAGGCATGGAACGATATTGGAGTAGGTATGAAAAGTAGTTCATGGAAGGGAAAAGATGACCATGAACACAAGCTGGCACTCGATTTCAGGCACAAGGGTGTGGGAAGATTTTCTTTTTTAGGTAAGGGTGTCAGGAATTGAAATATGGTTTCAAGAGAAATAAATAATTTACCGAAAAGCGTTTAAAGAATTTAAAGATAAAATTTGTAAAGGGCAAATGTAGGTGGGTACAGGACAGGGGGAAGATTGGAGTGTAGGGAAATTGCCACCGGAACCTGTGCGCCATTGCAATTTTTTAAAAAATTAATAATTAAATTAAATTAACCGCGCCGGCATAGGATTGCAGTGCTCGTGGTTTCGAACCTACCTCGAGTTGAGTATTTTGTCATTCTTTATTACCTTTTCACTTGTTGAAAAATACATATCATGTATGTGGAAAATATGAAGTATCTACATACATATAATAATTAAAACATTTGAGCAAAAAAAAAAAAAAAATTCTTCGCCTGAACTAGAAACCTGATACTATATGGATAGTAACACAGTCTGCAGAAAAAGAATTTGTATATCCATGTTATAGTTGTATTTCGTAGGCAGGTTTTTGGAAAGGAACTAGCCAAAATATCTCATACACATACAAACTTTCATGTACTAAAACAATCATATGGCCTTTGTTATGTCAAAATCACTTCATACTAAATTACTAAAAGAGCAAGAAGGTATCATTGTTGCCAGTTAGATAGCTGAAAAGTGGTTTCTTATAACTTGTAAAGTAGGAATAAATTCTTGTGTCTTCTCCTTAAGGCGTAGTGCCAAAATGACACTTCGTTTAGCCACCAGTTGCTATTCCTCCGTCTCTTTCTGTTCTGAGTGTGAGAAATCGTCTTTTCCTTCTGTTACAGGCAATGATGGGAGTTTGATACTAACAGGTTTCAATTTTGGAGATATGATTTTCAGCCGCTGTATATTTTATAATCACGCTTCGCTTCCTGTAAGGTGATCCGTAATCTCGTGGTGCCGAGTCAGGAGTAGCGGCAGAAAAATCCTAGGTTGTAAACAACCGATACATATTTTTCAAAATATATTTCTTGCTAATGGAACGTTTTGGATAATGTATATTATCGGCGAATATAGCAGCTACACCCTTAAAACAGAAACTGCGTAACACGAAGTGATCAGAAAAATTCTTCTAACCTAATTTCAAAGGACTATATTCTTTGAGGAGCTTGTAAAACACTATAACGATTTTGTCCCTGAAACTGTTCCTTTTCTTATGAAGTTAGGAAATTGGTTTACAAAACTTTGATCAAATCATCGGTTGAAAATGGTGGCGTAGTTTGGGGACACGCCATTTTTGGGCTATCAAAATACAAGAGTTGGAGGATGTGCAAAGAAGAGCAGCTAGATTTTGTTTTTTGCAAATTATTGCTGGATCCAGTCAGTAAATGATATGTGAGAGGAGCTGCGTTGGGAGCCATTTGTAGAAAGGAGGAGGGTGAAAAAAAGTGCTAGGAATTTACAGAGCATATGTTGCTGATGGTGATTGGAGAGAAGAATAAAATTTGTAAATCAGAAAAATAAATGAGAGAGGAATTTAAACAATCCAATTACGGAAAGAAAAATAAAAAAAGTTGGTAATAGGATGACTATGGCAATTACCACCGAAGAGTTAGCTCCATGTCAATTAAAATTAATAATATTAATAATAATAAAGAGTTCAAGGATATGGTCAGACCAATATGTGTATGTATGCGAGTTCAAACTTGAATTGAAATATAACAATCCCTTTGTCATCACAATATCTAGACACCAAAAATAATGACCTAGCTCGGTAGGTGAGCGGTAACCCTCTGGCCCCAATTCCGGAGAACGTGGGTTCAAATCCCCACCCAGCCATCGAGATTTAGGTTTACCATGGTTTCCCTAAATCACTCCAGGTGAACACCGGAATAGTTTCCTTCCTATGGCCCATGGCTTAATTCCTTCCAGTTCCTTGCCCCCGTTCCTTTCCCGCCTCTAACGACCTGGGCGGTCGACTAGGCGAAATGTCTTCATCATATATATTATTTCAATAAGGTAAGTAGTGCATGGAAGGGAAAAGATGACCATGACCACAAGCTGGCACTCGATTTCAGGCACAAGGGTGTGGGAAGATTCTCTTTTTTAGGTAAGGGTTTCAGGGATTGAAATGAGTTACTAAGAGAAATGATGAATAATTTACCGAAAACTTTGAAAGAATTTACTGATAAAATTTGTAGAGGGAAAATGTAGGTAGGTGCAGGATAGGGAGAAGATGGGTGTGTAGGAAAATTGCCACCGGAGCCTGTGCTCCATTGCAATTAAATTAAATTAAAAATGTCGATATTTCTAAAATTCAGTTTTCTATGTTGCGAGTCATTTATCTCCCTGGATATCTATCTGAAATCGTTTAATGAAGTTTCATTTTAAATATTAAGATCTCATCTTTAGTGACGTCATATATTAAGACAGAAATTTTTCGGAATTCAACCCTTAAAGGGCAAAAGTATCAATATTTTTGCAATGCGTTTTTGTGTCAGGAGCGATTCATCTCCCTCAATATCTAACCGATATAGATAAATTAGGTATCACATTAAAGACTGACGTCCCCGCCGTGGTAACATCTTATTTTAAGAAAGGAATTTTTCGTAATTCGACCATTAAAGGGCACAAATGTCAATTTTTCTAAAATGCCTTTTTTGTTTCTCGAGCCATTTATCTCCCTGGATATCGAATCAAAATCGATAAATGAAGTTGGATTATGAGGAGTAATGTCTCAGCTTTGCGACATCATATTTTAAGAAAGAATGTTTTTTGGAATTCAACCCTTAAAGGGAAAAAGTATAAATTTTTCTATAACGCATTTTTGTGTCACGAGCGATTTATCTCCCTTAATATCAAACCGATATAGATAAATGAGGTATCATATTAAAGAATAAGGTCTCCGCCGTGGTAAAATTATATTTTAAGAAAGGAATTTTTCGTAATTTGATCCGTAAAGGGCGAAAATGTCAATTTTTCTAAAATGAGTTTTTTGTATCTCGAGCCATGTATCTCCCTTGGCAATTAAAAAAAATAATAAATGAGGTATCATTTAAAAGATTGAGGTCTCCTTAATGTCTTCGGTTCAATTACCACATTTTAAGAAAGAAATTTTTAAAAATTCTAACCCCTAGAGGGCAAAAGTATTAATATTTTTACAATGCATTTTTCTGTCACCAGCTATTTACTTCCCTTGATACCAAACCGAAATCAATAAATGAGGTATCGATTTAAATATTAAATTATCCGCTATGATCATATCATATTTTAAGAAAAAACTTTGACCAAATTCAACCCTTAAGGAGCAAAGATATCATCATTTCTCAAAACTTTTTTTTTTACCTCGCTTGATAACTAGTCGAAATAGATAAATGAAGCATCATTTTAAAGACCAAGGTGGCTGCTTTGCTCACAACACATTTTATAAAAGGATTTTTTTTTTTAAATTCGACTCTTAAAGGGAAAAATTATCAATATTATTTATACGTGTTTTTTTTTTCTATTACGAGCCATTTACCTTCTTTGATACTTAGCCGAAATCGATAAATGACAGATCGTTTTAAAAATTTAGGTCTCTAGCTATGTAAAATCATAAATTAAGAAAGATTTTTTCGAAATTTGGTGCTTAAAGTTGTAGCGCGTATGTAGATTGCAGCACAGAGATGTCAATAAACCTTTTTTTTTTATGTAATAAGTAGCTTTTCGGATATTTTTTCTTCTTCTGTTACGAAACACTGTCGTTTTGCTGTACAATTCCAATGTAAATATTTTATTGGCACAGCAACAAATATTTCAGAGATATCGATATGTTGTGCGCATTTTTATCAGGTTGGTTTTATTCTGTTAAGGTCAGTGACAGTTTGTCATAAATACAGAGTGTTTTATATTTTCCTAACTGTTTCGTAATATGTTGCGAGTATTTTGATGCGTACATATTACACTAAAAAAAAATATTTGCTACAAATATACGGTTCTACTTTTCATTATATTACAAGCATTCAACCGCACTATTCATCGCATTTTATCCACGAAATTTTCGCACGGGTCGTCTAGCATATATTATTTCCATAAGGTGTTTTTTTGTCACAAACCATTATCTCCCTTCACACCTGACCGAAATCAACGAATGAGGTGTCATATTAAAGCTAATGGTCTTCACCTTGATCGCATGATTTTTTAAGAAAGAATTTTTTCAGAATTCGACCCTTAAAGGGCAAAAGTGTCAATATTTCTAAAATGCTGTTTTTTGTGTTACAAGTCATTTATCTCCCTGGATACCTATCTGAAATCGTTTAATGAAGTATCATTTTAAAGATTAAGATATCCGCTTTTATGACATCATATATTAAGACAGGAATTTTTCGAAATTCGACCCTTACAGGGCAAAAGTATCAATATTTCCGCAACCGCGTTTTTGTGTCACTAGCCATTTATTTCCCTTCATGTCTAACCGATATAGATAAATGTGGTATCATATGAAAGGGATAGGTCGCCACCGTGGTAACATTAAATTATAAGAATTTAATTTTGTAAATCAACTCTTAAAGGGCAAAAATGTTAATATTACTGAAATCCTTTTTTTTTCTCCAGCCATTTATCTCCCTGGATATCTAACCGAAATCAGTAAATGAAGTTGGATTATGACGAGTAATCTCTCAGCTTTGGTGACATCATATATTAAGGAAGAATTTTTTTGGAATTGAACCCTTAAAGGGAAAAGAATCATTGGTTTTACAACACATTTTTGTGTCACAAGCTATTTATCTCCAATCACACCCAACCGATATAGATAAATGAGGTATCATATTAAAGAGTAAGGTCTCCGCCGTGGTAACGTTATATTTTAAGAAATTAATTTTTCGTAATACGATATTTCTAAAATGCGTTTTTTGTGTCTCGAGTCATTTATCTTCTTGGATACATAACCGAAATCAATAAATGAAGTAGGATTATGAAGATTAGTGTCTCAGCTTTGGTGACATCATATACTAAGAAAGATTTTTTTTTGGAATTGAACCCTCATAGAGAAATAGTATAAATGGTTCTTCAACTAATTTTTGTGTCACGAGCCTTTTATCTCCATTAATATATAACCGGGATAGATAAATGAGGTACCATTCTAAAGATTAAGGTCTCCGCTATGGTCACATTATATTTTAAGAATGGAATTTTTCGAATTTAGCTCTTAAAAGGCAAAAATGTCAATATTTCTAAAATGCGTTTTTTGTGTCTCAAGTCGTTTATCTCCCTTGATAATTAAACAAAATTGATAAACGAGGTATCATTTTAAAGACTGAGGTCTTCGTAAGGTCTTCGGTTGGTTACATCATATTTTAATAAAGGAATTTTTCAAAATTCGACCCTTAAAGAGCAAAAGTATTAATATTTCTACAACGAATTTTTCCGTCAAGAGCCATTTTTCTCCATTAATATCTAACCGAAATCGATAAACGGGGTATCGTTTAAAATATTATAGTATCAGCCTTGGACAGATCATATTTTACGAAAGAATTTTCTTTAAATTCAACCCTTAAAGGGCAAAAATATCATCATTTCTAATTTTTTTTATCTCGCTCGATGCCTAACCGAAATCGGTAAATGAGGTATCATTTTTAAGGCCAAGGTATCCGCTTTGGTCACACCATATTTTATAAGAGGATTTTTTTGGGATTTAACCCTTAAAGAGCAAAAGTATCAATATTATTTCTTTCTTTTTTATTGCGAGCCATTTATTTCCTTCGATACCTAACCGAAATCGATAAATGACATATAATTTTAGAGATTAAGATCTCCAGTTAGGTAAAACCATAAATTTAGAATGAACTTTTGGAATTTGATGTTTAAAGTGGTCACGTGTATCAAACAGTTCAGAGCCAAGTTCTCAGATTGCAGCAGCAGTATCGCTGAGATGTCAATAAACTGTTTTTTATACAATAAATAGTTTTTCGGATATTTTTTTCTGTTACGGAAAATGTTTTGATTTGCTATACAATTTCAGTGTAAACATTTTATTCGCACAGCAGCACATATCACAGAGATGTTTATATGCCGTGTGCATTTTGTTTAGATTGGTTGTATTCTGTTAGGATCAGTGACAGTTTGTCATACATACAGTGTGTTTTAAATTTTCTTAACTGTTTCGTAATATGTTTTGATGCGTACCAATTACACTAAACAAATAAATATTTGCTACAAAGTGTGGTTCTACTTTTTATTATATTACAAGCATTCAAACTCACTATTCATTGTATTTTATTAGCGAATTTTAAGCACGGGTCATCTAGTAAGAAGAAAAAGCTCTTTGAGGATATCCAGGTCAGCTAACAGCATGTTACCATTGTAATAGCGCAGACCATCTTTGAAAAAAAGACTGTCCACAAAGAAAATATAAGCTATATTATCTATTATATGATCTCTTTATTCTGATTTAGCAAAAGTTGCAAATGTTAATGGCTGATTCCGAAATACAGGAATTCTATATTACTGCATTCAAAGATTGTAAATAAGGAGATGGACAACGTGATTTAGAAGTGGTTCCTATTTCCGCGTTCCTGTTTAAGATGAAACAAGAAGATTTAGTGCAACCTGTTTTGTTAACTTGAACACGAAAAATTCCACCACAGGGGGTAATACACCCTCTGCAGGAAACACCACTGCAGGAATTAGTGTAACATTAGGATGTAATCAACAGTCACGTTGAGAAAAAGGATCTACTGAAAACAGTGACATTTCTTGAGATAAGAAAATTGAAAAAAAAAAAAAAACAAACAAACAAGACGAGCGTGAAACGGCTAATAGAACACCTAAGATTTGAAAGTGAAGAGGATTTGGAAGTGGATTCCTCAAGAAATGGGAAAGAAACAATAGCACAGACACAGACTTCCCAAATGAAACAACTGACCATGGAGGAAAGAAATATATGCAGACGACGCAAGGGACCTTCACCACGCATTGAAGTGACGCCGGGCGGAGGAGTAGTGGGGGGAGCTTGGCCGCACCCATACAGATATGGGGTATATGTACAAAAACCTCAAGGGCACGCTAGGATAAACGTGACGCCGCAATCTGGTGATGGGTTATTATATAACTCGATGACACAAATAAAAAATGAAGAATATTTTTTTTTGATATTCTGCTTAGTTTTCAAATGTCTCAAATGTGAGATGTTTTTTGGTTGAAATTCAGAAGAAAAAATTAGTCAAAGTCGAATTTGATGTTGGATTCTTATTTAAAAAGACGAGACAAACGAAAAATAAAGAATAAAAATAAAAATGGGGTATATGTACAAAAACCTCAAGGGCACGCTAGAATAAACGTGACGCCGCAATCTGGTGATGGGTTATTATATAACTCGATGACACAAATAAAAAATGAAGAATATTTTTTTTTGATATTCTGCTTAGTTTTCAAATGTCTCAAATGTGAGATGTTTTTTGGTTGAAATTCAGAAGAAAAAATTAGTCAAAGTAGAATTTGATGTTGGATTCTTATTTGAAAAGACGAGACAAACGAAAAATAAAGAATAAAAATTTTCGATATCTCGCCTAGTTCTAGAGATATACTGTATCAAAAGAGAGGTGTCTTGAGTTGAAATACAGAACAAAAATTTCGCGAAAGTCAAATTTGATGATAGATTCTTATGTAACACACAGCAAAAAATCGAAAATAAACAATAAAATTTTTCGATATCTTGCTTAGTATTCGGGATATACTGTCTCCAAATTGCGGGGATTGGGTTGGGATGCGGCCTGGACCAAAAATTAATTCTGCCAAAGCCACTATGAATTACATGATGGACATGAAGAACAGATATTTCAGTTTTATTACTACCACTTGTGGTTAGGTTGAAATGCGGCCTAAACCAGAATAAAAATAGTTATCTTTTTAACATAAATCGTAAGCTTAATAGGGAATAGCTGGAAGTAGTTTCCATCGCGATACACGTTTTGTCACTAGCATGGTTCTCATGAAATTACTAACAATAATAGATAAATTCTTTGCCCCTTCTGGAACAACAAAACCATTCTGGTACAGACTGCGTTTACACCTAACCACAATCTCCATTAAATTGCCGCTACAGAATCAAACTATATAGACACACCCACACACGCATATTTGAATCGCAAACTGCATTTGGGGTAACAACACAGTTTGCTTCATCAAGATTCCTAGATGGCAGAGCATAATTTAACACATTTAGTTTCATCATACACTGTCAGTATAAACTGCAAACTGACGAAAGAAAGCGCAATACTAAATTCACTGAATCGCGATGTAAAACACACCCCTTTAAATCTCATTTTCAACACTCGTTAAAAAGTAATGCTAGTCTATTATGTGCAAAATAGCAAGGTATGCTGATTTTCTACACTACACCGACAAAAATTTGAGAACAAAGTCATCCCATTGAGAACTATGACTAAATATTTATAGACAGGCAACAAAGTTTTTTCAATTCCTACCGCCCACTTCAATAACGATAATTAGAATTCAAGTTAGTTATGAAATGATATTCCAGTTTCTTTCCTCTCTTGCCTATTTGTGCAACCGTATGCAACACAAGATGGCATTATAAAACACTTATACATTAAAAAATGAAATAATCACAGCATCTAACACAATGTGAACATCGCATTTGTTTGGGAACGCAATATGGCCGCTGCCGCCATTGCGCATACGCGAGAGTTTAGAGCCTGCTTCACAGATTTAACGTCACTTCTCCTCCATATATTTCCTTCCTCCATGCAACTAACTACCGAAAGCAAGGAAACCATACATTCGAAGCTGATGAGTTCTTGAAGTAGGAAGATTAAAAAAAACAAAAACTAAGCAATGAGTAACTCAGTCAAACTTCAAATGCTTTTGATTAGCCCAAAAATGGCACTCAAACAAATAAAATGTATGATTAAAGAGAGTTTAAAATTAAAACTATAAAAACTTCTAATCTCTATCTCTGAAGAAGCTTCAGTGACCAAAGAGTATCAAGAAACGAATATTAACAAAATAAAACAATTTAATGAACCAACGAAAGGTTATAGGCGAAATGCAACAACAAAAGGGTGAAGTCCAGTTACTCATTTTAAATTATCGTTCTGTCAAAGTTGAAAATGTACCATACACCAACTGTTCTGAACTTAAATGTGCATGGAATAGAAAACGAGGTGGAAGGATCTAGAACTTTTTGTAAAATATAACAATGTGAATATAACATTCTTACAATAAGTTACTGACATACCTTTTCATTCTAGCATCAACATATGTAGCATGTACCAACGTTTGGACTAAGTGGAAGAGGAACAACAATTATAACGAAGGCGGGTATAAACTTGAAGAAATTGAGTCTGATCCTGATAGTAGGGTTACATATTGCTCCATAAACATCAAGGAGGAGTAAATATTTATTCCCCTTATTCAAAAGTGTTTTGTTTGTTTTTTATTTTACCAAAGACGCTACCGTACCATTTTCGCAAAAAATACAGTTATATCCTGAGAGGCAAACTGCAAAAAATGCAGTTATATCCTAGGAGGAGACTTCAACTGTGTCGTAAATGCATCAGACAGCACAGGAGAAACATTTAGTCGTCAGAAATTTATATCGTTGATTACGGCTTAAGATTGCCTGACGCTGCAACAAAAACAGGATGCAGTTATATCCAATATACTTTTTTAACCTTCACGTTTTTATCGCGAATTGACCACTTCTGTTATCCGAAGACATAAATGTTACAAAATGTGAAACTGTTTCACTTTAAGTAATAGTAGTATTTTATTTGTCCTCTAAATCATATACATGTACTTTATACATAATGATATGAGACATATCAATTATAAAAAATGATTTATATTAATTTATTGAAATTTACATTACATTAAATTAATTCATACAATTCAAATATTCTTCTATAGAGTAAAAGGAGTGGTATTGAAGGTATGACATCAGCAATTTCTAAAAAATTCCCCCTTCTGATGTTGCTTTACATTATGCGGTAATTTATTGAAAAGCTTAATCCCTATGTGAAATGTTCCATTTTGATACATTTTTGTTTTTGTGTGCATAATATGCAAATCTGATTGTTTTCTTGTGAAGTGACCATGTACCTCGTTATTTGTTTTAAGAGCTATCACATTATCTCTAAAAAAAAACCAATGGTTTCAAAGATGTAAATGCTTGGTAGTAGAAGAATATTCATATATTTAAATAAGGGTCTACAAGATTACCATGATTTGTGATTTTTCCTTATTCTTATTGCTCTCTTCTGAATTTTTAAAGTACTTAGTGCATGTGATGATAAAGCCCAGAATATAATTCCATCTTTATTTGAGAGTGAAAATGGGCAAAGTATGCATTTATCAAAGTTTGTTTACTAGTGGCTAATTTTAAAATACGTAATGCATAATAGATTTGATTTAATGTTCAAATGTTGAATATGTCTATTCGATTTAAGGTCAGATTGAATCCATAAACCTAGAAATTTTTAATCTAATTTGTTTGCTAAAGTTTGATTGTTCAAAATAATATTTGGGTTGGCAGGTTTCCTGTTTTGAGCTGTGTTCCAATTTATTATTAAACATTTGTTTTTGGACCATTCAGATAGCTGTTTAGTGGTTTTATTAATACTTTTCTGAAGAACTTCTTCGGTTTCACCTTTCTTTATAAGTGTTGTGTCATCTGAAAAGAGAATAGTATCATGTGACACAACATTTTCATTAATGTCATTGATATAAAAAAGAAACTGGAGGGGTCCAGGAACCGAACTCTGTGGAACACCGTGTTTAATGCTTCTAATGCCTGATACATGCTCTCTGATTATTTCACTTTCTGTCTCCTTACTTTTTAAGGTGAGAACCTATTTCCTTCCATCAAGGTATGACTTGAAAAATTTGTATGCTATACCCCTGATACCTTAATGATAAAACTTAGACAAGAGGATTTTATGATCTACCACATCAAAAGCTTTAGACAAATCAAGAAATATGCCAGTTACTTTTTCTTTTTTATCAATTATTTTTAATATACTGTTAATGCAAGCATAAATAGCTGTCTGGGTTGATTTCTCTGATCTAAATCCATGTTGTGAATCAGACAATATATTATTCTTGTTAATGAAGCTTATTAACTTTTTATACATAATTTTCTCTAGTATTTTTGAGATAGCAGATGGGATGGTAATAAGCCGATAGTTATCTAGTTTATCTGTTTCTCCCTTCTTATGTATCGGAATAACTTTTGCTATCTTTAGTATTTCTGGAAACGTACCAGATTGTAATTAACTATTACATAAATGTGTTAGTGGTCGGGTTATGTATCTCGCACATTTCTTTAGGATTGCATCGGGAATTCCATTAATTCCTGCACATAATTTATTCTTTAGTTCTTTTAAGGCAATGGCAATTTCTTCCTCTTGAACATTTTCAATAAATAGTTATTCACCACATGTTCTTATCTTATTATACCACATTTTTTAATTATATTTAAATTTTTTAAATGTTCTTCAGGAATACCAGTAAAATAATCTTTGAAAAGATTTGTTACCACTCATTACATCATTACTTCATTTAATGAAATATTTTGGTCAAATTTTGTAGTTTTACCTGTTTCCTTTATTATTATATCCAACATAGCTTTGCTTTTGTTGGTGGAGTTATAAATAAATCTATAATTTTGCAATTTTTGGCTTCTTTTATAACTTTGTTTAATATAGCTGAGTATTTTTTATAGTAGGCCTCAAATTCAGGTATAGTGTGGTTCTGTTTGTTTACTTTGTGAAGCAGTCTCTTTTTTTCACAAGAATTTTTTATTCCTGTTGTTATCCAAGTGTTATAAGATGCACTGATTTTTATTATTTTTATTTTTAGAGAAAATGCTGTATCAAAATAATATTTTAATAGTTTACTAAACAAACTGAATTTCTCATTTAAATCATCTTATTGAAAAATATCTGCCCATGATTCCTTACTTTAATAAATAATTGAAGTTTGCAATGTTTTCTGCACTAAATGATCTGGTTTTTATTTTCTTTGTGGCATTGTGTATATTTTTTTCTTTTACATACATAGTTAGTATCTGAGCCAAGTGATCACTGAAACCTGGGTTGTATCATGGAGGAAGGAATATACTGAGACGACGCAATGGACCTTCACTACCCACTGCAGTGAAACCGTGTAGAAAGAAGTGGGGTGGGGAGGCCGCCATAGTGCTTGGCCGTAGAAACAAGGGGAAAAGGCACAAAAACCTCAAGGGAATCATAAGACAATGGTGGCACCGTAATCTCATGATGGATTATTATGTAACTCGACGAGACGGATCAAAAATGAAGAATCAAAATTTTTGATATCGTGCTTAGTTCTCGAGATATACTGTCTCTTGAGAGAGGATTTTCGGGTGGAAATTCAGAAGACAAATTTCCCTGAGGTCAAATTTGATGATAGATGTAACACGACGAGATAACTCGAAAGTGAAGAATATATATCTTCAACATCTCGCTTAGTTCTCGAAATATGCTCTCTCAGAATTGGGGTGGTTAGGTTAGGTTGGGTTAAGTCAACGTTTGGAACATTTTTTTTTAATTGAACCCTTTGAAAGACCTCATAGCTTCTGAGCTTACTCAGAAGATATTGTACTGTTAGTGGCCTATGTAACTTTGCTAGCAACATCAGTGGATTTATCTTCTTACGACACATCAAAAGTCAGCAGCTTAGATGGGAGTGGTTTACATCGCTATACACATTGTATCACTAACATAGTGCTCATGAAATTAGTAACAACTAATGATAAATAAAATTATTGTACCCTTCTGGTACACGCCACATTTCAACCTACCCACATTTCCATTAATATTGCCGCTACAAAATCAAACTATGTGGATAGATCTAAACGCATGCAATGCATCACGAACTACATTTCGGGTTAACAGCAACATTTGCTGCATCAAGTTTTGTAGTTTACACAGCACAAATTATCACAATTAATTTCATCGTATACTTTCAGTGTAAACTGAAACTGTATCGCGATGTAAACTTGACCCGCTTAAATTAGACTTTCAACACTAGACTTTAGGTGCAATGTAGTAACTTATGCTGATTGTCTACACTACACCAGCAAACATTTGAGAACGATATCGTCCTATTGAGAGCAATGAAAATTTTGTAGCGATAAGCTCTAATCTTGCAGTTATCTAACAAACACTTCAAGAACAATAGTTACAATGTGATTTAGTTAAGAAACGTTATTCCAGGTTGTTTCCTATCTAGTCTGTTTGTGCAACCGTATGCAACACAAAAACGCAAACATCTTTGAAATATTAGAAAATGAAATGTTCACAGCAGCATACACAGTGCAAACAGCTCAATGTTTTGGGATGATTCCTATGGCCACCATGCATGCGCAATAGGAGACGAGTTTTTATATGAGGTGTCACCGATTTGCCGTTATTTCGTCTCCATATATTCCTTCCTCCATGGGTTGGATATTTCAACTAAGAAACTTTGTTTATGAAAATTTTATCGAGGGCTGTCTTACTGAATTCTGTGACTCTTGTTGGAATATTTACTGCATGATGTAAACTATATGAATTTTGGAGTTGTGTTAACAAGTCTCTATTTTTGTTGCTTTTTAGATAGTCCACATTGAAATCTCCACATATTATTAAACCACGATTTTGCTTGCTAATATTGTTTAAGAGTGATTCTAATCTTTGTATGAATAAGTCAAAATTTCCATCCGGAGATCTGTACACACAGACTAATATCATTTTAAATTTGGGTAGTTTTACTGCTGTGAAGTCCTTTTCAGAAATCAAGTGATTATTATGTAACAAAGGTTCATATCCTATATTGTTTCTAAGAAAAATGCATACTCCCCCTTTTTGGTTATAAGATATACAATAATTATTAGCAAAGATATGATTTGAAATATTAACATATTGAATCTGTTCATTGTTAATCCAGTGCTCTGAAATACACAAAACTGAAATTTCGCTGATTTGATTGTTAACTAGTATATCTAATAAATCTATTTTATTTGAAATGGATTGAACATTGATGATATATCTTTAGTTTATTTTCATTGTTTTCTCTGATGTTTCTGGTACTATTATAACACTTGTCTTTTTGTACAGAATTCTTGTCATGCTTTTGCCAAACCTTTGACAAAGGTCTGGCTTCTTTTACAAGTTTCCCTGGTTGTGACTCCTTAATTCCTGATGCCAATGTAATGGAATTGATTCTATCTTTTTACTAAATTTACAATTTTTGTTATTTTGGAACCTACATAATCTTTACCTAGCGAATTTAAGTGTAGGCCATGTCGTGTATGCAAATACCTTTTTAAATTCCTTATGTCTCCTATGTGGTCATTTTGAAAATGTTTAAATAATTCGGCAATTTTGAAATTTACAGAATCTATTTCTAAATTTACACATGATCTTTCCATTAAATCGTGTCTGTGCAGAATATTTACAAGCACTACGGTAGTGTCAGTTAAGGATGGCAATGTTTCTTTCAAATCTTTAATCACATTATCTCCTTCATTTCTGTAGACATCATTTGAGCCAGCAGGAATCACGACAAAATCGTCAGTTGTCCATGACACACATTCTTCATTTATTCCACTGGTGATTGTTGATAATTTAGCTCCTGGTTTCACTATCGAAGAAACTTTCCTATTCTTGTTGTAGTGCAGTAACGATGATGCTAATCCCCGACCGTGGCTGTCCGAATAAATATATATATATATATATATACTTTCCCGGTTTAGCAGCTTTTGATTTCTGCTTCATGTTTCTTTCCGCTTGTATCTGTGTTTTCTTTACAGGTGCTTCTTCATAATCATCACGAACTTCATTAAGAACACTAAATTCGTTTTTTACTGGAACTGTTGTTACCGCGATTTTAGGCCTAGGCCTAAACGATGTTTAGACACTATTTTCTTCAGTCTGTCATTTTCTTCTGAAATCTGATCAATCTTGTCCTTTAGCGATTTGATAATGTCCTCTTTCATTGATAATTTATGTCTATCACGCAGGGATAACAAAAATTTTGGAATTAAGTCGACCAAATCCATTGGAAAAGGAGACTGGAAATTAGATGTGCAAATGATGAAACAGTGGGTAAATCCTGAACTTACACAAAACTGAAAAAATTGGATAAATAGACGAAATCACTTTGAAAATAATGTAATTTCGTGGTAACAAATAGTAAAACCTACAGACAGGACAAGCTCCTAAATGACATGTTTAAATTTTACTATAGAGTCCTAAGAGATTTGACACAGGAGAAAGTGAAATAGGAAAAATGAGACAAATAAGAAA
>JARYHS010008074.1:276128813-276585463 GCA_031002005.1 Vandiemenella viatica | reverse complement strand
AACTTTATCCACTTGTAGGAATTATAGAAGAGCCTATGTGTCATACGATACTAATCTGGCTGTAAATATTTGTGTGACAATGGTCGTTTATTTTTTTACAATACTAATATTCTAATATTTAGTTCTATGCATTTGCTCTCATGTTTTACTTAACGTTTTCGTTTTCCTTAACGACAATGCAAAGTCGTTATAGTCCACGTACAGAATTAATGGTCAACGTTGCTTAAGTTTAGAACAATGCCACAAAAAAATTACTCGTTTCTGATAGGTGAGGTTAGTTCTACTGCAAAATATTTATTCTCAAACATGTTAGGCAGTTTGAAAGGAATCTAGTCTACGGACGATATGATTTCAACGCCTCTAGAAGTCCGAGTGCACACTAAAGCGTTCGCAATATGGTATTTGACTACTTCTGAAAAATGGTTTAAATTGTTTATTGGTTCACCTTATTCGCCGAGGTGAAGAGAGTTTTGACGAAAGTGCATTATTTTGCGTAAAATTCAAAGTTAAAATTTAAAGAATTTAAAAGCCCGCCAAAACGCTCCTTCGCTGCCTGGCGCGTGCAACGACAGTCGTGACCCCAAATGTCTGTAAACGCTGCCGCTGCGAATGGAGTGTTTCCTATTACCCAAGTTTTCAACTATTTTTATGTTTGTTGCTGGTTATTCTTGTTATTAATGAAAGTTCGTTTTGAATATAAAATCTAAAACAATTTGTAACAGCCTACTACGGAAAAATATTGAAGTAGACGCCTTATTTGTGGGTCTAGCTATAGAAACAACACCATTGAGTCTTATTCTGTGGAGCTTAAAAATGTAACAAACTTCAATTTGATATTGCAACAAAGTCACCTAAGATTTTCTGTGAAGCTAATATTACACCGCAATTTTGTAGATTAATGTAATACGTTGTTTAAGGCGAGAATCATTAGGGTTAGGGTCCTAAGGTTCGATCCTCGCTTAGGAATATGTTCAATTTGTTTTCTTTTGTTTTTTCTTGGATACTAGTTGCTGTTGGTTGCATCGCATAATCATTTTTCCCGAAAATTCACCAAATATCAATTTAACTTTTGTTTCTTTTTTGAATTCTTCAACAACTTTTTGGATAACAAGCTAATTACAACCATTTGAAACAACCAAAGAAGATTTCAAAAAGGAATTGGACGTTACTTGCACACCAAAAAACAGGTTTGCTCATTAAAAGTAATACCGCCTAATAAGCGCATTTATGTCCGGAAGTAGCCTCCAGTTTGTATCGTCACCTGAAAAATTTCAACAAAAAAGACACAAAGCGTTCTGGAACTGTGCAGATTAGCATGAAATTTTCTACAAGTGATCTCACTTCTAAATAAATTCCATTATTCCCCGCCATGCGCCTGTATTTTTTGCATGATATTCTATCTCTGTAAGTTTAAAAATAAAAGTTTTCATGTATGGTAACAATTTATTTCAAATGCTTGCAGACGCTTAGCAACTATATGAATTCTTCGAATAAAAACATTGTAGTGCGAAAAAACAGAAAACGGAACAAATGCACGCAAAAAATATTATCCCAACCAAGGTTCGTTCTGAATTCCCTTACCACTCTGCAATCACGCTATCCGGACACTACTTCTTAATTGCTTGTCTTTATGTTAATAGTAACACTGCACAGTTTTTCTTCGTGTAGATGAAGTGAATCAAGGTAGGTAAATGAATAATCAAACAAATTCAGTTTTATGACAAAAAAGATCATTTATCTATTTCTTTAATCTGCAATTAAGAAAATGGCCACACAAAATCCATTGTTCCGAGCGTGGTGAGTGAGCGGTTAACGCTCTGCCTCGCATCAGTGTGATATTTTCTAAATTAGAGGGACAAAAGTCAGTTTGTGGAATAGTCTACACAGCAAAAATAGTTATTGATATTCATGTAGATAACTATATTACTCGGAACATAGGTTTATTTTCCACGAATTCAATGCCTAACAATAAAAAAATAGTTTGAACAATGGGCTTCCTGTGATCATGCGCTCCATTCAGCCCGCACCATTTCACTGATCTTGGTGGATGATTACGCTGTGTTTCTGCGCGTTAGTATAGATTTGTGTGTTGCTTTGCTTTTGGCGAGCCTCAAGCTAAGTTTACGCATGATTTTTCCGTGATACAATAGCATCATTAAAACAGAGCGAGATTGTTTTTAATTTAAAAAATACTGAGCCAATTTCATATTGTGTTTTAGTTCGTTATACCACACTATACCAATCTCTTACCATATTTATTTGAAAGACCTGTTTATTAGCTACAAGAAATACTTTCATTTGTTTGCGCATATTTGTGACACCCCTACAAATTTTCTTTATTTTCGGCATGACTGCTCAAATTTTTCGACATTTGGCTTGCTAACGTAAAGCAATCAATCTCTAAGTTTCAGTTTAATTATAAATGAGTCTCAAATTGAAGCTATTACATTTTAAGCTCAGCAGAATAAAAGCGGAGGTTGTTTCTATAGCCGCCACACAAATAATGCGTCTATTTTCTATATTTTTCCGCTGTAGGCTTTACAAATTGTTATCGATTTTGTATTCAAAATGAAATTTCACTAATAACAAGAAATGACCGGCAACAACAATAAAAATATTGAAAACTTGTATAATAGAAACGCTCAATTCCCAACCGCAGCGTTTACAGACATGTGATGTCACTCAGCGACCACCAATCACGTGACCAGAGGTAAGAAAAATATCATTTTTTATTTCGCTTTTTATTCAAAATAATCCACTTTACTTTCAAACTGAAAAATTAGCTTCCTCAAGCATTAATCTACGAGAATGAGTTCAATTTATAATATTTTTTTTAAACTGTCAAATAGGCTATTATGTGAGGTCGGTTAAGAAACATGTCGTTAACCTCAGTATGAGACATTCCTTAAGCATGTTATTCCGAGACCCAATTAAGTAAGAATCTAGGATATATCATACACATAAGCTACGTGTAAAAAATAAATTAAAAATTGGAACATTTAGACTTGAAACGAGGACACCTTCACAAAACCAGAACGTTAAAAGCAGCCCCAAAACAGCTCACGCTGTTACGCTACTTGTCAAGCGTTTAAACAACCCTGCCCAGGAAGAAAGTATAGTGGCTTGGAGACACGTTTTGCTTAACTAATCTCTTTGTGATCGTTTCTATAGTTTCTTATCACTAAACACTCTACATCCTCAATCATAGTAATCCGCTGGTTGGTTCATAGGCTTCATTAGGAGTGTAATATTTTTGGAAAGAGTTAAAAAAAAGATATATAAAGAAAAATCGTTATAGTTTTACGTTAATCAAGCTGAATAAAATGCAGCAGTTAAAAAAACGAGATATAAATAAACATCGTTATAGTTTTAGGTTAATCAATTGGAATAAAACTGCTTCATTGTAACGGTTTTGCCGCACTTAATGCATTCTTGGTAACTACAACTTTACCAATAGGTTTTAGAACCTGGATTTGGGAAAAGCATGTCTAAAATGTAGGAGAAAGGCCATGAATTATCAAACCAGTAAGTGTATTCAGTGGGCGGAGGTTACAATCCTTCCTGCTAGTCAGCCTTCTTGTTATGGTCCACGCACTCACTTAAGAAAAACAAATCATCTTCAGTGTTGACGGTGCTGGAAGAGATATCTGCCAGTGGGATTCTACAATGGGTGAAGCTACGATGCCTTAGTGTCTGCTCAGTTGCTGTGCCGTGTACAACGTTGTCAAAATGAGAAGAGTAAAGGTGAAAGATTATGTTGAACCTGGCCACTTTTTTGCCAAAGACTGAGCATTCAATCTGACCACTGCATGGGACAATTGCAGAATATTTGAGATAAGCGGCGTGGGTAATATTTCGTCTTTTATCTTCACTTGCGTCCAAAGTTTACCATTATGAAAAACACTCCTGGTACTAATAGAAAAGTGATTCCCAAGAATGAATTTTGTTCCTTTGATTTTGCTGTCAGTTCGTAGTTGAATATGCATGGGACGAAGGGAGAATATGTGTGATGAATTTCGGAGGTTGTATTTAACCGTTTATCTTTTCTTGCATACATGTATAAGTGAACAACACATCGGGTACTGGTGAAACCTATTTCAAAACTTTTTTATGCGGTTGCTAATCTTTAACGCTGGGCCATACTATTTCCTCTCAAATTTAGTTTAATTGCAATGGAGCACACGCTCCGGTGGCAATTTCCCTACATTACCCCCATCTTCCCCCTATCCTGCACCCACCTACATTTGCCCTTTACAAAATTTATCTTTAAATTCTTTCAACGTTTTCGGTAAATTATTCGTCATTTCTCTTGGTAACTCTTTCCAATGGTAAGTTTAATATGCCCTGGCTTCTTTTCGTCGGTGTGCTGTTAACGTTCTCTGCACGCGGCGGTTGGGAAATGGACTCTGTTAAATCATCGCCTTCTAATAGCACGTCTTATGCCTGATAACCCACATCCTTAACTTTTTGACTAGATGTTACTAAACATTTGTTAAGCTAGCTAGTTTTGATTTATTATGACCCATATGCTTGTAACATTATTGATAAAAATTCGTTATGTGATTCGGGTTTTTTTTGTGTTCGATACTTACAACCGTTTCAGTAAAATTGCATTAAAATCTTTGTCTCCAGTGTTATGGTTATAAATTAAGCGTAGCTACCTTTGAAACAAGTTTCGATAGTTTGAGTCAACGGACTGATGTTGTAACGTTGTGTAGTGTTGATTAAACGTTTATTTTTTCTAATGTGACTTGACTCTTCTGGAGTCGTATACGGAGTGGATGTCTGGACAGTTAAGTATTAAAATGTTCCGTTCAAAGAAAGATGTGGATAATCATGTTCAAGACATACTTCGCAAAATTAGCAATGATAAAGAAGTGAGTCCGCCATTATTATTACTGTTTGTAGCGTTTAGCCGGTATTATTTTGAACATGTTGCAATGGAATTTTATGGAACACACTATGTCCTAAGACGATTGCAACCGACAAAGTGAATCTACTTAAGGAAATGCACCTAATCTTTTCCTAAATAGCCCTGTTGAGATTATCCTCCTCACTCTCCCGAATTAAGTCGAACCATATTTGAATTGCCAATAGTATCATATTTATATGTTCTTTTCGTTTATATGTGTATGTTGTATCCGAAGCTTTATACTGGATGATCTGTGTTTTATTGTGGTTCTGAAGTTACAGTAGGATTAAGTCTAAGTAGGCCTATATGATTTTGTTAAACTCGAACACAGTTACCATTGGACTAAACTTTCAAATACGACGGTATGGGGCAGTAGTAAAATTTAATTTAATTGCAATGGAGCACAGGCTCCGGTGGCAATTTCCCTACACGCCCATCTTCCCCCTATCCTGCACCTACCTACATTTGCCCTCTACAAATTTTATCTTTAAATTCTTTCAAAGTTTTCGGTAAATTATTCATCATTTCTCTTGGTAACTCATTCCAATCCCTGACACCCTTACCTAAAAAAGAGAATCTTCCCACACCCTTGTGCCTGAAATCGAGTGCCAGCTTGTGGTCATGGTCATCTTTTCCCTTCCATGCACTACTTTTCATACCTATTGCAATATCTTTCCATGCCTCAACGCCAGTATATGCCCTGTACACGCCCATGACCCTCCTCATCCTCCTCCTGTCTTGCAATGAATCCCATTCCGGCTTCTTTATCATATCCGTCACAGATTGCATTCTGCGATAATTTCCAGAAACAAATCTAGCCGCCCTTTTTTGCACCCTCTTCAACTCCTGTATTTGATACGTAAAATGAGGGTCCCATACTACACTACCATATTCGAGCAATGGTCTGACCAAAGTTTTGTAACCCAATTCCTTTACTTCTCTCATACATCCCTCATCACTCTCTCCAACAAGTGCAGAACTTTGAAACCTTTTCCTACCACCTGTCCTATGTGTCCTGCCCAGTTAAGTTTGTTATCAAAAGTAATTCCAAGATATTTAAGTCTTCATCAAGCAATTCTTTCCCCACCTTATATTCATAATTAACCTTTTGTTTTTTATTTGTGTATCTAATAAGCTGACTCTTCTTTGCATTTATCTTCATTCCATGTTTCCCATCCCAATTAGATAGGCTATCCTGTCCAGATCACCCTGAAACTGTTTACAATCCTCTATCGTTTTGATCCTTTTATACAGCATTATGTCATCTGCAAACAATCTAATTTCAGGTAGTAAACAATCAACACAATTATTCATTAGAATAATGAGTAGTAATGGTCCCAATACGCTACCCTGTGGCACACCCATTTTTACTTCCACTTATTTTGATACTACATTTCCTACCCTAACTTTGTTTCCTACCTTTTAAAAATTCTTCTACCCAGCAAATGACTTTCTTATCCACTCCAATGGTTTTTACCTTATTTACTACCATTTTATGGCTTACTCTGTCAAACGCCTTAGACAGATCTAGTGCTACACTATCAATTTGGCCTCCCTTGTCCATTTCATCTGAAATATCTTGCATATATCCCACCAACTGAGATTCGCATGAATATCCTTGCCTGAAACCATGTAGCCTGCTTGAAAACCACTTACGTTCCTCACCTATATTTCTGATGTGGTTGCATATCAATCTTTCCATTAATTTACCTACCACTGATGTCAAACTAATTGGCCTGTAATTTTCGGTTTAATCCTAGACTGCGATTCCGCCACTGACCGGCGTTGACGTGACGTTGTTTTGACGTATTCGCTGTCGACTACCAACATAATTAGGTTTATTCCTTCTAGTGCTATTGTGACCGAGCGTAGCGAGGTCACAATAATTTAAAACTGTACAATATAAACCTAAACTGATATCCCGAAGGTTAATCAGATGCAGGCGGCCGCTGGTAAGCGGCCGCAGATGTCCGATAACACAACCAGATGTTCAGTGTTTGATGTGTTATCGGATTTCTGCGGCCGGTCACAATAATAAATTATCTTTATGTTGGTACATCGACAGCGAATACCTCAAAACAACGTCAATATGACGTCACATCAACGCCAGTCAGTGGCGGAATCGCAGTCTAGGATTAAACCTAATTTTCAACTCTATTTCTCACCCCTCCCTTATGTACTGGTACTACTATTGCACTTTTCCAGTCCTGTGGTAAGCAGCAAGTGTCTAGACTCAATTTAAATAATATTTCAAGATAAGATACAATGTCACATCCGGCTATCTTTAAGATATCTGTAGTAATATTATCTTCACCAGCCCCAATATTTTCTTCAGCTTTCTTATTTCCTTCATGATTTCCTCAGGATGGATATCAAATTTTTTACTATCGTCATTTCTAATTGCGTTGTTAAGCTCGTTCTCTGAATTAGACCCTCCTGTTTCTGATTCATTGTCCCTAATGCTTTCACTGAACCAGTTACTTAAAATCTCAAGAACGAGGTAAGAAGGAATTGTACTATTCGTTTTAAATTTGTCACACCGTTCCTCAAGTCATACATTTTAAGAAAAAGTGTAGGCCTACACGAAAGCGGAATGAAACGTACCATAGACTTGGTGCCATATGAAAGTTACGAAAAGATGCAGCTTAAACAGTACAGACCACCATTTCCATTTAAGTTGTTCACGCCACAGATAGTATCTACGGCCTTTTGTAATGAATGTAAATCACTGTTACGTTTACATAACAGACCAGCTGGACCAGATTGAAGAAATACGTAGGGCCTAAATTGTTCCAGCAAAGAAGTGAAGAATTTAGTTTTAATTAATTAATTGAGGTCGCCTGTTTTTTTTTTTTTGGTTTTAATATACTGGGATGGTGGTTAGGTTGTAATGCAGCCTGGACCACAATTTAAAAAAACCACGTACTTTGTTACAACAGTCGGCAGTTCTAGCATTAACTTGGAGAACTTGGCGACACAAATAGAAAATAAAGAATATATTTTTTTTAATATCTTGCTTGGTTTTAGAGATATAGCATGTCAAAAATCACTTATACTTGTGCTTATGGTGATGTTTCTTCTGGTCCAGGCTGCATTTCAACCTAACAACCACCACTAGGTATAAAATGAAATGCCTATAGTGCATTTCAACCATGTAAATATAGTAGTTTTGGTGGATTTCTTTTTCTGGTTCAGGTTGGATCTCAGTCTAACAACCTCACTTTTGAGATACAGTATCTTGAGAACTAAGAGAGGTATCACAAATTTTTATTCTTTACTTTCAATATGTCTCGCCGAGTTACATAAGATTCCATCATCAAAATGCGGCGCCACGGCTATCGTAGAATGGCCCAACAGTATTAGATTTGAGGAATTAGTTTTAGATCGATTTGATTCTATAGATTGCACATAGTATCTTTCACAAGAACAATTTTGCTGCAAATGGCAGGTTTTTTACTATTGAAATGCATTGTTTCATAACTTTCATGAAGCATCAGGTCTAAGGTATCTTTCATTTCGGTTTTATGTAGGCGACACCTTTTCTCAAAAAGTATGACCACAGGAACGTGTCACAAATTTCAAGCGAGCAGCACAAATCTTTCTTACTTCGTTCTTATTTTACAATCACCCGTTATGGTTATAAGTTAGTTGTGGTTGGTTATGTATATAAATTACTTTGAAACCATGTGTCTCCAATATCCGCCATATCGCGACACAAAGACTGTTATTGCATCTGCTTTAGTCCAGTTGTAATTCATACTGACCATGTTTAATGAAATTGTGGTAATTTGAACCTCGCTAATTAGGAATCGTGATAGAGGAAATGCTGCTACTGCTCTAAATGCTGTTCTGATGTGTTACGGTGTGTCCGTATCATTTGATTTTGTAGCAGCAATTTATAGTGGTTAGGTTGAAGTGTGGGATTACTGAAGATCGCGATTCCATCAGGAATTGGTGTCATAATATTGAACTGCTAGAAACACTTTCGGAAGTACATTTAATGGTGTCATACTGGTCCAGGGTGTATTACTACCTACAGTGGTCTGCCATATTATACTCGGCACAGGAAAATAAGATTTTATATAATTTTTTTTTTGTTATTGAGCGTATTAGCTTGAAAACATGTACATTTCCTTTGTTTTATAATATTTAACATGTTTATGAATATCCACACAAAAACAATTTGATAATTCAGTGCTTTTTTTTCACTGATCACAGAATCAGTACCACCTTTAGCTGCGATTAATGCCTGGACCCTTCTTGGCATACTTGAAATGCACTATCTCATTAGTTCTTACAAGTTGAATATTGTAAATAGCATATACATTCCACAAGATTGTAATAAGTTTTACCTAATATAGATAAGGAAATGTGTAAATAGATAAGTTACGCAAATGGATGTAAGAAGCTTTGTAAAAATGTAGATTGGCTGTATGGTCTCTAACCAAATGCCATTAAAATAAAAAAAAAAATAAAAAAATATGGGGTATTCCAAGTCTCACTTACTCTTTCTAAAGCATATTCTATCGGTATGAAATTTGGTATATACCTTCTTTAGGATATATATATATACACTAGCTGGTACCCACGACTTCGTTCGTGTTTGTAAAGAATTTGTATTGACAGATACCGACATCTAACCACCATAGTGCACGACAGGAGATACGATTCTACTACCATACAAAAACAACAATGCTCTATGCTATGTAGTTTTGGCAGAAAAGTGACATTTGCGGAGGCACATGTCTTTCGTCGAAATACGAAAATATAATTGACCGGCCACTTTCAACCACCATATCTCCCACACTACCACAGTTACTGAAATTCGGCCGATGTTGTGATCGAAAGGCGACTCTGTGTTACTACCACACACAAACGCCAGTGAACTGCGATAGATAGTTTTCGCTGAAAAGTGATACACCATGAAACATGCGTCTTTGGCAGAAATATGAAATTGCCGCAGGTCGACCACTTTCAACCCCCATATCTCCCACACCCCCATTGCTACCGACATCTAACAATCATAGTGCATGACAGGAGACACGATTCTACTACCACACACAAACACCTATGGTCTATGCTATGTAGTTGTGGCAGGAAAGAGAAGTATGAGAAGACACAAATTTTTGGGCGAAATATGAAAACGCCATGCATTGGCCAACTCTAATCATCATATCTCCCACATCTCCACAGCTATCGTCATTCGGCCAACGTTGTGCACGACAGGAAACTCCATGTTACTTCCACACTCAAAGACTGGTGATCTGTGCATGGTAGTGGAGGCAGAAAAGTGAAATATATGAAAACACACGTCTATTTTTATATATATATAAGATTATGAAGCAGCAATCCTGGCAAATCCAGTGAGTTAAAAAATTCTGGTGGATAGTTGACGACATCATCTTGGTTAGTTGTGCAATCAACTGATTTGTATATCCTTAATTCACCGGAAATTTCATTTTGAATTTCGAAATTTATTTAATTTACGTCCGTGTTTTTGTCTCTGTAATATAGTTCGGTCGTTCAACCAAAAAACTGACAGGAAATGTAATGCAGCCACTCAAAACGTTTACAGGTATTTTTCATTACCAATGCCAATGAGTTGTTTTGAAAACATTTCTTCCGATCAATCATTTTGCAATTCCAAAGATAATCATAAAGCGCCTTTGTTTCGTTTTGATTGACTGGCAGTAATATTATTTTCGTTGATGACACCCAAACCTTTTTTTTCCTTCGAACTTTATTTTGGGCAGGCATAGATTAATATCCATACAGTCTAATCAATTTGAAGGCATACCAGAGCTAATCCTAACACGCCTTTGTTTTGTTTTATTTTGATTGACTGGTTTGTATGGGAAAAGAAAGGTGTTGATTTTACTATTTTCCTCGTAATTTTTATGTTTTTTCTCTCCATAAGAACCTTCCTTGTGGATTAACGAAAATATGAAGGAAAAAAAAATTGCCGAATTGGTCGAGCCGTTCTTGAGTTTTGCACTTAGAAACACATTTGTCGATTCATTTTTATTTATATAGAAGATTTTAAAAGTTAGAAAGTATTATTAGTCGCAGCCAATTCAATCATCATGAATTCTACCTGAACATAGTTTAAAACGAATGGAACCCATCACCACAAGGCTTACCAGAACATTGCATTCTTAAAATAATAGGATAAGTGTGGCTCGATCGTCAGACGATAATGCATATCGCTTCTCAAATGAAATACCAGTAATCGATTTTGCTTTTTAGGTATTCTTAATATTGCATCCTTCTAAACTGATGCATTCTACAGTATTTTCATAGTCGAAACTTTCGTGGTAGGCGGCTTGGGTATGAATGTAAACACACTGAACAAATAAACACACAATTGGTTTTCGATAGTAGCGAAAATTTAAAAGCAACCAAGAAAATGCCACGCACGGAGGAAATAATGATAACACGTACGTCAGTGATATTATTTTCGATGATCACACGCAGGCATAGATTAATATCCATAGAGCCTAATCAACTTGAAGTCATACCAAAGATAATCCTAACGCGCCTTTGTTTTGTTTTGATTGAGGGAAAAGAAAAGTGTTGTTATTACTATTTTCCTTCCAATTTTTGCGTTTTTTCTCTCCATAAGAACCTTCCTTGAACTCCAACGAACATTTAAAAAAAAAATTGGCCAAATTGGTCCAGGCGTTGTTGAGTTATGCGCTTACCAACACATTTTGCGATTCATTTTTATATTATAGATTAGACATTGGGATAGGAGAAAAACCACCGCTTACCAAAGATGAGGGCTCCAGCGGCGTCAAAACACGAAAAAACACACAAACACAAACATAATACAAATTTTCGAGCTTAGCTCTTCATCAGGTTGTAGGATGAGGTAGCTGCCCCGCGGAAGCTAGCAGCCAACTGAGGAGACCACACGGGGTGCACATGGTAGGCTGCCATGTGATATATTGGCATTATTTGAAACCTAATATGTCAGCTACGCACAGTGAAATTGTAAATGTTAGCCTACTGGTTTTCTACTTACTAAGTATCTACGATTTGTATGTGGAAAGCATTTTTTATCCAGCAGTGAAGATTTAAACACACTTGGAAGAAATATGATCAGCTTTTAATGTGCATTTTGAGTGATTTTACTTCATTTCCACGTATTCAAAGCTTACGTTGCATACTTTTAATCAAATATTATTGCCTAAGGAATGTGTGTACCAAATTTCAAACCAATAGGACAGTTTTTGTAGGTTCCGATGTATTAACGTGGAGCCCTGCCTGAGACAGAATTTCTTATTATAGCCTAAGGAATGAAGAATTTAGTTATTACTAGACGATCTGTGCGAAAATTTCGCGAATAAAATGCAATCAGTACTGGGGTTGAATGCTTGTAATATAGTGAAAAGTAGAACCGTTCTTTTATAGCAAATATTTTTTTTTTAATGTAATAGGTACGCATCAAAATACTTACAACATATTACGAAGCAGTTAGGAAAATTTAAAACACTCTGTATTTACAACAAACTGTCACGGAACTTAACAGAATACAACCAACCTGAACAAAATGCACCCAACATATCAACATCTGCAATATTTGTCGCTGTGCGAATAAAATGTTTACATTGGAATTGTTTAACAAAACGAAAGTGTTTCCATAACAGAAAAAAATATCCGAAAAGCTACTTATTGAATAAAAAAAAGTTTGACATCTCTGTGATATCTGCTGCTGCAATCTAGGGATTTGGCTCTGAACATTCTCATAGGCGCTACCATAGGTGAGACCATAGTCTTTAATATGACACCTTATTTATCTATATCGATTAGATATGAAGTGAGATAAATGGCTCGTGACACAAAAACGCATTGCAAAAATATTGATAGGGTCGAATTCTGAAATTCTTGTAAGACGTCACAAAAGCAGAGATCTTAATCTTTAAAATGATACTTGATTAAACTATTTCAGATAGCTATCCAGGGAGATAAATGATCCGTAACACAGAAAACAGCATTTTAGACATATTGACATTTTTGCCCTTTAAGGGTTGAATTCCGAAAACTTAGGCCTACTTTCTTAAAATATGATGTGTTCAAACTGGAGACCATAAGCTTTAAAATGACACCTCATTCATTGATTTCGGTTAAGTATGAAGGAAGATACAGGCTTGTGACAAAAAATACCTTATAGAAATTATATATATGATTCAGGTTGGGATGAGTTTTACCAGATTTTTCTCCAGATTTATCAGTTCTTTTCCAGTAGAAAACATTCAATTGAGTTATTTCCATTCTGGGAGCATAAGGAACAGAACAAAAAAAAAAAAAAAAAAAAAAAAAAAAATGCGTATCTGTCGTTTGAATTGATTTATGGTCTTGAGTTCATGCAAAAATCCCATAGACAAGGGCACAGTCAGTTTTTACCAAATTTTCATGGCAACTTGTCCAATTTTTCTTTTCTAAAAACATTATTTGAACTACTACAATTTTTTTTTTTTTTTTTAAGTTTATCCAAATCGGTCCTTTCTCAAGCAATATGCTTACCAATGAATAGCATTTCATTTTTATCTATATAGATTTTAGTAATCAAGTCTTCAGTTCTGCAGGACAAAGTTATAGTGGGTAAAAAAATTTGTGTTATGACTTCACTTTGCTTTTCAAGAATAATTTTGGCTCTCAAGAGTTGTTGATTAGTTTTGGATTGCTACCCATTTACTTTAATTTTAAAAATAATTAAAGAAATAAATTATTAAAATTTCCACTATACTTATAATATAAGCAAATAAAATAAATTACTGTTTTTTATTATTTAAAAGATCATTAACAGAGAAAGGCAGTCAATCACAGAACATGTTAAAAATCGCCTTTATTCAAGGATAATGACATTCATGTGGTCATGGCTGTCTAAATAGTGAGCGAGAACATAACTTCCAGAGTCAGTCTGCATGCCATTTCCTAAGCATGGTCTGCACCTATTGTGTAAGACTAATTGAAGCCTGAAAGCCAGTCATTGCTAATCTGTGATTGGAACATGGAGGGCATCAAGCGGTGAATAAAACAATTCCACATTGAACATGGTGCATTGGCTCAGGAGGAGAATTGCTGGCAGCAGACCTCATAGAGGACAATGTCATACATGCCTGTTTCAAGTATATAAATGTTTGGTGTCTTAAGAGGCAGTTACATAAAGCATTAATATAATGTTCTCCGGTGACTAGCTGATGAAGTTTAATCGCAGTATTGTTGGGTGAAAGCTTCACCAGAAGATGATAGTTAGTTTGATTGCCGAATTATTACAGCATCCACCAGATTTGGCCCCCAGTATTTTTTATTTTCAAACTTAAAAGAATGGCTAGGTGGACAGTAGTTCATGTCAAACAAGGTGGTCATTGGCCTAACAGTTTCCTATTTTGCAGAACTTACAAAATCCTGTTTTTTTTTTTTTTCCGAGGGCATAGGGAAGTTAAAGAAGCATATAGAATAGTGTATAGAATTAAAAGGAGATTACATCGGGAAAAAAATCTGCGGAAAACTATTATTGTCATTTTCTACGGACCTATTGAACAATCTTTGTAAAATACTGTTGTTCCTGTCCAAAAGGCCATATTAGACCTTGTGTTTGAACAAAAATATGTGACCTTCCATTGTCATGGAGCAAGATGACACAGGAAGTCATTAGGACACACCATTTATTTTATATGGCATGCTGGAGATTTCTCAAGGTCCATTAAACCGAGCATGGTGGTGTAACGCCTATCGTTCTGGCCTCACATTCGGGAGGACGGCAGTTCGAATCCCCGTCCGGGCATCCAGATTTGGGTTTTCCATGATTCCCTGAATCACTCCAGGCAAATACCGGGTGCTTCCTTCAAAAGTCCATGGTCGAATTCCTTCCCGTTCCTTGCCCCCCCCCCATCATTTCCCGTCTGTAAAAGACCTCGCTGTTTAGAGATGCTAAGCAGTTAAAAAAAAAAGGTCCATTAATACTTGCCTTATAGACTTAATTTTAGACTTATCACTGAGCATGGTGGGTGAGTGGTTAACACTCTGGCCTCACATTTGGGAGGACGGTGGTTCGAATACCCGTCCAGGCATCGAGATTTGGGTTTTCCTTGGCTTCCCCAAATCACTCCAGGTGAATGCCGGGATGCTTCCTTCAAAAGGCCATGGCCGAATTCCTTCCTGTTTTTTATCCCCCAGTCCCATCCTGCCTCTAATGACCTCTACGTCAACGAGGCATAAAGCCATAAGAAAAAAAAAACACTTATCTGGCCTCTGAAAATGTTTTAAACTAGAAAAGTGATCAATTGCACTTGATGATGGCCCAGTGATAAAGATCTTCATTCATAACTTGCACATCCTAGTATAACTGCTCTCTGACCCAGACCTTTAACGAAATTGTATTTTAAGAATTATGTATAGCAAACTGTGAATTGATTAAATATGGTTTTGTATATTTTTCTTGCAATTAATTGTGAAAATGAACATAGTTTTATGGAAAGAAACTATGTAAATACTAAGTCTTCACAGGTTATCTGCAGGATAATATCTTATTAAACATAATTTCTATAATACCCAACATTTTGGCAGAAACCTCCGCTGCCTTTCCCAGGTAAGCTGTCATAACGAAGCTAAAATGTGACTGCGCAAGCGAGTCCTGGCTTCTATAAGTAGCCCGCTGCTCTCCCATTGGTTGGTGCTTCCATCTGCCTCATACGGGGTGCGACCGGTTCGGCTGCATCTCGTGAAAGGGTCTAACATCACACTCAACATTGCTTAACAGGTGACATTAAGTGGCTTGCATCTCGTGGCTCCCGGGCGACATCCTGGGCGGTCACCCATCCAAGTGCGACTACCGAACAGCTATGAAATGTAACAATGTTATCATTAATTTAACAATGTTATCATTAACAAACTGACGGTATGTGTGTATCTTATAATAGATGAATCACTTTGTACATTAGGCTTAAGATGATGTAATGTTCATTTAGTAAAACAGGAATTAAGAAAAGGAACTTGTAGGAAAATTATTGGATCTGTGAGTAGATAATTATTTCTTATGACTGAAGGGAGTTACATAAACCATGTAGCTTCATTTAGGCCTCCTGTGAACCCCTCCTTCCCCCAATGTAACACGTAGCGTTTTTCCCTATTGATTCCAGAAGACATTTTGTACTGTTTTCCCTTTTAAGACTATCTTAAATTACATACAGAGATAGTAAAATGATGGAAATAAATATTCACATGCTGTTCTCTACTCTGTTACCACTTTTTAACTGTGTAAATAACATGAATGGAAAAAGATACTTGCCCGGCTCGGAACACAAACCCCCCCTTCCCCATGTAGCTTTTCAGCCAACCCCCCCTCCCCCACTCTCCCAGACCAAACCACATAGTTTATGGACACTCCATAAGTGTTATGAGCTATGTATAGATGTTGTATGTTATGAGGGTTGTGTATCTGGATTATATGATTGTAAAAAGTTTTATGATTGATTAATTGTGATTTCTGTATGTTGACCTGTGATCATACAATCTGTCCAACTTCATGAAGGATTAAATTTTAACTATGTAAAATCAAGTGAATCCTGGGGAGGGGTTATAACAGCCCTCAGACCCGGACCTTTAATGAAATTGTATTTTGCGAATTGTGTATAACAAGCTGCGAGTTGATTAAATATGGCTTTGTATATTTTTTTTCAATTGTGAATTTGTCTAAATGAACATTGTCTTGTGGAAAGAAACTATGTAAATAATATTTAATATGTTAAAGGACAATACATGTATAAATGATTAAAAGTTTGTAATTCTAAGTATTGCTACGATGTTTAGAGGACAATTTGCGATGGTTTTTGACAGGTTTATGCTGATAATTTTGTTTGTAAATACCTGTGAAAATGTTTAATTTTGATTTTTGTGTTTTTGATGATTGTGAATGATTTTGTATTAATTCTGATTGTTTTAATGCGATTTTGATTGTTAGCATCATTGTCGCTGTTCGAGAAACATCAAGCGGCTCTTATTATTCTGGAAATTTCTGTAGACTGTAGAACGCGAACGGCAGAGAAGAGTTTTTAGTTATTTAATAGTTTTTGTTTGAAGGAGTTGCGAGTGGATTGAAAGTTATATTCGCTGGAGCATTGTTTACATTTGTACATAATATCTTTGTATGGAATCCAATGCCTTGAAGAAAAATAAACAAACTGAAATTAGATTCCTCAGATTTGTTTTTTCAAGAAACCAAATAGGCTAACTAACACCAGGCCACCTCATTGGCATACTTAGGAATAGGACAGACCTGTGAACAGTTAGTTGCCAACTGCAAGTGAGTATATTCCTGGCCAACTAGTACTCGGGCGCATTCAACAGGTTAGTGATCGCTGACTGCCAATTAAGGACTGCAATCCCGCAGTGTTTTCAATCCCGTGGGATTTGCGCCAATCCCGCAGGAATGGTGATAATAGTTTTTCAACGCATATTTTTAAAACATAGTTAAAGTATTAACATATTAAATAATAAACGTCTGTTACTTAAATGAATAAATCAATTTTTATGTTAAATGATAAAAATCAACAGTTAACAATATTGTAATTCGCAAAATGACATTAAATTTTTTTATCCTGTCGTAATTATATTTAGAGATTGACATTTAAAAAAATCTAAACCAATTTTTAAATAAATAATAAAAATGCAAAATATTCAATCTTGGGTCATATTATATGCCTTACAATAAGTCATATCAGTTTGAAAACATGGTACGCATAGTGGCCAAGCCACCAGTTTTTTTTATTATTATTTTAAATAAACTATCTATAACACTGAGAGGAAGAATTCTATTTCATAAATTGAAGTGCATATACTCTTTTTAATTTTAGACTTGGCTCAGAACAAGATCTCATAACTTTGTCACTGCACAAGAATGAAACTTTGTCTATTTTTACAAGAATTGTTTGGTGGTATTCATTACTCTCTCTGATTTCTTGATTTATCTTTTAGTTGATTCATTGTTACCAAAAGGAACTACTCACCAAGACATAAACTGTCAAGTATTTCAGTTTTACTTAAAGTGGCATAATGACTGTTTTAGAGTGTAAATTATTTTCTTTTTGTAAGAAATATAATAGTGTATAATTGAAATGAATTCCTCATGGGTGTATAGCCGGATTGCGCTGTAAAACCACGAAATTTCACATGTAAAGAAGACGCGGTGGCATGGTGTTTTTACAACACAATTTGGTGATACACCCATGAAAACTTCATTATAACTTTTGTTGCCTTTAGTCAAAATAATGAGTTGAAAGGACGCATGCTATTCACTCAAAAATAATGTATTGTGGTGATTTTCCACCCAAGAGGGATTAATCGAAACCCAGAGTGGCACGTGTAAGCAGGCAGCCATTGTCAAAGAATATGTATTTCAAACGTATTGAGGTGGCTACCAAAACAATAAGTGAAAGAATATACAATTGCCTTTTGATAACTACTAAATATATAGGGGTGCAATCGTCAAAATTACAGTTATGTATCAACAAATAATAAAATTTTCAGCCGCAAATACAATAAGTTGTCACAATTACTTTATCTGCAAATACAGGTGACGAGTGCGACACATAAAAAATTCTAATCGTACTAAATTATAGAAATGAATACGTAAAAGTGGATCTATTTACCTAGAATGGCAAATGCTGACAAAAACAAGCATTTGTTCACACGAGTCGAATGCCAACTGCAAGGGTATAGTGCAATACATCCGATAGAGATCGAGTGGGCAGCGAGTCACGCAGATTGACACACATATTCGCCGGATTTTGCGGATTGCAGATCCGCATAATTTTGTGTGGGATCTGCCAGACTGCCTAATGATGCGGGATCCCGCTTTGCTGGATTGCAATCCCTACTGCCAATCAATCGCTTGGTGATTGAATATTCCTGTAATTCCTCAAATGGTAATGGTCCTCAATATGATCCCTAAGATCTTGATGTCGACTAGGCATAAAGCAATAAACCAAAAAAATGTATTTAGCTAGTTTACACAGACTATCTTCATATTGTTTGTGCCTCTTTCAAATCTTTTATTTGTCACTCATAATGTGGATTCCATACTTTCCCACTGTAATCAAGGAAAATCTTGACCAAGTTATCAAGCCTTATTTCTTTGCTTCTTATGTGCATCCCATGGTTATACAACTTGATTTTTTTTTTCTATGACCTATCAAATATATCGTGTCCAGCTAAGTCTATTTTCAAATGACGTGGCAAGATATTTTCATCATAGGATTTAAACCAGCATTTCCCACCCACCTACATCTATACTATTATACATATATTATAAAGCTGCATGTGTGTTAGAGGTATGAAATGGTATAGCGCAAAAACTATCGCTATTGGATGGCGTTCTCAAATTTTTAGAGCTAGTGGTCCAGATTAAAATTTGCGGGAACAGCTAATGACTTATATGTACTGAGGGACGGAGCAAGTAAATGAAATCATTTCTGCGGAAAAATTATGGGCGATGGATTGCACTGTAGTTGAGATATTCACTCCTTTCAAGTAAACTGACAAAATTGCACTACTTTTTTTTTTTTATTTTTTGTTTTGTGACTTTGTGTATTAATCTAATCAGATCTCCGAAATTTAAAACATTAAAATTAATGGAATTTGTGAATCAAACATAATAAGCACAAGAAGTATATAATTACAGAGATTATTAACATCTTTGAAAGTTAAACAATTTCTCTGGTATGACATGTTATGCCAGTCCTCACTGAATGCTGTATAATTTTAATTAAAAATGTTAATGTGTGATACTTCTCCCCTACATCTCATGGATACATAATTGTTTTTTCTCGAAACATTTAACAATACGTCTTTCTCACATGCAAATATTCTGTAACAATATCGCTTGAGGAATGTGTGTACAAGGCCAGTAGAATAATCTGTTCTTATCAATAAACATGTGTAACCCTAATTCTGTAATGTTTGCTGCAGTTGTAGCTATTATTGCCATAAAGTTGGAACTTCTCACATGCTATTGAGTTTATGATGGCAGCAATGTGCAACCAATGAAATTAAAAAGTAACTGGAAATACTAAAACCTTAGGTTACACAGCATAAATCGTAAAACTAAATCCATCATGATTTTTGCTTTAACAAAATGTGTTGGGTGTCATTCTGGTCCAGGCTACAGTTCAACCTAACAACAAACTTCGTTAATGTCTCCATTCAAAAATCACATCCACATTAATACATTCATTGTATTGCGATCAAATATTGACCCTTTGGAACTACTTACATGCAACTGAAACAATGACATTAGTAATTTGGTGTCACTGAATGCAAAGGAAATTAAAAATAATTCTTGGCTATATTTCAAATTAACCACAAATTTCGCTGATATTTCTAGTCGGAGATCATAGCTTCTATCAAGTATCCATTAAAACATTCAGTGCTTCACAATAAAAACTAGACCCACTGGAACTACCGATATGCTACTGAAATAATGACATTCAAGCCTCTCAAAGTTAATATTTGGTAACAATAAAATTGGTAAAGAATTTCCAAATATACCAAAACAAGCAGGGAAGTGCTAGTAACTATATACAATTTCCATTGTTCTGTTTACTTAATCTCTTGTTGGTGTTTATATCTTCTTTCTATTCTTATCTGGCCATCTAAACGTTTTTTCTGGTCCCTCGTTAGCTATAATTTTGTGATGTAACATTATCTGGAAACAACCTAACTGTAACCCAACAACAGACGGTCGTTAAAATAACAAACAAAAATGGTTTCAATACTCTACATTGTGAAATTTCTGATTTTACTCATATTGAATTTCCTGTCTTGAGCCTTTCCTCCCTATTCTTAAAATGCCATCCAACTAGCAAGACACATCCTAATCAAAATGGTATAAAAATTATTTTCCAGTATTGTATAGATCAGCGGTTCAACAAACTTTTATGCTCCGCGAACCCCTTTTAAATTTTCCATACAGTGGCGAACCCCCTAAAATTTTTTTAAAAAAAGCTTTAAAAAAATAAGAATTTTTATTTTCATAAAAGTAATACACTTATACAGAAGATTGTTGTCAGTTAATGTGATAGATGAGCTTGTTTTTTGTCGCATGTTGAGTCAATATCAGGAACAGTTTTACTCAATCTCAGTCTCATTTCATATTCGACATTCATTCGATTCCTGTATTTCGTTTTTATCATAACCAGGTGTGAAAACCCACTCTCACATAAGTAAGTTGTCACGAAGGGTAAAAAGAAATTAACTGCTTTACGTGAGAGCTCCGGATATTCTTCCTGTCTTGCTGCCCAAAAATCAATTAAAGACATCTTTTTAAAATCAGCATGAAGAGTACAATCTGTGGACATTTCCAGCAATGATTCATGTTGCTTAATGCTCAAACCAGAATTTATGCTTTTGGTTGTGACCATAAATGGATTTCGAACCCAGTCTTCAGCATTACCGATATCTGGAAAATACCTTTTCAGTTTATCAGAGAGCTGAGACAAATGTACAATAATTTCAGCTTTTACTTCGGCATCCAGTGATAAGGTGTTGGTCGAAACAAATTCATGCAGAAGAGGAAAACATTCAATAACACCTGATATCATGCAAGTTTTCCAAAATTCAATTTTTCTTATGAAGGCTTGTATTTTATCCTGCACAATGAATATGTTATACGTGGAGCCTTGCATAGAAGCTTTCGTTTCGTTGAGAGAAGAGAAAATATCAGCTAGATATGACACCCTTATAAGCCAGGTTTCATCTTCAAATCTTAACTTGAGGTTGAAGTCACTGTCCTTCACAAATAAATAGACTTCATGACGCAGTTCAAAAAACCTAGCTAACATCCTGCCTCTTGACAACCAACGCACTTCACAATGTAAGAGTAATGAAACATGTTCACTGCCCATGTCCCGACATAATAATGCAAAAAGTCTCGAGTTGAGCGGACGTGCTTTTATGTAATTTATTATCTTTACGACCTCTGACAATACTGTTTTTAAATAATCAGGCATTTTGTTGCACGCCAGTGTCACTCTGTGCAATGCACAGTGCATACTTTTGGCTTCAGGAGCAAGATGTTTAATTCTAGTGATTAGTCCAGATATCCTACCTGTCATGGCCTTGGCACCATCAGTCGAAACGCCAACACACCTTCTCCAGTCTATGCCATGTTCTTCAAAAAAATAATTGATGACGTTGAAAATATCTTCTCCTTTTGTCGTAGTCTCCAAGTTCTTGCATAACAGAAAATCTTCTTCACAAATGTTTCTGTGTACATATCTAACAAAACTAAGTACATTCGGCAGTCCAGTAATATCTGTTGATTCGTCAACTTGAATTGCAAAATAAGTATTTTGCAGTCGTTCTGCTAGTTGATTTTCAACATTGAGTGCCATGTCGTGAATGCGCCTTGCGATTGTGGCATTTGAAAGTGGTATTTTATCCAGAAATTTTGCTAATTTATCTCCTAGCACGCAACTGACCATATCTTTAGCAGCTGGCAAAATTAATTCCTCAGCAATATTGTATGACTTGCCGGTCTTTGCAATTTTGTATGCCACTAGGAAAGACGCACGTAAATAATCAGCGTTGGTAGTTGCAGTATTTGTCACAGTTTTTTTTTTTTGAAGATTCCAACTCCCTCTTTTTACGTACTGCTGATGTTTTGTCTCCAAATGTCTTCGCAGCAATGATGGCTTCATCGAGCTATTTGCGAGAAACTTCTGAACATATTACACACTGTGGCTCTGGGTACTGGGTGTCTTCTTTGCACACAAATCCAATTTTCAGATAATCTTCATCATATTTTCTTATCTTTGTCGACGGAATGAAGTGTTCTTCTGGTTTACTTGTTTTCCGCGTATTTTCTTTCGAAATTGAACTTTCAGTAGACGTAGACACAATTTGACTCAACGAAGTTTTCAATGTTTCTGAACTGGATAACTTTTGAGTATCTGGGCATTTTCCGCGTATTGATCCGGTTTTTAACCACTGGTTCATGTTTTCACTTACTTTTTAATCAAAATTACTTATCACCTTTATTTCAGCCGGCCGAAATAAGTGCGCGCGCGGAGTACCACTGACTTGAGAAACCACTATACTAAACAATGCCGCGCGCTTTTTGTCAGTCACAAATTATTTCAAGCCATTGTAGCCCTTTCTTAAGGCATTATTTTCCGCCCCTATTGTTACCAAACCTAACACGATTGTGAGTGGTGCCGAATTAATGGAAATATATAGCATAATGTAGCATTTGAACCTTGAAAGATATTTGGCGTTCAAAAATTTACATATTATCTATTAATACTTATTCGGCACATCGAGTGAAAGGAGCGATATTTCTTTGAAGGCATTGTATTAAATGATGCATGTCACACGCGTGATACAATCAGTCTGCCACCATTACGTAAATCTCGCCGCGAACCCCCTATGATCAACTCGCGAACCCCAAGGGGTTCGCGTACCACACTTTGAGAATCGCTGGTATAGATCACCCAGTCAAACGCTTTAGAGACCTGAACTGTCATGTCACATTATGAATCAATTTGATCTTGGCTTCCCATATCCATCTCTTCTGAAATATCTTCCACATATCCCATTGATACTGGCATGATTAACCAGTCCTAAGTGTATGTGCTGTTGATTTCCACACAAATCTTTGCTCGTACGTTTATTTATAGTTTTCATTGATTTCCGGAAATCATTTGCGGAATGCTTGCATAAGTTCATGTCCTACTTCCTTAATGTTCATTGCTCACTTTTTTGTCAGTTGTTTTCATAAATCTTAGGGGGTATAGGAGAAGTCATATGGGCCATTAGAACGTTGGTTTCACAAGCAAGATGAATCACCTCTCACACACTGGTGGGGTCATACTTAATAAGAATGGAAGAATTTAATACTTTAATTTTATACAAGTCTTTCGTGTGAGACCAGCTACAGTCACTTGTACATCGGATGGAATTTTCAATAAGTTCGAATGATTCGTAAACTAATCATGTCTACTGATATTTTAATATCAGCATAGTTTAGCTGTGCCATAGAAGTCACTCATTTGGCTCAGTTCTAAAATTGATCTCCACTACCAAATACCCACTTTAGTATCATAGTACAACTCTGTAAATGCACTGGTCAGTCACCTAGCAGCTTGCTCAATAGTTGTTGTTTTATAGTTCACATCTGTAACTGAAAATGCCTTATGTTAAGTTGGGTAAAGTACTTTAACTTATTGTTTATTTTAGTAAAGCTGGTATTTAAACTTGTACATCGGACCTCCATACTCTCCTCAGCCCACATATTCAGAGTTAAATAGGTAGTTACAAACATAAGATTCAAGAAGACTTAAGAGGTTTCTTGTAAATCTTAGGGGGTATCAGGCGTCATATCAGGTCATTATAAGTTTGATGTCACGAGAGATAACTTGCCCTCTCACACACCATTAGAATTGGGGTATAGTGGGCTCATACGGTAGGTAGGAAGGGCAGAACTTTATTCTTCAGAATTGGGTAGAGGTTCTATACGAGCTACAAGCAAAATAAACAGCATGGCCGAGTTAGCAGATCACAGAGCATCAGTTACAGCTGTTGCAGTTCATTTCAAGACATGTTGCAGCAGTGTAGTGATTTCTTTGCTGAGCAGCTGTTGTAATCGGAGGACTACATGCTACAACTGAGATAAGCAGAACTTGAATCGTCTGTGCAGACTAAAGGAAACTTGAACTTCGTTCGTTTGCAACTATGGCAACAATTCATGAACTGTGTGTATGATAGAACGGTAGTATATAATACAGGGTGATTCAAAATGATTGTCGGGGTTTCATGAATATTTTACCGGCTGTGTACTAAACATACAAGTATTATCTTTACATGAATAAATAGGCAAACTCTCAAAGTTTTGTTTTGTAGCAGTCGCTAATCTTGTAGTTACGTTTTGTTCCACCAGATGTCAGTGTTTGCAATATGGCAGCGAACGCTATAGAGAAGGCTCTTTCCACTCTAGATTTTTACGCATGTCAGTCAGTTACCGTTGTCCAACGGCACTTTCGAAAAAAATTTATGAAGGAACACCTTCAGACAATTCCATTCAGAGGTGGTATGCGCAGTTCGTGGAGAAGGGCTGCTTATGGAAAGGGAAAAGCAGTGGGCGTCCTTCTGTGTTGGAAGTCGACGTGAACCGCGTCGGAGAAGCTTATCAATGTAGCCCGCGGAAATCAACAAGAAGAGGCAGCAGAGAACTGAACATTCAGTTTGGCGCGTGCTACGAAAAAGCCTTAAAATGAAAAGCCTATCGCCTAGGGCTGCTTCCGGCTTTAACACCTGACGACCATCGCAAACATCTCATGTTTTGCAATATTATGCAAGAATAAAGGAAGAAGATGGGTTTTGTAATAAACTCATTTTTAGTGATGAACCGAATTTTCACCTGTGCGGGAAAGTTAACAAGCATAATGTGTGGATTTGGGGGACAGAAAACCCCATTGTTTTTATTGAACACCAGCGTGATTCTCCAAAAGTGTTTGTGTTCGCAGCTGTTTCCAAGGCGAAAGTGTACGGCTCGTTCTTCAATGAACAGACAGTAACAGGACTAACTTACCTCGATGTGGTCTCTGAGTGGTTGCTGCCTCAGCTGAAAGAGGTGGATGATTTCATATTCCAACAAGATGGTGCTCCATCTCATTTCCATCAGGAGGTCAGAACATTTCTCAACGAACAATTGCCGCAGCGATGGATAGGAAGTGGAGCCGACAGTGACCAAATGTTCATGGCTTCACCAGATTTAACCCCATGTGATTTTTTTCTGTGGGGATACGTCAAGGATCAAGTTTATCTTCCTCCTCTACCTGCGACTATCCCACAACTGAGAGAACGGATCAGGGCCGCCTTTCTAAACATTTCTGATGATATGCTGCGTCGCATGTGGGATTAAGTGGACTATCACATAGATGTGTGCAGAGTGTGTAGTAATCCATACTTATAGCAGCCTTGAACGTAAGGGGATCCCAGTTAATGGAAATCATACACCGAACGTGGTGGGTCAAATTCGTATCCCAATTGTGCTAAGTGTAGGAATTTTCTTAAACCCCGACCGTCATTATGAATCACCCTGTATAAAGTTTATGGTGACATTGTACATCTTAAGAGGCTTGTATGTAGAGTGGCGTGTTTGGCAAATATGATAACCCTCGGCTAAGTTCTGTCATTATTTCTACTTCCTCGTCAAGGAATAATTTTCTTTGCTTATTCTGTCAACCTACCTTGGAACAATTCTTGTTTTTTTTTTTTTTTTTTTTTTTTTTTTTTTAACACCTTTTGTAAGTCTGAAAGTTGAGGTCTGTTTTCCAATTTCAATAGGCTACCTTATTCCTCCCATTCTTGTGTAGTAATCCATACTTATAGTAGCCTTGAACGTAAGGGGATCCCAGTTAATGGAAATCGTACACCGAACGTGGTGGGTGAGCGGTTAATGTTCTGGCCTCGCATTCGGGAAGACGCTGGTTCGAATCCCCTTCCGGGCATCCAGATTTGGGTTTTCCATGATTTCCCCAAATCATGCCAGCCAATGCTGGGATGCTTCCTTCAAAAGGCCATGGCTGAATTCCATCCCTTTACTTGTCCCCAGTCCCATCCCGCCTCTAATAACATCGAGGCGTAAAGCCATAAGTAAAAAAAAGGAAATCTGACTGTAATTCAATTTCACTGTCATCTCATCGAAAGTTTTCTCCAAATACTTAAACTTGTAACAAATACAAGTCTCGTAAGATAGGTTCACAAAGCATTATTAATTTATATGGGAAAAGTGTTTTTAACTTGCAGGATTCCTTCTGCAGTAGTTGCAGTCATTATAAAATTGGATGCAGTATAAATTTCAACATTTCTCACTTGTGTATCGTTGCAATATTAATACATTCTGCTTGAAGCAGATCAAATACTGTTTAATGGATGCATGTTATTGTGCTATCTGATTGATTGACCTTAACTTCACTAATAGTGGAGGTCCATAAGTAGGTATTAAGTTAGAATAAAAAAATTTTAAACGTGGTTGTTGATGGTAAAATCATGATTTAGGTGAAATGTATGACTCATTCACATACAAAAATGACATGCTTAACATATAAAAAATATCACAGTAAATAGTTAGAAAAACATACTAAATAGGCAACATAGCTGAAATTGTAGTAATGCATATAACTAAAGTGAATGGGAGTGCTTAAAATATGTAAAAGGAAAGTATTTACTTATGAATAACAAAGAATGACAAAAACATAAGTTTATTGATGCATGTCAAATGTCAGCTGGACAGATACAGGCAACTGCGGCAATACAACTGGTAGACACAGTCGGATCGGAAAGCAACAATAGGGAGGCAAGGTCACGCAGACTGACACATACTTTTGCTCAATATTACAGATGTGCTTAATTTTGTGTGGGAACTGCCAGACTCAAGTGATGCAGGATTGCAGGCTCCTGCATTTCGGGATTGCAATCCCTAATCACACTTTTGCATTAATTGAATTAAAGCTGACATACAAAACAAAGATGAGTGAAAAAATAGCTATATACCTTGAGGCACCAAGACACAAGCAAAACTTGTTACTGCTGTGAGTGCTTACACTATTTTCATCTTGTTGATTTTTTTTCAATTTTGTGTGTTGACACTACATGAATAAGAAGGTTGAGAATTGTTTATCTGTGCACATTTTTGGGTAACCTGCTAGCCAAATTATGGTTGGTTTTGAAATAATCGGAGCAAGGTGTTAATCCACCTCCCCCCTCCCTCAGATTTGTAAAAGGTACCTATTCGTTTTAGTTTTTATGAAGCTTTATTAAATTTTCATGTGGAGAGCATGCTACTATGTATGATCTGTTAGAATTTTAGATCAGCACTGAGCCAAGTCTGAAATCCAGCTCAGGCATTGATATTACAAAATCATAATAGCTTAGCTGGAATTGCAGGCCCAAGAAATCACTGTAATTTGACTCTTGTGTATGGTAGGGAAATGGTGATTTTTATTTTGGGGCCACCACCCACCAAATACCCCCTATTGGTGTATTCACTGATCAGCACCTAGCAGCTTCCTCAATAGTTAATGTTTTTGAGTTGATGTGTATATGCCTAAACTAACTGTAATGGCAAATGTCTTATCTTAAATAAAGGAGTTCAGGCAGAATAATGCTGATTACATTCAAGCTAATTTATTACCTGTGATACTGTGTAGTCAATGTGAAAAAAGTATGAAATCTCAGTTTTTTTTCACAAGTTTAAACTTCATAATTTATGGACGAAGTAAATATTTTTATTACAAGTAATTGCGATGGAGCTCATGCTCTGGTACCATTTCCCCTAGATATCTACTTGTGATCCATACATATTTTTAACTTAAATTTTTTCACGGTCTGAGTATTTTGTTCAGAACCTCAGGTAATTTAAGTCACACACACTCCATTACCTACAAATGAAAACTTTAACGTTTCTTATGTCTGAAATAAATTACTAATTTGTCATCCCTTCCAGATTAAGCTTCTAAATCTTCCACCAATGTTTATCCACGCCTCATCACTAATATATTCATTCATTCATTCATTTTATTTGGTCCTATACATCATTTACATACAACTTGTATAATGAATTAGAACATTACTTCTATCTTGCTTAACAATTTAATGCCTTAAGTTAACTATAAATCTATTCATTTTCTGCTCGTACATTTTTATGTCAATCACTTACTTATTCACACATTTGTGATCGAGTGGGCAGCGAGTCACGCAGATTGACACACATATTCGCCGGATTTTGCGGATTGCAGATCCGCATAATTTTGTGTGGGATCCGCCAGACTATCTAATGATGCGGGATCCCGCTTTGCTGGATTGCAATCCCTACTTGTGATGTAGCAAAAAGTTTCAGTTGTCAACTTCATCCAGGTTGCATTTCAGTGTAACTACTATCTTAACGCTAGAAAGTCAAAGCTTCAATCACATCTCAATTATTTCCTTTATCACATTTCAGTGTCATTATGAATCATGATATAAACTTGATCAGAGTTCTTAATGTGTTCTTACATCCTTTATTTCTTATTGCCTGTGATGAAGATCGATGTTTTTAATGGATGACATAGCTGACAATGGCGTTGAAATAATGACCCCAGTGAATAAGAAGGATGCTAAAATAAATTGTAACTACTTATGTTATACCACGTAATATTATTTTTAATTGAGGTTTAACCCACATAGATCGCGATAAATTTGGAACTGCTTTCATTCAAACCAAGAAATGATTTCAGTAAAAAAAATCAAGCGTTAATTAAAATACCAATTCAAACGAAATACATACTTTTCTTTCAGTGTTCTGTCAATTAATTTCTTAGCAATTACTTAAATAAATACAAAAAATAAAGCATAATGTAATTCCTATTGCTTTGCACTGTAACAAAATGTTTGTTGCTATCCTGGTCCAGGTGTCATTTCAATCTAACTACAAGCAGTTCAATCATTACTGTGGCGCCACAATCTGATAATGAATTCTTTTAGAACTCGATGAAACAAATCAAAAATAAACACTAAATTTTTTGATATCTCTCTAGGTTTTTGAGATGTAGCATTTTAAAAATCAGTTATAGTTATAGTTCCTTGTGCTTTTGGTGACATTTCTTCTGCTCCAGGCTGTATTTCAACCTAACAACAACCACCAGGAAGAAAATAAAACACCTATAGTTCATTTCCACCTTCTATAAATAGTGGTTTTGGTGATCCCCCCCCTTCCCCCTCTCTGGTCCAGACCAGATCTCACCCTAACCTCCTCACTTTTGAGATACAATATCTCGAGAACTAAGCGAGATTGAAAAAAAAAGTATATTTCATTTTTGATTTGTCTCTTTGAGTTACATAAGATTTTATCATCAAATTTGGCAATGGTGAAATTTTACTTCTGGTCCAGGCTGAATTTCTATCTAACCACATCAATTTTCAGGTGCAATATCTCGGTAACTAAGTGAGATATCAAATAAATTTATTCTCTACTTTCAATATTTTTTTCGGCGAGTTACATAAAAATCCACCATTAAATTGCACGCCACGGTTATCGTAGAATCCCCTAACCACATACTACACTAAACATGCTGCCAGAGAAACAATACTTCAGTTACATGCATATTAACACATGTACGTATCACATTTTAGTGGCATTAATGTATCGTTATATAAACTAAATAAAAAATCTTCATGGGTGTTTATGTCTGCTTTTCACGTTATCCATGATTCAGACTGGTATTACAACGATTGAATCGCGAATACAGTTATTTACGGCTGAAACATGTAATCATTGAAAGCAAAGGACATTAAAAAAATCTGAACAACTTATGCCTTGCCATTGTAATATTAGATTTAATTGTAGTCAGAGTTGCATAGATTGTGATCAGTGTGGAACAACTTTCGTTCAAAGTAATGATTTAATGAACAGGACACTAATGAAAAAGGTTTATTTATTTTTTATAAAAAAATTATTTACCTATGTTCTCTTTAAAGTTAAAGGTTTTATTTTAAATATCTATAGCCAAATATTTTAACGAATACTTTCACATCAAACAATATTACATAAATGTAAGAAACTATTAATTATGTCAATTTAAATGAATTATGTACTTTTCTTTGAGTGTTCTGACAATTAATTTAGTTACTGATTTTTAGCCAAATAGAACTGTTCCTAAATGACATCTATTTATAACCTAGAACAACATATCTGATCGTAAATTGGCCAAAAAGCTTGACGTCATAGATTGACGTCATGCCGTGACAGGTGACGTCATACGTGACATCTGGCTTATTATATTAATAGACTAGCTACAAAGCCTGTCTAAAGTGACGGGTTTATCGGAGTGTTCTTGCAATTTCTTTTTAGTTGCTTACCTAAATAGAATTGTTATAAAATAAAGATCGATGTGCTGTAATTTCTCATCGCTTGTGATGTAGTGAAAAGTTTGTCATCAACTTGAATGAACCCATTGAAAATGAATGATGCTACTAACAAATCTTAACAGCTTACATTATACCACGTAATATTAGTTTTAATTACAGTTTAGCCCGCATAGATCGCGATCAATTTGGAACTTCTTTAATTCAAACCAAGGAATGATTTCAGTAAAAAGAAAAAGCAACTGATAATTAATATTCCAATTTAAACAAAATTCATACTTTTCTTTCAGTGTTGTAACAATTCATTTCTTAGCAATTGTTTAAATAATTTGAATTGTTATAAAATAAATGCAATTCCCAGTTCCTTGCGCTGAAACAAAAGGTTTTGGTTGCTATCCTGGTCCAGGTTGCATTTTAAACCTAACCACATACGGGAGTAGTTTACATTGTGATACATGACTGCAAAATGCGACATAGTGCTTATAAAAGCTGCTTAAATAACTGATAATAACTAAATTAAATGTGCTTTTGCTGTGATCAGGTTCATTTTTTATTCTGGTCCAGGTTGAATCTCAACCTAACCACAATCTCGGGTAATACTGCCGCTACAAAATCAAAGCTTCAGTCACACGCGCATTGATAGTGACGTCACGTATTGCAACATAAACTTGACCCCCACATACTAAGCTAAACTTCCCGCCAGAGAAACTATACTTCAATCACGCACATATTAATAAATGTACTATATCGCATTTTTGTGGTAATAATGCTTCGCGATATAAACTAAATCAAAAATCTGTATGGGTTCTTCCATCTTCCTGCTTTTATATTCATGATTCAGATAGATAATACAATCTTTTTTGATTGGCTGACAGTTACATGCGGCTGAAATATGGCATCAGTAAAGTAAAAGAATTAAGGGGACTGCATCACTTTCGCCATTGCGCTAATTCTGCATAGCGAAAATTTTGTAAAATTTTTTCACTTGGTCCAGGCCGTATATCAATCTAACCACAGTTTCTATGATGAAATGAAACTGTTTAGATTGAAATGATCCCTGTACTGATAATTTTTGCATTTCTGATAGCATTTCACAGTTGCTCAGCCTTTCATATTTTGGCATTTTTAATTAAATTTCTAGCGACTTTTCCGCAAAGTATGAACGCAAAACATGAAGAGGACATATTGACAAAGCGACTGATGTAAATTTCAACAGGTTAGTACCAGTTTCGTGAAGGTTCTGTAAGTGATGCAGTCTCCAGAATTAAAAATAAATTTTAACAACTTACGTCACTCCACGCAATATTAGATTGTAGTCTATGCTGTATTGTCATGATCAGTGTGGAACTACTTTCGCTAAGTAGTGATTTAAGTAACAGAACACTCATGAAAACAAACTTTTTTTTTTTAAAAATTAAATTACTCATACCCTTTGCTGCAACGTCCGGTTCTACCATAACAGCAGCTAATATTGCGAAAATTAAAGCTTTTATCTTACAAATCTGTGGCCAAAGATTTTAACGAATACTTTTACATAAAACGAATATTACGTAAATATAAACATCTAATGATTGATATGTTGATTTAAATGCAATACATGCTTTGATTTCAGTGTTATGTCAGTTAATTTATTTGTGGATACTTAGAAATGTTATTAAATAACGTGGGTAACCAAGAACAACGGCATGAAGCGTGATGTCATTGTGTGACGTCACAGATTGACATCATGCCGTACGGCATACATGACAATTACATTATAATTGGATAGTGGAAACAAAGAAACTGCTGTGAGGCACTGAATATAAGATAGGATGGGGGAGGGGAGGGGGGGCAGATGAGGCAGGAGGGTGAGATGAACACGTAAAAACAAACACAAATGCACTATATTTCGGCATGAGCCTTAAGCATGTGAGAGGCGAGACATATGGCGGAGGGAAAGATTTGGTCACATCCCGACTTGCCACATCAATCACTCCTACCTCATCTGTGGTAAGTGATGGGTATCTGTTTTTTTTTTTTTTTTTTTTTTTTTACCCCTATCCTATGGAACTTGTCCATGGCCTTTTGAAGAATGCATCCTGGCATTCGCATGGAGCGATTCAGGGAACCAAGGAACACCCAAATCTGGATGCCCATATGGGGATTCAAACCAACGTGCTCCTGCATGTGATGTTGGAGTGTTACTGTTCACCTGCCATGCATGGTTCCCACTTTGTATTCCACAGTGACTCCCAACACATCTTTATTTTTTCAGTTGCTGAGTACATCCATTGGTAAATTTCACAGAAAAATGTCTGCTTCCCTTTACATCCTCTCCAACTTTGGTATTTTATACCCATGATGTGAGCCCTGTATCATCATACAATACTACTACAAGGGCCTGGCAAAAATGTTGTAACTTGTCCCTCTTATTTCCCTAGTACATCCTCTCATTCCAATAGGTGCAATACTTGCAAACGTTTCCCTACCACCTCCCAAATGTGCTATGCCCAATTTAGCTTACTTTCAGCTTACATTTTACTCCTTCAACAAACAATTCCCCTTCTTTCGAATAATCACACAAAACATTTATTTTTCTTTCTGTATACCTAACAAGTTGATTTTTCTTACCATTTAACTCCATTCCATGCTTATCCACCCAACCTGATGTCCTGTCTAGAACCCTTTGCATTTGCTCGTAATCCTCTCAATGTAATCTTATTATACAGCAGACAGCTTAATGTCTGACCACAGATCAAGAATCATTCATTAGAATAATGAACAGTAAGTGTCTCAATAAACTCCCCTTAGGCATACCTGTTCTTTCTTTGGTTTTACCCACTTCGACTCTCTGCTTCTGGCCTCTTGAGAATCCTTCCGTACACCAAGGTACACATTCATTTATCACATTAGCCTTAACTAACTTTATTTACCATTCTATGTCAGACTCTCCCTTCTCTGTTTCATATGAAATATTTTGTACATGAACTACGGAGAAACACATGAATAAGCATTTCTAATTCCATGAGCCTGACTTACTAACGTTTCCTTTTCCTCGGTTTTTTTTCCTAACATAATGGGCTGTAAAACAGTCAACTTGTTCAGCATTGAGGTCAACCTAATAGGTATATACTGTAACATCCTACCTCTGCCTCCAATAATTCTTATTAATTTACCAATCAGACTTCCTCCTGTTCATAAGAGAATGTTTAATTATTGGCCACAAGGTTAAGAGGCAGGAACATTTAAATAAAATGAGAGGATTCAAGAACCTCACAAATTCTGTTCTATTTGATCAAATTGGATACAGATATTGGCACTAAAAACAGATAAACTGTGGCAAAGATGCAATTAAACAAGTACAGAAAAATCTTTTAAAGCAGTGCTGAATACCAATAATTTATTTTAGCATAATAATTACATGTATACAATTAAACAAGTCCCTAGGAATCTTACAAACCACCAGTTCTAAATGCCAACGGTTTATATTAGAGTAATCAGATTCATTGAAACATCACATTCACAAAATCACGTAGTGAGTGTGAGCATTTATACACAGGCGTAGAGAAAACGGACTTAGATATTTATGCAGAGCAGGCTTCCAATACAGGCATTAATAGCTAATGATTAACACTGAGGGCTCCCATTGTGTGGAGGATCTTAAATACCATTTGAGTAATGGGATCTTGAATTGTGTTCCGTCGTTTTAAGGCTTGGAGGTGACAACTCTTGCTTCTTAAATTTATACTGCTTTTTTGAACATCTCTATTACGTAGAAATATATAGGAGTCCAAAACTACAGTGAGTCTTGCCCTTACTACAGATTCACACTTTTATTTCTGATGGTTTGGTTCTCGGGAACCTGCTGTTGGTGCCAAGAAGGTGGCCATTCTGCAGCATCCTTAAATTCATAATAAACACTCCTTACAGCTCACAAGTGTGCTCAACCTCGCTCTTGCTACAGCAAATAATAGATTTCTTGTTAGCTGTTTTACATCTTACAGTTCCAATTTATAACTATTCAAACTTTTTATTATGTTAGTTTATTTCGTCACACAACACTATGTTCCTCCCCTCCCTCATGAATTGGTTCTATTATAGCACATTTCAGTCCTCTGGTATTGCAGCATGTCTTCAGATTTAAACCAAAAGTTAATTCCAGGTTTGTTTCAATGTTTTTGCCCACTACCTGAAAAACATCTGTGCTGATAATATCTACATCAGGCCCTATGTAACTGTCATAATACCATGTGTCCATTTCTTGCTATCCAGTATCCTCATCTTCAGTATTGTGGGAATGTTCTCCTCAGTTAATTCTCAATCTGACCCTATGTGACAATCTGTTCTTCTCCATCTTTAATTGTCTGAAACCCTCATTCATTCTAATTTTTCTTACATAGCCCTAAAAATTTCTACTTGCATATTTGTGTTCCCTGCCCAGCCATGATATTTTTCCTGGATTTAGCTTCTCTGTTAGCTGCTGTTAATTCCCCATTTAGTTGTTCCATACATTCTCTATTACTGTGCAACTTTTTTATTGTATTATGTTCTCTTCTCACCAACCTCTTTAGTCTTCCTGCATCCATATTGATTGCAGATTTTGTGTTCTTTCTACAATTTTGTTTTGGAACAAACATTTATTCCCCTCTTCTTGCTATTTCCATGAACTGTTTCCACTTCCTTCCGTATATTGAACCTCTCCCCAAAGTACCTCTTCGGTTCTGAAATCTTTGCCATTATATCTTTAATCCATTTCCCTTGGCTATTTATTTTTCGGAATCTTGTAGTTTCCTCATGATCACTTATTTCCTCTGGCATGTAAGACTTAATAGTTATCTGCATGTTGTATCCCCTAGAGTTCTGTTATTGTGTAAACCCTCCTTCCCTGAGAAAAGTGTTCGCAACACTGCTCCCTCGTGTTGCTAATGGCTCTCCCCTTGCAGTTAATAGTTAGATCCATATCACTTTATTCCCCACATCTGGATTCTGTATGTGAAATTTTCTTCTTCCCCACTGTCCAATTTTGTCCATTAATCATTCCACTTCAGTAAACAGCAGTGAGTCTCTTCTTCTCACTTCTGTTTTCTCCAAAACTGTGAATACACATGAATGATAAGTCACCATTAACCAGTATTAATACTGTTCCACTAATTCCTCCTCCATCTCTATGCTCTGTAACTCTCCTTCCTTTAACCAAGACTTGACCCTTCTGTCTCAGGTTGATGTATTTGCAATAAGCTACTAAACTCACTCGATTCATTAGATGCTCATAAATCACTAGTAAAAATCCTGATTTCTGGTGTTTGTATTTTTTTTCTCTCCAAAATACCTTCCTATGCTAACTCTAATTTATCCTTTGATCAGATTTATTTTTTTAAACCTTCACTATATATTTTTTGGTAACAACTTTGCTTTAACATGTTTGTGTTCTGGAATGATCTTGAATGAAATTTACTGTCATGACTTCTTGCAATCCTGATCACTTGTATACAGATTCTAATCTGACAAATGACTCAATTTGCTGTATATTTTACAGGGTTTTGGTGTCAAACTTTCATTTTATTTTTGTAGATTTTAACATTGGTACTAGCAGTGGACATTTTGATTTTAATAATAATGAAAAATTCGCAGCATGGACACGAGTAATAACGGGGATCGTGGCATTGATCTAACAGGTCATGCCTGGTAAAACATCTCACAATTGCGCCAACTGGAACTCTTGCCATCTCTAGCTTGTTGTTAACACGCCTCATAGTTGTTTGATCTGGGCATATTGTAGCACTGTAATCTTTTCTCTTCTTAAGAACGTGTGTGTGTGTGTGTGTGTGTGTGTGTGTGACCGACCTAGGGAATTTTCACATTTTGACCAAAATGTTCTAAAAATGTTTGGATATTCATGAGTATTCTAAAAAATTTAGCTATAAACATGTGGAAAATTGGTTCTCTTCATGATACAGGTTCAGTGGTAGAATGATATAGTAATAGTTTTCTTGTCTTTGTGCTTTTTGGGACACCTTTTATGTAATTTGCAGGTTTCTGTAGCCAATAATAGCAATAAAATTCTAAGTTCATGTGTACAAAGTCATAGGTAACAGCTATAAATTAAATGAACGCTTGTGTCATATTCATAATTTTGATACTGTTGTTAGTGATAATAATGACTTATGCCTTCATGGGTGTATTGCTGTATTTTGTTGAAAAACTACAATATTTTGACAGCTGTTTGTCAGCCAGCCGATTGTTGAAATGTAATACTCATGTAAAAGCTTCATTGGCACCACTAATTTTTATCTCTGTTCTTAGTCGTAACAACTTTTTTCTTCTCTTGCAGAAAAACCTACGTTGCTACAACATAGCGAAATTGTACTATCGCATTGCAGACTACGAGTCTGCATGGCGTTACATAACTAGATTCCTCTCTGTTAAACCAGACTCTGCTACAGGTCACAAACTTTGTGGTCAAATCTATGAAGGACTGGGTCAAAAGGAAAAGGCAATAAGTGAATACAAATGTTCATTGGAGTTGGAAACCTCGCAGCCAGATGTTGTTCTAAAAGGTTAGAATGGTTTTACTTTTTTTTAGTGGACAGATTAGTTTGTTTTGTTTTGCATGCATTTAATGAAACTTTAGCCAGTAAAATTTTAAAATTCAATGTATACTTTGAAAGTGAAAACGTGTTGCAATAAAGTAAAAAGCTCTTTTGAAAGACTATTAAACGGTTGTGCTTACTAGCAAAAGGTTAGGAGTATGATTAAAGTTAATAAATAAATTGAAAATCATCGTAGTTAGAAACTATTTGCTAATGTCATGTTTTTTATATATTCTGTAAATATTTTGTGATGAAATTTGTTACAATTATCTTACCATCTATACACAGGGGCGGTGCAAGTGGTGCAACCGCACCGGGCGCCGAAAATGCAGCAAGAGATCGTTTGTGCAAAAAATGAAAATAAATTCCATAATATTCCAGCTTGCTGTTCCCATATTTTTTTAAGTACATTGATCATTCAGAAGAATTTATAAACGTAAGAGCTTCCGTTTAATATATATTCCGAGTTGGCTCGAGCTACTCCATTCGAGAAAACCACAAATTGTTCCATAATTAGCACTTTCTGATGTTGCGCCGCACCTCCTGCACCTGTTTCCTTCCTTTTCGGTTGTAATCTTGCAGTTCACTCACCTGTGGCAGATCTACGAATTTTCCGAGCAGCGACTGCCGCCTCTTCAAATATAAATTTATGAATTTGCTGTCCACAACAGTTTAAGCTATTCTTTGATTTTGCCGCCACCTGAAGGTTGCCCCTCAGGGCAGCAGAGCTAAGAAAGGTCACCTCTCACGAATTTGTCACTTACCGCCCCTTTAAACATGATTTTGCCACCCGGGGTAAACGTCCCGATTTGCCCCCTGTAGATCCAGCAGTATTTGCATGTGCATGAGGCTAGATTCAACCTACTTATCTACTTCTACAATGTTAGACCTTAGATGATTGCAGTTAATGTTGGTAGTGTAAATATATACAAAATGTAATGTCTTTTATAGACAGGTTGGTACCTTTCCCCCCCTCCCCCCCCCAAAAAAAAACTAAACCAAGGTGAAACTGAAGAGGCTTCAAAAATTTTTGCAAAATTTCTTAGAGATGTCATGTGAATTGTCATCAGAATTAGTTCAACATGTGACGGAAGAAAACTTATTTTATAGAAGTTCTTCAGACGAGGCTCATAATGATTAAGAGCATTATGTACAAGAAAATTTTGCTTTGGCCGCAACAGAAGAGTAATACCAATGGAGAAATTTATAAAGATGACGGCTTGTTTACTCTAAATCTGCAGTTAAAGTATATTGTTTTTGCTCTTGTTTATTCAACATTCTCACTCTTATTTGGGAAAAGAAGAATTTGATCAGAGCATCTCAAAACTCGCGAAACTTCCTCAAACCGCCAACACTCAGTGCTGAGTTGGATAGAAGTGTTTGATTAGACTGAAGAACTTCAATATAATAGAGAAGCATTTGTAAATACAGATTGAGGACAAAAAATCACGGTGGGTTGCTATCCTCGAATGAATGATATCCAAAATATTTTTTTTTAACATGCAATAATTCTTGTTAAGGGGAAGCTTTGGATCTGGAAAACTAAATACTACTAATGATGGTAACTACCTGGATATATTGCAACTGTTAGGAAAATATGGCACTGTGATGATGGAGCATCTCCACCGAATTACTTATAAGGAGACTAATGTAAAATGGAAAATGTATTTAAAACGGTTGAAGTTCTAAATAAAATTTTGACCAAGGTTAAGTCATCTAAATACTTTTCCATCATACTGAGTTGAACTCCTGTTGTCAGTCGCATCGAACAATTATCTTTAACATTGCTTTTGTTGACACTAATGAAGACAAAGTCGAAATGCGTGACTGTTTTGTTGCTTACTAGCCGGCAAGTGACTATTCGGGACCTGGGAGCTGTACTCACTGGCCTTTATATCAATGATACTTTGCAAAAGTTCGATTTGGATAAGAACGATTTTCGAGGCCAAAGAAATAACAATCTATCCAATATGATAGGAGGAAACACAGGTGTCCAAAGCAGAATTCTGAACCAATATCTTCTCAAGCATTTTTTAATCCATTTAGCTGTCATTAAATTTGGTAATAGCAGGTATCACAAATACATAAATTAGAATGGGTTCTGAATTTCTTTAAAGAATATTTGTTCCATTCTTTCAATCAACAAAGCGATGGGATGTGAGATGCAAGAAATTAAGATAAAAAAAAAAATGTGAAATTCATTCGGAGAATACAGTTTCTAGCTTTGCTGCAGATCGTTATCAGTTTCACTATTATTCAATTCGTGACGCCCTTCTGGAAGCGAATTATTCACTTGCAGCAACAGAGGCCTTGTCCCTGAGCCAAATCATGGAGCAATTTGATTTTATAGTTACAATGGTGAATTGGTAAAATTCATTGATTAAGTATCATTGTAAGCAAGGCTATCCAGGATGAAACTCTTCACAATTACTGTGATAGATCTCGGAATTTGAGAAAGAGTACCGATGTTATTCGCCTATTCTGATAACAGCTAGAGAAATTGCTTCTAAGACTAGGACAAACGCTTTTATTAAGCCAGTCAGATACCAAAGAAAGAAGAGATTTTTTGAGTACGAAGCCATAGATGAGATAACAACATATCCCGAAGAATTGTTTACAGTGAACGTGGTTTAGCAGCTGATCGGTACAATTAAAAAGGCGTAGATCACTCAATTTTCACAACTATCTAAATTTAATGATACAGTGTTGTTCTTACACATTATCAAAATAATTCCTGAATTGTAATAATTGTGCAGATTTAGAAATTAGTTAAACTAATGGAGAAAAATGCGACATACCGGGTTGTGAATTGACTGAGGAACTTTCTTACTGAAACTGTTGTTGGAGGGGCTTGAATCTGCATAACCAATAAAAGTTCAACTTGAGAAACAAAATGGTTGGCAGAATATATTTCCGAATGTGTGGACACCACTTCGACTATTGTAAACGACATTTGTAACTGTCGCTAAAGGAGATCAAAGGTTCAGTAAATTAAAATTCTTTTAAACTTACGGTAAACTCGGACTTTAGATGGACTTTCAGATCTTGCAATTTTATCTATAGAAAATGATATTGCCAAAGGGAAAAAACGAGTAAGTTGGCAATCTAGGCCTTTTAGTTATGATTTTATTTCCTCATTTGTTTGTTTTAAACATTTTTCTTAAAACTATGTAAATTTGACCTACACGTGATGTGAACATTGCATACGCTATAGTAGCGTAAATTAACCTTTTCAAACATGGTGTTCTTTTTCACTGTTGTTGTTTTATTCATACCATTGCTATCCTATACACTAATATTTCTGAAGTTTGAGTTATTATTAATAAATAGACTATTTTCTGCCCTCGGCTTTACTCGATTGGAATTCATAATGCATTTATATACATATTTGTATTTGAATCCCACTAAAACTACTTTGTCCTTAAGCCATCCAGCCATTTCGACGTGAAAAGTAACAAATATCAAATTTTACGTTTATAATTTTAGTAGGATGTAAAAAATGAATGTTATCTTCAGTCTGTCTATGTGGACACCTTATATACAAATAAGCAATTGCACATTTGAGGCGCCACAATGAGATCTCGCACCACCTGAAAAACTTACTAGGGCCGCCTCTGTCTATACCATAGGTAAATAAATGCTCTACAGATCCAGATGTTGACTTATTAGTGATCATTAAATAATTGTTGCCTTAACCTTGTCAAGAGATATGGAATACTGTCTTCAGTTGAAGCACCGAGCAGGTGTTCGTCGCATTTAAATGGTTTTCATTGGTTTTAATTGTTCTGTTGGTAATAGGATAATACCAACCATTTACTTGTGATATTTTCTCGAATGGTTACTGCAAACTAGGTATCAGTAAATTGCTCAATATCCAATGAAAGTTTCGATCCACTTAAGACACGGCCTCTATCTCATATAGGGAAAAGATTTTATGCTTTATACTTTGGTCAATAGTGATGAAAAGTTCTTTCCTTAAGAATGACGAAAACTGTTGGATTTGAAAGTCAATTGTTTAATGAAAATATAATTCGGAATGTTCCGGTATCAGTCACATTACAAAACAGGTTAAGCAATGAACTTCGCATCCTTGAAGATTGCAGTAGAAGGTTTCCAATTAACATCCACTTGATTGCCAACATTCTTACAAATTCTTCTCCTTAACTATTGCTAAGATGCTAAACCTTACACTGAAAGCACTTCTCAAATTTCACACATGGTTGCTTTCTACCCACCTCTGAGGCTACTTTGGTGGCTGGTTTGTGAGTTGCATGGATTGGATTTCTACAATTGCTAAGATAACTGACTTGACAACATGGCCTGTGGCCAGACTACCAATAAATTCTCGATCACTGAAGTTACGCATCACCTTGTGACTACCTAACTAGCCATTAGTGAGTTTACTTGAAAAACATTTTGGCTTGAAGATTTTCTGATCTCTCTTGGCAGTTGCCTACCTATGGTGTTACACCAATTCGATAACATAATAAGGCATTTTATTTCTCTGCCCATTCTTATCAAATTCATATAGAATGATGTACCAAATTTTAAAACTTTTTCTAATGAATCAGAATGCCATAAGCTTTACATTTCCAATACTTAATTCCCAACATACACCTTTTATGACAAGTTTATCAAAACAACCTTTAAAATATTTCATTACAGTAAATAATCAATTCTATTTATTTATGCTTTTACCTTTTTAAATGAAATTACTTTCCCATACATTGTTATATCACAATATCTTTTAATCACCCTTATCTTCCTTCCCCAAAACATCATGCAAAACATGATGCAAAACTAAATAACTGTCTGCATAAAATTCTTCAACATCCAAGATGTATCCCATTATTCATTCCCATTATGCTTTATTATTCTTAAATTAAACCAAAACATGTTTGCAACATTTTTTTTCTTGCTTATTATGGAACTTTGCCAGTCCCTGACCTAACAAGTTGTCTCCTCGGGCTTAATGAACTGAAGTTTCTACTTCTTCGTTAGATGTTCTTTTGTGCAAAACACTGTCATAAATTGTGTACAAATTCTATATTATTTTGTTTATTAAGATATGTAAAGATTATAAATGTCTTCAGGAGTGCCTCCTGAGATGCTGTGTCTAGAACATAATGTTTATCTAACCTGCGTTTTCATTTGAATTTGTACTTTTCTTAAAATACGCTTTCTCTCTCTTTTTTCTGGATGCTATTTGATCTATACACCAAGTATTACCAAAAAAGTTTTCTATATACCGTATTTTACAGACTGTAAGACAATTTTTTCTTTAAAAATTTACCTCCAAAATTCAGGTGTGTCTTATACTCGAAATTAAAATAAAAATGTTCAGTGTTCGATTTAAAATTCTTGCCAGTCCTAAATATGGCCATATATTTGATGCTGTGGGAAACCTATCTCTATCTGGCAACATTGGATTCAACTGGCAGCAGTGGTGCACCGATGCGACAACACGAATTGCGGAGATTCACAAGCTTGCTAACACCGTCCCCTCCTGCCCTGCCATCACAAACCCAGAACATGCCTATGATGTATCATTGCAGTCTATGGTGCCAGTGAATTTGAATTGAAAGTGATTTGTGTTATCGCTAACAGTACAATATTTTTGTTAGTTGCTAGTTTCGTAATGAAAAAAAAAAAGCTATTTATATGATGTGGGCTATAAGTAATAGCATATGCAGAAGAACATAGCAGCTGAGCGGCATTTTTGCCCTCAACCAACCGAAAAAACCATTTGCGATTGGCAGGCTATTAAAGAAGAACTGAAAAAAATGAGGAAGACTAAATGTGCAAATAGAGAACTGAATGCAAAATGGCCAAAACTAGATGATGATTTATTTAAATGGATCCAAGGACTCCATCAAAATGCCACTGGAATTAATACAGAAATGATTCAATTAACACCTCATAAGCTAGCACTACAGCTTATGAATCAGCACCAACCAACTTCAAGGGTGGAGTTGGTTGGTGCTACAGGTTTATGAAGTGTCAAAACCAAAACCAAAAAAATCTCAGAAAAAGGCCACAATATTCTCTTTCCATCATTTTATTTTTCAACTTCGAAAGAAAACTAGTGTGGAACCAAGTCAAATAGTGAAAATGGATAAAATTCCTTTGACATTTGATGTGCCAAGTAACAGAACTGTTGCCATGAGAGGTGCTAAAACTGTAACTATAAAAACAAGTGGACATGAAAAATGCTTTACACTGTTGTTCTTTCATGTTGTGCTGACAGTACTAAACTTAATCCAGTGATCATTTTCAAGTGCAAAACAATGCCAAAACCTTCTGAAATACCACTGCCAGGTGGTGTTCATGTACATGACAAGGGTTGGATGGACCAGGCTGGTATGAAATTATAGATTAACAGAGAGTGAGTGGGAAGGAAAGGTGCTTTATTGAAGAAGAGTTCTCTTTTTGTGCTAGATCAGTTTAGTAGTCATTTAAAAAAAAATCTTTGAAAGAGAAATTGAGATAGTGCAATATGGAGCTTGCTATTATTCCGGGAGGACTTACTTCGCAATTACAACCTCTTGATGTCTCTATAAATAAACCACTTAAAGTGTATATGAGAGAGGAATGGAACAAATGGTGATGGATGAAACCTAACACGAATTCATGCTGAAGTGTATCAGTGGATAAAACAATCGTGGTCTGGAGTGAGAGATCTCGCACATTAGATTGTTAGTGCATGTTTGATTAGAATGTTCACATAAGCTATATAGCATAAAAATATAATTGCACATTAACATGGCGAGTGACCATATGCAGCAGCCACTGTACCTGATCTATGACTATTTAAAATGATACAATCCACATGTGACTGCATTGATAATTTTAGCTTTTGAATTAACAATAACAAATGAGGAATTGTATTTGCGAATGTTTCCAAAATAATTTTTTGACTTTATTTTTATCGATGGTTCATTTGAATTTAGTCCATTATACAATGATTTAAAATATTCATTTTGATTTAAGGCTGGTAATTCTGCTTTACCCTTATGACAACATGAAGTGAATACAGTCCTTTCACTTGAGTGACTTCTGATTAAAAATGTTTTGCATTGCAAAACCTGCATTGTAAATGCATTAATCCACAATTGAAACTATTAAAATTTCTTGGAATGCTATTTATTGTGCATTTAAATGTATCCATCAAAATAATTTAATCATTTTGGGTATTATTTTCACTATTTAATATGCTATATTATTTTGAATTTCACACAGATAAGCGTTCCTTCACTTTGTCTCTCTGTTCGACCTGTCAATATTCTATGTCAAGGCATAATGGAAGTAAGTGAATGTAATGAAATTAAGATTAGACAGGGTTTTAAAAATCAAAAGGACTTTAACCAAATTTTAACGTTTTAAATAATAAAATGTACTTGCTTTATTTCTTTTTAACGATCAATCCAAATTACTTTTTATTTTGGCAGACACCATCATGCGACACTAAAGTCAATTCAAATTACCTGTTAGAATGTCGAATTTTCTGTAATATAGAAAATATTCTTGTTTGGAATGTTTCTTTCATAAGTTCAAAGATTAATCTCTACTGAGTGTGACAGTTTTGTTTGACCAAAGACCACACAGTATCTTAAATGCTGGAAATACACATCAGATAGTTGGCTCCGATCTGATTTCACGCACGTGTGCGTACCAATCTGTTTTCTATATTTAATAATATATTTGTAACACATATATATATATTAACTATGGTTATTATATTTTATTCTTAACTGTTTAACCAAAGACTACAAATTACCTTATATAAACTTGATCCTGGCAGAATCTCTAAGGTAATTGAAACAGAAATTGAATGTAAATAATGAATGTGTGTGGTTTTTTTTTTTTTTTTTATAATTTAATGTATTTGTAACACAGTGTATATAAATTTTAGCTTTCTGCACTTCTCCATTTAAACTTTAACAGTGCCAAATCTCACACTCCTCCGTGTGCACAATATTCTTAAAAAGTGATCTGAAGTTTTCACTTCACCTATTAATATATTGATTTCTATTCACCTAGGTGACATGGACTGTACTGATTTTTACACATTTCACTTAAATGTCATAATTTAAAAATAACTAGCTTTTTTCCCGTGACTTCTTCCACCTGCATCAGAAGCTTTCATTATTTGCTGTCTTTTTAATTATTGTAATTTACTAATACTAGAAGACCCGTGTGAAAATTTCGCTAGTAAAATACAATGAATAGCGAGGTTGAATGCTTGTAATATAAAGAAAAGTAGAACCGCACTTTGTGGTAAATATTTATTTGTTTAGTGTAATAGGTACGCATCAAAACATATTACGAAATAGTTAGAAATATTTAAAACACAATGTACGACAAACTGTCATTGACCCTAACAGAATACAACCAACCTGAACAAAATATACATAACATATCAACATCTCTGTGATATGCAAATAAAATGTTTACACTGGAATTGTATAGCAAATCAAAAATGATTCCGTAACGGAAAAAAATAAATCCAAAAAGCTTCTTATTGTATAAAAAACAGTTTGACATCTCAGCGATACTGCTGCTGCAATCTGAGGATTTGGCTCTGAACTGTTTGATACACGTGACCACTTTAAGCATCAAATTCCACAAAATTCTTTCTTAATTTACGATTTTATCTAATTGGAGAGCCTAATCTCTAAAATGATATCTCATTTATCGATTTCGGTTAGGTATCGAAGGAGACGAATGGCTCTTAATAATAATAATAATAATAATAATAATGAAACATGTTTTATAAATAATATTGATACTTTTGCCCTTTAAGGGTCAATTCCAAAAAATTTCTTTTCTAATATATGGTGTGACCAAAGCGGGCACCTTGGCCTTTTATATGACACCTCATTTACCGATTTCAGGTAAGCATGATATTTTTGCCCCTTAAGATTTGAATTTAAAGAAAGTTCTTTCTTAAAATATGATGTATCCAAAGTGGATACTATAATATTTTAATCGATACCCCATTTATCGATTTCGGTTAGATATCAATGGAGATAAATGGCTCGTGATGGAACAGTGCTTTGTAGAAATATTAATAATTTTGCTCTCTAAGCGTCGAATTTTGAAAAATTCCTTTCTGAAAATATGGTGTAAACAACCAAAGACCTTACAAAGACCTCAGTTTTTAAAATGATACCTTGTTTATCAATTTTGTTTAGTTATCAAGGGAGACAAATGACCCAAGACACAAAAACACATTTTAGAAATACTGGTATTTTTGCCCTTTAAGAGTTAAATTCAGAAAATTCCATTCTTAAAACGTAATGACCTCAGCGGAGACCTTAATCTTTGGAATGATACCTCATTTATCTATCTCTGTTATATATTAATGGAAATAAATGGCTCGTGACACAAAAATGCATTGAAGAACCATTGATACTTTTCCCTTAAGGGTTCAATTAAAAAAAAAAAAAAAAAAATCCTCTCAGTATATGATGTCAACAAAGCTGAGACACTGATCTTCATAATCCTGCTTCATTTATCGATTTCGGTTATATATTCAAGAAGAGAAATTGTTAGGTACCCTTTAGTTCACCAAAAGCACTCCCACTAGCTATCCCCAGTTGAAAAATATTCTATAGATCGATTGTAAAGTTGCTTATACTGGACTTAAAAATTTCTAAAAGAGTAATTGTCAACTTGAAGGAATTTTCCTGTAATCTTTCCCACAGTCAGGATTCATCATAAAAATCATTTTAAAGTGTATTTATTATATCGGGAAACGTTTATTTTAAGAGATATTCCAGTTTGTTCACGTTTTGAAATACGCGATCAGAAAAGTAAAAATCTAAGATTTGAGATATCTTTAAATTGAGTAAAGCTACAGCTGAACTTTTATCACCAGCTATAGTCAGCATTGTTCCAAATATTTTGGTAGTAAAATTAAATAATTTGGCAAAGTGTAATTAGTAGTTTTAATTAAGAGGAAAAAATTGACTTTTTAACTAAAAGGAATAAAAATTTGAAATTTATATCAGTAGATAGCCCAAATTAAGATGATTACGAATATATAATGGTTTCGGTAAAAAGTATTAGAATTCGTTAGAATAATTAAGTTTTTAGAGATAGTCGCGAATTGTTGCTGAAGCGCTTAAAAATTTTGACTTCAATTTTAAGATTATAGAAACCGTTTTGAATGTTGAATTAAATTAAAACAGATAGAACATGATAATAGAAAGCCCCTGTAAAAATTTCCAATTAAATCATTTAGTACTTTAGAGATATTAATTAAAGAAAAAGTTGCTGAGGCCATAGGCTCTGAGAAGTCTATAAAAGGGTCTAACATTCTCACGCCGGAAAGTGATCGCGCAACTTCATGCTAGTTACCGGAGCAAATTGTTCCATGCGGTAGCGGTTCAGGCAAATTCCAACATGCCGTAATAATCACTAATGTTAGGGGGACTCAGTGAGTGTTTGTCTTCTTGTAGAATTGTACACACTTTGACAAAAAATTTGGCCGCCGCTGAAAAATTCTATCACTCTTATTTTGCAAAATCTGACATCAATGTCATCATAGGAAACAGTGATGTAATACTGACGAGCCAGTATTGCATTACTGTTTCTTAGGATGACATTGATGTCAGATTGTGCAAAATAAGAGTGATAGAATTTTTCAGCGGCGGCCAAATTTATTGTCAAAGTGTGTATTTAATCTGCAATCTTCAAAGAAACTGTTGTTCGATGCTTTATTCACGTATCTGGTACCTACAATGTACGAGTGAACTATTTTCAAGAATATAAGTATTGTTACTCTGAAACTGTGTCAAGTGAATTTATTTCAATTACCCTTTGCATTTGGGGTTTAATACGAATGCGTGGCGGCCAATCTATTTAATATTTTAGGTACCAGAAGGCTACACATTGTCATGAACTTAATTGTTCACAGTTCAGGTGAAAGTGTTGTTAATCCCCCAACGAACCTTTCTGCCTGACAAAATGGCTCGGGACACACACACACACAAAAAAGCATTTTAAAAATAGACATTTTTGGCCTTTTAGGGTCGAATTACGAAAAATTAATTTCTTGTAATTTAATGTTACCATGGTGGAGACCTCACTCTTTAATGATACCTCATTTATCTATATCAGTTAGATATGAAGGGATATAGATGGCTAGTGACTCAAAAACGCGTTACAGAAATGTTTATACTTTTGCCCTTCAAGGGCCGAATTTGGAAAAATTCCAGTCTTAATATATGATGTCATCAAAGAGGAGTTCTTAATCTTTAAAATGATACTTCATTAAAGGATTTCAAATAGGTATCCAGGGAGATAAATGACTCGTAACACAAACGGCATTTTACAAATATTGACATTTTTGCCCTGTAAGGTTCGAATTGTAAAAAAATCCTTTCTTAAAATATGATGTGACCAAGGTGGAGACCATAAGCTTTAATATGACACCTCATTTATTGATTTCAGTTAGATATGAAGGGTGATAATGGCTTGTGACAAAAAAACACCTTATAGAAATAATATATATGATTTGATGTTTGTTTTTGTTAGGAATCAATAGCGTAACTAGTGTTTATAAACTATTTTATGATCAACAAAATGATTCCAGAATTGGCAGAATATTTCAGAAACCTGTACAAACGAGTTATTATATCTTAGCCTCAGTTTATGTTTTATATGTCGCTCCGATGAGACTGTTCTATAAACGACTCTATAATTTCCCACCAGTATTTAATTTTCTTAGAACCCCACAGAAACGAGAAATTATTTCCCCTTTTTCTCATAAGGTCATTTTAAATTTCCGATTTCTAACCAAAATTAGCAGAATATTTCAGGAACCTCTAGAAACAAGTAATTATTTCTTAGCCTCAGTTTATATTATTTGTCGCTCCGATGAGACTGTTCTATAAACTACTATAAATGTCCCATTTTTCACCAGTATTGGTTAATTTTTTTAGAAACCTTTAGAAAAGAGATTTTTTCCCCAATTTACTCATAAGAACGTAATTTTGAATGTCCCATATCTCATCAAAATAGGCAGAATATTTCAGAAACTTGTAGAAACAAATAATTATTTCATAGCCTCAGTTTATATTATTACAGAGTATAAACAACACATTGACCCTCTATGAACCTTAATAAAGCAGTGGAGCTGTATATAAGAAAATGTGTAATTATTTTTGATTTTGCAATTAATATGTCTGGTTTTTATGTGTAAGTGTATATTTGTATATAAAATGAGAATGGATAGGGAGAGTAAACCCTCCGCTCACCATATGTGAAAATATCTTAACAGCATTGCATTATAAAATTGACGAGATGAGAACATAGGAGAGAGGAGAGTGAATGTGTAAACACCGAGACTCTCCACTTAATGGAGCCATCACTCACTACTGCTGGTGACACCATGACAGATAAAAACTTCAAAAATGTAAGCACTGCATGTATGGAACTTTATGGAGTTTAACTCTTCAACAGCAGGACAAGGAATGAATCTTGTTTAAAGATTGGAAGTTGGCCTGTATTCTGTGTCCTGTCGTTTGCAACCCAAGAAATATGTGGCATCAATTTGTGGATTTTTTTCCACTAAAGTGTTATTTGCAAGAATTAGTGATTAATGTTGTGACTTTTTATATATATTTATTCTAAATTCAGTAGCATTTTTCTGTTTATAAATGTGTGTGTGTGTGTGTGTGTGTGTGTGTGTGTGTGTGTGTGTGAAGGAACCATCTGCTGCCTCCATTTCTAAAGGGATGAGTTTTTCTTTACACTTCAGAATTGTGATCCCTGGAGATTCTGCTATGTGTGATGTTAGAAAATGATTGTTATTGTTTCTAGTACTTAAATCTGTTAAGAAACCTTCAGCCTACTTTACTCTTCGTTGCTGTGAATGTTTTTTGTACGACCAGGTGCAGGTGTTGCTCAAAAAAGAGAACTAAATGGTCACCACATATAGCATGAATATACCTCGTGTTTCTGCTAACAATAATCATATATATACGGGTATTATTTCTATAAGGTGGTTTTTATTGTCACAAGCTATTGTCTCCCTTAATATCTAACAGACATCGATAACAGAGATAAATGAGATATCATTATAAAGATTAAGAACTCTGCTGTGGTCGCAACATATTTTAAGAAAGGAATTTTTCCAAATTTGACCCTTTAATGGAAAAAATTATATTATCTCTAAAATGTGTGGTTTTTTTTTTATGTACCATGAATCATTTATCTTCTTGTATTCCTAAATGAAATCAAAACATGAACTATCATTTTAAAGATTAAGATCTGCGTTTTGATAACATCATATATAAGAAATGAATTTTTCAGAATTTGACCCTTAAAGGCCAAAATTATCAATATTTCTACAATGCGTTTTTGTGATTCCCTTGATATCTAACTGACATTGATAAATGAGGTATTATTTTAGGGATCAAGATCTCCACATTGGTCGCATCACATTCTAACCTGGGATCACTCGCGCGTGAGAAAAAAATCTAACATTCATGATTTTACTGAAATCTTATATCTATATAAAAATAGACATGTGTTTTCATATATTTCACTTTTCAGCCACCACTACCAAGCACAGATCACTGGTCTTCGTGTGTGGAAGTAGCATGGAGTTTCCTGTCGTGCACAACGTTGGCCGAATGTCGATAGCTGTGGGGATGTGGGAGATATGATGATTAAAGTTGGCCTATGCAGGGCGTTTTCATATTTCGACCAAAAATTTGTGTCTTCTTATACTTCTCTTTCCTGCCACAACTAAATAGCATAGACCATTGGTGTTTGTGTGTGGTAGTAGAATCATGTCTCCTGTCATGCACTATGGTTGTTAGATGTAGGTAGCTATGGGGGTGTGGGAGATACGGGGGTTGAAAGTGGTCGACCTGCAGCAATTTCATATATCTGCCAAAGACGCATGTGTCATGGTGTATCCCTTTTCAGCAAAAACTACCCATCGCAGATCACTGGCATTTGTGTCTGGTAGTAACACAGTCTCCTTTTGATCACAACATCAGCCAAATTTCAGTAACCGTGGTAGTGTGGGAGATATGGTGGTTGAAAGTGGTCGATCAAGGATATTTTCGTATTTCATCCAAAGACGTGTGTCTGTAAATTTTACTTTGCTGCCTGCTCTACATAGCGCAGATGACTGGCATTTGTGTGTGGTAATAGCATCGCGTTTCCCATCGTGCACTACGATTGTTAGATGTCGGTAGCTGTCAATACAAATTCTTTACAAACACGAACGAAGTCGTGGGTACCAGCTAATATTACAATATATTAAACATATTGGAGTGTTGATCTAGCAATGCTTTCTTTAATATCTCTACCTTCATTCCACTTGTCTTTCGTCGCTCCAATTACAAGTAAAACCTGCTGGTAGCGGCTTTGTTTGGAGCGGTGTGCATTGTTAGATTATTTCTCACACGGGAGTTCTCGCGTAACAATGCCTTGTGCATTCGTGAAAAACCACCTTGCTTCTCTTTTAGTCTGTTTCTCTGTGATAGTGACGTGCGATTCGGTTAATTTCTGTACCTGGACGTGTTCTGCACGTGTTACGTGGTTTATAAAAAAAGTAAGTATACTTATTGGGTTTTATATATTGAATGAAGCAGTTGTGTACACCAAGCACATGACGTACTATGTCAGATGTGAAATTGTATAAAATTTTACAGGAAAACGTGATGTTAAACGAAAAGATATTGATGTGGCTAGAGGAACCGCTGGATGAATATATCCACATAGAAGGCTTACATTCTATGATCTTACAAAAGGAGGCGTAGATGTTGTTGAGCTTGTGAAATCTGAATATTCTGTTTCAAGAAAAAGCAACCACTGTCCACTTGCGCTGTTTTTCAGCTTGCTGAACATCAGAGCAATAAATGTTCAAATAATATATAAGATTAATACGAATGACCTAATCCAAGGAGAAGATTCCTAACAGAATTGAGTATGGTGCTTACAAAATCACACATCATTGAATGTATGCAAATTCCTAGGATATCACATCACTTGAAGCAGAAAATAATAAGTGTTGTAGGTATCCACAACCTACCTACAGCAGCAGAAGCAAGTGAATCAGGAGAAAAAACAAGATGCCACTACTGCCCTAGAAGAAAAAACAGATACACACAGCATCGATGCCATCTTTGTTCCAGTCCTATTTGTAAAGAACATACAGCAACAAGTGTTCTTACTTGCCCTGTGTGTACATCACAAGAAGCTGGATTTGACGCAGATGAGTAAAACGGCTGTGAAAGTAACCTTGGATATTCACTTACAACGATTATTTCGAAGTGCTGTTAGGAGAAGTGTTATAAATGTAATGACAGGCTGTGTGTAACCATTGCATTTTCGAATTTTTAAAACTAAAGCAAGATGTATGTTCCATTTAATGTTAATATGTAATTATAATGTGTTGGTAATAATAGAGAAGTAATTTACTTGCTAATTGTATCTCTATATGGATCATACAGCCAAAAACGTAAAAAAATATCTTTGTTAGAAAAAAATCTAACACGGGAGTTATCGCGCGACAATAGGCGCGAGTGATCCCGGGTTAAGAAAGTAATTTTCCAGTATTGGATCCAAAAGGGCAACGTATCATCATTTCCATAGTGTATTTTTTTTTTTTTAACCACGAGCCATTTATCCTGCTTGATATCTAACCGAAAGTGAGAAATGAGGTATTTTAGAGATTAAGAGTTCCACTTTGGTCACATGATATTTTGAGAAAGTAATTTTTCCAAATTCAACCCCTTAAGGGCAAAAGTATCAATATTTCTAAAATATTTCAGTTTTTTGTACCATGAACAATTTATCTCCCTGTATTGCTATCGAAATCAATAAATGATGTATCATTTTAAAGATTAAGATCTCCGCTTTCATAACATATATAAGAAAGGAATTTTTTGGTATTAGACCTTTTAAAGGGCAAAATTATCAATATTTCTACGATGAGTTTTTGTGACACGAGCCATTAATCTCTTTTGATATCTAACCGACACAGATAAATGGTAGGTTAATGGTAATGCCCTGCCCTTGCATTTGGGATGATGTAGGTTTGAATACCTGTCCAGTCATACAAATTAGGGTTTTTCCCATTGTTTTCCCAAATCACTCCAGGCTAATGCTGGAATGCTTCTTGTGAAAAGCCCACGTCCGATTCCTTCCTGTTTCTTGCCCCCAGCCCGTCCCACCTCTGATTATGTTGACAAGGCATAAAGTCATAAGCAAAAAAAAAGGGAGAATTAATCTCTTATCAGTGAAGCTAGTGTAGCCAATGAGGTCAGTGATAATGCTGTTTTTTATATTACTATTATAATTTTTTATATTATATTATCTATACTATTATCTATCTGTAAGCAAGCAGCGTTTATCTCTTTACTGTAACGGGTATCGTGCAATAAGTACCACAGCAATCTGGATGTGGTTTTCATGTTTTTAGAGCTAATTGTGCCAGTCAAAATCTGGGAAAGTAGCTAATGACTTATATGTAGGACGGGAAGGAACATGCAATTAAAAATCTTTTTATAAGGAAAATTGCAGGCCACAACCATAATACACTTTCAGACGTGCACTACTTTCGTATAAACTGACGCAAATTCATACAGCTTAGCTAGTGATTCTGATTAATATTCTGACTTCGAATATTTAGTTTTTCAGTTTTCTAAAATGCAGTATAAACGTAACACCTTAATAAAACGTAATGATCACTACTTATATATAATTTACTGTAAAACTTATGAGTTTAAGATTTTGACCAAAGATGAATATACTAATCTTTGAATTGTTTATATTGCGTTTGTCTTTGGTTGTAATCATTTGCTTTTTGGAATAAAATACTGAAACTACTATATAATATATTAAATCTTCAATAAGAATATAAGAAATGTGATATTTACGGTAAGTTTCTTAATGCTTAATACAAATATTATAGGATTTTTTGTCGCTGCAATTTGATTGTGAAATCCCGGCCACATTTTAACCTAACCACAACAGCTAACTACATTGTGACACAGTAGATTTATTGTTGCGCGTGTTTTAGCCCTATTGCATTTGAAAATGAAAGTGTACTAAAAATTAATTATTATAATTTACGCTATGCGTATTTCGAATCCTAAAATGGACAATGTCGTCATTACCCAAATTGTAGTTTGTGAAACAATGTGTTTAATTGTATGTTCATTTTTTTCATTTTGTAACAGCAACAATCTTATAAGTTGTTGATGGATTGAAATGACCCAGAATGTTCTTGTAGAAACTTAAGACATGAGGAATTCAATTATTGTTAGTAATTGATAAGGTGTTTTAAGAAATGCCATGTTAGTGATGACGTCTATCGCGAAGCAAGTTACTCCCGAAAACAGAACACCTATTTTGCATGTAGAGTGCGTATTTTCTGATGGCTTTGACAAAATTTGTTTCTGGTCCAGGGTACATTTCAATCTAGCCACTTCAGTTTTATGATAAAGTGAAGAAAAATGGCTTGAAGTGTGTGTAGTTGCATAGAAGTTACTCTGAAAAAATAATACGTGTTACTGCTCTAGGTGTAGGAATCTTTATATATAAAGATGAATGTATGTTTGTTTGTTTGTTGGTTTCTTTGTTTGTTCTTCATACAAATCCACAGTTTTCATCCGATCTCGATGAAGCTTTGCACACTTATCCTTTGAAACAAGGAGAAAAATACTGTCTACATTTGGTTGAAAAATTATCTGTATAAATAACACATTTTGTCTCAAAACTTCGAAATACGGAGATAGACAGACACGTGTTTCCGTGTAGTGGACTGCCAGCTCAGTGCCTAAAGCGCTTGCTTGCGAACGTCGTGGTCTCCGGTTCAAATCTCCGTGGAGGCTAAGATTTTTAAAAATTGTTTTTGATCGTAAGAGTCAGGCCTGGGCCGTAGGTTATTCGGATTGAATGTTTAACTGTAGATATTAGAAAGTTAGGGGTGCAATGCGAGGCAAATCGTAGGTAGTCTTGCAGTGTTGTAGGTGTACACTTTTTTACGTTATAATGATTCCTCAGGTGTTGTTCGCAGTCAGTGTGTGAGTGTGAACCACAGTAATATTATTATAAATACGGAAGTAAATCTCTGTCTTTTTGTTATGTTTTGACGACCAAATGGCTATATCGTTGTGATGGACTTTTATAAGGAAATCTGTATGAAGGACACATGATATTTTTTCCAGTATGATTAACAGTTGTAGACACGAAATTTTGAGACCTTATCGAATGGTGACAGAAATATGTTGGAAATTAATTCTCTTCAAGAGACAGTTTCGACGGTACAGTGATATAGTGATAGCTTTCCTGTCATATTATTCCGACTCGATATTGTTTGGGACCAATCTTTCGTTACCAACAACTATCTATATTTAATTCTGGCAAAAAAAAAAGTTCTTAATCCACGCGCACGAAGTCGCGGGTACGGGCTAGTGTATTCATATGGAATTACGACATCTTGCCACTGATTTTAATACATACATTGCTGCAAATGCTATCGTTGACAGCCGCCCGTACCGCCATCACTATCGCAGACAGCAACTTTCGTAAGGCATTATATCTAACATCTATCTTTAACATGCACTTTTTATCGAAAAGGTTTGTCCTCGGTAAATTTCTGACCTGAAGGACAATTAATTTTCTGTACGCCCTTACTGGACTGTAGCTTCAGTTTTTTACATTTTATGTTATATTGCTTTGAAATACAAGACCAAAAAAAACAAACACTTTTGAACATCAGAATAAAAAACAAATCTCGGGTAATAACTGAAAGAAACAAAATTTTTTAAATGAAATTTATATATTTTGCTTCTCTATATTAATATTTGATACTAAAACAAAAAAGGTTAAGGCATTTTTTGGGGGGGGGAGGGAGGCTGTGGGAGTGCTACAAACCTTTTGAAATTTGGATTAAATGCTTCGTTATGTCCTGTTCACGTTTTGCACTCCTTTTTTCGAAGAAGTTGCCACAAATTAAATTATTAATGCCAAAATATGAGACAGACACCCAGCTATTAGATACCGAAGGTGATGCAAAATTAATTTTTTAAAAATCTCTTGAAATGTTAGTTAAATTCTTTGTTGTAATGTTTTTTTCCCGTTTCAATTTTCCTCCGTTGTAAAGGAGTTGCACGAAATTAACAAATCGACAATGTTTGTCACAGATGTAGAATCGATAAAAGTATCGTAGATAATCCATTGCTTCCATTGTAAACAAATCCCCAGTTTCAGAGTTGGATGCCGCAGGACGAATTTCTCAGAATTTTTTTTTCGACCTCTGTGACAAAACGAGGTTGTTTACAGTATGTTGATATGATCCCTGCGCTGACAATTTTTGTGTAATTTTTACGGTGCTGGCAACATTTCGCGGTTGCACAGAGTCCCATATTTCGGCATTATTAATTTAATATGTGCCAATTTTTCCAAAAAGAAAGTGCGAAACATGAAGTGATATTGAGGATGCAGTTACTCCAAATTTCTAAACGTTTGTACCTGTTTTAGTTGGGTGGAAAAAGAGGCAGACTACCCGCATTTCTACCCACGCTAAGATCCGCACGTGCGAAGCAGCAGGTAAATGCTAGTATTATATATATATATATATATATATTTAAAAAAAAAATACATTGACTTGATCGTGGTATTATCAGGTCTACAAAATAATTTGGATAGTGGTGACAATTAAACTTTCTACATCAGTGTTTCCCAACGTGGGGCCCACGCCCCACTGGGGGGCAATTTGGTTTTTTTAGGGGGGCAGTTTAGAAATTGACTTGATACGACTTTACCGCTTTCTCTTTGGGTTATTTAAACGCAATGCCAGATATGGTTACAAAATATAGCAAAAAAGCAAATTCTTAAAAGGATCACACTAAATTGCCATAATAAATGTTTATTATAAATCTTTTGAATTTGAATTTTAGTATTTCATTATATGTTTTTTAATTTTACTTACTGTGTTTTATGATAATATTAAAGTGTTTTCTTTCAAAAACCATCCTATATCAGTTTCTTTAATAACAAATAATTTTTTTATTAAAAATTATATATGGGGGGCAAAAAAATGTTGAAAGTGGGACATGACCCAAAAAAGGTTGGGAAACACTGTTCTACATCAATCTAACAACTCGGCAACTGTCCTGCAGGATGAATGGTCACAGGCAAACAGTTATATTACCATGCCTGACTATCCATGCCAGCTCATGATTTCAATAACCTTAACACCCAGTTAGAGCTGTCATTTTTCCCAGACACCACTATCTATTCAGAATTCCATAAGAGGGAACTAGCATATCAACACATCTTAGGCACTGGACATACCCCTAGCATCATCTACGCTAAGACCTCTCCTGTAAACATTGTGGTGGATGGGTGAACTTTTTTTCTATTCGCTCTGCGACTCCCGAGAGGAACATATAATTGTGGGTAAGACACTTCAGTCATGTGAGCAATAGTACTGTTAATTAAACTCTCAGCAAGGGTATTCACATATGTACAATTTATTTACATCAGTTTTGTATAATAATGACACTCCTAACCTCCCTTACTCGTTCATAGGCTATAACTCCCATCACTTTATTCTATTAGCTGCCTTCCACACTACTTGTACTTCAATGGCTTTCTCCCACCTGTTATAATGGCTGTCGTAATCGCTGGCTGCTTCTCCTGCATACTGTGACTCGCCTCGCTACATTACTCCATAGCTACATAGCTTCCCAAAAGACCCTCCTTCTGCCATCGACCGATCAATGACTACTTCTCTCTCCTCGTGCACCTGAGTTTTGTTAGACTCTCCCCTCTCTAGCACCACATAGTGGGGAGTAACTCTACCCAATAGTGTTCATTCCTTCCCTACGAATTTTCTCCCATTGTCGTCCTGTCACAGCTCAATTCTACTGACTGTCTGACCTGCTGTAATGTCGTTGCTGTCTGTATAGCCACATTCCCTTGCTTCTAACCCTTTTGACTCTGTTGTAACTGCCCTGAATCCAGTGGTTGCTATATACCGTCAACTATTGCCCAGCTTTAGTAACTACAGCCCAAAATTCCCTGTCCAGCCACCACAACATGTTACAATTTTAGAAATTCAGTTAAATGTCGTCATCCTACCTTCATATGTGATAAGTGACTGGTTATTTTTCCCTATCATATCTTTATATTAATTTATATTTTTGTATATACACATTTCTTGGTTTACTTATTTACTCCTACAACAGTTTGACTTGTTTTTACCTCGACTGCTCGTCACAGATATTATTGTGTCCCATAATTATTGTTGGTCTACTTTTCCTTCAACCTGTTAAATCTCCCTCTTGTTTCACTCATATGTTAAGCCTAATGTGTACATTCCCCCCCCCCCCCCTGGCCATATATCTCACCTCTGACATAATTAAGGTTGTAAACCAAAATATTGTTTTTTTTTTTTTTTTTTTTTTTTTTTTTTTTTTTTTTTTTTTTGTTGCTATTTCTTGTGTTTGTCTGGCCCTCCTGCCTTCATCTGTGGTAATGACAGGTTATTTTTATCTATCCATCTTATCTACAAAATAATTTCTGTAATAATAAGATTCCAACAACATTAGTGAAATGAACATAACTGATATCAAATAAAACACATGATGCAGATGAAGTTAAGTTCTTAACATATATAATATATATAATATATATATATGTTATTCATATCCTACATAATCAAAAAAAAAAAATTTCCTTTATAGTTCCGTTTCATATCATATGCAGCGTGTGGTACCAATCAATTTATTCTCAGATGGAAATTTTTCTGGCTGTCAGCTTGGCCACTTTGAATTTTTTGACTCTTGATTCAAACTTGACAACCCCAAAAATCTCTACTTACCCATTTTAAACTGAATTACATTACTTTTTTTTTGTTGAAAAATTCCATATTTTTTGATTGCCTATTTGAATTTTTTACCTGGATTCAAAATAAGCTACCCTAAAAATATCCATTTACACATTTTTGAGTGAATTACTTTTTTTTGGGGGGGGGGGGGGAACAAGTCTGTCATTTTGCTGTGTCAAGACTTAGTGCAGAATATTTGTATATTAGTTGTAAATGTAATCTTTCTTTTGCAGTATGTGAAATGCTATGTGGGACAGATTTGAGTATAGATATTGGCCGTGCGCGATATTGGTCTGATCGTGCAGCCCAATTGTATCCTCATCATCCAGTTGTGTTTAAGCTTAAAGAACAGTTGTTGGCAACAAAAGGAGAAGAAAGTCTTGCTGAACTGGAAACCTTGATAGCATGTGAGTTCTGGCAGATTTGAAAAACTTGCCTGAAATTTAACTATGTTACTCCTAACATCTTGGAAGAGATTAGACTTCCAAAATAATAAGTGTCTTTGGTAAAAAAAAAATGCATATTAAACTTGTTTCCTCAATTATTTCAGCTGAGGTGAGTGCGAGACCTTCAGATGTCTCACTCAGGATTCGGCTTGTGAAGCTGTACCAAGATGCTGATAGACTGAAAGATGCCTATGATCATGTAATGGAAGTTGAAAGAAAGTCTCTTTTTAGGGAAGAATTGCTATGGTACGAGTGTAGTACTCAACTTTTCAAAGTAAGTATGTTATTGTGTAAAAGAAGTGATGGGTTTTAAGATTGGTGTGTTGGTCTTTCATTTTTACGTATAGAATAGAGTACTTGACATTAAAAGGAAAGCTTTGTAAGTTTAAATACAGTGACAGAGTAGGTTGTTAAGATACCAAAAATACACTAATGGGAGTTAAATATATATAATTTTTAATAAAAAAAAACCCCTTGAAAGTACGGTTAGTAATGATATGAATTACCAATTAAAGCGTGCGACATCAGTTCTTGGTAAACGACAATGTTGCTCCTGTGTATTTAATGTCTTGTTGACTATCTCTGTGTCATTTATTGAAGGTTTTAAGTCAATCCTTAATTTAGTTCTCATTACCATTCCTTAAAAAAAGGTTATATTTGAAATGGAAGCTATATGTACCAAATCCAAGTACAGTTTTGTGTATAAAGGTGCAATTACCGCCATGTAATTCAGCAAGCCGATCAATGAGATGAGCCAGGTCATGGTCAGTTATCACAATGGTTCTAGACTCAAAGTATCAGACTGCAGGTCTGTAAAATAATTGAGCATTGCTGCAGCATATGTACAGAGTTTGTTCTTCAGAGGTTATGTGTACAGACGCCTTGCAAATAGGGCTTCCCAACAATATTCGTGTATTTTTAATAGGAGGTAGGGTCAAAAAGTTCCAAGAATTGTCGTGCACAGTCGAGCAGTTGTTTGTTGGAAGTTAAATTTTTGTTTGGGAGGTTGGCAACATTACTGAGGAAGGTGCAGTGCAATTCAGCATACAGTTGTAGTGGGTTTCGTGCGTGTAGTGCAAGATATTTTAGCCGTAGTTTCTGTCTTTGGTCGGATTGTCAAATTTCGTCTTTAGAACAGTGTGACGATATCAAATTCTGTGTGTTGCTGGAGAAATCACCCTTGGAGACACTCGATATGCTGAAGAAAGCGTACACAAACTATGTGATGAAGAAAACAGCAGTTTACAAGTGGCATGGGAGTTTTAGCGACGGTTGCACAATTGAAGATGACGTACGCTGGGTAGCCTTGACTTTCCATGACAGAGGAGAATGTTGTGTGCGTTTGAAAACTTTTGCATGTGGATAGGCTAACAACCATTGATATTATTGCCTCTGAAGTTGGTATTTCATGTGGGAGAGTGACAGCATTCTTCATACTGATTTGAACATTCAATGTGTTTGTTTGCACATGGTTCTGAAAATGTTATCCTCTGAGCAAAAAGAAATGAGTGACCATGTGCGCGGACTGAAATGGCTGGTGCAGACAACAACTTCCTGCATAAAATTGTAACATGTGATCAGACGTGGTGTTTCCTTTATGACCTTTAGATGAAATGGCAGTCTGACAAAAACATCACCAACGGTCTCACATTCGGGAGGACGTGTGTTCGAAAGAAAAAAAAAGATCACCAAGAAAATATTCACTTGGACAGAAGCTGGGGTAAAGTAATGTTGGAGGTGTTTTTTATTACTGGGACTAGATTCGTTATGAATTTATTCCTGAAGGTAAAACAGTCAACAAAGAATTATACCAGAGATCTTAAAATGGTTACGAGATGCAATTCGATAAAAACAACCTGAACAATGGGCAGTGAATGATTGTTTTTTTTTTTTGTATTACAATGCCCCGTCACATCGATCCGTAATAGTGAAATGATACCTTGCCAAAAACAATGTTACCAGTCTGGAACATGCTCAGTATTCTCCCGATCTTGCACCACTGGATTTTTACCTGTTTTCACAGCTGAAAATGACATTTTGCTGATTTTGAAAAACAGATTTTAAGAGTGTTTCCAACAATTATATGAACGGTGGAATAAGTGTGTAGAAGCAGGAGAGAAAGTATTTTGAAGGAAAATAAGGTACAAATGTTATACGTACTTCGAATAATTGTACGTTAACCAATTCTGGGAACTGTTTGACCCTACCTTGTATTAAATAGCTCTGTACCACTAGCGACAAGCAAGCCCCATCTCTATAACAGTGAGTTATTGGAACCATGCCACCCCTGGATCCATCAATTACTAACTCCCTCCTTGTAGTTTAGGCGTCTTCTGTGGCTCTGTGCTGTGTGGTCCTCGGGTGTTGTTGCGCCACACTGCACAGGATCGGCACTGACAACTAATACAGATGCACTTAGGCCGGTGTTGGGTGATGAGACTTAATCGAGCGAGAATGACCTTTTGAGATCGCTGCAGGGATTTCTAAATTATCTCCCACCAACGACCCATGACTGGAGTCTACTTGCCAAAACTGGTGAGGCAGATGTGCCCCATTGTTGGGTTCATTTTCGGTAGCTGTCAGCATTTTGCTTGTTATTGGCCTTGGAGTTCGACAATCTTATTCTCTAGTTGTCACTAGTTGCGGTTTTTGCAATAGGTGTTCTTATTACAGTTGCATTTGAATGTTACACTTTAGAGGATAGGTTTTAGAAATAGGTAATGTAGAAAGTGTTGTTGCTACAAGCTGAAATTTGTTTTAGAGGAGCAATGTTAGCAGTTGTAGTACTAGTAAAGTTGAAAATATTGCTTATTTACTATTCACATAAGTAGACAATGAGCTAGCAAGAAGCATTTGTTTCGACAATCTACCAGTTTTAGATGTTATTGATGAACAGTGCACTCTTAACAATTGTGATGTTATGAAAATTATTGTCATATTTTGGAAAGAATTACTACACTTCTCTACATTTATATTGCAAAGCATATCTTGTACATGGTGATGTCAGACTAGTTTTAACAGATAATAAAGTTGTCTATAGGAGTACATGATACTTGATCTCCAAAGCTATTGTTCATTTATTGATATACATTTTAGTTTATAATGGGAAAAATATTATTAAATGTGATAAAGTATTAAGGAAAAACTTTCATTACAGTGGCCTTCACAAAAATATATTGAAGATTTTGTAGATAAATTTATTGGATCCAGTCATGGTAGTTTTAGACACTTTTCCACAGGTTTTCCTTGTTTGTAATGCATACGTATGTATGTGTTTCGAGTTTTAATTTGATATGTTTCCATACTGAATAACTTCACACACTTGTGAACTGTAGGACTAATTTTATATATAAAAAAACTGCTGCTTTGTTTAAAACTGCATGTAATATGGACCGTGTCATGTCAGCTATGAGCGTTTTGATTTCAATATTAAAAAAAGAAACGTGTTAAATTTTTTCCTCTAGTTTTTGCCAGAAATAGTGAAAACTTCTTGGAAATAGTATGGGGAACAGTTGGTGGGCGTTTCATTTTATCATTATTATACGATAACCGTACTACGTATTGCTTATTTGTATTTGTCCGATTCTTAATGATAGGATCCCTTGTGCATATGACTAAGTGATAGTATTTTCCTTATATCCTGGTTTGTTTTCTATTGCATAATCCAGTTATTTTGATAAGACGGCAATTTCCTAATTGTATTATTGATTGTAACTGGCATTTGATACTACATTTATCATGTTCCAATTTTTGAAGGTTTACGAAGAAAAATGCAGTGAGAGCTGCGGATGGGAATTTTATGTGTATTTTATATCATCTCAAGAAAAGTTGGCATATCTAAATCTTCGTGAAATTCAGCCTGGCTCCTGCCGAACAGTTGCTGAATGTATACAGGCACTCTTCAGGTAAATAAAATAGATTCATTGTAGAGAAACAATTTCTTAATCTACTTAGTCCATGTTTGTCAGAAAAAGAATGGTATGAGTAGTTTTATAGGTTGGTTAAGGAGAGTCATTATTTTCATGTTCTTTTGATGTTAGTGTTAGATTTTTAATGAAGTCAGTCGGAATTATGTTTCAGTTTTGATCAACTCCTGACAAAGGCATCACAACAAAGTCCACCTCCAAGTGAACGAGAGTTCTACCAGGAATATCTTCGTCATATGCGTGGCCAACTTTGTTTGCACCTTTCTACTCTTATTTTGAAGCGAACTAAAAAGGTATGACTTGTTTTTACTTTCCTATTATTATTGTCACTCCACCTACCTCCACCAATTTCTTGGGTGCAGTAGGAAGAAATTTGTTAGTTATGTATTATGTGCTGCAATGTTCTTTGCATGCACATTTACTGTTCTTAACATGTTAAAATGTTACAGCTAAAATTATTTTAATACTTATTGAGAATCACGTGAGGTCGGATGGTATATTTACATCCGGAGAAGTTGCCACTTCGTGAGTGTTGAGATTCCAGCTCACTAAGCGAGTAGTGATAAACTGATTTGGTTTGGTGATTGGCCAGAAAGATTGTTGAATTAAAAAACAGACAATGCAAATTGGTATGGTATAAGAAATATAAGGGGTGGGCAGACTGGTGTAAGAAAGAATTTTTGCCATATGAATTCAAGCGGAAATTCTTGATAGGCCAGAAAAGGACACGTGAGGCCAAAGGTCGTTCACGATTGGCTGAATTGGACCAATAGAAGTGGCCATGTTTGACTTGTTCAGTATTTGATTCCGAGTTTTTAGGGTCGGAAGTGTATAGTGACAGTGACAGTAGTAGCCACCATGTGGCCCTTGATAGGAAGGGGTGATACAAATAAGATTCTTGTGTTAACTTTTTCATCTCAACATACCCATTATAACCCACATCCTCAATCATCTGCTTAATAAATTGTGATCTGTCTTCCTCTGCAGTTCTTACTTTCAACTGTTCCCTCCACTAACAAGTTAACCAATTCTGCATGTCTCAAAATATGACCTACCATCTTGTCTCCTCTTGTTCCACAATGTGAATGTGTTATACAAACTTGAGCTAGTTATGTACTGTTTCTGTTTATCAGCCTGCAGTAAAACTTCAGATCAGAGTCCATTGTAGTCTTAAAAGAGTAATAATACGTGTCTAGTACCAGAAGTGTAATACGTGTCTGGTACCAGAAGTGTAATATGTGTCTGGTACCGGCCTGATGACTTTAGAACTTCGAATAAATTGCCATTTAATGTAGAGTGGTTTTAGTTATTTTTAAATCATAAATCTCTTCGAGGACAAGTTACCCACTTGGATATACGGGATGGCGGTCTTTTCAGTTGAATAATTTGCAGAACCTGTTTTCAGAACTCATTGGTTACCCGGTACCTCATGAACTAAAACAGATCACAGTTGAGAGCTTGCATCTATATGTGTATTAATGTGCATGTGATAAAAGATTTCATATTCATGCAGAAATACTAGTATTTGTCTTTACAACAGAGCGAATAAGTTATTCAAACTTTTAAAAATTATTTAACTTAAGAGTAAAAAATCTGCATTCAACCTGTCATTTTTATAAAAAGGATTTAGAAGGTAGTTATTAATGAAAATTGATTGTAAGAATGGTTATCAGATAATATTGTCACAGAAGTTCTTCAGTATAAAAGCTCTAAATATAAAATACTCTATAATGTAGTTTGTGTGCTTAATCTTTTTAATTATATTAATATGATGAAACTAAGTAAAAAGGAGCGGCTTCCAGGTGACATAAATAATTAAGGAAAGGGAAATGAACTCTACACATACCAGAGTTGATGACTCTTATGAGAGGAAACTTAAAAGACAGACACACAAATATATAATAGTTTTAAAATCTTGAGCATAGCTGCGTGTCAGCAACGGTAAAATTTTTTATATTAGCATAAAACCACGAAAACGCCACCAGTTGCTTAAAAGTTTTTATTCTTTAAAACTTTACTGCAGTTTCGACAAATACATGTTTGTCTTCTTCAGAAGTATGACACGTTAAAATTACATAGGCGGAAGCATTATCACAAATCAGTCCTTTCGTGCGAAGTTGCACATCGTCATGGTTCTTCCTTCCGTCTACCGGACAACATCTGTACGAGGTGGAAGTCGTGGCTCGTGACAAAAAAAAATATGGTATGGAAATGATACTTTTGGCCTAAAAGGGTTGAATTCTGAAAAATTCCTTTCTTAAAATGTTGACCACAGTGGAATCTTTAATCTTTAAAATGATACTTGATTTATCTATGTTAGTTAGATATTAATGGAGATAAATGGGTCGTGACACAAAAATGCGTTGTAGAAATATTGATACTTTTGCCTGTTAAGGGTAGAGTTCCAAAAAATTCCTGTCTTAATATATGATGTTGCCAAGTGGAGATCTTTAAAATGATACTTCATTTACTGATTTTGGCTATGAATACATGGAGATAAATGGTTCATGGTACAAACAAAAAACTGTATTTTAGATATATTGTCATTTTGGCCCTTTAAGGGTCGAATTTGGAAAAATTAGTTTCGTAAAATATGTGACCAAAGCGGACACCTTAATCCTAAAAATGATACCTCATTTATTGGTTAGGTATGAAGGGAGATAATGGCTTGTGACAAACACCTTATTGAAATAATTTATATGATTAGCCTGTTTCTAGTTCAATCCATCAGAAAGTAATGTTTCATCGATTGGAGTTTAGTTCAGGTACATTGAAAAGTGACTTCAGAAATACTCATTTTTGATCAGTTGTGGGGATGTAGAACAAATGATGGGAGTTCCACAGCTTGCAAATAGTAGGGAAATTACTCAGGTAAAAGCCTTTTTTTTTTTCTTTTTTCTCCCCGCAATTGAAGAGGGGGGGGGGGGGGGGGAAGGGGCAGTTGGGAAAATTCAGGCAATGTGTTTGGATGTCACTGCAGTAAACACTGTCACCTCAGGGATACTTGTATTTTTTTACAGTAATTATTTGATCAAAATTTTTTCTGTATTTACCATATCACTAACAGATTTAACAAAATTATTCTCAAAGCAGGTTTTGATTGCAAAATGGCCAGATATTTTAAAAAGATTTCCCACTGGGTGGTCTAAGCTCGATAAGAAAAAAGTACAAAACTGGTATTAAAAGATAAAACTATTAAATATATAAAACTCAATTCAAACCAGATTTCAAGTTTTCTTATCAAACAATTAAAAAACCATTAGCCTGGGGATGGTTATAAAGAATTTATCCAACTATGTTTAATTTTTATAGGACATCTTTATGTAAAAGAATTTTTTCATAGTTGTTTCATCACATCAGATGGATGGCAAAGGTGATTTATTCTCTCAAAATATATCTTTTTAGGAATCTGTTTTCATTAACAGATTTAGAGAAAAATGGTATAACAGACATTCGTTCAGTTATAATCGGAATTTAAAAGCTTGGTTCAACACCTCCAAACCAACTTCGGCTGCCAACCAAGACCTACATTAATTAAAATCATTTATAAACTACAGAAAAACTGATCAAGAGGTTGCAGACAAGGCACTCTGTAAACTGATTAAACATCTTTGGTATTGTAACTCGAAGCAAGTTACACTTTCATTTTTCGATGCTATTTTGGGAAAAAGTCAAAATAACCATGATTGTGAATTTATGTTCTTTGGTGAAGAAAAAAAGTTGCTAAGATGACAGGGCTACAGGAGCAACAACAGGTCTCAAAGTGGGTCATTTCTATCATGATAAGTGCAGGGAGTATGTCATTGTATAACTTGACTTGTACCCCTTTTACAGACCGTATAAAATGCGAATTGATTTATACTAATAGGTTCAATGTTGAATTGTTAGGAAAAAATACACAGCACTGACTTGTACTGTTAATACATATATTCAGATGATAGACATGAATTTATAGTAAAAAGAAATTGATAGCAAGAAATTGTGAAAATTGTGACTTGTATTTATCGCGCTACATTTATTGGACAAAAAAGTCGATTTTTGCTTCTCATACTAAGATTTTTTAAAATAATTTTTAAATTAAGATCCAGTTGGATGGTGTAAAAATAAGCATTATTTGAGAGAAAAAAAAAAAAAAAAAAAAAAAAGAGTGATTTTCATTTGTCAGTGGCACAGCTGAAAAAGGAATAAAGTTGAAGACTTCAATTCCTGTTTGACAAAAGACAACGGCAGTTTGTGGCAGGTTGTATCAGAGTATAGAAAAGTTTTTCCTGACTGTTCACGGCATATGGTAATTATAAATGGTAAAAATTTCTGTATAATGTTTTCTTTTTTGTAATGCAACTTTAATAATGAAAAGGCAGTTGAACATTATTTGTTCTTAATTCTATACATTCTTCGCTCTTTTTTTTTTCCCCCTAAATAATTTTCTGTTTGGATTTTATTCCTTTACTTTTGAAAATACTTTTAAATAAACCATTCTTGATTTAGAAAATGAAAAATAAAACAAGCAAAATATGGAAAGCAGAATGTTGCTATGATTTTATGTATTTTCAATAAAATTCAGTTTTGAAGATATGAATTGAAAAGTGCCAAATCTCGTTAAATATAAAAATTAAAGGCAAAAGCATTTTACATGAAATGAGACAAAAATAGGGTTTTCAGAACAAATGGTTTTCACAGGTTTACTTTCATAAAAAATCTGATATTTTCAAGATTTCAACCTCGATGAGGCACTAGTTAACGTTATGCAATTGACCTGAAACTTTCCCAATCTCATTTTTTACCCTACTGGAAACTTTTAGGCAGGGGGAGGGGACAGTCCTCTGGAAAAATTTGATTTCTTGTGACCACCCTATTGATACACGCAGTAGAGGTGGGCAAAGTGATTCACTAAAAAGAGCGGTTGTTCATTTGATCACTCAATGAAAAGAACTAGTTCTTTTGAATCGTTCACTTGCTCAGTAGCTCAGTTTTATTTGAGACTTTTTTTTTAGGTCTCACCCCTCACAATCCGGTTATACCCCACTTTCCGTTGGAAATACCCCCTTACGTCAACTTCAATAGACTTGTGGACCTTATTTTTAGCTCGCCAGTGCACAAAACCCACGTGAGCTAGCTCTTCATGATCTTCGGAATCAACTGATTCACCTGGAAGAACTACTGTTCACTTTTTAGTGAGCGACTGCTCACTCGCCCTTTTAAATGAATTGCTCTAAAGAACTGATTCACTCACGAACGACCCATCTCTAACACGCAGTAGCTTTTCTTTCAAAAGAATCATTTCTAATGTCCCTATTTTTAGGCTATTTACATTAGAACATGTCTTAAAAAAATTTAAATACCTCATGATTTTAACAAAATTCGAATATATTCTGGCTTTGGTCAAAGCAACACAACACATGCAAATTTGAAGTCAGTTTAAGAGGTGGAGGGGCTGCTACAAATTGTGTTGTTGTACTTGTTTCATGATGATCGATATTTTTAAACTGTTATTTCACTTTTTGTTTAGTAATTAATTTCCAATTATATTGTTTAAATAATAAAGGAAAGGGAAATTAACCGACCACATACCAAAGTTGACGGCAGCGATGAGAGAAAACACGAAAGGCCTTCTGAAGGTCATTATTGATATATTGTATATTTGTTTGTCCATCTTTCGTGTTTTGTCTCATTCCTGTGGTCAACTTTGGTAAGTGGTGGGTTAATTTCCCTTTCCTTTATTATTTATATCACCCGGAAACTGCTTCCATTTTCCTTAGTTTCATCAATGGGTCATTCCATGTTAATTCAACCAAAAAATGACATTTTGACATCCACGGACACAGATTTTGATGAAACTTGATAAGTTTAGTTCTCTTATAAAAAGTATCCACATCAATTTTTTTGTTAAATTGGTTTAGTTTTTATTTTACAGCCAATCGAAATTTTGAATGTTATAATCGTTAGAATTTGGAAAAACCTAACTGAAAATAATTTATATTTCATTTATTTTTCAGTCAATTTTTATGAAAATATACAGTAATATTCATGAAAGCATGAGAATTCCAGAAAAAAATATGAAAAAATTTCAAGTAATACTTTAAAAATAGAAAAAAATAATTTTCATGAATTTTTGCTGAAAGTGTGTGGTCAATACCAACCGAAGGGAATGTAATAACAAAAAACAAAATATTCTAATGATATTAGAATTATGTTCTGTCATTAAAAAATGGCTTTTTCATTTCTTTATATATATTTTTAAAATTAAATATAATTTTTGAAAAATTTTCATCCTCAAATTTGCTTACATAACTATATATAATATCACAATTTTTAAAGTGTTATTTTATTAAACATTAAACATTGAACATCTATCACATCTACTTGTTATTTCTATTATTTACAAAAGATGTTATATTTACTTCTTTTCTCTGAAATATTGATTCAACCTTAATTTTTTTCCAACTTCTTTTATGCAATATGATTAATATTTTATTCACCTTTATAGATTCAAGTTTATGTGCATTTGACAAATAGAAAATGCTTATATATACAATACATAATATTTAAGAAAAATCATATATATTATTTCTATAAGGTGTTGGTTTTTTTTTTTTTCTTTTCTTTTTTTTGTCACAAGCCTTTATCTCCCATCATGCTTAACCAAAATCGATGAATGAGGTGTCATTATAAAGCTTATGGTCTCCACTTTGGTCACATCATATTATAGTATTGGAATTTTTCTGAATTCAACCCTTAAAGGGCAAAAATGTCAATATTTCTAAAATGCGTTTTTTGTGTCTCGAGCCATTTATCTCCCTGGATATCTAACTGAAGTCGATAAATGATGTAGGATTTTGAAGAGTAATGGCTCAGCTGTGGTCACATCATATATTAAGAAATTTTGTTTTTTGATTCGACTCTTAAAGGGAAAAAGCATCAATTGTTTTACAACTTATTTTGTGTCACGAGCCATTTTTCTCCATTAATATCTAACAGAAATAGGTAAATGAGGTATCATATTGAAGATTAAGGTCTCCGCCGAGGTAACATTATATTTTAAGAAAGGAATTTTTCGTAATTTGACCATTACAGAGCATAAATGTGAATATTTTTTAAAATGCATTTTTTTTGTGTCTCGAGCCATTTATCTCCCTGGATATCTAACCAATAAATGAAGTAGGATTATGAAGAGTAAGGTCTCCAGTTTGGTGACATTATATATTAAGAAAGAATTATTTTGGAATTCAACCCTTAAATGGAGAAAGTATCAATGGTTCTCCAATGCATTTTTGTGTCACAAACCATGGATCTCCTTTAATATATAACCGAAATAGATAAATGAGGTATCATTCTAAAGATTAAGGTCTCCACTGTAGTCACATATTTTAATGTTTTTTTTCTGAACTTAACTCATAAAGGGCAATAATATCACCATTTCTAAAATGCGTTTTTTGTGTCTGGAGACATTTCTCTTGACAGTTAAACAAAATTGACAAATGAGGTATCATTTTAAAGACTTAGGTCTTCGTAAGGTTTTCAGATCTGTTATAACATATTTTAAAAAAAGGAATTTTTCAAAATCGTCCCCTAAAGGGCAAAAAAAAATATTGTTTTTGTTTATCAGCTCGCTTGATGCCTAACTGAAATCGATAAATGAGGTATAATTTTAAAGACCAAGGTGTCCGTTTTGGTCACACCATGTTTTACAAAAGAAATTTAACACTTAAAGGGCAAAAGTATCAATATTATATCTACGACGTGTTTTTTGTTTCTTTCGATACTTAACCGAAATCAATAAATGACATATTGTTCTAAAGAATAAGGGCTCCAATTAGGTAAAATCATAATTAAGATAGAATTTTTCGGAATTTGGTGCTTAAAGAGGTCGGGCATATGAGACAGATCACAGGGATGTCACTAGATTGCAGCAGCAGATATCACAGAGATGTCAATAAACTGGTTTTTTTATACATAAGTAACTTTTTGGATATTTTTTTCTGTTATGGAAATATTTTTGTTTTACTATACAATACCAATGTAAACCTTTTTTGCTACAGAGATGTTGATATACTGTGTGCATTTTGTTCAGGTTGGTTTGAATTCTGTTAAGTTCAGTAACAGTTTGTCGTAGCTACAGTGTGTTTTAAATTTTCCTAACTGTTTCGTAATATGTTGTAAGTATTTTGAGGCATACCTATTACACTAAACAAAAGTACGTTTCTACTTTTCATTATATTACAAGCTTTCAACCTCACTATTTTATTCGCGAAATTTTCGCACGGGTCTTCTAGTTTAAGTAAAAATACCATAACAGAAATCTTTGCCTATTAATTTCCATTTCATGATTTTCTGGATATTGTGCTATTTAAGTTCTTTAATCTGACTCATCCTTTCTTGGATCATCCTCATACAGTCTGTAGGTAATTGGTAGACTCTTCCAATTGATGTTGCTGGAAGGTCTATAACAGCAAGCAGTTGTGGAATTGGCAGAGGGCAGATATCTTGGCTTTGGCCAATAAAATGATGGTGAGAGTCCTTGGGGATTCAAAAATTTGATTGTAGCATTCCCATCTTCTTCATTGATGTCTGTAACAATCCCAAAATACCAAAAATTATCATACATCCAAGCAACATAGCATGCAATGTATAGCTCATTTACTGTCACACATGTTGTGCATTTGTCTTTTAATTTGTAAGTTAAACTACTTTTGTCGTCACTGTTGATTCTTCTAGCCTCCACAGTTCACTGTACTGTCTAGTGGCTTAAAGTTGTGGAAACTTCTTGTCCCTGAAATTTTTGTAACGTCTTTAAAACATTTTTCGAGATGAGTCTACAGAGCCTAGAAATAAAGTATTTATTTTTGCAATATTATCCTTACAAAAATATAAAAAAAAAATCACTTGGTGTCGTTATTTGTTTTTCTAAAGGACATTAGAGACTTTCTAGCTAATCTTTTCACCACTCCCCAATCCCATCACATTCAGTTTTGCCATGACATGTGGCAAAAATGACCATTGGCTTTATATGTTAGTCTTTTTTATGTAGACAAAGATTCATAAAGTTGAAATCTGTCACTGAAATAGTGAATTTCTTTCATTTGTGAGTAGTTTTTTTTAAACGAATTCAACAGTAATATTTTGAATTCCATACACCGTGGAAAAATCATGTTTTAAATCATCCGATATCGACAATGTGGTGACACTACTTTCTCTCCATCAGCATTTCTGCTGTGTATTATTACGGGATGTACCCTACACGAAGCAGGTGTCCAATGGTACACATGATCTTCATCCTGTATTGTAAAAGAATAATTTTCACTGAAGTTCAATGTAACAATGGCAATATCTGTAGAACTTGAAGGCTTTTAAAATATGAAGATTGGGACTTGGCAATGAACAAGTAAGGAATTAGTTTTTCTAATTTGGTTGTCATATCTTCAATACAGGCATAAAGTTTGGATTAGCAACTTATCATTTATGTCCTATCAGTAGAAATCCATCGTTTATACTCAATAGTGTCATTTTCATCATCTCCAAATTTTTCTTCTAAAATACTTACAAGGTTTTCATTTGATGGGGATTTATTCCAATGCCTCAGTTTACATTCCCTTTTAGATTCTTCACATAATAATAACTTTATTAGATCTTTTATATTGTTCTTTAATCTCTGTAGCATGAATAAGCAGTATTACCTTTTGGTATATTGTACGTACACAGACTGAATGGGTATCACTAGCCCCTGCCAAAACACATCATTTTGGTCGTAAAGAACGAAATTTTGCAAATTCCACTTTATCAAGATAAGCACACTTAAAATTCCAGTAGAGTTCTTTCGGGTTTTCAGTATCAAGCGTTTTCTCTCATATTTTTCTTCCTATACTCATGATTTCTTTCATTCCAGGCAATACTCTTCAATGGTCATCGCTTTCATAAAAATTTCTTACTAAAATAACAGTTAATGGTTTTAATTTATTCCCATGTTTAGTACTTGATTCTGCCAGAAACTCTTTTTCTTTAACAAGTTTTTTAGCTTATCGAATGTTTCTTTCCTTTTCTGTCTTGTCCACATAAGAGAAGCAGGAATTGTCAATATTTGAATTTTTCTTCCATATTAATTATAAATTTTTTTTCATAATTTCGGCAAGTTTATCCATATCAGCTGCTTTTTGATGTTAGTTTCTTCTGATTCACCTTCTCCCATTGACGGTTCTACTTTTTTTTTTCAATTTTCTGTTTCACATTTTCTTGCAATTGTTTCAATTTTCTTTTTCCATAATGTTTTTTTACTGTGTCACTGAGAGCATGCAATTTTAGACGGGAAGAACCAGCTTCTGTAAAAAATGCATTTAACACATTTAATGTTTCTTTCATTTCTAATTTAGAAAACTCTTTGGTTGATAGTCCTATATCATCACTATCATGACTTAAAGCCTCCTTTTCATCACTACCATCTTGTCCTAAACATTCCTTTTCATCTCTACTTGCAGCTTTACTTTTCAATAAAAGATTTCTACAGGATGAGCAGAGTTTCTATCCTTGTTTGATTTTGTGTCCATTTGACATTGATTTCACTCTACTGAACATTCATTACACGTAATGCTTTATTAACAGGTTTTTCTATGTGTTTTGACAGGCTCACAACATAGTTTTTGTAGAAATTCAAATTTTTGTGATGCAGACAAATAGTATGCAGTTCTTGTTCGGATTCAACTCTTAGCTTTAGAAGAATTTGTTCATCTTCAGACAATTCACTAACATTTTGTTAAGGTTCTTTGGTGGGTTAATTACTGCATTAATTAATTACAGAAATCACCAAAAAACAAGGTTATGTTGAGATGTTCGTTTTATTTTGAACAAATCAAAACAAGTCTGCGACATTCACAAGCATAGTTGTTACAATCCAAAGATGCAATTCTGAATACTGTCAACTAACAACTGAATGACAACTTAATACATAATGAATGTCTCTGTAACACTGAATGAATACTTAATGCAAACTAAACTTTCTGTCCAGGTGATCTGTTTATATAGAGTCTATCGAATTACGAGAATTCTTCAAAGGCATCCGCCCGATATTTCTCGATCATTAACAATCACTCAAACAATCAAACATATTAAAAACAATCGGAATTGATACAAAATTAATTAATAACATTACAAAATGATTAGAAATGGTAATTAGAGATACTTAAATACAAAATTATTTACAGAAATCCTTTCAAATGGTGGAAAATTGTCCTGTAGACATCGTAAATTACAGTAATACATGGAATTACAAACTTTTAATAAATTCTCTTGCATCCATTCGGTTCTTAAACATATTAAATGGTCTTTAAATAATTTTCTTACCTAAAACAAAGTCTATATACACTTATTTACAAGAAATTACAAAATAAACATATCAAATCACTTTCAAGCAAACTTTGGCTCACTACAAATATTTCACACAGTCCAATACTATTCAAAATACAGGTATTAGGGCTGTTACAATTTTCTATAGCTTTTTTTCCCTCCATAACTAAATTAGTGACAATCAGTTAATGTTAACTCTCCCACACTGCAATTTATCCTCCATTTGCCTTACTAAAATATATAAACATAAGCAGCTCTAAACACACAGAATAACTAAATACACACTGAAAAAGCATAAAGGGGCCCTCATATGATCAACTTGGTTGTCAACCTTGTCATTAACTTTCCTTGTTGAAGACTAAGTTGAACATCTGTGGACAGGTTGGTAGTTGATTCAGGTTGAGGTCTTGGTTGAAGTAAGATCAAAAACTTTTAATATTTGGTGAGCGGAGTCTAATGTTGGCGACCTTGTTGTAGCTTCTGTTGTCAACATCAGTCACTTGTTTGGCACTGTTTGGTTATTGTTTATTATACGTTTCCGTTTGGTCAGTTTGTTCTAGGTCAATTAATGTTCATTAGATACGGCAAATATACCGGACATTGAAATTTGGATGGATTTTTTTTTTTTCGACACTTTAAGAGCTTTTTGTAAATCAGTTTTTTTATTTTGTAGGTACCGTACATGAATGATTTTTTTTTTTTAATTGAAGAAACTCATCATTTTTATTAACAGTTACTATAATAGTTATCAGTTACATACATTATAATATAACTTATTTGGTTCTTTTAATAACATTTCATTATAAGTAAAATTTTGAGTTATTTTTTCTGTACCTACTTTTGCAAGGTACTGCTCCTACTCCATTGAAATGAGTAGTAAATTTTTGCCTCGTCAGTTTTGCAATGGAAGTAGGATTTCTTGAGATAGTTGGTTGTAGTTTACATAATTGCTGTTGGTCATTTCTCCAGGGTGCCAACTGCATTTCACAAGTAGTAGTATTTTCAAGATCTACAATTGCCTGCAAATAAACAGATGAATTATTTCTTCTCAGAAAATTATGTATATAACAAGTGGTTTGTTTTTGTTTTGCCAGCAGGTTCTATCCACTACCGGCTTGCTAGGCCTGTCCTAGCTTCTTCAGAGCCCTGTTGGCTGCCATTTTTCAGGGTTTCTGTATTGCTTTCACACTAGGTCCTCACTGTACCTCACCCCCACAGACAATCCCCTACTTTATGCCTACTACTACATGGCCTGAAATTTAATGTAAAGAAATTTGAGTATGTGATAACAACCACAAAGAAGAACAGGTTAACCCAGGGAATTGTGATGGCAAGGTAACCACTAAAGAAGATTATCAGGTTCAAGTACTTGGGGAGTGTACTGGAGGAATGTGTAGGAAATGGTGGAGAGATAAGTGAAAGAGGAAAACAAGCAAAGGCCTTTCTAAGGAGCATTAGAAGCCCGATATGGAATAAAGATGTGACACAGAGAAGCAAGAGAGTAATCTATCACACATACTATGTGCCTATCTTGACTTATGCTGCTGAAACGTGTACAATGAAGAAGTGGGATGGCAGCAGAGTACAAGCAAGCAAAATAACGTTTTTAAGAGGTAGAACGGGATTTACTCAAATGGACAGAATAAGGAATGAAGTGTTCAGATACACCATAAAAGACGGACCCCTACAGGAAAAAGTAGATGGGACCATACTGAGATGGTATGAACATGTAAATAGAATGGAGGTCCAGAGAATCCCAAGAAAAATCCACAAAATTAAGATGCCTGGTAAATGACCCAGATTAAGACCAAGAGATGGATGGCTGAAAGGAGTGTGTGCGGAGGAGAGGAAAGTACTGGAACAATGTGGTGACAGAGTTGGTGAGAAGAAAGAAGGAAATGGATAGGCTTGTTCATGAAGCAGACCCGGCCAGAGGCTGGAAACTGTTGAGGATGATGAACAAGTGGTTAAAGTAATTATGGTAGCCTCAAATTTACAACATTCAACAAGACATGAAATCTTGATGGAAGTATACCAAAAACATTCTCAACAATTCTTCTTGCTCTGGGTAATCTGTAATTGAATATTACTTCATCATTTGAAAGATTATTACTACTGTAGGGTTTCATGAGGTTCTTTTTGCAAAGGATAGTCTTCCATAAGCATTCTTGGGACCTATCATGCACAAACCTTCACATACCCAAAATTTCATCAGTGTTGCTGACATCAGGGATATCTTGCATAGCTGCAATGCATCATCACCAAGAAATATGAATGGAATTTGTTCTGGAAAATTAGTATGAAGCTGGATGGGTTCAGGAATTTTTAATTTGTTGTTCTTAAGCTTGTTATAAAATGTGCTGTTGGATAGCACTCCACCATCTGATACGTGACCATTAGTGCCAGCTTCAACCATTAAGAACTCAGTTCGCATAAACTATGGCAAGTAAAACTATACTAAAGTTCTTTTTATGATTAAAATAGTAGGATCCACTATTTGCAGGTTTCTTAATTTCCACGTGCTTTCCCTATATTGCACCAACACAGTTTTTAAAGTTCCAAACTCTTCCAAAACTTTTATCCATTCTGGTTCTGTTGTAGGAACCTGAAATCTATATACACAAGTTATTGATAAAAAGTAACTGATAAACATATTGACATGCAAAATCACTTAAGAATTGTAGCAGGCACCTACCTGAATATACCCCTTCAAAATTTTGTTTATAGCATTGCAAGTCTCAATGTTGTTTGACAATTATTGTTCCAAGACTGGCGATATGGCAGTGAAGAATTTTAAATCCTCGAAGCTCTGCCCGCTAGCTACAAACTGCAAGGTTGCAGATAGACATTCATTCACAGTAATAGAACTTCTCATATTTGTGTCCTGTTTTTCAATGATTGGTCGCATGTTATATAACAACTAGCAGATGTTCCAGCTTTGTCCGGTATAGTTGGCTATTTTTATTCGCACAATGAGAAACATGTACAAAATTTTATAATCGTTTTCGTAATTAAAGCAAACCCATATTCAGCCGCCCCCCTAAGAAGAAAGGGGTGAGTTGAAGTTTATTTACGCGTGCTTTTGGTGAGGTTTTTCTTCTGACCCAGGCCATATTTCAACCTGATTGCCACAACTAAGAAGAAAACAAAACATCTATTGTGCATATTCACCGTGTAATTCCTAGGCCAATTTTTTTTTCTGGTCCAGGCAGCACGTCAACCTAGCCATTTCAATTTTGAGATACAATGTCTATAGAACTAAGTGAAATATCAACAACAACAAAAATTCTTTGCTTTAGATTTGTCTAGGATATATACGAAATGACCATAAAATTTTTAATGTTTCAGAATGAATTAGAAGCTGAGGTCGAAGTTAAAATTTAAGACGTTTATTTTATGAATACTCTAGCATTAGGCAGTGTCCATAAACCATGTAGCCCAACATGGCATTTGCCTCCCCCCCTCCCCTCCCCACATAGCATGTAGCCTTTTTCCCTATTGATTCCAGAAGACATTTTGTACCATTTTCTCTTGTCAGACTATCACAAATTACACACGGGGATGATTAAATGGTGGAAATAAATATTGAAAAGCTTTTTTTTCTGTATCTCATTTTAACTGTGACAAATAATATGAACGCAATGCTAAGTGGTCTGGCTCGGAAACCCCCAGCCCCCTACGTAACCCAACGTAGCTTTCCAGTCAATTCCCCCTCCCCCTCCCCCCATGACCGTAGTTTATGCATACTCCCTTACCTGAAAATTTGTGTCGATTTTGACCTAGTTTTCACAGTATCAACATTAATAATAAATTTCGTCAGCATTGATAAGTAACTTCATTACCAAACATCTCTAGATTATGTTAGAAACTCACATTTTATTGAATTGCAAAGTGAATGAATATACTTATTGCTCAAAATGGCAGAGATTTTAACCCCGCAGATTCAGCCTTTTATACAAACAACAAAAGTGAATCCAGAATAATATTATCATAAATAATGCTGATGGCCAGAGATTGTTTTACTGCCAGAGATCATGGTTAAAGAAATTCTGTTGCTTTTTCATTATTAATTTCTCGTATTCAATATCACTATCTGCATCGTTTAAAAAACTAAATCTCCCCAGTTAAAGGAAAGAATATTTCAATTTCTGTTTACCGTGGAGTTTGCAACATAGGTATTACTATTAACTGCTTTTGATGCTTTCAATATAGGCTAATGTCAGAGGTGTTGTAGTTAATAATGATAATAATAATTTAATTTAATTGCAATGGAGTACAGGCTCCGGTGGCAATTTCCCTACACCCCCATCTTCCCCCTATCCTGCACCCACCTACATTTGCCTTCTACAAATTTGGTCTTTAAATTCTTTCAATGTTTTCTGTAAATTATTCATCATTTCTGTTGGTGACTCATTCCAATCCCTGACACCCTTACCTATAAAAGAGAATCTTCCCACACCCTTGTGCCTGAAATCGAGTGCCAGATTGTGGTCATGGTCATCTTTTCCCTTCCATGCACTATTTTTCAAACCCACCCCCAACATCTTTCCATGCCTCATTGCCAGTATACGCCCTGCCTTGCAATTAATCCCATTTCAGCTTCTTTATCATATCCGTCACTGATTGCATTATGCAATAATTTCAAGAAACAAATCTAGCAGCCCTTTTTTGCACCCTTTCCAATTCCTGTATTTGATACGTAAAATGAGGGTCCCATACTACACTACCATATTCCAGCAATGGTCTAACCAAAGTTTTGTAACCAACTCCCTCACTTCTCTTGTACTTCCCTTCATCACACTCTCCAACAAGTGCAGAATTTTGAAACATTTTCCTACCACCTGTCCAATGTTTCCTGCCCAGTTAAGCTTGTTATCAAATGTAATGCCAAGATATTTACATTTCAGTCTTCAGCAAGCAATTCTTTCCTCACCTTATATTCATAAATAACCTTTTGTTTTTCATTTCTGTATCTAATAAGCTGACTCTTCTTTGCATTTATCTTCATCCCATGTTAACCAACCCAACTACACTCCTGGAAATTGAAATATGAACACATTGACGCCGGTGTGTAAGACCCACCATACTTGCTCCGGACACTACGAGAGGGCTGTACAAGCAATGATCAAACGCACGGCACAGCAGACACATCAGGAACAGCAGTGTTGGCCGTCGAAGGGCGCTAGCTGCGCAGCGGTTGGGCACCGCCACAGTCAGTGTCGGCCAGTTTGCTGTGGCATACGGAGCTCCATCTCAGTCTTTAACACTGGTAGCATGCCGCGACAGCGTGTAAGTGAACCGTATGTGCAGTTGACGGACTTTGAGCGAGGGCGTATAGTGGGCATGCGGGAGGCCGGGTGGACGTACCGCCGAATTGCTCAACATGTGGGGCACGAGGTCTCCACAGTACATCGATGTTGTTGCCAGTGGTCGGCGGATGGTGCACGTGCCCGTCGACCTGGGTCCGGACAGCAGCGACGCACAGACGCACGCCTAGACCGTCGCATCCTACGCAGTGCCGCAGGGGACTGCACCGCCACTTCTCGGCAAATTAGGGAAACTGTTGCTCCTGGGGTATCAGAGAGGACCATTCGCAACCGTCTCCATGAAGCTGGGCTACGGTCCCACGCACCGTTAGGTCGTCTTCCGCTCACGCCCCAACATCGTGCAGCCCGCCTCCAGTGGTGTCGCGACAGGCGTGTATGGAGGGACGAATGGAGACGTGTCGTCTTCAGTGATGAGAGTCGCTTCTGCCTTGGTGCCAATGATGGTCGTATGCGTGTTTGGCGCCGTGCAGGTGAGCGCCACAATCAGGACTGCATACGACCGAGGCACACAGGGCCATCACCCGGCATCATGGTGTGGGGAGCGATCTCCTACACTGGCCGTACACCTCTGGTGATCGTCGAGGGGACACTGAACAGTGCACAGTACATTCAAACCGTCATCGAACCCATCGTTCTACCATTCCTAGACCGACAAGGGAACATGCTGTTCCAACAGGACAATGCACGTCCACATGTATCCCGTGCCACCCAACGTGCTCTAGAAGGTGTAAATCAACTACCCTGGCGAGCGAGATCTCCGGATCTGTCCCCCATTGAGCATGTTTGGGACTGGATGAAACGTCGTCTCACGCGGTCTGCACGTCCAGCACGAACTCTGGTCCAGCTGAGGCGCCAGGTGGAAATGGCTTGGCATGCCATTCCACAGGACTACATCCAGCACCTCTACGATTGTCTCCATGGGAGAATTGCAGCCTGCATTGCTGGGAATGGAGGATATACACGGTACTAGTGCCGACATTGTGCATGCTCTGTTGCCTGTGTCTATGTGCCTATGGTTCTGTCTGTGTGATCATGTGTTGTATCTGACCCCAGGAATGTGTATATAAAGTTTCCCATTCCTGGGACAATGAATTCACGGTGTTCTTATTTCAATTTCCAGGAGTGTAGATATCCTGTCCAGATCACCCTGCAACTGTTTACAATCCTTTATCGTTTTGATTCTTTTATGTAGTATTCTGTCATCTGCAAACAATCAACACAATTATTCATCAGAATAATGAATAGTGATGGTCCCAATACACTACCATGTGGCACTTGCATTTTTACTTCCACTTCTTTTGATACTACATTTCCTACCCTAACTTTGTTTTCCACCTTTTAAAAATTCTTCTACCCAGCAAATCACTTTCTCATCCACTCCAATAGTTTTTACCTAATTTTATGGCTCACTCTGTCAAACACTTTTGACAGATCCACCAAGTGAAATTCGCATGAATATACTTGCCTGAACCCATGTTGCCTGCTTGAAAACCACTTACGTTTCTCACATAAATTTCTAATGTGGTTGCATATCAATCTTTCCATCAATTTACTTACCACTGATGTCAAATTGATTGGCCTGTAATTCTCAACTCTATTTTTCACCCCTCCTTTATGTACCGGTACTACTATTGCACTTTTCCAGTCCTGTGGTAAGCAGCAAGTATCCAGACTCAATTTAAATAATATTTCAAGATAAGGTACACTGTCACATCCGGCTATCTTTAAGATATCTGTAGCAATATTATATACACCAGCCCCTTTGTTTTTTCAGCTTTCTTATTTCCTTCATGATTTTATTAGGATAAATTTCAATTTTTTTACTATCTTCATTTCTAATTGTGTTGTTAAGCTCGTTCTCCGAATTAGACCCTCCCGTTTCTTATTCATTGTCCCTAATGCTTTCACTAAAGCAGTTACTTAAAATCTCTGCCTTTTTCAAATCCTCAGTAATTTCTTCTCCATCCTTACCTATAAGTGTCTCTATACCCTCCCTTCCCCTCAGTTTCCTGATATAGCTATAGAAATTTCTAGATGCATCAGTCAATGCTCCTCCTGCACTGACAATACTCTTCATAAACCCATCTTTAGCCACTTTCTTTGCTGTTGTTAAGTCCTTGTTTAGTTGTTTTAAATATTCCCTATTACCCTGGTGTCTCTTAACTCTGTTATGTTCTCTTCTTACCAACCTTTTTAACCTCCTTACTTCCCTATTATAGTACATACGTTCTTTCTCTGTTTCTCTTTATTTTCTGCCTTGGAATAAATTTTTATTCCCACATTGTTATTATCCCCTCGAACTCTTCTCACCTTGACTCTACTGTACTTGTGCCTTCCTTTTATTTGCTGAATTGTTCTCTGAAATATCTCTTCAAATTTGAAACCTGTGCCTTTTTATAATTGCACCTGTTTCCCCCTTCAATTTTGGCTGCTGGTTTACTGAATCCTCTAATATCCATCAGAACTGTGTCATGATCACTTATTCCTTTAGTTACTTGACAAGGTTTTCATCTGGCTTAATTAGAAATGTATCCAAAATATTTTGTCCCCTAGTGTTTTGCTCAACCACTTGTGTAAATCCTCCTTCCCTTATTAAGATATTTGCAAATCTTTGTTCCCTTGGGCTATTTATCCTATTTCCTTCCCAGTTTACACCTGGTAAATTTAAATCCCCCATCAATGATGATCATTCTATTCTCACCTCTGAAATCTGAGTATGAATTTAATTTCTCCCCATGAGCCTCATCTTTTTCTGTCATTCTTCCACTGCGGTAAACAGCCAACACTCTGATTTTTTATTACCCCAGAAATCTACTCCAAGTAACTCGTGATCTTGATCTATGAACGCCAGTGAACTGTGGTAGTTTTTGCTAACTATTATGAAAACTCCTCCACCAATTGCTCCTCTGTCTCTGTAACCATCAGGAAAAACCTACTGTCTAGTACTTCTTCTTTTAACCAACTCTCTACCCCAATTATTACTTGTGGTTCGTATATCTCTCTTAAGTTTGCAAATTTGATTACTTTGTTCATTATACTTCTACAGTTTTCCTTTACTACTGGCTTTACATTTTCAGAATTTATCTCCTCTTTCCCAGTTTTACCCCAGTCAGTTATTGTATCAGCCACTTCGTCTATTTGTTTAACATCTGTGACTTTTCTCATCGTGAATCTGGAATCAATATTACTTTGATAAACTATTTTTGTCCCTTCACCAGCAGCCCTTAACCTAAAAAAGGCACAGTCCTGACCCCATCATCACTGGAGACGGACTCCCTCACTGCCTTAGTTTCATTTAAGTGCAGATTATGCCACACGTAGTGATTCAATTTCATTTAATGCTCCAGCATTATGTAATGTAGGAGTATAAGACATACTAAACAACTGGGATCAGATTCTAAGCTTTAAAATTTTGAAAACTACATCGAAATTTGCTCAGTACTTTGAGTTTTTATTTTTCAAATTTATCTGGTTTTCGTTTTATAGATACTAGACGACCCTTGCGAAAATTTCGCGAATAAATGGTTGAATGCTTATAATATAATGAAAAGTTGAACCACACTTTATTTGTTTAATGTAATAGATATGCATCAAAATACTTAAAAGATATTACGAAACGGGTAATTTAAAACGCACTGTATGTGCGACAAATTGTCGCTGACCTTAACAGAATAAAATTAAACATTAAAAAATTGCCCCACAGTATATCAACATCTCCGTGATATGTGTTGCTGTGCAAATGAAATGTTTACATTGGAATAGGCTATTTGACAGTATTCAAAATATATTACAATTTGTAGTCATTCGTGTAGATTAATGCTTAAGGAAGCTATTTTTGTTAAATTTGAAAAGAAAGATGGTTTGTTTTAAATAAAAAAGCGAAATAAAAATCAAATTTTTCTTGCCTCTTGTCACGTGACCGAAAACGCTCTGGGATTGGAGATCGCTTTAATGACGTCAAATGCCGGTAGGCGCTGCGGCTGCATATGGAGTGTTTCCCGCTATCCAAGTTTTCAATTATTTGTTGCTGGTTATCTCTTGTTAATAATGAAATTTTGCGTTGAATATAAAATGAAGAACAATTTGTAGAAGCCTACAGCGGAAAAATACCGTAGATTATTTGTGGGACTAGCTATAGAAATAACCACTGACTTTTATTCTACGGAGCTTGAGAATGTAATAACTTTAATTCGAGAATCATTTATATTTAAACTGGAAGTTAGAGATTAACAGAAATCCTTCATAAGAATGACTAAAATTATTTACCGACCGCGTTCACTTCATCGCATATAGAAACTGTGATGTTTAAGTGTTCACTATTAACGAAAAGAAAAGAAACGTTGCCATGGTGTCCAGGTAGCTGCAGGGTTAAAGAATGCTATAGGAATTTGAAGATCCTTTATTCGAACCTTGATTAGGATAATATTTTTTTCGTGTGTACATTTTTTTTCTGTTTGCCGCTTGTTGCTTTACAGAATAATGTTTTTATTAGAAGAAGTATAAAACGTCATGCAACAGTTTGAAACATAAATTGCTGTCATACAAGAAAACATTTATAAAAAGATAACCTTCTGCTTTTAATTTTGAAACATACCAGAGATATATCATCATTGCAACATAACCCAGGTACTCGGCGGTGAATAATAGGATTTATTTTAACAATAACATTGCTCGCTAATCTCGCAACAATTCCGGAACACTTTGAATACTTTTTGTTGGAATTTTTACGTGACAATACAACTGTATGTTGCCTTTCTGACATAAATGCATCTATATAAGCGGTATTTACTTTTAATGCGCAAGTAATTTTCAGCTTTTTTTAAAAAACTTTGTATCGGTGTGCAAGAAACGTCCAGTTTTAGTTTTGAAGTTTTCTTTGGTTATGTCTCAGACGTTTATAATACTCTTGCTATCCAAAAAATTGTGAAACATTCGGAAAAAATTAATGTATTGGTGGATTTTAGAAAAAGAATATGCGGTGCTACCAACAGCAACTAGTATCTAAAGAAGACGCTCACAAATAACAAAACATATTCCAAAGTGAGGATCGAACCTAAGAACCCTAACTTTACTGATACTCACCTTAAACAAAGAAATAATGGTGCAAATTATATAGTAAAGATATGCGACTTAGTTGCAATGTCGTCTGGGTTTCTATGAGCAAGTTGAAGCGACTTTTTTTCCTATTTCAGCTAATGCGGGAACATTTATGTTTATTTAGAGTTTTTATTGTTTTGGTTGTATATTGATGTACTACGCACTATTTATAAACCATATTTCCAACAATTTATACACAAATTCAGAGAAACAAACCAAACGTTACTTACGTAGAGTGAGCGCCTGGGGGCATGTGACGTCACGAGTGTCGTTGGCCTGCGCCAGACAGTACAGGAGCGTTTTGGCCGGCTTTCAAATCCTCTAAATTTTAACGTTGAATTTACGTAAAATGAGCACTTTTGTCAAAAAATAATTAGTACTCGGTAAATAACGTGTTTCAATAAACTATTTAAAACCATTTTCAAAAAATAGTCAAATACCCAATTGTATAGAAAAACAAAAGTGTTTCCTTAAAACAAAAACAAAAAAATCTGAAAAGCTACTTGTTGCATAAAAAAAGGTTGACATCTCTGTGATATCTGCTGATACAATTTAAGGTTTTGGCTCTGATCTGTCTCATACGCATGACCTGTTTAAGCATCTAATACCGAAAAATTCTTAATTTATAATTTTACCTTACTCTTTAAAACGATATGTCATTCATCGATTTCGGTTAGTATCAAGTGAGATAAATGACTTTTCACAGAAAAATACGTTGTAGAAATATTAATACTTTTGCCATTAAAGGCTCGGATTTTGAAAAATTCCTTTGTTAAATATGGTGTAATGAAACCGAAGACCTTGGTCTTTAAAATGATATCTCGTTTATCAATTTTGTTTAATTATCAAGGGAGATAAATGACTCGAGACACAATAACAACACATTTTAGAAATACTGATATTTTTGCCCTTTAATGGTTCAATTAGGAAAAAATTCCTTTCTTAAAATATGTGACTACAGCAGAGACCTTAATCTTTTAGAATGATACCTCATTTTACTATTTCGGTTAGATGTAAATGGAGATAAATGGCTCGTGAAACAAAAATACGTTGAAGAACCATTGATACTTTTTCCCTCGTGAGGGTTGAATTCCAAAACAAATCTTCCTTAATATATTATGTCATCAAAGCTGAGACATTACTCTTCATAATCCTACTTCATTTAACCATTTCGGTTAGAGATCCACGGAGATAAATGGCTCAAGACACCAAAAAATCGCATTTTAGAAATATTGACATTTTTGCCTTTTAAGGATTGAATTACAAAAAATTACTTTATTAAAATATAATGTGACCACGGCGGAGACCTTAATCTTTAATATGATATCTCATTTATCTATATCTGTTAGATATGAAGGAAGATAAATGGCTCGTGACACAAAAATGCATTGTAGAACCATTTATATTTTTGCTCTTTAAGAGTCGAATTATGAAAAATTCCTTTCTTAAATGTGACCGTGGTGGAGACCTTGATCTTTATTATGATGCCTCATTTATCTATATCGGTTAGATATGAAGGCAGATACATGGCTCGTGACACAAAAACGCATTGCAGAAATATTGATATTTTTGCTCTTTAAGGGTCGAATTCCGAGAAATTCCTGTCTTAAAATATGATGTGACCAAAGTGGAGACCATAAGCTTTAAACTGAAACCTCATTCATTAATTTTGATTAAGTATGAAGGGAGATAAAGGGTTGTGACACATGAAATACCTAATAGAAGTAATATATATAATAGATTTGTCAAAGGTTCTATTGTCCATTCTTAAAAAGTTTTTAAAATTGTTAGGTGCAGTGATGTGTAATTCACTCATTAAATTGGATCGAGAAAACTTTGCACGGCTTTGATACCATTCCTTTGACTTAACTTTCCTCTTTTTAGCTGGACGTACCACATCTTCACATAACTCACTTAAAATCAGAAACTGTAATATTTCCTTACTCATTTTTCAATAATCTAGCAGCAACAAAAATCGTTCATCAAATAAAATCTGATAAGACTTCCTCTGTTTACAACTGCATTTAGTTTCACCTGTGACAAATGCTGTCATAAAAGTTGACAACCATGTCAACGACCAAGTTGATAATCTGTGGGCCCCTTACGACAGCACTGATATTATCAGATTGACTGACCACTGAATAATGCCTTCAGCCAATAGAGTAGAAAGGAAAAGGGAAATCCCCTGAATTATGATTGATGTAGAAAAAGGGGGATTTGTCTTAGTTTTGAAATAGAAAATTTTATAAGCTGGAAGAAAGACCAGACGAGAACATTTTTGAATAGGTTGCCATGTAATGGCTACTGTAAGAAGTAGCATTTTTGTAATTAAAATATAAAATAAAAGCATATTATGAGCAAGTTTTTAGAATGTTTATATTTTTAAATACATTCATTTATTTGGTAATAGTGTGGGAAAATATATAAACTAAAAAAAATAAATAATAATGCATGTATATTTTCAAGCTATAAATATAAAGCAATGAAAAAGCCATTGATTTTAATTTTTTTAATCAGAGAACACACTTCTAAGATCAAAAGAATTTTTTGGGTTATTATATTCCCTTTGGTTGATATTGACTTTCACTTTAGGGAAACAATTAATGATTTTTTTTTTTCTTTTTCTGTTTTTGAAATATTACTTGGGTTTTTTTCCCAGGAATCCTCATGCTTTCGTTAATATTACTATAAATTTTTTTTAAAAAAGGGCAGAAATAAATCAAATATAAATTATTTTCTAAGAGCAGAATCATCAAATTAGGAATGTATCAAACATTCAAAATTTCGATGAAAATTAAACCAGATTGAGAAGAAAAAATTGATGTGCATACTTTTCTGTATAGAAACTTATAAAATTTAATCAAAATCAGAGTCGGTGGGTGTCGTGGCTTGGTTGAATTGACATGGAATGACCCCAATGATATTGTTTGCAACAGTAATTTGTTAATATACAAATGGCCTATTTTGTTTCTACATTTAACGTGTTGGATGTATCCGAATACTTGAATTACTCTAAGGCGAAACTCTATATTAGTGAATATGTAAACTATAGTTTTCAGACATTTGTTTAATTTGGTCTATTAATTGTTTGATATGTTTGGAATTGTTGGCAGTTAGATAATTTGATGACTGTTTGCCATGACTAAATGTCAATATGCTAATCATAAAATCATGGAAGAGGAATAATATAATTTGTTTTGTCATATCCCTGTGCATTTCTGCCTATCCATTGGCAGAAGTAATTGCAGCGGCTGGATGGTTTTTGGAATCTGACAAGGGGTGAGCTGAAATTTGACCCTCTGTGATGGGAGAAATTTTTGTCTTTGGGATTCTTAATCACCAGATTGTGTGCCACAGCCCTACTTCGTCTTGGTGTCATATTAATAAAACTTTCTTGCAGGCTAGTGGAATGAGTCCAGTGAGTGTAACACATTGTTTCAGTGATGAAGTTATTTGTAACTATTCTCCAGCGACTTTGCTGTTGAAACGTCATGTTTTGTCGGACTAAATTTACTAGTTTGCCAAGAAAGTTTGATTCATGGGGATTTGGGATTACCTCATTATGGCAGGTAATAATAGGCTTTCTTGAATGTTTAATATTTAGTGAAAAATATCTCGGGCCACCCTTTGAACATCTTTACACTAATTCTTGTAGAGCTTTCATACCCTTCAGGTCAATTTTAGAAAATTATGGTTATGAGCTTTATATCACCAGGGTTGGAATAAATCTCTTCCCTGACTTTTAAAGAGGCACACAATATTTTTAGATCTGTCATGGCACAGCTTGCTATATCTGGGCTTTTAATGATGTTGTAAACCAACTTCATGAAGTTACCCTGGTATGTGCAGAGGGGTCAAAGCAGGCTGATGGAGTAGAATGTTCCCTTCAGCAACTTATTCAATTTATACACTGCAGAGTGTTGCACTTTATTAAACTAGCTCCAGTATATGATAGTAAGTCGTGATATGAATTACGTCACACACTGTGATTCCCTCGGTTGCATTTAGGCACCAGTCCAGTACATGCATGACACCCACCAATCCCTCCAATCTTGTGGGAAAGAGGTGTATTTTTGCCGGGTACCAGGTCTTGTGGGAATTGTGGAATGAGGCAGCAGATGAAGCTTTCAGGTTAGCCTGTGATCAGGTCAGAATGTTGCCCCAGTCCCATAGTCGTACACTGCCTTCAATGTAAGGCAAAGGCAGTGGCTTGAAGTTGAACACAGTGAGCTCCTACTAGTCGAACTGACCATTCAGCCCCGGAGCAGCTCCTTCCGGAGGGCGAGAGGGGATAAGGTTCATCTTCCTTGCCTCCACATAAAAATAACAATTGTATATTAGTTTTAGTTATAAGTGTAGACTTTGTGGTGGATTAGCTATTGCTTCTTTCACTCTGCCACCCCCCGAGAGGAACATTTATATGTGGATGGGACATCTGTCATGTGAGCAGTAGATCAAGTCAATAATACTCTTGTTGGTTATGCCAATATTTACATTTATTCAAGTACATAATAATCATTTTAACAACCCATTAGGCCTTCCATTCCCTTATTCCAGCCATGTCAGTTATAGCTTTGCGACTAATGCCCAAGACCAACATCTCCGTTGGCTGCCCATTAGGCTATACCATCCTCAAGTCGCTAACGGCATTTAAGCAGGTTCCTTTCCACCTGTATTTGTGACTATGCTACTGTATATCTCGTCCGCCGAGGCTGCTGTGGGTTCGCTGTCCGTGGCTGCCATCTCTGCCGCTCAGACCGTTGATGGTGGTCTCGACCTCTGTGGGTGCTGTTGTGTCGTCTGCCGCCCGATTCCACCTCTTTGCCTATTGCTGTCCTGTTTTGCTCATCTATCTCCACTATATTTTCCCGGGTGGGAGGTAACGACTATCCAGTCGTCCTGTCGGTTGATGTGGTCATCCTAGCTGAATGAAATCGTCGATTGCATGCAAATGCTGAGGGTTCCATCCTACTGAGATTCGCCGTCTCGCAAGTGTATGCATTTCTTTGCTCGCACTTGTTTAGATTCGCTGCCGCAACTGACCTAACTTCTATAGCCCCCTGCAGTAGTAGCTATAATTCCCTAAAATCGTTTGTTCACGACACCTTCCTTCCCCCCAAAATTTTTTGACTCCACTGCAAAATTAAATGTGAATTTAACTTACAAGTTGTTTATTATTATTATTTTTTTGCCCTGCAGTTACATGCGTTGATGCTACGGGTGCTGTGTATACAGTTGTGTTTAGTGTGTGTTTTGCATGAATTGCTTTTTCTTGGTGTAGGCGTTTCCGATGTCCCTTGTGACTGCTGCTGTTCTGTGTCTTGTGCGTGGGTGTGACACTTCAGCTTAGCCGACATTCCACCGATAATGCAAAGTCGCTGCTGATAGAAGAGGCCAGTGGCTCCTCGCTGTTGACAAACTCGTGCACTCCATTACACTGTGTTCTACACGATTTAACCTGATTCTTAATATCGACTAGTTAATTTGGTTGTCTCGGAGTGAGTGGTTCCTTCAGGTTCCAGGGCTTTATCTGCTCAGTCATCCGCTGTTACTCTTCTCCACCTGAAACACGCAGCTCATCTTCTGTAACATGCAGCTCATCTTCTGTAACACACATTTCCATATAATAGACATTAAAATTCGTCTCCTCCATCAACATCACGTGATACTGTTTCCTTCAGCGAAATCTTCTCTTTCCAGCACATATAATTTCTGATACCTGCTTCCTTTCAAAAATAATACCAAACACTTTAGACATCCACACATAACTCTTGTGAAATAATTTTTATTGAAAGAATTATATTGTTCTTTTGGCATGGATGAAATTTAATGATTGCTCTTAGAGAGGGAAAAAAGTTATGGTTACTATGGTGAATTATCAAGAGAGCATCTAGCTGAGGTTTGTATGCCATAGATTGGATATATGAGTTGCTACGAATATTAGTCATTGTGAAACCTTGCATTTTCAGGTATGTGATGTCTCAAATCTAGTTCCTTAAGGGGAGAAAAACAAAAGCACAGTAATAAACTTTGAAATTGTTGAAAATAGAAAAGACTAGATTCTTTATAGTTATGACAAATCAACAGTGATTCAACACTACTTTTGTCATTAACACTTCACTTTGTGTCCTTAACACTAATAACTTAAGAGGTAGGTCCGATAAGTACTTAGCCTCTCTTCCTGTTGGCGCCACTGTCTCCAGAGAAATTTATTATCATGTAGTACATTATCTTAGATGGCTTTTTAAAATTTCAGCCAAATCGGACTCGTAGTTTTGTTTTGATCATGTGTGAAAGTGGGTGTGTCCGCGGATTTTAGAAAAATGGAAAAAGAGCAATATCGGTTGGTGATTAGATTCTTGTTTTTGGAAGAAAATCGTGCAGCGAAACGAAAGAGTGCTTGGATGCTGTGTATGGTGACACTTCTCCCTTGATGTTGACTGTCAAAAATTGGTTTAACGAGTTTCAACGTGGTCGCACGTCGGTTTTTGATGAGCCACGCCCAGGTCCCCCGAAAACGGTTACCATGGAGGATAACGTGACAAAAATCTACGATCTCCTATTGGCATACCGCCGATTGAAGGTTTGCAAGATTGCTGGGACAGTAGACATCTCAAAAGACCGTGTGGGTCATATCTTGCATGAAATTTTGGGCATGAGAAAGCTGTCGGCGCGATGGGTGCCACGTTTGCTCACTCCGGACAACTAGTGCAACCATGAGACCACTTCACAGCAGTGTTTGACGCTGTTTAAGTGCAATCCAAAGGAGTTTCTGCATCGTTACGTGACTGTTGATGAAACATGGATTCACTGGTACACACCAGAGACCAAGGAACAGTCAATACATTGGACTTTACCCGGCAAACGTGCTCCAAAAAAGGCGAATACTGTCCCATCGGCTGGAAAGGTAATGGCCACCGCTTTCTGGGATTCACAAGGTGTTATCTACACTGACTGTCTGTAGAAGCGCAAACGAATTATTGGGCCAATTCGACGCTGAATTGCAGAAAAAATTGCCCCATTTGGAGAAGAAAAAAGTGCTCTTCCACTATGACAATGCGCCGGCTCACACCTCTGCCACGGCCAAATTGGTCGAATTGGGCTACAAACTGCTGCCTCTATCCACCATATTCTCCAGATTTGGCCCTGTGAGACTTCTTTTTGTTTCCAAACTTGAAGACACTTGCTGGGCAGAAATTTGAGTTGAATGAGGAGGTTATCGCCTCCACGGTGTCCTACTTTGCAGATCTCCAGAAAACGTATTTTTCAGACAGGTTAAAGAAGTTGGAGGATCGCTGGGTCAAGTTTGTCGAGATAAAAGCAGACTGTTGAGAAATTGCCACTTTTCCAAAATTTTCGTTTTTGCTTTTGTAGGTTAAGTACTTATCAGACCGCCCTCGTAATTCTTTCCTTATAGGAAGTTGCTGATCTGCAGCATATTTTTACCTTGGTTTTAAATATGTCACAATATTTCAATGGAACTTGAATGGTTTTATGGCTTGCAAGGAGGAAGTCAACTTTCAGCACAGTTTAAACTTCACTCTCCAAGAGACACATTTTAGATAAACAAATCTCCCAGTGCTGATATGGACAATATAGGAAGGATGATTTGAAGGTTGATGAAGCAACGGGAGGTTTCTGCTTGACTGAAACACTGTTGCTCTTATTTCCTTACAAGCAGTAAAAGTAAGAATATATGGATCAGTATAACTGATTGTATGCTCATTGTATCTACCCCTAGGTTAACCAGTTGTTTTCGATCAACTGGACGACATCTTGGTGCAAATTTCTCGATCATTTCTCCTGTTTGAAAAATTCCACTCCCACAGTGCATTGCGAAGTCTGACGACAGATTGCCTTAAAGGTTGCATAAATTGTAGATTACTAGACCAAGATGAGTTATGCATCCTCAGCTCTGGCCAAATGACTCACTTCACCACTGCTTTGGGTCAATTCTCTGCCACTGGCCTTTCATTACATTTTCCTTCAATTACATTGGAAGGTGGTTTGTCACCTTCATGGAAGAGACCACATCCCACCCAGTATAGATGGATGTAGAGGTTGGTCCTGAAAGAAGAATCACCAGATGCAAATGGCATGTCAGTAAAGCTGACACCTCTGCCAATCCACCAGGCAGCTGATGTTTCCATCCCTAGAAGCTTGGGAACCCTGTGAAGAACACCTGGTGAAATAAGGACTGTTGCTCCACTATTCAGGGTCACAGACTATTATTTGATCATTTTAAATTGTTCCCAACACCTGGCAACGTAGCAGCATTGAGATGCAAGAGGTAAAGTGCGCCGTATAATCAAGGAGAGCAAAAAGACATCATGGCAGAACTTTGTGAGCATTGTAAATTGTTCCACATCATCAAAAGTACGGGAGTATATCCACCATATATCTGGAACGTTCTCTCAATTACCAATATCTGAATTACTGGATCAGGGTTACATAGTTTGCGATGACCAAGGAATCTTGTAGCTGATGGCAGTCCTTCGCTGCCATCATTTCATTCACTACTTTGGACAATAGGGCCAGGAAAAGAAAAGCTGCAGTAGAAAAGGAATATTTTACTTTGTTCAATTGCATATGGAGTCATACAATAGTCCCCCCACCCTTTTCCCATTTCTTCTTCTTTTACCATCTGGGTGCTAGAGTCTGCTCTGCACTGTGCTAAAGACACTGTGACAGGACCTGATTTCACCCATTACCAGATGCTGAGGCTTCTTATCAAAGATACTAGAGAGTATCTTCTAGATGCTAGAGATTATCTTATAGATATTTTTAACACTATTTGGAATAGAGACTACTTCCACAACTCGTGGAAAGAAGCAGCTCTAATCCTTCTTTTAAAAATGGGAAAGGACAAAATGTTGCCATATAACTATTGTAGTATAGCCTTATCAAGCTGTGTCGGGAAGACACTAGAGCGAATGGTAAACTGCTTCATAGTATGGTGTTTTGAGCCCCAAAATTTGCTGAACCATTTTAACATGGATTCAGGAAGTTCCGTTCTGCATTGAACAACTTTTTCCTGATTGAAGCCATGATACAGGTTGCTTTCATCTGCAACCAACATCTTATGGATGTGTTCTTTAATATAGACAAGTCCTACAATACTATCTGGCATCAACAATTATTATTATTTTTTTTTAAAGTTGTATATGGGTATTTAGGGACAATCTACCCTGTTATATATAATTGTTTTTATCATAGCGTTGCTTTTGGTTGTGAAGTATCACAAATCCTTTTGTCTAGGAAAGCGGTGGCCTTGGGTGTCAGTTTTATTTGTGACCCCATTTTGCTGTTGCCATCAACAGCATTTCATATGTAATGAGGAGTCCCATCTGGTACTCCTTATCTATACTATTATATATCTGTAAGCAAGCTGTGTATGTCTCTTTACTGGAACGGGTATCGCGCAATAAGTACCCCAGCAATTTGGATGTGGTTTTCAAGTTTTTAGAGCTAATGGTCCGAATCAAAATCTGCTGAAATAGCTAACGACTTATATGCACCATGGGAAGGAACAGACAATTAAAAAAGTTAAAAATCTTTCTTTATCAAAAATTGTGAGCTATGGATCAGTATGCACTTTCAGATGGGCTACTTTCACATAAATCTAATGAAAATTCACATAACTTAACTAATGTTTCTGTTTAATATTTTTACTTTGAATATTTAGTTTTTCAGTTTTCTTTACTGCAGTAAATAAACGGAATGCTTGAATCAAACGTAATGATCATTACTAATTTTTAATTTACTGTAAAAATGACGTGTTTAAGAGTTTTACCAAAGATGAATATACTAATCTTTGAGTTGTGTGTATAGTATTTGTCTTCGGCTGTAATTATTCGATTTTTGGAATTATTCAGACTGCTACATAATATATTAAATCTTCAATAAGAATAAAAGAATTTTGATATTTATGGGAAGTAACTTATTGCTTAATATGTGTATTAAAGGGTTTTATTCCCCTGTAATTTGATTGTGAAATCCAGGCCGCATTTAAACCTAACCACAACCGCTAACTTTTCATTGTGATACAGTGGATTTATTAGTGTTTTAGCCCTGTTGCAGTTCAAAATGGTGTATTAAGAAATTAATTGCTATAATTTATACTCCTAAAATAGACAATGTTATCATTACCCATATTGGGCGATCCTATGATAGCCGAGCTACTGAAATTTGATAAATTTTATGATCGATTCGTATATATTTTGACGAGACAAATCAAAAGTAAAGAATACTATTTTTTGATACGATATCTCGAGAACTAAGAGAAGTATCTCAAAATTGAGGTGATTATGTTGAAATGCAGCTTGGACCAGAAAACAAATTCGCACTAGGAACTACACGGTGAACATGCACAATAGGTGTTTTGTAATCTTACGAGTTGTGGCCGTAGGGTTGAAATACGGCCTGGACCAGAAGAAAAAGTCACCAAAAGAACAAGGAACTGTACCTATAAATGATTTTTAACATTCAATATCTCGATAATTAAGCAAGATATCAGAAAAGTTAATGCTTTGCTTTCGATTTGTCCCATTGAGATATATAGGAATCGACCATTAAATTTATCAAATTTCAGTGGCTTGGATATCGTAGTATTGTCCAAAAATGTAGTTAGTGAATCATTTAATGTTTTTAGGTGTATCTGAAATGTTTGATTTTGTAAGGGACATAGGTTGAAATATAGCCTGATCCAGAATGTTCTTGCAAAAACATATGGCATGTGAAATTCAATTATTGTTAATTAATAAGCTGTGTTAATGATGACGTGTATCGTGAAGTAAGCTTCTCCCGAAAACAAAACATCTATATGCTTGTCCAGAATGTATTTCCAGATAGCTTTGGCGAAATTTGTTTATGGTCCAGGTTATATTTCAATCCATCTACTTCAGTTTTTAGATACGGCGAAGGGAAATGGCTCAAAATGTGGGTTGTTGTGTAGCAGTTATTAAGAAGAAAATAGAAGTTATTAATCACGACATATGATTGTATTCATATGGAATTACGAAATCTAATAAACCTAAATTCTGGTTGAAAATAATGGTACAGGCTGTATTACAACAGAATTACTGCTTGCAAATAATACGTCTTGCAACTGACTACGTCTTGCAACTAACTACAGCATTATTCCAACGATATTATTTAATGTTGTTGTAGTAGAATCGCGATCTCCAATAGATCCGGCATTTCTGAGAAGGGGGGGGGGGAAGGGGAGGGGGGCTACCTACTACTGGTACTAACCATTTGAAATTTGGATTGACTGATTCGTTATAATGTTCTCTTCAAGTTTTGCACTCCTTTTTTGGCTAAGTCACCACAATTTAAATTAAAAATGCCAAAATATGAGAGCGACACCCAGCTATTAGATGCAAAATTAATCAAATGTCTTGAAATGTTGGTTAAATCCATTATTTTAATGTTTCCTTGTCGTGTCTACTTTCCTTCAGTGTAAAAAGTTGCACTAAATTAACAAATATAAAATATTTGTCCGAGATGTAGTACAACGATTGCCATCTTAGAATCGATACAAGCGATCGGAGACAAACCATTGCTTCCATTGTAAACAAATGCCTAATTTCTGAGATGGATGCCGCAGAACGAATTTCCCGTAAACTTTCCTCGTGGTCCAGGCTTAATTTTAACCTATCCAAGACCTTTATGACATTACAAGACTGTTTAGATACCGATAATTTGTGTCAATTTTACAGTGCTGGCAATATTTTGCGGTTGCGCACTCATATTTTGGCATTTTTAATTTAATATGTGTCAATTTTTCCGAAAAAGGAGAGTGCAAAACGTGAAGAGAACATTTTATGGAAGCAGTTGTTCCGAATTTCAAAAGGTTAGTACCAGTTTCGGAAAGAGGTAGACCACACGAATTTCTACACACGCCAAGTTCTGTACCTGCAAAGCAGCGGGTAGGTACTAGTTTGTTGATAACTTCATTATTTTTTTCCTCATCTAGCTTGAGAGGCAGTTGCAACTCTCACTGAACAGGCTTGATGGTTTTTGTTTTTCTGTAGAGTAAAACCGGTGCTTACCTTTTACACATAGTTTATCTTTTACCAGAACCTATTCTTACCTTGAGGAACACTCTTTTAAGTAGTGATGCAACAGAAGTGTCCCATAGGAAACAGAAACAGATGTCAAAAGTAAATCTTAGTGGAAGTGGATGTGGAACTTGAAGTGTAAGTACTATGAAGAAAAAGTTTTGTTTTTACAAAGTATTATTTTTTACTAAATTAATATTCAAAATAAGATAGGGTAGGGAAAAATAACCCGTCACTTACCACAGGAGTGTGAGTAACACACAAAAAATAAAAACTTTTTCATGCTCTCCTGATGAGGGGGTTTCTTTAAGATTCCGTGTAAGCTGTTACGGGTACTGATACACTACTAAAATTGGACCCATGAATTGCTAGGTTTCTTTAAATTGGCTGCCAATTTAACCTATAACAGCTAACGGGTAAGAGGTTGTACAGTTAAATAAAAAGTTCACTTCATAAGAAACTGTATATTCTGAAAAATTGGTAGCTTAACTGGTATCAGTTGTAAGTCTAAGGAAAGGCATCTGACCTACACATTCATTATCAAAGACAGCAAGTAGATTCAATTCTCCCACTGAAGTCCACAACTTCAATAAAGTTTCCACCACTCCCCCATAGTTGGTGATAACTTAAGAAAATCCCTTCAATTCATGATAATATTAGTGGTAGTCCAGCCCCGACTGCCAAATGTTAAACGACGTTGTTGCCTAGTACGAAAATTTTATAATTCCCAAACGCACCATCCAAATTCTATCACCTGCATGTTGATTAGAGGTGTTCTTAGGGTGACATATACACACCCCTCCTATACCGATTAAATACTGCCGGCAACTGCCTCCTCAAGGGAACGCTGTTTGGCTTTTCATAGCTTGGGCTAATCTTTTCTGAATTGTTGTAGAACAATGGTGTTTTCCTGCGGGGAATTCTCTGGTGAATTACTAAACACTAGTTTTGCTTGGATTTCCCCGAAATTTTAATATATTTTAATTTAATTTATTCCTAATCTTTTCGGACGTGCTAAATTTTCTCGTTTCAGAACTATTAATTTCTAAAAGTCCCACGTGGTGATGCCATCAAATGTCGACACTAAAACTTCGTTTTTCTTACTTTAAATTTCAAGTTACCGTTGGACTGTTATATTGTTATTAAATGATTTTTTTTTTTCTCATTTAAGCCTACTTTTATCTCCCTAGCTCTTTGATCTAAAACGTTCAGATTCTCCTTAAATAAATTTTAAAAGTATACAAATAAACGCCTTAAAATGATAGTCATTCTCCGCTTCCTTAGTGGAAATGGATGCAACAAAATTCATTATTAATGAAAAACAATCTTATTTGAATCTTATGTCTTTTACGAAAATGGTTTAGAATCTTTTTTAAGAAGGGCTTTATGCTTAAGAAAATGGTAATAAAATTTCTTCACTATACAACTGTTTGAGATATATGAGATTGCACCCCTTCTAAATGGTTTTAGCAAAATAATGGATGTGTAACAAGGTTATGTTCTGAGCTGAAAAGTACTTTACTGTTGAAAATGATTATGAAAGTTATTTTTTATATGAATTATCTGTAATAAGCCTCCTGATAAATGGTTTAGGCAAGATAAAAGTAATATAACGACATCACAATTTTTTGGTTAGTGACCTTAGTCATGTAGGTGAGACATATGGCAGGAGGAAAGATGTGACCACATCCCAACCTGCCGCACAAAAGAAACAAAGATGATATACATGGTAGGGTGGTGATAGAGCCGGTAGTGGGAGGACTAGGTTGACCTCTGATAAATGTGGAACAAAATAATCTCTGTGATTAGTCAAGGTAAAATGAAATTTGTTTAAAAAATAAATAATTTTGATCAGTTATGGGAGTAAATGAATAAAACCAGAAAGATATAAAAATACATGTATGTAGAAAAATATATAAAAAACTGACTGTAAAATTGTAAAATATTGCCAGGTTAAGTCAGGAGTGTATCTGGTGTCAAGGATATGTTGGTAGGCAAGTTCTCATCTATGGAGTCCTGAAGAGGTAGTGGTGTTGGGGAAAACTCTGACTCTCACCATGAAACAGTGAATCATGAGAGTTAGAATGAATTGTCACTGAATGGTCTGGGTTGGAAGACTAATCTTTTTGCCTGTGTTCATACATCCTGTAGGATATAGTTCAGTGGTAAGACTGATGTAGGAAGCAGTGCAGTGAAGACAGGTAAGTTTATAAATAAGGTGAGTGGTAGTGCAGGTAGTGTGTCCAATAATAGGAAAGGATTCTCCAGTGATGGGATTAAAGCAGGTAGTGGTGGCTGGAAGGATGCTTCACGTTTTACTGTTGGGTCTATTATAGTGGAAAGATCCTGTAGGGGCCTAAGAGAGTTAGAAGGTACGTTCTAGTGGACCAAGCTGATGTCCAGATTAGGTGGTCTGCTAAAGCAATTGTGGGGAGCAGTGCGTAGGATTTTGGGAAAACGCGCATCTGAGGGAAGGCAGTTTCTTTGTTTCCATTATCCATGTGTTGTCTAAATTAATATTAAAAATTAAGTAGCTGTGGGTTTTATTTTATAAAAAGTAATAAGGTTGCTACACCCGGCAATCTGCTCCTGTGTTCTTCAGATATTAAACCAGCTCCACTAAATAATTGATCGCTGGCTACGCCTCTGGGAGCTGATAAATATTGGTGCCCTATTGGCAAAAGATGATGGTATTTGTGTGCATCAATTAAAAAACTATGCTGGGCTACGTGGGGGAGAGGGAGAGGGGTATCTATGCCAAGCTAAGTACCTTCTCATTCATTTTAATTGTTACAGTTAAAATAAGGTATGAAATTCTCAGCAGTATGTATTTCAGATATCATATATACTGAGAATGCTGTGCATAAGTGTGACTTAAAGGCTTTCAGAAGTATTAAGTGCATTTGAGTGCTGGCGCATTTGAACTAACCATCAACTGATGGAGTATTACACTCCAAAAAACATCAGGCATGCGGCAACTAAACTCAAATTTGCTTAAAGATGTTGCATGGGACTCACATTGTTTTGATGTTTTGAAATAAAGCGGTTTTGATTCGGATCACCAGCATGTGACCGCAAAAGCGCCATTGAGCTACATGGAGGGGAAGGGTTCAGAAGATACCGAATTGGAGCCATGTAGTTTACGGATGCTCCATAATCACTTACATTTTTTTCACTTCCACAGGTAACTTCAAAAGTCGACTGCCACTATCATCAGTTGTAGTAGACTTTCTGGTATTTGTGCTTAACATGCATTTCAACATTTGTTAACTATGATGATGTATACTGAACTTCATTTGAGTTCAGCACCTTTTGGGGGAAGGTATGCCGCCATCATCTTGAGTGGAATTTATTGTATCTCTGGATTCTCTGGTTCTACTGATTGTCATATTTAGTAATTTGGACTCAACCTGCTCCATACTGATGCTGGTGAAAAAATATTTATTTCACAGATCTGCACGTGTCGTAGATCTTTTCAGTTTATTATATTAGTGTACTTGGATTGTCGACTGCATTCCTATTAAAGATGAAATGATTATACCCGATGACTTACAAATTAGATAATAATTTATTGGTAACTTTGACATATACCTGTAGGTCAAGCCTGAATGAAAGATACATAGTGATTAAGGCATTCCTTTTGAATTTTTATTTCTTCTTGTGTGACAAAGGAATGGTTGAAATGGGTGGCATGTTTTTTTTCTTCTTTCTTTCCAATTTACCAGTATGTTGTAGGAGCCACTCTTGAGATTCAACACCTCAAATCCAAATTCAGATCTAGTGTATTGCACAATTGACAACTGAATTGTTCTTCCCATCTTAGATCCACGAATCATGCAGTTCACTGTTTGTTCATGTAAAACTCATTCTTCAAGAAGAGTTTCAAACTGTTATTACACTGACTGTATGACATTCATCCAGTACTTCACATTTCAGAATTATAGTCTTTTTGTGCTGCCCATTTGTTCCAATTAAATTTCAGTTATAAAAGTTGCAAAAGCAGAAACAGATCTAAAGAGTTGCGCAGGACTGCTGCAGTTGAGGAAGCAGAGGCCTGTTCCATCACCAGTTTTAAGTTTTAATGAAACTGCTGGTTTTCTGCACCTCAACTTTGATAGCAGACTGGCAGCAACATCTTTAGAGATGTAAAAGCCAGAACCCTAAAGCTCTCAATATTTTAAAGTGTGTGTGGTAGGTCATGAGGGTAGGACCACTAATGCCTGTTGTTATTTTATAGAGCTTTTGTATGTCGTGGTTGGAGTACAGCTGCGTTGCATATGGTTTCGCACATGGCAGCTATCTCTGGATATTACAGTGTCCACCATGCAGCTATTTGGCTAGCTACAGGTTCATATCGCATCAGCCCTATTCCCAGCATTCGTGTTGAAGCTGGCCAGCACATCAGTTGCAACTTGCCACTGTGTTCCTGGAACCACTCCATCATACTCCTGGTCTAGTGACATGACACATTGTCTTGCTGAAAAATGCTACTGCCATTGGGAAACGGTCATCCTGGAGGGGTGTACATAGTCTGCAACCAGTGCATGATACTTATTGGCCATCTTGGTGCCTTGCATGAGCTTCACTGGACCCATGGATACCCACATGAATGTTTCCCAAAGCACAATTGAGCTACCACCAGCTAGTCTCCGTCCTGCTGTACAGCTGTCGATAAGTGGATCCCTTGGGAAACGATGGATACGCACCCTCCCATCGGCATGATGAAGAAGGTATCTGGATTCATCAGACCATGCAACGCTCTGCCACTGCACCAACATTCAGTGACGATGGTCACGTGCCCATTTCATTCGTAGTTGCCAGTGTCATGGTGATAACATTGGCACATGCTGGGTCATTAGCTGTGGAGGCCCATTGTTAGGAGTGTTCAGTGCACTGTTCAGACACACTTGTACTCTGCCCAGCATTAAAGTCTAATGTTAGTTCCGCCACAGTTTGCCACTTGTCCTGTTTTACCAGTCTGCCCAGCCTACGACGTCCAGTATCTCTAATAAGGAGTGGTCTTCCAATCCCTTGTTGTTCGGATGTGGTTTTATCTTGGTTTTGCCACTTGTTGAAGACAATCACTACAGCACTCCTTGAACACCCGACATGTCGTGCAGTTTCCGAACTGCTCGTACCGAGCTTCCAGACACAATCTGCCTTTGGTGAAACTTGGATAGTCTCACGCCTTCCCCACTCTAAATACGGTTAGCACGCTCACGGATACTATGTGCACGTGTCCGACTAGCAGTGAATCCTCGTCAGGTGACTCTGTTATCCTGGATGGGTTTATATTTATAGTAGGTAGGTAGGTAGGTGGTCATATTGTTATGACTGATCAGAGTGTTGTTTAATTTGTGTCTGGATACTTGATGCTTACCAGAGGAGTGGAAAGTGCTATAGTAATACCAGTGTATAACGGGGGTTAGAAATAGTCTCAAATTATACGCCAATTAGTTTGACATCTGTGATTAGTAAATTGCTGTAGAGACTCTTATGCAACCACAGTAGAAATATATGTGAGGAGCGTAAGTGGTTTTCAAGTCGGCAACATGGCTTTAGGCTAGGATATTCATGTGAATCTTAGTAGGATATATACAAGATATTTCAGATGAAATGGGCAAGGGAGGCCAAATTGGTATTGTTGCACTAGCCCTATCAAAGGCCTTTGACAGTGTGCTATAACATGGTGGCAAATAAAGTGAAAATATTGTAGTGGATTGTAATGATTTGCTGGATGCAAGAATTTTTAAAAAGTAGAAAGTAAAAATTTGGGATAAGAAATGCAGTATCATAAGAAATTGAAGTAAAATAGGAGTGCCACAGGGTAGCAGATAGGGACAATTGCTACTCATTATTCTAAAAAATGATTATAGTGATGATTTAATATCAGAAGTTCGGTTTTTTGCAGGTGACATAATTTAAAAGGATCAAAACAGTAGATGTCTGTGAACAGCTGCAGTGTGATTTGGACAGGATATCTAGCTGGGTTGGTAAGCACGCGATAAAGATAAATCCAAAGAAGAGTGAGTTTATCAGATACATGGATAAAAAAGTGAATGTTGATTATGATTATAAGATGGGTAAAGAATTGCTTGTTGAAGACTTCAAATGTAAATATGTTAGTATTACATTTAGTAACAAGCTTAACTGGGCAGGCCGCATTGGACAGGTAGTAGGAAAAGTTTTCAAAATTCTGCAGTTGTTGGAAAGAGTGATGAGGGGATGTACGAGAGAAATAAAAGAATTGGGTTACAAAACTTTGGTCAGACCATTGCTTGTATATGGTAGTGTAATATGGGACCCATATTTTAAGTATCAAATACAGGAATTGCAGAGGGTGAAAAAAAAAATGGTTCCTAAATTTGTTTCTGGAAATTACCGGAGAACGGAATGAGTAACAGATATAAGAGCTGGTATGGAATTCATTGGAAGATAGATGGAGGGTGAAGTCATTGTGTAAGTTTTAAATAAACTGAAGTGCACGTTTTCGTGTTTTAAGAACGACTGAAGTCATCTACAAATAATAGAAAGTAGGATGAACCTCCTAGTGATTGCTGCTCCATCAGTCCACACAGATCACTGTGAACGATTTGTAATAATTCAGTACCTCTTGTACCACTACTTGCAAAAGGTAGCAGACATTGCTTTCCTTCACAAGAAGTCTTACAAGATGATTTGTTTACATTGACGTTATCATCAAACTTTATTCCTTCTACTGTCTTCTTAGTTTTCACTAAGCAATCACCGTTCACGTGACCTAGTCTGTGATGCCAAGTGAGACCTGTAGTTGTCACAGCTGCAACCATCCTTTCTTGCAGGTTTAAAACACCATTCATGTTGGTACTGCAAGGAAAGGGTATGAAGATATCCTTGGAACACAAGGATGGGGCAGCAGAAACGCAGAAGGAAGAAAGCTGTCGGAGTTCTGCAAACGGAATGGTTTGATTGTGGGTAATTCCTGGTTCAAGAAGAGGGAAAGTCATAAGATAACTTGTCTCGGAAGTCGATTGTTGACTATTTCCTAATCGAAGCAGAGTTGAGACAGAGTATTGTGGATATAAAGGTCATCCCATCAGAAGCCTTAGATAGTGACCATCGACTTCTAATAGCCAGTCTGAAAGAGAAAAAGGGAGCAAGAACATCAGAAAACCAGGAGAGAAGAATAAGAGTGTGGAAACTGAAGGATGAGGAGTGCAGGAGGGAGTACCAAGAGCAGCTTGTGCAGAAAATACCTAGGGACGACTTGCAGTCAGCGGAGGAGGAATGGGAAAGTTTTAAAACCACCTTGGTAAAAAACAGCTGAAGCAGTATGTGGTATGACAGCTGGTAGAAGAAGAGAAAGAGAAACTCCATGGTGGAATGAAAGGGCAAAGGATGCTGTGCTACAGAAGAATAAAGCCTTCAGGGAATGGTTCCAAAGGAGAACAGAGGAAAGCAAAAGAGTGTACAGCTGCAAAAAGAAAGAAGCAAAAACACTGATACAGGAAGAAAAGAGGAAATGGATGGAAAAATGGACAGAAATGCTAAAAGAGGATAGTGAGGGCAGTAAGAAGGTGATGTATGCCATGGTAAAAAGTAGGAGCAGAATGGAAGCAGGTAGTATAAAGGATAAGAATGGCAACTTAGTGGACGGGAAAGATGACATAAAGGAAGTCTGGAGGGAGTATTTTGAGGATCTGTTGAATGCTTCAGGACCTAGTGATGAAAATGAGAGTACAGAGGAAGAACAGGACCAGTATCAAGAGGAAGAGGAAGATATTACATGGAAGGAATTGGAGGATGCGGTAAAGAGAATGAAGGGAGGTGGATGAAGTGAGCGTGGAGATGATACGACCTGCTGGAGTAATGGACACACAGTGGCTCTATATGGTGAAATCTGTGTGGAAGGCAGGAAAAATTCCAGGGGACTGGAGGAAAGGAGTAATAATACCCATATTTAAGAAAGGGGACAAGACTGTCTGCCATAACTACCGTGGTATTACCCTGATGTGCCACTGTGCCAAGATATATGAGAAAGTTTTGGAAAGCCGAATAAGAACAACGTTTGAAAGGCAGCTAAGGGAAGAACAATATGGATTTAGACCAGGAAGGTCAACTATCGATCTTATATTTGCAATAAGACAGCTACAAGAACGGCACTACGAGTATGGGAAAGATCTGGTGATGGCCTTTCTGGACATTGATAAGGCATATGACAGCCTGTGCCGAAACAAAGTGTGGGAAGGACTGAGAAAAAAGTCAATAAAAATGGAGATGGTGCAAAGAGTGAAGGATATGTATGAGGGTAGTAAGAGCTGTGTCAAAATGGGAAGGGATAAGACTGGATGGTTCCATTTGAAAAATGGACTAAAACTAGGAAGTGCCCTATCACCCCTCTTATTTATTGTAGCTATGGATGAAATATTGAAGAAGGTGGTGCAGAGCATTGGGGAAGGAAAAATGAAAGCTATGGTATTTGCAGACGACCTATTAGTTTGGGGAGAGGATGAAAGAGAGGTACATGATCAGCTGGATGTGTGGGAGAGAGTAGTTGCAGCCTATGGTATGAAGTTCTCTGCGAGAAAAAGTGAAGTGGTGATAACAACAAGAAAGAACAGGACGGACATAGGCATATCACTTAGAGGGGAGCAACTAAATAGAGTGGAATGTTTCAAATATTTGGGAAGCTGTATTGAAGAAAATGGAGGAAACAGGATGGAAATAAACGAAAGAGGAAGATGTGCAGATGGATTTTTTTAAAAGTATTAGAAGCCTGGTATGGAGTAGGGATGTCCCACAAAAGAGTAAAGAGGCAATATATAAAACATATTTTATACCAATTTTAACATATGGAGCAGAAACATGGGTGATGAAGGAGAGAGACAAAGGGAGGGTACAATCGGTGGAAATGAAATTTCAGAAGAGTAGAGTGGGAGTAACAAGAAGAGACAGAATAAGGAATGAGAGAATCAGGGAGATGATAAAGGAAGAACCGCTACAACAAAGAATTGAAAAATCTAGGCTACAGTGGTAGGGGCATGTAAAGAGAATGGGAGAGGAGAGGCTACCAGGGAAGATGCTGGACATGGAGCTGACAGGGAAGAGGCCTAGAGGAAGACCGAGGGACAGATGGATTAAAGGTATTAAGGAATGTGTGGAGTAAAGAGGAAATTGGGCGTCAGTGGAAGAAGAGAGATGGTGGTTAGACAGGAAGTGCTGGCGAGGCTTTTGTTGCCAGCAGACCCGGCCAGTGGCTGGAAGCTGTCCTAGATGATGGTGATGATGATTTGTCAAAGAAGCAGTAGCAACTAATTCTCCACATTTTTTGTAGATGTCACAACCATTTTCTGTGAAAATCACTTTGTTGCCTTTCTGAATTAACTTGCTAACTGAGATGAGATTTGTTGTTAAGTTTGGAACACAAAACACATCTTCAATGTTTATATCGATTGCACTGCCTTTAACTGAGGTTACTATCCATACACACCGCAGCAAAATGGGTTATGTGAGCGGATGCATAGGACGATTATTGAGAAGGCAAAATGTATGCTGTATGATGCTGACTTAAGTAAGAAGTTTTGGGCTGAGGCATGTAACACAGCTGTATACTTAAAGCTTATGGGCCCAGAGCGTCTGATAGGCTTAGCAGATTATCTCTCGAAAGTTTAAATAAGTTATTTTATTCGCAGTAGGAGAAGTAATCAGTAGCTATCTTAGATATTGTGTAGTAGTGCATGAACTGTTCTTGTTTGGTTGCCGCTGGTTTAAATTAAAAAAAATGGTGATAATGAACTATATTGTAAATGTGCCTAAGTTACGTGGTAGAGAGAACTACGAGTGGGAGTTCACTGCAGAGAACTTTTTAATACTTGAAGGTATGATGAAGTGTATCAAGCCCGAGAGAAACAAAAGTGGTGCTGAAATTACAGTGTCGGCTGTTGATGACGCCAAGACAAAGGCGAAATTGAGTCTTACAATAGACTCGTCACTATATGTCCACATAAAAACTGTCAAGACTACAAAAGAGCTATGGGAAAAACTCGAATCGCTCTTTGATTCCAGTTTTACAAGAAGGATAAGTCTTTTACGGCATTTGATATCCATTCGATTGGAGAATAGCAGTTCAATGACCTTGTATGTTACGCAGATAATTGAGACAGGTCAAAAGCTAAATGGAATAGGATTTGCGATAAATGATGAATGGATTGGTTCGTTGCTGCTAGCTAGACTACCTGAAAAATATGAGCCAATGATTATGGCCATCAAGCACTCAGGAATTCAAGTGACATCGGACGCTATTAAAAGCAAACTTTTAGACATGGAGACTGGAAAAGAAACTAGTCATAATGAAGAGGGTGCATTCGTTGTGTTGAAGAATATCCAACATAAAAGGAAACAATTATATGGCAATAAAGACAACAAAGATGGCAGTTCAAATAAGTCAAGTAGTACCAATATAAAGACTGTCAATGTCAAATGCTATAAGTGCAAACAGATTGGTCACTACAGAACGCAATGCCCAAACAACACGAAAACGTGCACTACAGTTTTATTTAAAACTTACACATTGGAATGTAAAAGGTGTATATTGGTGATAAAGCACGGAAAGATATTGGTGTAAGAATTAAATGTAGGCCTAATGCATGGAGGGGAAAAGATGACCATGACCATAAGCTGGCACTCTTTCAGGTGCAAGAGTGGGAAGATTTTCTTTCGTAGGTAAAGGGGTCGTGGATTGGAATAAGTTACCAAGAGATTTGATGAATTATTTTCTATAATTGTGTAAACAATTTAAAGTTGAAATATGTAGAGGACAAAAGTAGGAGATGCAAGAAAGGGGAAAAAGGGGGGGGGGGGTGGAACGGGTATGTGAGGAAATTTCCACTGGAGTGTGCGCTCCATCATATTTAAATTAAATTTTGGTTAATATTACAGCTGTGGTCATAATGAAAGACATCATTTCCATAACATGTAACTATAAAAAAAATTTAGATAATGGTATGAAATAAATCGCCAAATTTCTATCAGATCTTAATATCGATATTAAACGCAGACACATTCAAATTAAAACTAAAAATTTCCTTATGTTTTGATTATCAATAATAATCAGCTTTTAATATAGGCACAAAGTTATTCTCCACAAATTAAATATTACAATTCCATTTTGCTTATTGAAGTATTAATCTATTGTGTAGTGGTTTGATTACTTTATTTTATTTTGCTACATGTTAGAAAACTGTAGTACTAAATAACTATTAACTGAAGTCAAAAAATAAAGCAGAATCCAAATAGTGGTAGTGCTTTTTTGTCAGTGCTCATCTCAAATATAGTGTTCTGGTCCATTTTTATCTTATCTTGAAATGTTAATTTGAATGATAATTACTTGCTCCATTCTTAACTTCAGAAAAGTAGTGATTTATTTTCAGTTTTTTAGCTGGATTATAACCTCTCAAAATTTGAAAATGGCATCCACATTGTTGCAGTAGTTTTTGCATGATGCCTTTTGAAACTCTGCGGCACATACTGCTCACTTACAAATTTACAATAGTATAGATACAGTCATGTAGGGAAAATAACCTAATTACTATCAGAGTTGAAGATACAAGATATGCATAACTGATCATTTTGTTGGTAGGAATGTGCGAAATTGTCATTTTGGCTCATCTGCTTTCCTTATTACTATAACTATCCTGAATATTTCTCACCTCCCCTATTATCTGCCAATACGCTGTTCCTAGATCAACTATCTGGAAAAGTCTAAGAAAACTTGAAATACCAGAGTACCTCATAAGAAAGATCCAAATGCTGTACAGTAACTGCAAGAGCTGTGTCAATGTTGGGGATGGTTACTCTGAATGGTTTAGTACAACCAAAGGAGTACAACAAGGAAGTGCCCTTTCACCCCTTCTGTTCATAGCGGTGATGGATAACATCTTAAAAGAACTAAAAAGAACATTCAATAGAGATCTACAGGCACTGGTGTTTGCAGATGATGTAGCAGTATGGGATGAAACAGAAGAAGGAATACAAAACAAATTGAAGATGTGGTATGATAAGTTTGAAGAATATGGAATGAAAATGAATAAAAAAAAACAAAAACTGTAGCACTAAAAATAAGCCGAAAGAATACAGACTGTCGTATAAAATTACAAGACCATGAAGTTGAAGTTGTTGACCAATTCAGCTACCTGGGGAGCATAATTGCCAATAATGGTAGAAGTGAGTTAGAAATAGTGAGTAGAGTAACCAAAGGAGCCAACTTCTACAGTACTGTGCGAGGCTTACTATGGGACATGAAGGTTCCCAGAAGAACAAAAATTGTCTTGTACAAATCATCTCATTCCTATTCTCACATATGCTTTGGAAACATGCACACTAACATCAAGGGACCTTAGCAAGATCCAAGCATGTGAAATGAAGTTTCTTAGAACGGCCCTCCAGAAAACTAGACTTGACCTCATAAAGAATGATGAAATTGAATCAAACCTAGAGCTAAGGGAATCCATGGAAGAGAGACTTAGGTCATCAAGACTTCGATGGTTTAGGCATGTGAAGAGAATGACTAGTAAAAGACTGCCAAAAACTTATTTGGAAAAAAGGATACTGGGCAAAAGACCAGTGGGAAGACCAAGAAGAAGATGGACAGACCAACTGAAGGAGGACATTGAGAGAAGAGGCTGGAATTGGGAGTACATCACAAACAGAGAAACCTTTCTGGCCAGGAAAAGGTGGAAAACAATCGTCTATAATAACCAAGGCTCGTAAACCACACCCGGGAAACTGGAGATGATCCCCAACGATAATGATGATGACGCTGTAACTTTTTCTTTTCCTTATTAACTATTTTAAATAAATTCAGTTGAAAAGTTGTGCCCTAATGCTTAAAACAGTGTTTTCTTCTCTTTTTATGTATTACTGTTAAACTTTATTTAAAGATTGGTTTGTCTTGTCATTTTCATAATGCTTGACTTTAGGCGATCTATAAGATTCCAATTAAAATGTACAGTTTGGTCAACGAGTGTCTTAGGATTTTGAAGGTTTGATAGTTGTTAGCTGCTCTAGAATACTTCTGGAGAACAATGGACAGTCTTCATTGGTATTAACTGTCGTTTAGGTAGTAATCATGCTTCTTGTTGCTTTCATGTTACTAATTCCAAATTTTGTGTATACAGTGGCTGCTTCTTTATATACTAAGTTGTATGCAATACAGTTTTATAATAGGCGCAATAAAAAAAATTTCCAGGATCAATCCAACTGGCGCGAATCCTGTCGAATGGCAGCTCCATTGTTGCTCCATGCCTTGGGGCCTCCTTTGGATATTCACAATCCTTGGGTAACTCATGCCTCTGATTCTCGCCACTCTATGATTAATTTAGTGGCGAAAGAGGCTGCATTTAGAGTTAGTCAAGCAGGTTAGTACTGTAGAATGTGTTTTCTGATTTTGTAGTGGATAAAGAATTTTGCTGCCGTAATTTTGCATATAACCTAGCCTTTTTAAATAATGCTTACTATTTCAGCAATTTAATAATTCAAAATCAAGTTATTTTTTTAAAGGTATGGACTTTTTCATTGAATAAATTTCTCAAACCATTGTATTAGTTTTAATTGTTTTGTTTAATAGCATATTTATTTAATTACTGTTTTGGTAATTTTAAATTGCAATGAACGTTTAGTTGCAAAAGCATTATTTTAACGCATGCATTTATTGGTATTGAACCAAGAGCGGGTTAGTGTATCAACTTTACAATATACAGGGGACTTCTGTATTTCCATTAGAACGTCACTAAATTCGGATTGGCCATAAAAAATTGTAAAGATAATAGGTCATATTATAAAATATTCTGTTTAAAATGACTTTAAATGAATATATTTTATAAATAAAACTGGGTCTAAAAAAACTGCTGTGGGGAATGTAATTTATTCATTCTTGTGGGGGTAGTCCATCATTATTGGCTAGAAATATCTGTGTACAATTAAAGTTACATATTTCAAACATTTTGGCAGCAGAATAACCATCATTTACCAAAGCTGAAGATGGCAGCACTATCGAAACATTGATGAAAAACAACCTTCAGCTTTTGTGGTGGTTACTCTTCTACAAATGTTGAATGAGTTTAATGTATCTGCTTTATAGCACCTTTGTTTCCTAACAAACTCATATTATATATTAAAGCTGTACTCTTGGATATTGTGGTAATCCTCATATGGTTGTCTGGAACAGCACTTTATACACTTTACCAGACTGTGTTTAGAGTTGCTGTTAAACATTGTCAAGTGCTGTTTTTCAATACTTCATTTGCTGTTTTTTTATATATATATATATATATATGTATATACAGTCACATGTATATGATTAAACACTTCTTGCTTTGTTTTACTTGTTATGTGTAGAGAGTGCAGTAGTATCAACGCCATTTCATTTCCTTATGTTTTCATATCTGTGTTTACCGTCGGCTAAATTACCTGTTTCAGCCTGTTTTGTGATTATCATGCAAGTGCCTGTGTTAAATTTCATGTGTAATGGTTGTTTTTTGTTTTATTTTTTAGCACCTAATTTGTTAAATTCTTTAACTATGAGATGTTTTGCATAGTTGTTTATTTGAAGTACTTTTATATCTATCTATTGAAGTGAATCCTTTTTGTTGGTGAGATTATCTTAATTTAGAAATGATCAATGGAAATGGTGATTCGGCATAAAATATGATTTCTAAGCAAATTAATGAATGTGATTCTTTGGGTTACAGTGGTTGTAATCGAAGTACCTGGGTGACAGATCTTTGCTAGGCATCTTTCGATTTCTGTTCAGTATGCAAGATTTTGTGTGAAGTTTGATTAAACGTTGTTCTTGAAGGCTTCTAGGATTTTTGAAGTGCGCAGTTACATACTTTAACCAAAAATAATATTAGTTACCATCAGTAGGCTTACTGCTACCTGAAACTTCTGGGAGATGATGTTAGTCATTTCCAAGATACCAAATAAAAGAATTGCATGTGCTTTTTTTCCCTCTCAAACTGTGTTACAAACTTGAAAAGCAAAATATAATCTACATCCATATCGCTAGAGCATTTTCTGAGATCATCCAGTTTACCACCTCATAAATTGCAATTAAAGAAAAATGCTATTAAGTTAAATATAAATCTTAATACTAACCAGGGAATAATTAATGGTGCACGATTAGTGGTAATTCACTTAGACGATTCATCATTAGTGGTACATTCATTCACTGCGATAAAACTATGTTCATACCCCACATTAACCTCAAACTTTCTGATCAAACCATGCCTTGCCAAATGATAAGAAAATAATTCCCAATAAAAGTAACCTTTGCTACGACCATTAAGCACAAGGTCAGGCGTTTCAAACTGCAGGATTGTATTTAGCACAACCTGTTTTTTGACAACTGTACGTAGCTTTTTGATTAGTTTTTAGATTCAGTAATATTTACGTTTATGTTAGAAATAATGAAGGAAAGGGAAATTAACACAGTACATACCAAACTTGACGGCTGCAATGAGAGGAAATACCTTGGCGGACAAACAAATAAACAATATTGTGTATATTTGTTTGTCCACCTAAGTGTTTTCTCTCATCGCAGCTGTCAACTTTGGTACGTGCTGGGTTAGTTTCCCTTTCCTCCATTCTTTATATCTCCTAGAAGCCTCTTCAATTTTCCTTAGTTTCATCTTTGTTTTTGTTAAAAGACATATATGTTCAAAAAGTAAATGATGATCACATTATAACTGCCAATATTTTCAAAGAAGTTTTATAAAGTAAAGAAGTTTGAAAAAAATCACATCTGACAAAGCCAATAGCTATTTTTTAAAATATCTGTTTTTTAAATGTTTTACAATTAAACATGTAGTACAGTAAAAGTGATACAGCTACCTAAAGTATGATATGGCACATCCGCACTAATGCATTTATAGTCGTAAAATAATTCATTTTTAAAGCACTGCAGCCTCTTTTGTCTCGACATCTTTGTTCTTCCAATACGTGCTTTCGTTATTCGACATTTTCAGTGACCACACATTGTGATTCACGTCGTTGTAGATATTCCAGACGTTGCTCTCATTGTTCTACACTTTCACTGGCCACACGTCGTGACACATGCAATTGACTCTCATTGAACATTTAAATTATAAGATCTTACCTCACTTATTGTTGAAGACAAGTTTTGCAAGCATATTTCTTTAGCAGCACATATGGGTCGGTCTTGAAGTGTGGTTTGACAAGTCTTCCCATTAATGTCGAAGTTCACAATTCTTACTACAACCAAAGAATTTTTTTTTGTGTGTAAACTTGTATTTTATCAAGGATGTCACACTTTTTTGTTTATGGTAGTTAAGTTTTTCTTAACGGCTTCCTAGAAATTTGAAGGCATTACCAAAAATTACAATGACAGCAGATTTTTTTTTTATTTTTGATTTTTGTTAAACCCAGTTTCTATTTTGAAATATCTACTTTGTAAATGTTTTACAATTAAGGTGATAGTATTTAATGACATACTGACAACCATTCTTTATGGTCAAAAAGTAAACTTTGATTACTTTATAACTGGTACCAGTAATATTATTTTCAAAGAAGTTTCTGTAAAGGATCACCTCTGACAAATTTTTAGTTATCTTCCTTTTTAAATGTTTTACAATTAAACTTGCAGTGCTAATATTTCCACTGGTCAGCGAGTATACAAGAACTGTTCGTTTAAATATTCATTGAAATCAAAGAGAAACTATTAGTAGGCTTTCTGGTACCTGAATTGTCTAAGAGATAGCGTTAGAGATGTTTTCGAGATACCATTAGAGATGTTTTCGAGATACCAAGTGCAAAAAATTTTCCTATTTTGTAAAATCGCATTTTTGTAGGGTAGTCAACTATTTAGATAATCTTAAAAGTCAAAACGTTATCTAAATATCAAATTTCATCAAAATCGTTACTGCCATTTCTGAGATCCGAAATATATATACAAAAATTGCTCGTTTATAGATATAAGAATTGTAGGCAATCAGTACTGCCTTGGTAATAATGACTTAATGTAATTGAGAGAGATTGGTTCATCTGGTTCATTTTATATTGTTCAACCACTGCAACTTTTACTCTGCTTCCATCCTGAAATTCTGCTGATTTGTATAATTTCAAGAAAGAAAGGCATTAGGTAGGACATAAGTTGTTATCTCCAAACTATAATCCTGATATGTTTTCCATGTTTTTTTCTGAAATCATTCCAGGTGAATGCTGATATGATTCCTACAAAAGGCTACGACCGAATTCCTTCCCACTTCTTACCTCCAATCCTCTCCCACCTCTAATAACCTCTACGTTGACTAGGTATAAAGCACTGAACCAAAAGCAGAGGAAGTGGAAGCTGAACTCAACTGGCCATACAAGCTATACCAGCAGTCTCAGCAGCGATATTAACTGGAAAACATAATTTGTTTCATATTGTTGGAGGAAATGCTAGCAGTACATGATAGTTCATCACCACAGTAAAATTTTTGACGGGCTAGCTACAAGGACCTGTGATAGTTTTAGTATTTGTATCTTGTAAAATTTAGCTATTTGTTTCAGATGCTTCTAAAACAAGAAGAAGGCAAAAAGATTTCGAGGAAAAGATTAGGAAGATTTTTTCATATCTAAATCTTATTTTGAATTCGCTTTGTCGAATGTGTTGTGTGTAGCTAGTTGTGTTCTTTGCATATTCATTATATATCTTTCGGTAAGGAATATTTCCTATACTTCTTGGATTACTGATACTGCTTTACTTGTGATGATTGCAGGACATGTAATTATTGGGATGCTCCGTGAACGCCGTAGTCAATTTCTGGACCGTGTCACCCAGTTTTGTTCAGGGAACTGGCGCGAGAGAGTATTTCAAGTAAGTTTGCGTATAAAATGTCAAGACTAATTGTAATACAAAATTTAAATGTTTAAATTTTTCTAGGAATTGAATAAAAAGCCACCACCTAATGCTTAGGAAGAAACAATGAAAACAAAAACCCTGGGCATAACATACCTGTACAAGAAGTAAAATTTTTGGGGATGGTCCTACACAAGTACACGGGGTGTCAATATGGCTGTTCTGAGGTTACTTGTTTGGTGAAGATGACGTATTTAGTTATAAAACAAATTTACAATGGTTTTTAATTTTAATTGAACAGTCATTAGGATGGGGCTAATGTAAAAGGAGACGAAGTGTTCAGGTGTCAATGTTCCCAACACAATTTCACACTACATTTTAACATCCCACTCCATTCGATTTATTAATTCTTCCAAGAAATGATGTATGGTAAGATCTTCTGGGTGATTGTTCTGCATGCCACTTGTAAATATTCATGCTGCCGGTCATTCTGGGTTCGACTCTTTCTTCATGATTGTACTGGTAAAGAACTGAGACTTTATACACGATGACAATATTACTGAAAGGTAAATTCAATGTAGAAAATATTAGTCACCAAAGAGAACTTTTCTGGAAGAATGCTGTGAGTCTAGTGTGATAAAATCGGTTGAATTAAATGGAGGGCCACATTTCATTTTACCATAGAATGAATAGCCAGTGGGAAAGTTGTAGGTGGCAAACTCACAAACCCACCCCCTCTCTCCCTATACACCCCTTAATTTATACAAACTCACAGATTTTTATCCAATTTCGATGGAACTTTACACACGTATACATTAAAACAAGGTGAAAAATACTGTCGACATTTTTTTTCTCAACCCAACTACTCTCCCTCTTGATCCCAACCCCTTTAGTTTTTTATACATATTGAAGGAACTTTGCACGTGCATACTTTAAAATAAACAGAAAAAAAACTATCTACATTTAGTTTGCAAGAACCCAACCCGTCTTCTCTTTCACCTCTCCCCTTTATTTTTTTCCAATGTTCTTTATACATGCCCATAGTTTTTATCGGATATCAACGGAACTTTGCACACATATACTTTAAAACAATCAGAAAAATAGTTACATTTGTTTTGCCAAACCACCTTTCCCCTCCGTTCTCTCCCCTCTTAATTTCCAATGTTCCTTACACAGACTTCCATTTTCATCCAGTTTCGATAAAAGTTTGCACACTTCCACTTCAAAAGAAGGAAAAAAATACTATCTACATTTGGTTTATAAAAAACCACCCACTTTTCCCCATCACCCTACTTAAGCAAAATTTACACTTGAAACTATTCAGGTTTTAGCAAATATCTATAAAATGGTGGGGAAATTAGTCAGAGTAGTAGCGATATTTGTAGTCCATAACATTTCCTGTCCAACAGCGTTGGACCAATTCCGATCGGGCAATTGCTGACCAAGAAAATCGAACTTGATTTTGAAAAATCTATGGTATTTATTTGGTCTCGAAGGAACTTTGCGTACATATGCTTTAAAATAGGTGAAAAATTATGTTTTCATTTGATTTACAAAACTGCACTCACTTTCCCCATTCACCTGCCTAGACAAATTAACAAGTGCAACTTTTCTGTGTTTGCATGTACCACCAAAACGGTAGGAAAATCTTCCAAAGTGGATGGTGACGGAGAATGTTTATTAAATTCCGATCGAATGAGGTAAAACATCAGAATTTGCATATCCAGCTTCCCAACAATGCTGGCTACTCTGCCTTTTGCAGAAGACTGAAAGATCAAAAATATTAAATATTATGTACTCAAAAGCACTATAATAAACTTTTTATAATTTTATGTATGCACAATGAACCATAGATTGACATTCACAAAATAAATGAAACTCATCTGCTTTATGTATGTTTATCCACCATTATAAGAATTCCTAGCCTGCACATAGAATCTTTTCAGATTCTTATAATGGTGAAATACAGGGTGTTCGCCGGGAAACGCTACCCTCCCAGTCTGTTGCCGTCGGCAACTTGCTGGGACAGTGGAGCCAGCAACTCCCGCCACAGGGCGCCGTGAATCACCGCACTGTTTAACACCTCCGCTGCCCCAACAGTGTTGTGAATAAACGTTTCTTTGCGGTTTGGCTGGTTTGGGGCTTCATACTCTTACTAATCTGTACCGTGTTTGAGTGTGAGTAAAATTATGGTACGGTACAGTTTGCAACAAAGAATATTTCTCCACGATACATATGTGAAGAAGAAGTCGTTTAAAAAGTGTCGCAGTAAATTTCGTCGCGAATATCCTGGCACTTTACTGCCATCTAAATCAACAATTCTGCGTCTGGTTAAAAAAGTAAGAGAAACGGGATAATTTTTTAACATAAAGAGACTGTCGGTCAACCGTATTCTCACAGGGGAGAAAATTGATAATATCGCTTTTCGACTAGAACAGTCACCCAAAAAATCATTAAGTCAGTTAGGGCAGCAGGCAGGCGTATCTAAGACGTCAGCTTGGAAAGTAACAAAGCTAGTTCACTTAAAGCCGTACAAAACAATTGTGGTGCATAAAATTACAGAAATAGACCAGGGACTTAGGATTAGATTTTGCAACTGGTACCTGCAGGGTGTCCACGATGGCACTGTTGTTCTGCAACTGACGTCACATTTAAATGCTTAGCACATACAAGTTTATGAAGCGTAATTATTATGAAATAGGCCGTGGCCGACGGTCGAACAATGCCGGAAGCTGACCGCTCGCTCGCCGGGAGCAGTTTCTTCCTTGTAGCGCTAACAGTGGGTAGCGTTTCCCGGCGAACGCCCTGTATTTATATTTACTTAATAATACATCATATCCTTTCACCATCAAGATTAATTCAATTTAAAACATTCAGCTATTTAATGATGCACACTTGCATTTTGCAACTGCATATTTGATTACATTACAAAATAAATGCAAACCATCTGATGATGAACAGTTTGTTTGAAACCGGCAATGGTTAATAAATATACAACATCAAACAAACTGACTGGTTGCTGTTTTTAATATCAAGAAATTTAAAGACTTCTGATGTTCCTCGAATTCTAACAATACTTAAACAGTTAAAATCACATTAAAACTATCAGAATTAATACAAAATCATTCACTATCATTATGAAATACACAGAACTGTAAATTACAAATGTTTACACACAAAATTATCTACATAAACTAGTCCAAACAGCCGCAAATTGTCCTCTAAACATCGTAGCTCACATTAATGCTTGGAATTACAAACTTTTAATCAATGGATCATGTGTAGTACTGTACTTGAACATATTAAATTCTGTTTACATAATTTCTTTCCCTAAAACAATGTTCATTTACACAAATTCACAATTGCAAGAAAAATACACAAAAAACCATATTTATTCATCTCACAGCTTGTTACAAATAATTCTTAAAATAAAATTTCATTGAAGGCTGGGTCTGAAGGCAGTTATAACACGTGTGAGCGTACCTGAAGTGTTAGGTGTCATTACACAGAAAGTTAACTTGTGATTGTTGTGCTTCTAGAGTAGAATAAACTAGAAAAATGCCAACTGTCAACTGCCTTATAAACATTATATCATGTTCTACTGGTATACTTCTAAGACCAGTTTTGAAACACATTACATAGCAAATCTACCAATATGCAAAATATTGTTGCGATCTGTGATTGAAATTCTGGCTATAAATGAAGATCTGGAATTTTAAGTGGAAGGAATCACTTATATTGGCACCACAATAATCCAGTCCGCCATTATTTACACTATTCAGTCTTATTCGCTCAGTCCTTCACAAGACACCGCCATGCCCGAAGCTTGCACTCTCATCGGCTACTCCACACTAATGTGTTAACAACTCCACAGTTGTGAAACAGCTGAAAATACTGGGTGGGGTGAGGCACGATACTTTCCATGACGCGTGAAGGCAGACTGATTGCAAAAGACTCATCACTCGAGCTCCACTCCACTCCTCTCCTTAAGTAACCTCACCTCAGTTCTGGAAGATTAGATTGTTTTCACACAGCCAAATCGTGCAGCTGATGGCCCTCGTATTTTCCAACTGCACCAGTTCAAATGGGCAGCCGCTTCCAGTTGGCTCCCGAACACAACGCTCATCACTGCCTGTGCCAACCCAATCTTATGACTGTCCAAATACCTAACAATATTTTGTAATGTTTGACAGCAATTATGGCAGAGTGTATATGTCTTGCCATAGCAGTTACCTGCTACTTTCTCCTGCTTGGAATTATTATAGTATGTTTCCTTTAGTAATAATCACAGTAATGGTAATAATTATTGTAATAATAAACATTTATTTACAATCTATAATAATAAAATTCAGTAATATATATCATCTAAAAGTAAAATCATTTGCTTTTTTGATATTGGCGTAATTTTTATATGTTGATTGTATCAAATATTTCTTTTTTAAAAAAATTTCAGGATTGAAGCTAAAACTTATGCGTTGTCATATAAGGTCGCTAAGAATTATTTTTAATTTCCTTTGCTTGTGTTGATGCCATATCACTGATTATTATTATTATTGTTATTACTACTACTACTACTGATATAATTATTTCAGCCAAATGTTCCAATTTGTTATGATCACGATACAGTGAAAGTATTAATTGAAATGTTAAAGAGAGACTATGTTTTTCGAATGGCAGAATTATTGGAGATTGTTTTTAGGTTGAAAATGCAGCCTGGACGAGAATGACAACTGACACGCTTTGTTAAAACTTAAGGCATGATGGATTTAATTTTATATGGTCTAGCACAGGAGTGGCCAATCCGAGGGCCGCATTTTGTACATTTTTCTGGCCCACGAGATTCATCACACTTTTACAAAACACATTTATTTTATAATGGCCAAAGTACTGAAAACTAATGTATTTAAAAAATGCATTATTTGTGCATCTATATATTCTAAAATTATTTGTCAAAATAATGGGTATCATTATTATTATATTATCTATGTTTATATGTAAGAATAATAGGATGCACAATAATAATAACTCATATTTCAGTTTTTCACTCCAAAAAAAGTTCTACAGTGAGCCTAAATCTAATATGGGAATACATGATTTTATATGCCACCCCACTGAGTTATGATGCATTTCCAAAGTGTCCTGCAAGATCATTTGGGTTGGCCACTCCTGGTCTAGCATAAGGTTTTAGGATTCCTAGTTACTTTTTAATTTCATTGGTTCTGTATTGCTGCCATTGACTCAATAACATGTAAGAATTTTCATCTATATGGTGATGTAACATACAAAATCGGAGATATGAGTGTTATTTACTAACAGTTATGCTTAAACAAACAACTGCGAAAAATTAGATTGCCAAAACACTGCATTCAACCAGCCATTTCTGAGTAGTTTCGGTGCTAGGTGATATATAATCACCATTTTACTTTTTAGATACGATATTAGAATTCAATTTTAATAAGTACATTAAAATTCACACTTTTAGAAGGAACACATCATTGTATGTGGTGTGTCATTGCTTTTTGAAGATCAAAGCAAACTTTGAGTACAGGCGGCAGTACTGGGCTATGAAATATGACGTTCTTTGGTTTTAATAAAATGAAAATTGATTGATAATTCCAAAATGAGCTAAACGTTTTAAGATTCGTATTACATTTGGTTCACATATTCTGTTTATTTTGGTGTACAAATTATAAAAAATAAATAATCAAAATGAAAAAATAAAACTGAATCCAAACACAATCATAGTGCCAGTGTTTTTTGAAAGTAGTGCTCATCTGAAATAGAGCGATCCTTGGCTCATATGTATCTCAGTTATTTCCATTTCTTTTTCCATTCTTTGGTATATATGTCATAAGCTGTTTTCACAGATTTTAATCTGTACTATAAGCTCTAAAATTTGAAAATACCTTCCAAATTGCTGCAGTAGTTTTTACATGATACAGTTTCAAACCTACAGACAGTTGCGAATATTTTAATGACCAGGTATAAATAATATGTGCATGAATGAGAATCTCTTTATCAAACACATTGTTAGTATATTGTATTAGCATGTTACTAGAATTGTTTGATTTCTCAGGACATTTTTTTTAATTGTTATAAAAATGGTTTCCTTTTACTTGTCTTACTATCATTTAGAGAGTGACTAGGTTTTATTTATTTATTTCATTCTTCGATATTGAGCAGTATATGCTTTGTCTGGTGAAACTGATGAACACAAGCTGGGATAATATACCATTGATGTCTTGGAATAATCAGTAAACAGTGACTTACAACTGGCTTTGTATACTGAGCATAATTTGAAGAAAACTGATATTATCAAAGCCTTCCATGGCTGTAAAATATAACTTCAATACTCCCTGTGTGGCATTGGGTCCTAGTATTAAATTCCAGTATTTCAGTTTACCTGCTTTGGCTCTCTTCTAGGGTGGAGTTGCTCTGAGATGTTTCACCTAATTGTGTTATGTAGAGCATGTGAAATGCTTTCTAGCAATCCAAAGGTGGTTTTGCATTTTGGGATTGTGACATAGCACCTGGTATATTTCTTTGATGTTCCCTCCTTTGACAGTTATGTCAGCTATATCTTTTTTTTCCCCTAGCATCATAATTTCATAAGCAAAATCCTGTTTCTCATGCATATTCTTGAATTTGCTTCATGTACTTCTGTCTCACTTTTTCTGCAGTTTCAGCTGCGAATTTCAAAACGCAAAATATCCAAAACGAAGGTTTACCGATGGGATTTCCTGTTTCGGGAATCGTGGCAAATATTTCCATGTACCACATACAACACCATATATTCAAAAACAAAAATTACATCATTATTTACTGTTAGATATGTGGATGACATCTGCCTGATGAATCTCAACACAATATCTCCATATTCAACATAGAAATTAATACTGTACACAGTAATATAAATTTTGCCATAGAGCAGAAAGCAAATAAGACACTGAACTTCCTTGAGATAGCAATAATCAAAAAAAGGTTTATTACACTTCTTCAGCAGATATAGAAACCCACATATACTGACACCTTAATAAACAACACATCTAACCATTCAACCAATCACTAACAGGCTGTACACTACAGACTAAATAGTATACCCGTATCTAATTAAACCAAGGAAAAAGGAAACAGCTTTAGGCAATATAAATTACAAGGAAAGTGAAAATACTCATCACTCACCAAAGTTGAAGGCAGCGATGGGTGAAGAACATATATGACGAACACAAGAATACACCAGCATTCTTATGTTCATCATATATGTTCTTCACCCATCGCTGCCTTCACCTTTTGTGAGCGATGAGTCATTTTCCCTTTCCTTGTAGTTTATACCTGTATCTAAGAAAGACTACACCATAGAATACAACACAATCACACAAAAATCAAAGAATAATGGGTACACGGAAAAACTGATTGAGCAATTCAACAAAATCAAAAACAAAACAAGGATACCAATGGGCATACAGCATAGCAGCATCATGAACCACACTAAAAAATAATGGTATCCCGTGACTTACAGTAATAAACATATAATTAATATATTTAGAAAAAGGAATACAAATTGCATTCAGGACAAATAACATAGTATACACGCATTTGGACACACTGAAAATGATGTGAACCATCAATCAGGAATATATCATTAACGTGTCAACAGTGCAAAGTGATATACATAGGTCAAACATGCGGGAACTTCTGCACAAGATGTAAAGAACATATCAGAGCAATAACATGCCCAGATAATTCAACATTTGATAAGCATTTATCTAGACCCTAACATCTCCATACCACCATACAAACAGACATGAAATTATTAAAAATTAACCACAAACAAATCTGCTAAGTGTTCAAGAAAACTATCACGTACACAAAGCCATAGGAACGGGAAAATCTGTATTAAATGAATTCACCAATTTAACAAATAAAACCAACCACTACACAGAAGAACTAATACAGATACTCATAATAATAAAACACTATGTCAATTACAACAGCCGACGAAAACGGATAAACACAGATGCAACAACACAAAGAAAAAGAAAACTAGGTTGGCACCACTGCATTTAAAATCATAATACAGGTAAATGTGCTGTGTGTTGCATATATGTGCAGCAGTAAATGTTTTTGACGTTGTAATTTAATATACTGCCAAGTGTTCATTTACAGGTCTGTAAAAGTGTTAAATAGTGCCTCACGTATAAAAAGTTCCACATAAAGTGCTATTTCAGACTTCTGTGTGCAGCTTATCACCATAAGTACAGTGTGTGTATATAAATATGTGGATAATGATTTGTATTTTAGTTAATAATCGTAATGATACACAAGTAAAACATACATTTACAGCCACTGATGATGCCCCACATCACAAGGGGGATATGAGGATAAAATAACTCCAAAAACAATAGTTGTTCATATACAGCATTTTATTTACAAAAATCTATTGATAGGCAACTGTGGAAAATATTATCTGCAGCCAGATTTGTATACATTAACGAGATTTGAAATGCATGCTGATACATGCGAGATCAGTAAACAGATGAGACAGTGACAAAATATTCAAAGGTAGCTGGGAATAAATGATAAAAACGAACCCTTTGCGCCCAAGTCGTGGGAAATTTGTCACCAAAACTGGGAACATGAGTTGCTTTAACCCAAACGAAAAATGGGAGGGACGCTTAAAAAAAAGAAATAAATGATACAGAAAATGTTCATAAACGGTCCCAGTAGAGTCATGCCCTACATTCCTTCTGCTACAAACAGTCCTTGGCCTTCACTTACCTTGTCCTGCAACAGAGTACTAATCTGGCAAACATATATATATATATATATATATATAGACACCTCATATCCCTTCACAAAACACAACATCCCCGGAAGTAATTGCACTTCTGTAGCAATTGGCAAATTCCAGCAGTAGGCATGCTCACAACAATTTGCACAAGTTGTCTACATTGCTGAGATGATGTCTTGCAGTGGGGCAATTTCTTCCATGCCAATCACTTGTCCACCAATCAAAAGTGCAACTCCTACTGATTTCCTCAAAACCATCCACTGCCCAACTGAATATACTTCATCCTCCTCCTCTGAAAACCACACCTTGCTCTCTGTTCTACTGTCCTACTTCCAAGCCTAAATAACTTTTCAGCTGTGAACGTGCCCTCTTCACCACCTTCTATATTGCAACTCTCCATAATCTCCAACAACTCACCGTTTCATCTACCCCTACATTTGACCATGCCAACCTAGTCCACGACTGTCATTCTGCTGAACGCTGCACTGGCAGTACCACTTCACCACTCGGGTCTGTGAACCTTGGCATCAGGACTACCTGAAACCTGTCTCCAGAAATTCAAACTATTGTCTATACTTGTTCCATCAACAGAATCCTTCAGCAAGGCTGCAAATCTAAGCGGAACTGAGATTCTTCCCATAATTCTCCTGCCCCTACCAAAACTGGTTTCAGCAGGCTTCCTAACCTCTGCGAACTCCTAGTCCACAAACATAGTCTTCCTTGTACCATAAGACAATTACAAGGATCTTTCCATGCACAGATTCCACTTCAATATGTATAACGTACACCACGACTACGCCACTTTACCAACCTTGTCACTAGGAAAAGCTTTCCCCATCATAGGACATACCATCTGCAAAACCTCCCATATAATAATCCATTTAACTTCTTCCACACTGCCTGGCTTCTTCCACAGGTTTGACCACCAGTCCTAGATGAGCTGCCTTGTGGCCACCAATAATTCATCCAGGATCCAAAGTGCCCTGTATCTGTCCCTGGCATTTCCTTGTTTCATGGTCCATTATTTATTTATTTTCACTTATTTATATTTGTTGTTAAGATTTATTGTACATTTTTAAGATTTTATTAAATTTTGTTCAATTTGCCCAGCAGAGGTTAGTTTTGATATTTTGCTAGGATCGGGTATTAATTTCAAATCATGACCCTTTTATGCCCACTATATTCCTGGCTAAGAATCACTTAATGAGGCACACTTCAATACCCACCCTCCACAATTTTCTATAGTTGAAAAAAGGCTAAAACTGGAAAATTTGTCACATCATCTAAGATAAATTTTGGTTCATTTCCCTATTGTAATTTGTAATTCCTATATTTATAGCGTTAGGAAATGGACATTATAAAGCAGATAAATTTGCACATGAGAATAACCACTGCTTACTCAAGATAATGGTTGCATTGAACATGGATAGAAGATGCACTACTCAGCATCGTTTCAACACCAAGACAACCTTTTTCTTTGTTAAGAGGTGGTTACTTTACTCTCCAAATGTTCAATCTGGGGGGGGGGGAGGGGGGAGGGAATTGTTTTTGTATAAATTTGGAGGTGTAGCGATGAGGCTGGGATGGATGTTGGTAGAAGAATCAGTAGTAGTAATACATTGCTGTGAAAAATGACCACAAGCATCAACTTTATTTCATGCATAAGGGAGTTGAAAGTTTTTATGTTGTTGCTAATTAAGTTGTGGGTTGGAATAAATTAATCAGGGTAGTGTTTAACAATTTAACAACAAAAAATATAATTAATAAAGTGTAGTAGTGGGTGGGTGGCGAAACTTCAGTCAAGGAATTGAAGATAAGTAATGGGGAAAAACATTTATAGGGAAATTTCCTTCGTGTTCCTTGTAAACATTTTTTTGTGAAAGTTCTATGGTGGTAGTCTTAATTTAGGTGCAAGGCTGCATGTAACATTCCCTTTGTGTTTTATGTGCGAAGTCGGTCAGATATGTGTAGTTTTTCACTGGGTGGCGTTAGCCTAAAGATAGGCTTACGATAAACTGAGTGCCCTAACATTGTTTCAGCATGTTCTCCCTCTCCTCCCTTCCTTCCCTAATACTTAAAGTAACAGCAGGCAACTGTCCTCTTCTAACTCTGTGGTAAACATAATACTCAAATAGACTGTACTCAAATGTGTCAGGAATTGGTCCAGCAGTTTCAAATATGTAGCCATATCGCAAAAGTGCATTCAACATACTTAGAGAAACATTTTAATGTGAGGAGAACTCTATGGAAAAATTTGCAGTATCTGGTGATAATTGTGATCCCATTGGTACACCATTTACGTGTTCATAATATTGTACTTCATGCAGGATATAGGTGGTTGTCAAAGCATGGTGGAAAAAATCAAATATTCCTTGGTCAAAATGCTTTTTAACAAGTTCAAAAGCATCCATATGAAAAGGTATTCAATATTTAAGCTTATCCTGTCAATCAGTGTGCTGTAAATGTGCGGGATTACTTCCAAAGTTTGAGGTTTGTCTTCTACTTTTTTTCTTTGACAATGCTGAAACAAATACCAATTACACCAGCTTGCAGTTTTAATTGAATTTGTTGGAAGGCAGAGATTTTGATCTTCATAATGTCTGTAATAATATGACACAACTGGAAGCTTGACACCATTTTCATTTATAATGATTTGATCCAAAACTGTCTATAGACCATAATAGAAGCTGGTGTTATGTTATGCCCTTTACAGTTAATAATCCTATTACTATTAAGTTTTCTCTCTAACTTGTGTTAACCTGTGATGATTCTTTCATTCCCATACAGACACATCAGATTTTCATTTGCCATTCATGAAAATTACCCTGGTACTTTCACACATAACCTGTTAAATCTTTCATTCCCCATTGTTTCTTTTTTGTCTCACATATTAGTGCTGTTTATTTTATTTTTTCCTATACCAGCTGATTTCCCTTATTGTTCAGGTCTGACATTCCAGATTCCCGCAAATAATTAATCTTTTATGCCTAATCATTTACTTTTTTCCAAGTCCGTCATTGTTATTCCCAATGTAACTTTCACCTTGGAAGCATTGGAGTTCTCTGTGTTTTAGGAGCTTTTCTGTCTACAAACTCCATTCCCCCCTTTTCTGAATGTATGCAGTTAGATTCAAGATGCCAGACGCTTGCAATCACTCCCTCCTGTTGGTTACAGAACATGCTGTCACAGAATGTTCTGCATTTTTCAGAGGTCTCACCTAGGATGTGGCTGTGGCATTTGATTGTATATTTAGAGCTGTGGGCATTCATCACTGTTTTATAGTAGCAATGGCCATGTGAACATCGATTCAGTGTTTGATTGTATTTAAATGTATTTTATATATCATATAAATGCATATTCAGACCATTTACCTAGTTTTGGTCATATTTTGATAATATTTATGGTCATATTTTGAGAAAAAATCTGATAGTTTTGTTAATAGTATTGGGAATTCACAAGATATAGATGAGAAGAAATTAAGATAATTATTCGTAGAACTGTACTTCAGCTATATAGGTGGCGGAAAAAACACAACTAATTTTCATTGTGGTCAGAATTCACCAGTCAATAATTAAAGTTATACATTATTGTCACACTCTAAACATAATGTTCCGCCCACCTTTTAATCTCAACAATGCAGCAGGAAGCATGTCGGTGTCGATCCTCGTCAATGTCTCAATGAAACATCCTCAGTCATTGTTAAATCTGCAGTGGATCAGCGAGTAGACCTACCGCCATGCCAAAAATAAAATTTTCTGAAAGTGTGAAGTTACGTAAGGAAATATAGAGAGGAGCATTTTAGTACAGATGGAGTTCTATTCTGTAAATTATCTAAAATTAAAGTGACTTCAACAAAACGATTTAAGCAAATTATGCTGTCTGCATGAAAGCGACACTACTGGTTAAAATAAATTATGTATCATTGAGCACGTTTTGAAGTATAGTAAATTTAAATGTTCGATCATATTTTGTCATTTTTAGGTCATATTTAATCATTTTTAAAGTCGTATTTGCCTGCATATTTCTCTATTTTTTTTTATTTTTTTTTTTGCTCATAAAAGATTCGAACCCTAATTATTACCTTTATTACAGAGGATTTTCAACACACGGGCAGGATAGCAGGTAGTAGTGAATTCACATCCTGTGATTATTTTCATTTTTCCCCCAATCCAATCTGTTGTTGTATTAACATATTTGTATCATTTATTGCAGAGAATCTTCAATACAAGGGATCATCAGCAAGAGATGGTTACCTCACACTTCGTGAATTATCCAGGGTTTGCGGAACTGCCTCTGCACATTCCAACAGCAAGTGAATTACGACCTCATGATGAATGCAAGTATCTTAGCCTAGTGATGTTTATTTGAAAAGCAAGAAAGGAAAGGGAATAAATGTCAATCCATGATTTGACTGCTCGCCTATCTGACTCTGAAAATAAATGTAAGATTTAAATCAAACATGCAATTACCAGGTTTGAAACAAAAAAAAAAAATCTTGAGTTTGTACCTTTCTCTATCTCTGTTTAGACAATCTGTTACCATAGATAATACCAGTAAAAATTAGGAAATGAGAGATAAATTTCACAGAAATGTGACACTTACAGCTTTATATACTTCATCAGCAGAATAATAAGCTGACTGCTTGGGAATGGAAGAAAAGCTAAAAGTTACTGGATTAGCCTTGGAATGGGTAAATGGGATAGTAAATTAAAATTTAGCCCAAAAATAGAAAGAATGGAATAGTGCAACTGGTGTTTTTTTTCCTCTCAAAGAAATTTTTGCTTTAGAAATTTGTAGTTCTAGACAGAAGAGGTGGTCAACACTGGTGACGCTGCATTTTCATCTACATCTATATATATACTCCGCAATTCACAAAATTGTGGGTGGCAGAGGGTGCTCATCCTGCGGGCATGTACCGTACTGTAAATAAGTCATTGCTTGCTGAACATCTCGGTCAAAGTAAGCTGTTTGACTGAATTCATCCATTTTCGGGCAGCCAAGTCGCGCACCCGCTTGACATCGAAGTTGCATGTGGTCACACTCGAGCTGACGCTCCGTCCACTTCAGTGCAGTTTCAAGGTCAGCAAATGCTTGACTAACTGATGGTCCCATGTCTGCTTCAACTTCGATATTAAGGTCATCTTCTTCCTAGACACTTTATTCTCTCTCACTTTCAATAAGTTCATCATCATTTAGAATTTCATATCCAGGGTCTGACAAATCACACACCACCCACTCTCCTATATCTTCAGCACTAACTTCTGAATATCCAGGAATTTTCAAAAGAATGTTTCTGAATTCCTCAAGTGACATGTCATCCCCATATTCTCCCGTCTCTTCCCTTTTCTTTTCTGGAGCTTCTTTTTCCTTTTTCTCCTTTTCCTTCTCTACTTCATTTGGTAAGCCTTTCAACTTGTTCCAAGCATGTCTCAAAAAAGCTATTCAGCGATTCGAATAGTCGGAGTTCAGATAGTTTTATAAATATAGAAAAAGCTTTCTACATCTATACATTATCTGTTACACACAAATGTTGTGAGCATCATAGTTTCATCCAGTTCATGTGAATCGGAGGATTGACAAATTTTTAAAATGAAGAGTAAGTACTTTGTTGATTTTTTTTTTTAGTCTAAGCTTTTTTATTGGCATAAAAAGAAAGGTTTAATACAAGTTTTATTTAGCATGGGAAAAAATAGCAGCAGCCTCTTCAGCATAATCCTTTCTCACACTGCAATGTTTCTAGACACATCATTTGGGAGGATGTAACTTTGAATCTCCATCCGGCAACCCAGTTTTGGTTTTCCATGGTTTCCCAAAATCGCTCCTGGTGAATGCCAGGATGGTCCTTGGTTGAATTTGCTCCCATTCCTTGCCACACCATACTGTTCCACCTCGTTGATTAGATAAATTTCCTGCATGCTTCTTTAACTTTTCTTGGAGGACTTAGATTTCGGATATCCTTATACAGTAGGGAAATCAGATGAAATTACCAAAATGTGGAATAAGTTATTGTTGTAAAATGACTCCAAGAAATCCTTTAACGGACTTGATGTGAATAGTGGCCCCATCTAGATGTAAAATATAGCTTATGAACTTATATTTATCCCCAAAGTAGCATCTTACTTCCAAGCAGATTTGCAACTAAACAGTCTTCTCATACAGCAATACAATTCCCATGATACTTGACCTTTCAACATATACAGCTGGAAGACTTAAGAACATATACCTTTTCCCCCCCACCAGTTTCATTTATATGACCACAGGAGAGATCTTTCTTTAAAATACGTGTTTGCCAGCTAAGTAGCTTCCATTGTCTTGGCCATTAAAATTCCAGCTTGCAGCATCAGTCCTTATAGCATAACAAGTTTCATGGAGAAATTACAATCGTTACTCAGGGAGAAATTAGTAGTCATGGAAATGACCGGAGTAACAAACAAAGGGAATGAGGTATTAGGTGTGTGGTTTGAGTTGATGTAAACAGTTACTATGAGTAAATGACCTTGTATCTTCGGAACCTTATCTATTGAATGCTACTTTAATAAATTGCTAGCATTCATATGAAAGTTTGTTATTCAAATAGAAGAAATTAAGTTAATAAGTTTGAAGATTGAAGCTCTGAATGAATTTAAACGGAACATTTATTCCTGATGACTGGAAGCTGTAAAGAAACATGAAGTCCTATAACTACACAAATAGACGAATTGATAAGAGGACTAAACAAGACGCCAAAAAATAAACACAACATCCTCGCATAGCCTGTATTTGCCAAAAATACTGTTGTCAAACCCACAGCCCGTAAGTGCTGCAACCTCTTTTCTGAATTCATTGTTTCAGTTCACAATATTTCTTTAACTTGATTCACACAGAGTTGGGATTAATTCTTGTGATTCAGAACTTCCATCCTGTACTGATCTAAATCAAGTACTATTGATAAGAGTATTAAAATATTTTTTTTTCAATCAAAGGTACACTTAACTGGATGATTATTAAAATAAGTAATTTATTATTATTTGTTACTTAATTTGAGACATTTGAATGTGTATGAATTTTGCCATTAAAAACAAGGAAATATCTCGTTAAGAATTTCTGCTCTAGATAGCAGCTATATGCATTGGCATAGATATTTCTAAAAGGGGGCGTCCATTAATGATGTGAACTGAAATGAGGAGGGAGGGGGGGGGGGGAATCTCTTGAAACCTCACCAAGGGGGCCAACCGAAATCTCACCTGAGGTTTTGAAATCAACGTTGCTAGGTTGATTGGTAGAGGGGGAGGGGGGGATGGGTCCCGTAAAAATCTTGCGTCATTATACTGGGGGGGGGGGGGGTGGAATCCGATGAAATCTCACCAAGTCTCACCAGAGGGGAGGGCGGAGGGGTCTGGAATTCCGGAAAAGCACCTCACGTCATTGATGGACCCCCCCCCCCTTTCCAAAGGGAAATCTTTGTACGCAGCAGCTATGACTGTGCAAACGATCCAAGGTGGACACGCTTGGGAATAGTTTAAAATCCCTTGTACAAATTCACTTAACGGTGTAACTTGGTATATGGCTCAGAGGTGAATACAGTGTAGGGAATGAGAAGTTTCTTGTATATCAGTGCTTCTATAGAAATCGACTGGCTTGCAAATTGTACTCTCAAATCACAGTGCACTGGAAGAGAGCATGAGGAAGCGAGTTTGAATTAGCCTATAGAAAGCTTCTGTTATTAATAATTCCCTAATATTCTTAATATTACAATTTTCGTACATCCTATCTGAAGCCGGAGATAATTTCTTTGAGGTTATCATTTATCTTCAGAGATATGCTGTTCCACAGGCGAGGAAAGTAGAATTGTTATATCTACTCTGGATCCCAAGATGCCTATGAGAGGACATTTGTTTCGAGACAGTGTTTCAAGACGTGTGAGTGGAGACTTTCCTAGCACACTGAATCAAAGTAATCCTCTTGGGTGCCCAGTGCAGTGTTTCAAGACTTTACCATCCATGTGCAAAATTATGATGGTTGAGGAATTAAATTATCAACTATTTAAGTCGAGTTGTCAATCTTTTCTCAACAGATCATACATATCACATTTAACCAGTCCTGACTGAATTTAGCAAGTTTATATGCAAGTCCAGCAAAAAATGCTGTAGGAATCTCCACATAGGACGATTGTCACCAGAAATCGTTCTTATCATTCACATCAAAATCATTGCAAGGAAGTTTTGATCAGTTATCCAATAAAGTTCATGTGTTGACTCATGTTGATGAATTGTGATCCTCACTAGGTGCTTATGACCAAGATAACTCAGTGTTGTGTTGAATGAATTTTGTACAACTTTATTGAAATTTATGATGAAGAACCTTTTTATTTCATGTAATTCAATTTCTCATGTTATCATTTCATATTGAGCTGAAGATGTATTTTATCTTAATGATATGATGGCTTCAAATTTAATTAAAATCAGTGTGATATTTGGGTAGAACCAAGCAGTAGTCCATTTGAATTGCGAGATTAGTTTGCTATCAACAAAAATCAGATATCACACCAAGAAACATATTTTTCTTTTGTGTGAATTGCCTATAAACGAATGCAGTAGTAGTAGTTTTTGTTGGCACTGCAGCAGTGCTATTTGCGGCTAATAGCTGCTTGTGATTGGCTGTGACGCATTAGTGCCTGCGACTTATTGGCTGCACGTCATTGGAACACTCGCTTATAACTCTAATGGCTTTTCCTACAAAATTTAAATATATTTATTTCATCTTGTAAAACGTTACATGTGAAAATACACATTCTTTACTGTGTAAAAATTCCTGCGCAGTATTTGATTATTGTGTTAACCTATTTCCTGATGTGATAATAGATCTGGAATGGGATTCACTGGAAGACCAGGGAAGGGTGAAGAGATTCGTGAAAGATATTGGCATAAGAATTAAAAGTAATGCATGGAAGGGAAGAAATGATCATAACCACAAGCTGGCACTCTATTTCAGGTACAGGGGTGTGGTAAGATTAGTGTTGTAAATTTTTTTTTTTCTGACTTAAAAAAAACTGGAAAAAACCATGTTTTTTTTTCTGACTTAAAAAAAACTGGAAAAAACCATGTTTTTTTTCATAACTACTAAATTTCATATTTTTAAGGCATTTATCGTTTAATATGACTGTTTTAGAGTTTATACTAAGTACTTATCTTAATTTTTAAATCTACTATATTTTTCTGGTTCAAGAGGAAAAATATTGGCATCATTGACTGAAGTATTCTTTTACGAACGGGGATTTCCCGAATAGGCTAGGTTGCACGAGAAGGAATCTCCGTTGTTTGGATTGATACTCACTATTTGAACTAGTGCTGCCAGCCCTACAAATTTATCTGTAGACCTACGGATCTTTTCAAAAAATTAGGAATTTTAAATTTATCAACGGTTTTTTTCCTCTTTTTTTTTTATTATTTATTACTTATTGTGCTTTCCTTATATTCGTATACTTGTTAAACTCGCAGCATATAGTGATACTGAGTCATTAAATTGTCAGTTATTGTGAATCATTTCCTTGCAACCGTTGGCATAAACCAACGATTGAAAAGAAATAAAGCTACTATTTTGTGTGATAATAGATTTAAATTCAAACTTAAAAGACCGTAATATGGAATTATCGGTGCAGTCTTTATGCACAGTGCATACTTTGCTCACAATTTAAAATTGCAATCTCAAAATCTTTTGTGTACAATACAACCAGTAAAAGAAAATGTAACTACTTCTGAAGTTATTAATCTAGAGGAGACAGAAGAAGAAACAGAAAATTCCAACTCCGACCACACTAGTGTTGGTATTACTGATACTAGTGAATGTGGTACTGACCAAAAGGATGGATAAAAATTGTTACCTATATAGATACATTTATGAATCATTATGTAAGTCATTATATGATTAAGTAAGATTTAAAACACAACTTAAAATGTAACTTCCGTAAATAAAACTATAATTTATCAAATATTTATTTTCTGAAAAAAAAAAAAAAAACTGGGTGCTAGGTTTTTTTTCATGTTTTTTTTCTTCAGAAATCTGATAAAAACATTTTTATTATTTTTTTCTCCAATTTGCAACACTAGGTAAGATTTTCTTTTGTAGGTAAGGTGATCAAGGATTGGAATAAGTTACCAAGAGAATTGATGATTAATTTACCAAAAACGATGAAGTTCAAATTTTGTGAGGCCTAAAGTAGGAGGGTCCAAGAAAGGGGGAAAATGGGTGTGTAGGGAGATTGCCACCGGAGCTTGCGCTCCATTGAAATTGAATTAAATTTAGATACATTGCATATCTGAACATTAATTTTCTACTATTGGTCCAGCACTGATATGTGGTGTATTTAATTTTGCACCAGTCCCACAGGAATAAATTCATTAGCGTGTAGGTCCTAATGCAGCCTGGACCACAGTATAACGTAACCAGCACACACGATATTGCAGAAGCCATATATATCGCGTTTAGGTGGTACAAGCTTTATTACAACCTAAACAGAAAGATTATTGACGAAATCATTTTTTATAAATATTTACTTAGCGTTCAGGTCGTAATGCAGCCTGGACCATAGTGAAACATAACCATAGCACACAATATTGTGGCTGCATTACAATCTAAACGCAAATGTTTATTGATTAAATCATATTTTATAGCAATTTGAGCCAGGTGAGGAAATAAGGGAAAATGGAATGATATATAAGTTGTTTGATGTGGGACTAGCAGACTGAAGAATAGCTTCTACAACTTTTTTCCTTAAATAGAGTACATTTCCAGGGCCATTTTATTACTCAGTAAACGATTAGTAACTACTGGGGTTAATAAGTAAAATAAACAGCCAAAAAGCTACTGAATGCCATACTTTACTACCAGTCACAAGCGGCCTGTAGCCTACCAGTCACACCACTAAATAGTGTTAACAAAAACTACTTCCACTGCATTTGTTTATGGATGGTTCACCCAAAAGAGATATCTGATTTTTGTTGCTTTCAAAATGGTCACGTAATTTGAATGGACTTCTCCTTGGTTCTGCTCTGATATTTCAATATACGCTTTTGATTAACTAGTTAGCTTTTTGATGTTTTTCATTGGCCTTAACTTTAATTCAATAGAATATAATTTTGTACATATCCTAAATCAAATCCAAATAAATCATAAATGATTAATAATTACTATGAAGGGGAAAAAATAGTGGCAACACAATCCATAACTTCCGTGTATTTCTTTGTGTTTTTTTGTTTTTACACCATTGAACCATTATTTGTGGTAAGATGATGTTTTTCAATTATAATTAAGTTTGATATTGAGAACGTATGTTTTAGTTGGAAAGCAGTTTTTGGCATGTATTAATGTCCGACTACACGAGTAATATATTTTAAGGTTTAAAATTTGCAGAACTTGAGAATTTTTAAAAATACGAATCCTCATGTTTAATACAGGCCTTTTTTTTTTTTTTTTTAGTAAACCAGGCTTAATTCAGTTCTGCATTTTATTTGTATAATTGTATGTTACACTATGTTCATACATTGTTATTTCTGTTTATAGTATCACAGCACCTATATCCATGCTCACTACATCATCTTGTCTGGTTGGGTCTTCAAGAAATGGCAACTCATAAAAAAAGCATGTCAACTAAAAAATGTTTGGATTTTCACTGCCTAGTTTTTGAGGGTTTGCAATTATCATCAAAGAAGTTGAACTCTGCTGGTGCTGAAACATTATGCAAACTGGATGTTGATGCTTTTTTATATGCTACAGGTAAGTTATTTCTGACAGTGTTAAGTCACAGTTTTGCAGGTTTGCTCTTTGTAACATTACTTATTGGTATATTAAGTCTTAATATATAGGATGTGGCACATAAATATGGACAAATTTAAATTTGAATTTCCAACTATTAAGTAGTTTCATTATAGGCTGTTGCTGTAATTCCTATAAGCCACTTACTTCTGGTAAACAGTTATAACATCAAAATCGTAATGCTGTTCTGAACTAAGGAGTTGTGGTGATTAAATCCCTTTGTGCTGGGCATTTGCCCACAGAAACAAATTCGGTTCTTCAGATGTCTAGGAGAAGTTAAATTAACAAGTTCAGGAGGTGTTTTAGAGAAAACGTGTAATGAATGCTCCGGTAGTCATTGAAATAGCGGAGATGATGATTTCAAGGGACGCAGGACAATTTTCAAGGAAATGGGCATCAGTTTTGCATGTTAGTGAGCGAACAATTTGCTGGATTGCAGAGGAGGAACAGTATTATGTCATATTTAATAAAGAAATGAGTTTCTCCCTGAGGTTGTTAGGACTAAGTTAATTGCATTTGCACCACTTCAACTATTACATCTAGAGTCTAATTGAAAGTCTAGACATCTAATTGTGTCCCAGACAACCGACTGTGTCAACTAACATTGTCGAAGCAGCTATTGTCAATATCGACAGCTCCGCTTCACATAGTGTACGAGCACTTTAGGCTAAGGACGAGGCAGTCATTATGGTGAAGGGGAGTTACACCAAATAATTCTACAAGTAGTTTGACCCGTGATAATTATGTGGAAATATGATCTATATAACAGCCGGCCAAAGTAAAATAAAATATTTTCAATAACATGGACAATAGTATTTTGGATGAGGTTAAAGAACATTAAGTAATAAAATGTATATTTATTAAATATGATAGGTTTACTGGTATGTGGTCTTAGAAGTTGATGCCATTGGGAAACCTAAAGTCAAGGACATGTTGGTAGGCTAGTTTGTCTACAGAGTTCTGAAGGAGTAGAGGCATCAGAAAAAAACTTATACCTCTCACTGTAAAACAGCGGTCAGGACTGGCATGAGCTGCCACTGATTGGTCTAAGTTGCCAGTGTAAATTGTTTGCTTGTGCCACTCATCCTGTGGTGACGCTGATATAAGAAGCTTTTGTTTGAAGACAGGTAATTGTGTTTTTATGCAAGTTTCATGTCCAGTAATAGGAAAACATTCTTTTGTAGTAGGATTTGAATAGGTAGTGGTGACTGGATGCATGCTGGATGTTTGGCAGCAAGGTCTATTGCATGGGAAAGACCAATTTAGTGTTCTTAGGAGCATTAAATTACTTTTTCCTTGACCAGGTTGTTTCTAAGATTGAGGGGTCGGCTGAAGCGTGTGTGGGGCAGTGGGTGCGATTTTGGGTAGAAGGATGTGTATGGTAGGGCAGGGAAGGAGTGTCCTACCCACAGCAAAGCATCTGGTTAAAATATTTAAAATCGACAAAAATAGGTCCTGATAACAATTTAGACATTGTTAGGCACAATAGAACCACAAATAATGGTCATAAAGGTCTATTAAACATTTGGATAGGAGAAAACCCCTGCTTAGCATAGATGAGGATTTCTGTAGTGTTGATACACGAGAAAAAACACGTACACACATAGAGTAATAATTTTTGAGCCTGTGGCCCTTCATTAGTAGTGAGATGGCTGCATGTTGGAGGCCGGCAGCATATCTTATAAATATATAAAAATAGACGTGTGTTTTCATATATTTCAATTTTCAGCCACCACTACCTAGCACAGATCACTGGTCTTGTGTGTGGAAGTAGCATGGAGTTTCCTGTCGTGCACAACATTGGCCGAATGCCAATAACGGTGGGGATGTGGGAGATACGATGGTTAAAAGTGGTCAGTGCAGGGCATTTTCGTATTTTGACCAAAGACGTGTCTCCGTATATGTCACTCTGCTGCCACAACTACATAGCATAGACCATTGGTGTTTGTGTGTGGTAGTGGTATCATGTCTCCTATCATATACTGTGGTGGTTGGATGTCGGTAGGTATGGGAGTGTGGGAGATATGGTGGTTGAAATTGGTCGACCTGTGGCACTTTCATATTTCTACCAAAAACGTATGTGTCATGGTGTATCACTTTTCAGCCAAAACTATCTAGCGCAGGTCACTGGTGTTTTGTGGTAGTAGCACAGTAACCCGTCGATAACAACGTTGGCCGAATTTCGGTAACTGTGGTAGTGTGGGAGATAAGGTGGTTGAAAGCGGCCAATCAAGGATATTTTCGTATTTCGACCAAAGTCATGTGTGTCTGTATATTTTACTTTGTTGCCTGAGCTACTTAGCACAGAAGACTGGCGTTTGTGTGTGGTAATAGCATCGAGTCTCCCATCGTGCACTATGGTGGTTAGATGTCGGTAGCTGTCAATCCAAATTATTTGCAAACACGAATGAAGTTCGTGTGTTTTTTTTCGTGTTCCAACGCCGCAGGAATCCTCTTGTATGGTAAGCGTCGGTTTTTATCCTATCCTAATGTTTAATATATCCACTTTCAGTGCCTTTGTTTCTAATAACATATCTATTCATGGATTTCAATCTGCAAGAAAATGGGGTTTTGCCTAAAATCTGAGGTATAGTCATAATTACTTGGAACTTACAGAAAGGTAGAGGGCGCTAATGACCCCACTGTCGATGCACCCTAAAGCAGCAGCAACAACAACAGAAAGGTAGACTAACTTAATCCATATTCTCTATTACTCAATAAATGCCCTGGGGTTAAAAGGTCCCTGGTTTGATTCCTGGTTTTGGCAGGAATTTTTATGGGCATTAAACTGACTTACATAAGTTTTGCTGTTTTAATGCAAGAATTGTAGAATCCTCTTAGGTTTGTATTCCATGTTAAACTGTAGGTTCCTTTTAGGCAGTGGAATTGCCAAGTTAGAGTAGGTTAAGTGCCCAAACAGATGTAGATTGTTGTAAGGGAATAAAGCACATACCGGGGTTAAGTAGTGGTTTGGCACACCTTAATAGTACCTTATACTTTAGGATTTCAAACCATGCCTCTAAATTTTCAAAAAATGTTATAGACCGTGAAAGTACCTTAGGAAAATAAATCAACTACTAATTACAATGGTCGCCACTCTCAATTTAACCTTTTGAGAGGAAAGGGTTTCAGCAAACTATGGAAAGATTTGTTATTCAGATTTCACCATCTCTATATTCTGTTCAAAAAATTAACACAAAAGTTCACAAATACAGTTGATTTAGGCAATCGGGACTTCTTCTCTAAAGTTTGCGAGTTTAGAATTGTAGAAGACAGACAGTAAAGACCCCTTAAAAACTTTTTGTTAGTCATTGTTCACTTCGAGTTGGCGTACTTCAGAAAAACTGTAATGGCCGCGACCCACCACATTTGCTGACGGCATGGTAGTGAAACCAACACCGGTTTCTCGCCCTGAGCAACATGGAACCAACTCACATGAAATCCAAGACCGAACTGTTGAAAAATGGCCAAAATCTCTCAATATAGGATGGCGAGATTGTCCAAACCACGTGACTCCCAGGATATAGTGCTCCTAAACTACCTATAGTCTAGCTTCCAAATATAAATATGATTTAGAGATCACGATTTCAAACAACTTTCCCCCCTTGGGTTTTTCTCAAACTTAATGGATTAGGCGTAATTAATTTTTCTGTTAACTGCGTAAAATCTTTGACTTCGGTGATCTAAAAGTGTGTTCATGCGTGAAAATAGGTCCAAAAAATCAGCACCATTTAAACCTCTTCAAAAAAACTCAAAGAATAAAACGAGTCTATCGTCCATAGCTTTGAAAGTATGGCTTGTATTCGATACTGAGGAATACCATGCAAAAATTTATTTTCTGATACATCTATTGAGAGGAATTTTATTCGCTAACAGTGCTTCATTTGGCTGTAAAAAATTAATATAGGCCAGAAAACGTTTGACTTCCAATGCAGAATCTTTTATAAATACATAAGAAACTTCATTTACTGTATAGAACTACTTAAAAACTCTAACACTATGTTCAGAAAAGATTGAAGTTATAAGAATCGTCTTGTTTAATACTGAAAATGCTTTAAAAGTGTTGTATTTAATTTTTTGAAAGTGCCGTTTGCTTAAAAATGTGTGTTTTTCTCACTTTAAATTGTTTTAAGCTAGATGTTACAAGTTAAATGTTGCAAAATTCAGTTCCTACCAATTATTATTATTAATGCTTTTTTACCGCATCAAAATCTATTGTAAAATGACTATCACGTAACAAAATGCAAATGTTTATAAGTTGAATTATTAATGATTTAAGTGATTTAGGCAAATTTAAAAGTTGTTTTCTATTATTAATTGTCTGGTTAAGGCTGTTATTACATGTTAAGTTACTTTACCGATTTTAAATCGCCCTATTTTCGGTTATCAGCTGAAGTATCGGTTTCTTTAAGATTCCCATCCCACATATCCTGTAGTACCAAGGTTCGAAATTTTACAAATACTGAAGTCACACCATCCCCTATGCCCTGTATCCAAGAAAAGAATTATTTAAAAAATTATAAGGTGCTTACATTGTGCAAGCTTTAAGAATCGGTTATTAGGTGTTTGAGACCACAAAACATTATTATTACTACTTATTAGTAATTTAAAAAAATAAGCTAAATTGTTAAATATTGAAATAAATGTTGTTGAGACACTCTGCAAAAGAAATTATGAATGCCATGAAATGTGCCATTAAGTGCCAACACATATAAAACAGCCGATCAGGGTTTTCTGGAAGTTTCAACTTTTACTCTGTTGAGTTAGTTTACTTCTGACATTGAATTTATTAGGATTAGTTGTTTACAAATTTTCATTTGATTGGAATTATTAAATTAGTTTAAATATTAATTTGCTTTGTTAAACCACTTTCTCTTAATAATTAAGGATTGACATGTTTTGTTGTTGTAGTACTATGCACAACTTCCATCCAACAACAACAATTGGCTTCTGGTCATGTAAACAGTGATTGTCCAACAACACTTCCTGCATGCATCATGGACCAGTTGTGTACTGTTGCTCAAGACAAATGGTAAGCACTTTCATTGCCCCTTTCTTATTTATGATCCTTGTTCAGTAGGATTTAAATATTATTTGCTTACTGCAATTCTTCACAAAGGATGTTATGAGAGGGTATAGAAATTCTTGTTTCTTATTTGATCTTGTAATATTTTGGTACTGAATCTTAATTTTTTTCTTTGAAAGTAATAATTATTTCAGTTTGGCATGCTAAAACTGAAATTTTTATGGGAGGGACTTGAGGTAATTGGAATTTGCTTACCACGTCTAGTGTTGCAGATTGTTACTGAAAGTTAGTGATGGTATGTATTAGGAATTTTATACGAGTATAGAGATCTCTGAATCAACTTATCATACATAATTCAAGAGTGTCATATGAAGTATTGTCTGTCTGTTCTCTCTTTTGTCATAAGTCGTCTTTCAGTTTTGGTAAAATGACGTGTTTAATTTCCCTCACCTTGTTGTTATATTGCTGAGTGACCTTGCATCCAGTACCATTTTTATGGATTTTATTAAGACACTACTTGAAGAAACAGTTTAGGAAACTGTGGCATTAAAGTGGTGATTGAAAGGGTTATTAAAGATTAGAAAAATTTATTTTTACCATTGCATTTGTTTCTTTTTTGGACTAAAAAGCTCCAACATCTACAACTCTTATAACTTGTTTGGACTTGGTACATGTTATTTGAAGATTGCAGATTTATTTCTTAAGGCTACACTCACACACAATAAAACAACCATTCAATTTTTTTTTTAACGGGAGGAAATATTCATTTCTGAATCTAAATTCATTGTCAATCGCGAAAATGACAACTTCCTCTATTCTCTTTTTTTCTTCAAAGATTCCAAAACAGGATTTGCTACCAGCCAACGCTGCATAAATTAATCTTTGAAGATATATTTTATTTGATGCAAACTTGATCACCAAATATTTAACTACTAGACGACCCGTGCGAAAATTTCGCAAATAAAATGCGATGAATAGTGAGGTTGAATACTTCTAATATAATGAAAAGTAGAACAGTACTTTTGTGTCAATTTTTTTTTTTTTTAGTATAATAGGTACGCAGCAAAATACTTACAACATATTACGAAACAGTTAGGAAAATTTAAAACTCTCTATTTATGACAAAGTGTTACTGACCATAACAGAATACAACCAACCTGAACAAAATGCACACAACATATGAACATCTCTGTGATATTTGTTGCTGTGCGAATAGAATGTGTACATTGGAATTGTATAGCAAAACGAAAGTGTTTCCATAACAGAAAAAAATATCCGAAAAGCTACTTATTGAATAAAAATAAGTTTATTGACATCTCTGTGATATCTGCTGCTGCAATCTAGGGACTTCGCTCTGAACTTTCTCATACGCGCTACCACTTTAAGCACCAAATTCCGAAAAATTCTTTCTTAATTTATGATTTTACCTAACTGGAGACCTTAATCTTTAAAACGATATGATATTTATCGATTTCGGCTAGGTATGGAAGAAGATAAATGGCTTGTAATAAATAAAAAAAACACGCTGTAGAAATAATATTGATACTTTTGCCCTTTACAGGTCGAATTCCAAAAAACTTCTGTTATAAAATATGGTGTGACCAAAGCAGACACCTTGGTCTTTAGAATGATACTACATTTATCTATTTCGGTTAGATATTAATAGAGATAAATTGCTCGTGACACAAAAATGCGTTGTGGAACCATTTATACTTTTTCCCTTTAAGGGATGAATTACAATTTTTTTTTTTTTTTTTTTTTTTTTTTTTTTTAAATATGATGTCACCAAAGCTGAGACATTACTCCTCATAATCCTACTTCATTTATCGATTTTGGTCAGATAAATGGCTCGAGACACAAAAAACGCATTTTAGAAAAATTGACATTTTTGCCCTTTAAGGGTCGAATTACGAAAAATTCCTTTCTTAGAATATAATGTTACCACGGCGGAGACATTAGTCTTTAATATGATACCTCATTTATATATATACGAGGGCCGTTCAGAAAGTAACCTCCGATCGGTCACAGTGCGGGTGGTGGGGGTAGTCGCGACGCCATCTGTGCATTTACGCACTCAGCAGGTCAGTCGGCATCAAGCCGTGGTCGAGTGAACGTCGTACCTGCGCTAATTTAGTTTTTGTGGCAGTTTGAAATGTGTGCTGCAATAGAAAACCCCGCCAAATGTGAAGTGCGTGCTGTCATAAGGTTTTTTACAGCCAAAGGATATTCTGCAGCAGCTATTCATCATGAGCTTTGTGCCGTGTACGGACCAAGAGTTATGAGTGAAGGAGTTGTCCATGAATGGGTACGTTTATTTAAAAGTGGACGAGAAAACGTTCATGATGAAGAGAGGAGTGGTAGACCATCATTGGTGACTGACGAACTCGTTCAGACAGTTGATGCAAACGTTCGTAAAAATGGACGTTTCACAATGTCGGAGTTGTCTACTGTTTTTCCGCAGATTTCTAAGACTCTCTTGTACGAGATAGTGACAGCAAGATTGGGTTACCGTAAGTTCTGTGCACGATGGGTGCCCAAAATTCTTACCGACCACCACAAAACTCAAAGAATGGCCTCTGCATTAGACTTTCTGTCACGTTATGAGGACGAAGGAGAACCATTGTTAAACAGAATCGTGACCGGTGACGAAACCTGGATTAAGTACGTGAACCCTGAGACAAAAGAAGAATCAAAGATGTGGGCACATTCAAATTCGCCTACCAAACCACGAAAAGCCTTGCAAGATTTTTCTGCCAGAAAACTGATGGCAACGGTGTTTTGGGATGCCAAAGGGGTGTTGTTGGTTGAATTCATGGAACTTGGGACCACCATTAATCAAGACGTGTATTGTGAAACACTAAAAAACTTACAACGGGCTATACAGAACAAACGCCGTGGTATGCTGACTTCCGGAATCGTTTTTTTGCACGATAATGCCCGTCCTCACTCTGCTCGTGGAACAACGGCCCTTCTTGAGTCCTTCAAGTGGGACGTTATCAACCATCCACCTTACAGCCTAGATCTGGCGCCAAGCGATTACCACCTCTTCATGCATATGAAGAAATGGCTCGGGTCCCAGCGGTTTGATGACGATGTAGAGCTCAAAGATGCGGTCACAGGCTGGCTCCAGGCACAAGCGGGTGATTTTTATGCAGAAGGAATTTCAAAGCTTGTGAAGAGATACGATAAGTGCTTAAATCGCTATGGAGACTATGTAGAAAAATAGTGCAAAGATGTAGTTGTAAGATGTATATATTAAAATATTTTTATTTAACTTGGTGTATTTTTTTTAAATCAACCGGAGGTTACTTTCTGAACGGCCCTCGTAGTTTAGATATCAAGGGAGATAAACAGCTCGTGACACAAAAATGCGCTGTAGAACCATTCATACTTTTTCCCTTTAAGGGTTGAATTCCAAAAAACATCTTTCTTAAAATATGACTTCACCAAAGTTGAGACATTAATTCTCAAAATCCTACTGGATTTATCGATTTTGGTTATATATCCAGGGAGATAAATGGCTCGAAGCACAAAAAACACATTTTAGAAAAATAGAATTTTTTGCCCTTTAAGGGTCGAATTACGAAAAATTCCTTTCCTAAAATATAATGTTACCATGGCGGAGAGCTTAGTATTTAATATGATTTCTCATTTATCTATATCGGTTAGATATCAAGGGAGATAAACAGCTCGTGACACAAAAATTCGTTGTAAAACCATTCATACTTTTTCCCTATAAGGGTTGAATTCCAAAAAACTTCTTTCTTAAAATATGATGTCACCAAAGCTGAGACATTACTCCTAATAATCTTACTTGACTAATCTATTTTGGTTAGATGTCCAGGGAGATAAATGGCTCGAAGCACAAAAAACGCGTTTTAGAAAAATCGACATTTTTGCCCTTTAAGGGTCGAATTACGAAAAATTCCTTTCTTAAAATATAATGTTACCACGGCGGAGACCTTGGTCTTTAATATGATACCTCATTTATCTATATCGGTTAGATATGAAGTGAGATAAATGGCTTGTGACACAAAAACGCATTGCAGAAATATTGATACTTTTGCCCTTTAAGGGTCGAATTCCGAAAAATTCTTGTCTTAATATATGACGTCACAAAAGCGGAGATCTTAATCTTTAAAATGATACTTCATTAAACGATTTTAGATAGGTATCCAGTGAGATAAATGACCCGTAACACAGAAAACAGCAATTTAGACATATTGACATTTTTGCCCTTTAAGGGTCGAATTCCTAAAACCTTCTTTCTTAAAATATAATGTGATCAAAGTGGAGACCATAAGCTTTAAAATGACATCTCATTCATTGATTTCGGTTAAATGTGAAGGATGATACAGGCATGTGACAAAAAATACCTCATAGAAATAATATATATGATCCTGTATATCTGGAATATATGAGAGTCATTCAAATATAAACAGGTATTTTTCACACAGCTTGTGACGCTACAATTGATTGGGGTTTTTCGCAGTTCATATTTTATACTGATGGCTTTACTGCCCCCTTTCAAATTACTACAGATTGAGTCTGACCGGCCGCACGTATCCGTATTTAACCCCAAATACGAAGGGTAATCTCCCGAGATTAATTACTTATGGCTACTCCCCATAACCACAGCTACATAAATAAAACGATATCTCATGGATACAGTTTACTGTTCATTACACTCAAGTTCACAGGTACAGCTAGCCACCGCGAACCACCAGATATATAATTCTTAATCAGACTTCGTTAATCTTTAGACTGCAAGTTCAGATAAGTGGTGAAACTGACCACAGCTCTAATAACAACTGACACTCCTACTACTGCACTCATATTTGCTGTCCACTGTCCTTGCTTATTCTTGGACTCCACACAGACTGTTCACATCACTACTACCACTGTTCAGTACTCTTTCTCAAGGTTCTTCTGACCAACATATAATTCTTCAACACATGTTGCAGTCAATGACAAAACCGCACTACCATACACTTTTACCGTCCTTACGCTACTCTGTAACAACCACCAACTTCCGACCTCTATCTCCCATTACTGTACAACTACTCACTCACCTGCAATAGTCCATATCACACTTCTCGATCTCGCGAATATCGCATATTTGATATTCATGTAATCACTTTGTGGCGTTACAAGCATTATTGGTTGTAAATAAAAATAAAAATTATTATTATTATTATTTTTTTTTTTAAAAAATAAGGGCAGTGTTTTTCTCGAACTGTTTGACCGCCGCTTCTTGACATATTTTTCCTGTTAATGCCTCCTTCACTGGACCACACAGCAACAATACTAGACTGTAAGGTGGGTGTTCAAGAGGTTGTCAGTGTATTGCAGGGAGTTTATCAGGAGCTAGGCCTGCTGTATGCGGCTGTGTGTTATGCAGAAAGAGAATATCACGACTCGGTGGATGGCGTCATTTGTTGCAATAAGCAGTCTTGGCATCATCCAGTAGCTGGCAGCAGTAGGCTACATGCACCATTCTTCACTGATGTAGGAAGTCATTCATCAACACATCTTCTAAAGTCCCAAACCAAAATTTTCTTAAATGTTCCAGCATACAGTTGCTTTTTGGTCTTGATTGGTGCTCCGTCTCCAACTTTTCTCCACTCTGTTTTCTGCGGTATACTGATGGACCCATGTTTTGTTGCAGGTCATAATACGGTCCAACATTGTGGAAAGGCTTGTTGAGAAGGCATGGAACCCACCTTGCTGATATTTTCCGTATCCAAGTATGTCTAAAACAGTGGAATGGAGACTACCATCCATCACATACACATCTCTGACACAATCTCGGCAACAGTTACAACAATAGTCTTTCACAAGCTTGCACATGGCCTGAAGGTTGGCTTCATTGATGCTGGTGACTGGATGCCAATTATGGCTTTGATTTTCCACTTTTCACGATCATTTCAAAACTTCTTGACCCAATTGAACACTTGGGTATTACTAATGGTAGCATCACTGAACTGTGCTTGGAGTCTGTTCCAAATTTCGCTCTAATTTGGTGAAAAAATAAATAATATTGTGCAATGGACACTGTTACTTCTTTTTCAAAAATACTACAAGTGAATGTAAGTGCAAGGGCTCTGGGCATGACTATCCTCTCTCTGCCCTCTGCTGCTGATTTCCCACCATGCCTCACTACCAGGTCACCAAGGTCAATCAAACAAAATTCCACTTTATTTTTGAATGACCCTCATAAGAAATGGTTGAAAATTCATTGTCATTAAATTATATTCGCCACAAAGAAGTTATCTTGAGAAGTGGTCAATAACTGACCAGTTACACTATTCTACAATGTTCTGATACGGGAATACGTGTGTCTATTGCATTGTTGCAAGGGGGATTCAAATCAGAAATTACCCATCAGGTACAGTTTTTTAGTTATATGAAAAAATTAATATTTTAAATTCCAGATAATATTTCCTTTGCAAAATAATAATAATAATGTTGGCAACAGTTCTTCATTTCACTTGTTTTAAAATTCAGATGTTGGTACCTTTTTATCTGCTTCTTCCATATTTTGTAATGTACAAACCGTTATCTGATCCCGTCAAAAAAATGATGGCGGAGTTGCTCACGCACTGTTTGACTGCCACTTCTTGACATCTTTCCCCTTTTAATGTCTCCTTCACTGGACCAATCATTGTAGTCACACCGGACTGGATACTTTTTATAGATGCAGCCAAAATTAGTTTAAAGACAGTTTTACTCCACAATGGGAACATAATTTCTTCTGTCCTAGTTGCCAATGTTATTGAGACTGAGGAGTCATATGACATTTTAAAATATATGCTGACATGTATTAAATACAATGAACATAACAACCCCAAAATTGTCATTATATTGCTTATGCAACAAGGTTATGCCAAATACAGGTGTTTGTTATGTGAGTGGGATAGTCATGACAGAAATTCACATTATAAGAAAAAGGGATTGCCTTGTTGAAAATGGAAAATGTGAGGAAAAAAAATTGCCAGCCTAAGAAACTAGTAGCTTCCTCCATTTCACATCAAATTAGTTTTAGTGAAGCAATTAAGGCCATGGGTAAAACTGGAAGAGTATAAATGTACCTCTTAAACAAATTTACTCTTCTTACAGGAGGAAAGTTGAAGAAACGTATTTTTGTTAGCCCCCAGAATAGACAAATTCAAAAAGACCCAAATTTTGAAGGAACCCTGACAGCAGAAGAAAACGAGTATGGATATGTTTCAAGAAAGTCGGCAATAATTTTCTGTGAAAACTAAGAGCTCATAACTATAAAGTTTAGGTAAATGAAACGATTGCTGCATACAAAAAATTGGGATGCAATATGTTGCTAAAGGTGTGTTTTTGGCACTCTTGTTTGGATTACTTCCCGGAAAGCTACAGCAACGTGTAACGTGAACATGGTGAAAGGTTCTATCAGTGCATCATGAATTATTATCTGGAACTGCAAAGATATTCGCCATAAAAAAGACTATCATCAGTACTAGGAAAATACACATTTTTGGCTGATGTTTTTCACTTTTTTAATTCTATGTGTGATGATCATTTTATTTCGTAGTTCATCTATTGATTTTAGTAACTTTTATTATGACTAGTTTGTTTTTCAGAAAATACAAAAAAAGTTTTAAAAATTAAAATGCCTTTTACTGGAAACCTGTGCCTGATAAAAGAAGTCTGAAAGTAGACAAGAGTTCAGTGCTCCGATTTCCATATGAATTGCAAAAAATAACTCTAGATAAAACGATTTTTTAAATTTTGTTTAGAAAGTGTTATCTGTGTTAGACTAGGACAGGAAAATAGTGATGACATAAAAATATTAAAAACTTAAGTTAGTCCACAACCCAAAGGTTGGTTTGATCCTCCCGAAGGAGGCATACTAAGCCATTGTGTCAGAGGTAGGACGACCAGTTCCTTTCCTCTGGGACCTACAGTTTAACGTGGAATCCGAACCACGGAGCGTCTTGGCATAGCTCATATGATTAAACACAACTCTCAAAATTCCTGCGCCTGCCGGGATCCGTGCCCAGGGCAGGAGTAGCGAATGTTTCGAAAGCAAGCGCCTTAGCCACTGAGCTACCAGAACGCTCATATAAAAATATTACAATCATTTAAAAATTTAACAGGCCAAGCATTGTTTTTAAATTCTTGCTGGGTTGTAATATTACAGTGACCTTGGATAAAAACAATTTAAATGGAAGATGGTTGCATCAATCTTTATTTCTTTATAACATGAGACCTTTGACTTGGTAACGAAATACCTTACCATTATGCCAGCTATCATCTGTTGATACAGATGCCGCATTTAGATATTAAAGTTGAGTTAAAATTGCAACTCGGAAAAACTCTATCAGAACATTGTGTTTTAGTTATAAGTCAAACTCTTTTTATCAGTATGTTGATCGATGTTTAATGATCTTTGATTCATGACTATCCAGCTCTACTGGGTTTTATAAAATCTGTAACGTGTCTGCCATTTCTTGATAGTATTTAATTATTTATCTTATATGCTATACACATTCTAATATACTGTATGAATATATGATGTTTGTATATTTTCTTTAGGTGGACAGCAGCTTATAAAATTTTCAAAAAGCAGCTAGCAGGTAATTTGGGAGAAATGAGGCAAATTCTGCAGCATGGTATTGAAGTAATCAGAGTTGTTGGGAACCATGGGCTTGATGTACGGCTAATAGTGCAGCTTGCTCGCTCATTTTCAGAGAGGGTAAGTCAGCATTATATATGATGCTTGCAGATTTTTGAAGCTGGGTAAATTTCTTTTGCATTTTCCTTGTTTTAAAATCTAAAATTGTTAATTGTGTCTCATGCATAAAGGACATGAGTAGGATGTTCATGTGAAACTGCAGAGCCCAAGATATTGATGAGAAAACTTAATTCCAAAGGAGACATATGTACTTCAATTCAATGAGTCCCATTTGGAATGCTTTCAACAAATCGTATAATAGTAAAAATTGTCTAATATTTATAAATGAAAAAGGAAAGGGAAAAATGACTTGTCACTCACCAAAGTTGAAGGCTGCGATGAGTAAAATACATGTATGACGAATAAAGGCATATACAATATTTCTGTTTTACTCCCTATTCATGTGCTAGGGACCAAGTCATATGGTTTTGGAGGTGTGCTTTCGCCGAAGTTTGGAGTCGTGTAGTAAACTTAGGCGTGTGCACATCTCCCGAAACATATGACTCGTTCCCTAGAACATGACTAAGGTGTAAAACTGAAATATTGTATATGTTTTTGTTTTTTCTTGTATGTTTTTCACTAGTCACAGCCTTCAACTTCGGTGAGTGATGAGTCATTTACCCTGTCTTTTGTTGTTTATTCAGTCACAGTTGCATCATATTTGAAGGCAGTCTCTATTATGTTTAGGCATCAAAAAATGTCTTGTTATAATTTTGTAATTTTTTTTCTATATCTATAAAACTATAACGAGAAAAACTCTGAAACTACTGAGCAGATTTTGATGGGGTTTTTCACCGTTTTAAAGCTTAAAATCTCAATTCAGTTGTTTGGAATGTCTTACGTTTCTACATTACATAATGCTGGAGCATTAAATGAAATTCTCAATGGGTGGTGATAAATATCAAAGATGGAACCACTAGATGTGGCATACTTTTTAACATGCTCAATGCTTCGTACTTAACATGCAGCTACATTGTATTTAATGAAAGCATCAAAAGTAATTAATAGTAATACGTATGTTGCATACTCCACTCTAAATAAAACTTCAACCTTTAATTCGGAAGATTTAGTTTTTAAATACCAAAAATGGCCCAGCTGAATGCAAGAAACTAACAACAGAGATTTTCTTTTATCACGATCTCTGGCAGCACAATTATAATTTATTTGGCTATCATCTTTACTGTTACAATAAGAACATTAATTTATTTACGATAATATTATTCTAGATAGATTATATTCAATCATACAGGTAACACTAATACTAGAATTTTCCTGGCTTTTGAGATAGTACTGTAGATGACAACTAATATAACTTTCATTCTTTCATTATAGATTATGTTTTTCAGTAATTCATTTTAGATGCTTCAATAAAAGGATGAATATTTGGCATTTCGAGCACAGTGTATTCATTCACTTCAGTCATTAATAGAACCTTGTATTATACCTTTAGTGTTGGTAGTATATAGAGTTTAGGAAAACTGAACGTTTTTGAATTAAATTTTGCACTATGCATGTGAATTTCTGACATATCTCTTTTATTATAATCTGAAGATATTGCATGTCAACTGAAATATCTGGAATTTGGAGCTGAAAGTAAATTCATTCTATTCACAGTAATTAATGCGTAGGCTGATGATTTTTAGTATCAACAGAACTTCGTATGAAACCTTTAGTATTGAAAATAAAAACAGTTTAGAATAATCTAATGTTTTTTGGTATCACATTCTTTGCTATATACGAAATGAGACAAATCGAAAGTAGACAAAATTTTTCTTTTCATGTCTGACTTGAGTATTAATATCGAGTGTCAAAAAGTAGTTATAGGTATAGTTCCTTGTATTTTTGGCGACGATCTTAGGGTCAAGTTTATATTGCAATGAGGTGAATGTTTAAATGCGAGTGCATTATTCCAGTTGCAGTACATACTGTATGTTTCTGATGAAATTGTGTTAATTTATGGTACGCAAACCAGGAATCCTCATGTAAACGTTATTATCCGAAATTTATTTTGCAAATTTATTTTAGAGGTAATATTAGTTGAGGTTTTGGTTTGGTTGAAATGCAACCTGTACCCGAATGATCTTGTTATAGAATAATGCATGAAGAATTTTGTTATTATTCGCAATTAATATTTGTAATTTTATAAACACTATGTTATTGACGACATATATCGCGATGTAAACTACTCTCAGGATTTTTTCTGGTCCAGGCTACATTTTCAGCGTATACTTCCCTGCAACTATGTCCATATTTTTTTCTCATCCGGGTAACATTTCAAATTAACCACCTCAATTTAGGGATACAATATTGCAACATTGAAGTTAGATACCTGTAAGAATCCATAATCTAACGGAAATCACATCTAAGTTGCATTTCAACCTAACCATCTCAGTTGTGAGAGATGACTAATCTAGAAGTATAAGTAAATATAAAAAAAAAATCATTCGATTTCTATTTGTCTTATAAAGTTAAATGGGAATCCGTGATGGAATTGAGGCACCTCTGTTGTTGTAGAATCCCATATATTTGCATATGCACACTAACTTTTTTGCTGTTAATGGCATAGACGATACACTTATTGTTGAAGGATTTTTGATAAAAGATTATACAAGTTTCTGATTGGACATTTAATGTTGTAGTAAATAGACATGGAATTTGATTTCGTGAGAAGACGACTGAAATGTGTGCTTCAGATCTGTGAAGGTAAATTCAAATGGTTTTGAGATACAGAAAACGAAAAGTCAGTCAAAATATATTCAGCATTTTTCAGATAGTGCTAAAGCGTTCGTAAATAAATGTGTTGTTATGTCTTAAGATGTATGTCAAATTTTAACTTTAACTCCAAGCTTTAAAATTCTGAAAATCCATTTAAAATCTGTATTTTTTGCGTGATGCTTCAATGAACAGACACACACGAGATACATTTTTATATATGTGGTATGTATTAATGCAAGTGCAGTTCATGTTTAGATTTTCGAACACCAACATTTGCAGATGTTGTAATTAGGTTTAAATGGACCTAAATGAAACAGACATTCCGTATCAAAGCATACAACCCACCCCATTTTTAGAACTGTGCGGCTAGTTTAGTACCGGAAATGGCTAGAACCAAATTAATGAAGCTTGGCACTTATGAATAATCTTGGAAGAATACAAATCTTAATGGTTAAATAAACTTCAACCCACACCTTTCTTCGAAGGGGGCGGATGAACCTAGATTTGCTTTAAATTTGGAAATTGATGGCGCAAAGTTTATGAAACTTGGTATACATGTTTTTCGTTGGTTGAATAAAAATAGCGTACGGGTAAATCTGCGCCAACTATATCGGGCACCGCTGGGAACTCTGCTAGTTTATATATAATTATCCAGATGTGTTGTTCCAAGAAAATTATTCTGATGTTCTTTAGTTATTTATGTTACGTGGACCATTGACTAGTTTTAAACACTCTTGACAACTCGATTTTATCCCTAAAAGGAGTGATAAATGTTCATTCAAAATTACAATATCCTGATTTACTGACAGTCATTCTGATCTACTCCTCAACCGTCTGAAGAGAGAGTTGGTTAAAAAAATTAATTCAATATTGCCTAGTCCCGATTTCAATGCACCAAAGGAGAATTTGCTTTGGTTCAGTGTATACTATTTGATATAATTCTCCTAATTTCATTGAAGCCAAATTCTTTATTCTTTTTACCCTTACATTAAGGGAAAGCTATAATACTTGGTAATCATATATCAAAAGAGGTGGGCGTAGTGCTCTGTTGGTAAACTCTCATCTAATAATTAAATAATTGGTAGAGGGGATTAGATGGCTGAAGAAAATTCCTGGTGGGCTAAATTCAAACCTTTCTTCAGTGTTCCATGATAAAATTCACAATGTCAAGTAGATTAAATTATAATACTTTGAGTGCTGTAGGCTTTGCCTGACTACACTGACCCAGTTTTTTTGTTTGAAAGAATGCAGTGAACTGTAGGCTTATGAAATTTTTCCTTTGGCATGCCTCCCTCATCTTTAGTTTGTCTTAGTTTCTTTATTTCTTTTGAGATTAAATTGTAGTACGTAACAACAAAATTTCAGGCTTTGGGTATGACATCTCGTGGAGAAAGTACAGAAGATATTTCTGCAGTTGAAGCTCGTGCATCTTTATATTGGTCATCTGCTCTTCCCCTTCTGGAAAGACTACAACGAAATCAAGTAATTAGAGCGCCGCATACACGTCTTTTTGAATATCAGGGGTGAGTATCGGGAGTATTGTTCAAACTGCTCCTGCATAAATCTTTAGCCATATACTTTTTTCTCAAATCTGTTTGCACTTTTGCTTTGGAAATATTTCATATTAGCTTATGGACTGTATAGAATAGAAATTTACCTTGTTATGGATGTAAACTACCATTTCTTTTATTAATATTGCCTAAGGCTTCATACGTTTACAACTGTTAATAATATATTTAATACCGTTTCTGCTTTTTGTTTTGATTTTTCCACGATTTTACTTGCTTCAGGCCTATTTCATGTGATTTTCAGAAGGTAGCTTGCAAAATGTGTTTTGACCAAACAATCTGGCCTTGCCCTCATGAAGGCAATCATGGCAGCATGTTAGGAAAAACCAAATTTTCTCATCGGAATAAAATACGTGATTGCAAAACTTAAGCAGATCACATACATGTGGAAACACTTGGTATCTTTTTCATTGTTTACATTATTCTCAGACCCAGCAAAATGTTAAACCCATTAAAAAAATCCTTTCCTTGTAAATGTACGACTACCATGACAAAATAAAAGTGATGTATCACTTGAAATGAAATCAAACCTGTATCGATAGTTTGATTGCTTTCACAAATTATTCTGTAATACATAAAGTATTGAAATTTTTCTTATAAGGCACAAGTTGTATTTTTTCGCCTTAAATTTAATTTTAAGGATAAATGTCATTTGTAAGGATTCTTGCTGAGTAAATCGTTAATTCAGCCAGATTTTGTGTTAATATGACATAAGATATGAGGTCAATCACAGTGATCAGCTGTAAAAGTAAAAAACAGTATACCTTAAATTCGATCTACCTCCATACAGTGTGACAAGGAATAGTTCCTTGGTTAGCATATTTTCTTCTTTCCTATTCATCTTAATACGAGCTGACAAGTTCTTGTTTTCTCCATCAAGTTGTTACTTGTTTGCAGGAAGGAACTCTCTTCTGCTGAGATAAGTGCAATCATTGAAGAGGGACGCTTCTTTCTGGCATGCCAGTTGATGAAGGAAGATAAACATGAACGTGCCTTAGATGCATTTGAACATTTGAAATCTCCATATGCATCATTTTACCGTGCAATGATTTATAAGAAACTAGCTGCAGAGCAGTTTCAGGATCAGCCTGGAGAGATGATAACGAGTGAAATGCGTTCCCAGCACATTATTTTGCTGACCAAAGCAAGAGAATGCCTCTATCTTACACTAGATCGTCTGAAAAGTCCAGGAGTAGATAGCAAGCATCCATTAAATGCAGAACTAAGTGGTCACATTGAAGAACTGGAGAGTCAGTTGCATCATATAGATCCAGATGTCTGCAGAAGTGATGGTTAGCATTTAAGACTATTGATTAGTTTCCCAGTTTGGTCTGTTTGAATTAAGTTAAAACTAGTTACAATTCACCTAAAATTTTCTTTTTCTTGCAATCTTTTGTTTTTGCAGCGAATCGTAATGAAGTGTTAGAAGGCCTTTCGGTTGATACTGGTTCATCTGTTCATTCTCCAGTGGATAATGGAAATACCCATGAGAGCTATAACAATGGATTTGTTCAAAATTCTCCACTACTTCATGTTTCTAGTAACAACAGAAGTGAAAGTCATCGTTTCAGTAGTACTCCATATAGGAGCAGTCATAAGCTTGATATTTCTGATGCTGCAGATATAAAGAGATTGGTAAGTTTTATTGAATTATCCCAATGATAGATAATTTGAACCAATTTTTCACAGCATCATATTCAATTTTTCTTTTTTTTGGGGGGGGGGGAGGGGGATTTTTTCACCAATATAAAAGCGAATAATTGATTTGATTGTATGGGGAGTGATATCTACTATGAGCACAGATTGCTGATTTACCAATTTCTTCCTCTTCTTACTGATACACGTGCTCGATTTACAGAATCTGATGATACACATAAAATTGTTAACACAACACAGCAAAAGTGGCTCGAAGATGAGTATCAATAATTAAAAAAAATTGCTTAAAATTTGTATGATTGTTGGTAATAAATTTTTACTGCACTGTTGTATCATTTTTCATCCCTTTTTTTTCCCCCCCTAAAGTAAATGCATTTGGTATTGTTAATCAGGATATCCATGAAGTGTTTGGCAGCCAGTTGACAATGAGTTTATTTGCTGCTCAGTCTGCTTCCATTGTGACTACCCTAGCCTAATCTAATCAACCAATCCTTCCAGGTAAAGGGTACTTTAGGTTTTACTTGGAATCCTAAACTTGGAGCACCCTACCATACTTCACATTAACAAAACAACCTTTGTCAATGAAGGTGAATTTAAGTGGCTATAAGAATCTTAAAACTGGCTTTCAACCGAGCGTGGTGGTGTAACGGCTGGTGTTCTGGCCTTGCATTCGGGAGGACGGCGGTTCGAATCCCCGTCCGGGCATCCAGATTTGGGTTTTCCATGGTTTCCCAAATCACTCCAGGCAAATGCCGGGATGCTTCCTTCAAAAGGCCATGGCTGAATTCCTTCCCATTCGTTGCCCCCATCCTTTCCCGTCTCTGAAGCCCTTGCTGTTAGAGAGACCTTAAACAGATATAAAAAAAAAAAAAAAAAAAAAAAAGAAACTGGCTTTCAAACTGGTGACCTTTAAATTCCAAATCAGGTGCCTTAACTGAGCAACCTTACTGCTTTACCAATGAAATACACTGATTTCAGCAGTTGTGACCCACTTTGATGACGCCTGAAGGTTCTTATGAAGATTTTTGCAGACATTGACAGGTAAAAAAAACCTATTATCAGGTCTGTGGGCAATGTAAAATTTTATCAAATTTTGCTGTCATTTTATTTATGGAACTTAAATTTTGTGTTGTAATCCCAAATTCCAGTATGGCGTGCTGGAACCTGCCCAGCCTATCTTGTAAAACAGAAAACTACTAGCGATGGAAATCTCTGAAATGATTGGGAGGGTGAATGGAGGGGAAAATTGTTCTTTACTACAGATGGTTCTTTCCTCTTCCACATTTTAAATTGCACATCAACAAGTTTAGTTTTATTTTAGTGAATAGTGCGTTTTGTGTGTCTTGCTTTGTATTTCACAGCTGTTGCAAATATTAACCACTGCTTGTTTTCAGGAAGCTCGTCCAAGCCCTGAAAGGTTAGATGCTCAGATTAGACAGCTGATACACAACAAAGATACAGTACTGCAGGTGCTCAACCAACAGTCAAAATCAATGATGGAGAGTATTAATGTGATGCTGGAAGAGCTTCGTGACTGTAAGAAGGAAATGAAGGAAAGCAAAGAGAAACTGCAAGAGTACAATCAAGAACTAAGACAGAATAAACAAATGGTTGAAGAATTAAAGGTATGTTATACATAATATGAATAAAATTTTATTGAAACAATAACCAACATCAAAGCAATGTTATTGCAGATAAATTTAAACACATTGCATTTGTAGTATATTCTGCATCAGTCATTTATCTTAGTTCTGTCAGTTGAAAGTTGTACTGTGTGGGCACACAATGTATTTCATGAATCCAATTATTATATTTAGCAGTGAAGGATCTTTCACAAACTATTAGTCGCCAACCGTTACGTGCAGTACTTACTCCAGTGATAATTTAATTCAAAGTGTGTTGTTAGTTGTAGCTTCATCTTTGCATATTTGTTTGTCAGTAGCAGCAGCAGCTGTCGTTCGTCGGCAACCATTACTTGAAGTACAACCTCCAGTGTTAATTTATTTTGAAGTGCGTACTTAGCTTAAGCTTCGTCTTTGTACATTTGGTTATTGCCAAAAAGCCTCATACTGAGAACGCATTTTGTGTACTCCTTAGGTTTTCTTTCTGTGAGGTAGTATGTGTAGGGACTGTGGTTGTTGTGTGCAGATGCAGGCTGAGGTGACTGATCTGCGCACCCAGCTTGCAGCTTTGTTAACAAGTTACACAGCTGGAAGCTGCCGCAAGTGAGTGCAGTAGATGCGGTATTGGTGACCCTGTAGAAGCAAAGCCCATACCAGTCATCGTACCTGCAGTCTAGGCCGAGACGTCGGAATCTCTGCAGCAGTCGCCTAGTGGTGGCTGGCGTGTAGTTTCTGGACAACGTCGACGCCGCATGCGGGGACAGTCGTGCAAGCCTGATTCCCAGGAAGACGAGCTTGTACCACTGTCCAACCGGTTTAACACATTGTCTGGAACTGATTGTCCTGCAATAGTTGGTCTGTGAGTTGGTAGCCCCACAGCCCGTTAAGTCTGGACAACTGCAGAAGGGGGGTTTTAGTGCTCGGTGGCTCCAACGTTAGGTGCTTTATCGAGCCCCTTAGAGAAATGGCGAATAGGTCGGGGATAAAATCCAGTATCCATTCATTGTGTATTCGAGGGGGGGGGGGGTGTCTGATCCGAGATTTGGAACAGGCCATCCGGGATGCCATTGAAAAGACAGGGTGCAGCCAACTGCGGATTGTGGTTCATGTAGGCACCAATGATGCTTGCCGCATAGGGTCGGAGGTTATCCTCTCGTCCTTTGGGCGACTTGCAGAATGGTGAACTCTGTGACCATTGGCTAACCACCTGCAGATAGGACTGACTGTGGACCTCTGGTTCAGAGCCGTGTTGAGGGGCTGAACCAGAGATTACGGCATTTCTGTGATATTCATGGCAGTAGATTCCTCAATCTTCGCCCTGGGGTTGAGTCTTGTAGGGATCCCTTGTATAGATCAGAGATGCTCTACACACGGGAATTGGCTACAGGGTGGCAGGGGCCTTGTGGCGTGCACGTGCATCGTTTTTTTTTTTTTTTTTTTTTTTTTTTTTTTTTTTTTTTTTTTTTTTTTTTTTTTTTTAGGCTGAGGGAGGATGACCCTGAGGAGGGAATTCAGTTACGGACAGCCAAGATAAATTCAGCACTGCATGTTAGGGGTAGCTTAAATTGTAATAAACAGCCTGAACTTGAAAACATTATTCGTAGTACAGATGCTGATATCGTAATAGGTAAATAAAGTTGGTTAAAACCGGATATATGTTCCGCTGAAATTTTTAGTAGTACCATGAACATTTTCCGTATGGATAGGTTGCATTCCCAAGGAGGGGGTGTATTTATAGCTGTTAGTAAGTACCTCCCATGTAGCGAAATAATGTCCATACTGTCTGCGAAATCTTATGGATCAAGCTCAACATAGCTTGGACAAAACTTGATAGGCTCCTTCTATCGTCCAGCAGATGTAAGTGTAAATATTGCCGAGGTCTTAAGAAATATTTTAAATAATATAGCTCGGCAATTTCCGGACCACACAATAATGCTAGGTGGTGACTTGCTGACTTGCCAGATATCGACTGGACTAATTACGTTCACTTTACTGGTGGCAGGAATAAAGGAGCTTGTGAAATCATTCTAGACCTCTTCTCAGATCACAATCTTGAGCAACTCGTAACTGAACCAACGTGATGCCTCAACGGTAACGAAAATATTTTAGTTATAATCGTTACAAATAGGCTTGAATTGTTCACGAATATTTCTACCACCGCGGGAATAAGTGATCACAAAGTTGTAATTGCTACAGTAAAACTAACAACCACGCGCAAATAGAGAAAAGAGAGGATCGTTTACAGATTCGAAAAGGCTTCACAAGAGTGTTTTATAACGTATTTGAGGCATATTTACCATACCTTCTTAGTAGCGTTGAAGAGAGGTGACATCGATTCTTACGTATAGTCGGGAAAGGTATGAACTTGCATATATCAAAACGGACAATCGGGAAAGGGAATGATTCCCCATGGTACGCACGGGAGGTTAAAAGGTTACTCAAAAAGCAAAGGAAGATACATGCACGGTCAAAAAGGACGATGCATCGGATTGATTTAGATAAGTTAGAGGAGATAAGGTTAACTATTAAGAATGTGATGCGTGAGGCCTTTAATGATTTTCGTTCCAATTCTCTCTCTAAGAGCCTCAGTGAAAACCCTAAAAAATTCTGGTTGTATGTAAAAAAGTTAGTTGTAGTGACAAAAAAACAGTTATAATACAAGACGGTCGGGAAGTTGACGACAGCCGTGACAAGGCTACCGTATTTAACACCGAATTTAAACATTCATTCACGTGCGAAAGCATGGAAAACATTCTCACTTTACCACATCGTGTAGAATTAGAGATTGATCCAATAGAAATTGATAGCGTAGGTATTGTAAAGCAATTAAAACTCCTGAAGTGAGGTAAAAGTATATCGGTAAGAGTATTTTCTGAACATGCGGAGGAAATTGAACCATTTCTGTCAGATATATTCTGTAAATCTTCAGAAGAGAAAAAAGTACCTTCTAGCTGGAAAATAGCCCAGGTAATTCCCGTTTTCAAGAAAGGAGATTGGAGTGATCCTAGGAATTATCGACCCATATCTTTAACATCTGTCTGCAGCAGAATTCTGGAGCATGTAATATGCTTGAACATTATGAAGTTTCTAGATGATACCGAGTTACTTGGCCTGATTTCAGAAGGAGAAATCGTGTGAAACACAATTGGCCCCATTTTATCATGACTTAATGAAAGTTATCGATGCAGGTTCGCAAGTTGATGCAATTTTCTTGGATTTTCCGAAAGCTTTTGATTCTGTGCGATACAACCGACTTTTGGACAAGATTCGAGCTTACGGTATTTCAGCTCAGATTTGCGAGTGTATACGTGATATTGCAACTGGTCAATGACAGTATGTCATTGTTGATGGGGAAGCCTCTTCTAACGTGGGAACCATCAGACCTGTTCAGAACGGATTTCAATCCTATGAGTATATGTTGAAGGGAATTTACTGCATATGTCTGTGGTACAATTATTTCTTCAAAATGAGCCCTAGGTATCGACAAATTAACACGCAAACATATGTGAATATCTTTTAAATATTATAATTTTAGTACATTGCTTAAAAGGTTCAGCGTGGTGTATCGGTAGCGCGCCTACTACCCAATTTGGCGAACCCGGGTTAAAATCCCCATACTGCCAAATATTTTTATTTCTTTTTTTATATACAGTAATAATTGAGCATTGATTTTATTTCATTTAAAATTCATTTACGAATTTCTATTATGCGAAATAACTTTTAACACAAAATATTACAGAATGTACAGTTCCAACTTTTGTAAGAAAATCATTATTTCATTGCAACAAAATCTTCTCGGGTGTCCAGTTGGATGGTGGTGTAAAAACACGACGTTTTGACAGCTGACTCTGCTGTCTTCATCAGGTATCTGTAGTTGTTCTCAGTTGACTGTCTCTGCCTCGACTGACATGGCCGCCCATCAGACCTCCTTTATACCTTCAGTTGGAAGGTCCGCTCGCTCTGGTTGGTTTAGAGCGATGGCTTTATACGCGGCCTGCTGCGGCCACCACTGGCGCCACTTGCTTCTTCCCGCCCGGATGTGCTGGCAGTCCGAGATGCTGTTGTTTCCACTTCTGATTGGCCGCGACCGCTGGCTTAATCCGCGGTCTGCTGTGGCACCCGACTGGTGTCATTTGTTGGTGAGGATCTGCTACGCCCCTGTCGGAGATCACTAATGATTGGTTTCCAGGCTTCACTCAGAAAGAGCCCACCGTTCCTATTTATGTTGTTGTCATTAAGCTGGATCTCCAACACCTCGTTTATGACAGAGTCCCAGAAGGAAGAGAGCCTGGCCAGCACTTCCGTTTTATCGAACTCTATCCTGTGTTCTTCGTCGAAGGCATGGTCGGCTATCTCAGACTTGTCCAGTTGTATGCTCGGCTATCGCAGACTTGTCCAGTTGCATCAGCCTCAGGCGTCATTTTTGTTCGATAAGGCGCTCTTCGATCGTTCTGATGGTCTGACCGATATACACTTTACCGCATTCACACGGTATGGAATAAATCCCAGATGTCCTCAGGCCTAAGTCATCTTTTACCGACCGTAGCATATCACGTATCAAGATGGCTGATGAAACTGGACAAGTCTGCGATAGCTGAACATGCCTTCGACGAAGAACACAGGATAGAGTTCGATAAAATGGCAGTGCTGGCCAGGCCTAATTACTTCTGGGACTCGGTCATAAACGAGGTGTCGGAAATCCAGCTTAATGACAACAACATAAATAGGGATGGCAGGCTCTTTCTGAGTGAAGCCTGGAAACCTATCATTAGTGATCTCTGACGGGGGCGTAGCAGAATCTCACTGGCAAATGACACCAGTCGGGTGCCGCAGCAGACCGCGGATTAAGCCAGCGGTCGCGGCCAATCAGACGTGGACACAACAGCATCTCGGACCGCCAGCACATCCGGGCGGGAAGGAGCAAGTGACGCCAGTGGTGGCCGCAGCGGGCCGCGTATAAAGCCAACGCTCTCAACCAACCAGAGCGAGTAGACCTTCCAGCTGAAGGTATAAAGGAGGTCCTATGGGCGGCCATGCCAGTCAAGGCAGAGACAGTCAGCTGAGAACAACTATAGATACCTGATGAAGACAGCAGAGTCAGCTGTCGAAACGTCGTGTTTTTACACCACTATCCGGCTGGACACCCGAGATTTTGTTGCATCGATACGCCGGGAAAGTCTCCACTCACACATTTTTTCATTGTTAATTGTTCGTAAGTTTATTGTTTATGTGTATTTCTTTTTTTTCTTTTTTGTTTAACGAATCAGGTATATTTCATGTTCATCGTTTCTATACTGTATCTTTACAATTAATGTCATAAAGTAAATGTATTACATCCAGAAGGTTGGGGTTTTTTCCCCCCTACCACAGATATACTTATTTCCGTGCTGTGGTGGTAGCATGTAAATGTTTGAAAATAACATAATGTCTCTGACGAAACAATCGACAAAACGGAGTTAATAGAAGAAATGAAAGGAGAAGTGACAAATGCTTATAAATATTGCAAAATGCATTTGTTAGATGCGAATTTGCTAACTGAATTACCTCCTGATGAAATTTCTTCATCCTCTATTGCGATTTTATGAAGCCATCGTTGATATTTTGGCCGATAGGAAACTCATTATTGAGGACGAGCTGATTATGCATGATGAAATTGATTAATTATGCGAGTTTACAGAAGTAAGTGTTTAGCAGTGCAGATATTACTTTTTTTCAATTTTCATACATAAACTGATCAGTACTTACTCTCTATGCAGCCTGCGTTTGTAGCGGAAGATGTGACAGATTCCCTTGCACAACAATTCACAGACCAACCTTCGGCTTATGTACCCATGTCATATAAGGAGAAAGTTGTTGCTCTTGCAGTGGCCCACCTGAAATGGAGGTTGCAAACCTTAAAGGCAAATGGATGTTGCAAATTGAAACACATAAATTATCTTCATGGATGGAATAAAGACGCAAGTCGCGGCAGTACACATTTTGAGATTTGGCAAACCATAAATTATGGTACATATGAGCGATTTATAGAAGCCAGAAAGAATATGGAACAAGTAAGCATAAAGAATTCGGTAAAATATTATTCTAGTTTGTGAATGGCAAAAATAATAACCAGTAATATTTTTTTACATAGGTAACTACAAGGAATTTACAGCAGTGGGCTATGAATATTGAATTTCCATTTTTATCTGAAAGTTTCAATTTCCTCGCCAGCTCAGCTTGGGTTGAACGACTTAAAAAGAAATACAGGATCCGACAATGCAGAATTACAAAATTTGTCAGCTTCTGGGAACATACAATAGTGGAAAAAATGATGGCGAGTGATGAAAAATTCTGCTTACAGAAGAGGCTGCTGATTCAGAATTGTAACCTTGATTACGTCATTAATACGGACCAAACTAATTGTCAATATCAGTTAACTTATAACAGATCTCTCGCAGAACAAGGATCCAAGACAGTGTTAGTAACCAAAACCAGTTTGAACCCGTTAACTCATTCATATACTGCACAATATTCCATGACAGCATCGGGAAAAAATCCTTCCACATGTATTTTTATGTATGCGAGAGCCTTCAGGCCATTTTGATCCACAGATCGAAAAAAGAGTAGAAGAATTGCGTAAGAAATACAGAAATGTAATTGTAACATTTTCAAAATCCGGGAAATTGTCTACAGAAATCTATAAAAAATATTTAAAAAACATTTTAGTGCCGTATGTTAAAAAGAATATGTCTTGATTATTGATTTGTGGCCTGGACAAACAGACTCGACGATATACAATGAGGTCTTTGAGAATAAAGATGGGACTTGTTCATCCACATTAAAAATAATTCCGCCGAAATGTACACTGATCATGTGATGTTTATTTTTTTAGACAAATAAAATAATTTTTTAGAAAAATCCAGAATGCACCAACACTTCTGAAATTACAAAGAGAAATATATTCACGCGAAGATGTGATTAAAATACATTCCCTAGTCATGCATCAACTTTCTGCGCCCGTATTCCACCCAATGATACAATACTCTTGGTATGGGGTGCAACTGATCGAAGAAAAAAATATTTTCAGGAATGTTAGTGACGTTTGTTTCTCAATACCTTTATTTAAAAAGAAATGTGCTTTTGGCAAAGTGGCATTTATCGAATGCGTTTGGTGCCAACTCGAAATATGTTTTGAATGTTTTTACGATAATTACCGCCCGCAAATATGTTCTACAGAAGAAATGGAACTTTAACAAATATCCCTTTTATGGTCGTAGCGTTGTAATAAAAAATGTTTATTGTAAGTAATTATATTATTATAGGTAATTGTATTAAATAATGTTTTAAAAGTTATTTCTCATAATAAAAATTCGTAAATGAATTTTAAATGAAATAAAATCAATGCTCAATGATTACTGCATATAAAAAAAAGAAATAACAATATTTGGCAGTATGGGGATTTGAACCCGGGTTCGCAAAATTGGAAGCAGGCAAGCTACCGATACACCGCACTGAAATTTTGAAGCAATGTACTAAAATTATAATATTTAAAAGATATTCACATATGCTTGCGCGTTAATTTGTCGATACCTAGGGCTCATTTTGAAGAAATAATTGTACCACAGACATGTGTAGTAAATACCCTTCAACATATACTCGGGGAATCGAAATCCGTTCTGAACAGGTCTGATGGTCTCCAAGTAAGATAAATGTTACTTCGGGTGTTCCTCAGGGAAGTGTAATAGGACCACTTCTTTTTTTAATATTTATAAATGATCTAGGTGACGTCAAATGCTGGTTGCGATTGTTTGCCAACGATGCAGTTATCTATAGGGAAATAAGGTGCCCTGACAATTGCTTAGAAATTCAGCATGATTTGGATGCTATTTCCTGATTGGTGCCGTAAATGGCAGCTTACACTTAATTGCAAAAAGTGCTGGCAATGCGGATAAGTAACAAAAAGAATCAGTTTGTTCACGAGTACAAAATAAACAATTCAGCTGTTGCACGGTTGATTCCGTGAAGTATCTAGGGGTGATAGTACAAAGCAACATGAAATGGGACATGCACATAACGTCCGTCGTAGGCAAGGCTAATTCTAAATTGTGATTCATAGTGTAACAGTCCTCGTGTAACAGCCCTCATATCTGAACTTTAAATAGAATTGTATTTAATGAAGTATCTGTAGTGAGCTAAAGTTTGCTTGAATATGATCTGGTATGTTTGTTTTGCAATTTCTTGTAAATCAGTGTATATAGACTTTGTTTTATGAAAGGAAATTATTTAAAGGCCATTTAATATGTTTAAGAACAGAATTGTGCAAGAGAATTGCTTAAATAGGCCCGTTTACACGTACGCGCCAAACTGGCGGTTTGGAACGGCGCTCCGGACTGCCGCGCCGGAGCGTGAGGTTGGACTGTCACTCCTGGAGCGTGCGACGAAAAATGGTCAACATTCCAGTTGCGCGCGCCAGGACTGCGGGTTGGAGCGTACGCGCCAAAAATGACCGTTATCCCGTGGCGCGTGGACTTTCCGCCGGGTTGGAAAGTTTGTAGACGGTCCAGCTTGCAACATTCGGTTTTCAGGTCGTTGTTGTCTTTGTTAGTTGTGCTTGTGTTTATAAGTGTATTTAAAATATCCTCCAAAAGAAATGACATAATCTGAGGAATATGACAGCTGCTTTACGTTTTTTTGGGTACAGAAAGAATTAAATAAACATAGTGTATATGGGCGGAAAGATGGCCACAAAACTAGAGATCTATATGGACACATGCCTCTTTAGTGAGAGCAACGGGAAATTAAATGAACCAGATGATTTAAAAAATTGTCTACGAAACGACAGTTCCATATATAACTACATTTTAATAATAATAATATTTCATTAAATTGCAATGGAGCGCACGCTCCTGTGGCAATTTCCCTACACAACTATCTTCCCCCGTTCCTGCAGCCACCTATATTTGCCCCCCTTCAAATTTTAACTTTAAATTCTTTCAACGTTTTTGGTAAATTGTTCATCATTTCCCTTTGTAGCTTATTCCAATACCTGACACCTTTACCTAAAAAGGTGAAGTTAAAATTATTATCTCCACAAATATCAAAACAAGACACAGTCATGAGGAAGAACATAACTGCAGAGTAATGTTAGCCTCCTACTCTTCGTTTTTTGGCAACTGAATATCCCTCCAAGATTTGAAAATTGCTTGCATATATTTTTCTCAGTTCTTTTCGAATTGCCGTCGAGTTTCTTGAATCCTTTCAATCCTGCTGAATTCTAATAACTAATCATATTAACGATTTTTTTTTTTAATTTTTATTTTTGTAGTCATTTAATTTAACCTTCCACAAACAATAAATTTATTTATAAAGTTCTATAAATCCTTCCAAATTCTCTTGACCACATTTTTCAAGATTTAGATTTTTATCTGTCAAAGCAGGGTAAAGTTAAATAAAGTCACCCATAAATTCGAACCAACAACGAACTTGTACTGACGCATCAAGACTGCAGACCGACAATGCACGTGTAAACACAAGGCCCCGTTAGACCTGCACGTCAGATGTGCGCATTCGGATCGCGCACCAGGCCTCTCTGACCACCGAGCATTTACACGTAAAGGATTGATGCGCGCGCCTGGAGCGTAACGCTCCAAAACCGTCGGAAAAACCGTGCGTGTAAACGGGCCTATTGTGTGCAATTCCAAGTATTAATGCAAGTTACGATGTCTACAGGATAATTGTCCACAGTTTTAAAATGATTTCTGTAAATAATTTTGTGTTTAAGTATCTTTAATTTCCATTCCTGACCATTTCATAATGATGTTAAGTGATTATGTATTAATTCTTATTGTTTTTAATATGTTTAATTGTTTGAGTAATTGTTAATGTTCAAGAAATATCTCGCGGAAGCTTTTGAAGTGTTTGAGAAATTTCGATAGAGCCTATATAATGAAATCAGCAGGACAATTAGTTAGTTTTATACAGATTCACTTTGAAACTGCAAAGGACTGCGTTAGTAGTATCTCTGGATTGTATCTATGCATGTCAACAATATCGTTGACATCGTGAGGAAAATAAACAAATCTTAAACTGAACCTTATGGTGGACTACTTAATTAATTACTATATTAATTAAACCACCGAAGACTCTGACAATAGGTCATATTTTGAGGAATTGTAATGCTCATACAAAGGAGATAGCGTATAAAACACTAGTGCGTCTGCATCTGGATTACTGTTGTGGAGTATGGGATCTGTATCGCAAGGTTCTGATTGGCTCAGTGGAGAGGGCGCAGAGAAAGCCGCTTGATTCGTGACTTGTTGCTACAGCCCTTATGAAAGCGTCACAGAATTGATACATAGATTGGGATGGGACAGTGTGGAAGACAGACGATGTAGCTTGCGTTCGAATTTATTGGAGAATATGCGAAAAAATTTAAATTTCGAGTGCAATGTTCCGCCAACCTATTTAGGTTGCAATGACCGGAGGGATAAGATTAGAGAAATAAGATGCCGTACTGATGCTTTAATGTATTCCTTCTTTCCTCGCGCTATTCGGGATTGGAATGCGCGGGTTTAAGATTGGTGCTTAGCACACACTGCCACCCACAATGTTTGTGATTTGCAGAGTATGGATGTAGATATTGATTGAAATATAGTACAGCTGAAACTGGATCCCCCCCCTCCCCCCAAGTGACTGCTAGTTTTTTTTTGACACCTGCTTTTAGATAATTTTTCCCCCAGTGTTTTGTTCAATTTTTTTCTGCCTGAAGCAGTTCCAAGATATGTTACAAATGGAGATATTGTTGCTTAGATGTAAATATCATTGTATAACCGCGAAGTTCAAACATTGTAAGATCCTGATTAAGAATAAAAGCACGACAACAATCTCCTAAATCAGCAGTTAGTTATTGGAAACCCCCATTTGATCGCTGAACTCACTTCATGTTCATTAGGTCCGGAGTTCTACACTTTCAAATTACTTTGGTGGAACAGTTCCCATCAGAAATCATAGGCGTAACATTCTGTGTTCACACATGGCATCCATACCGATCTCACAGCACTACGCACTCATGGTATCCCTCTGCGACTGGAGTAACCCTTGTGCACAACCTTACCCAACATAGGTCCACTTTAAACTGCTCCACTAACCAACGTGAATCTCATCCTTTATGACTGTGGCCAGAATTAGTCAAAACTTGTACCCTAATTTTATTGTTTTTTCTGCTATTGAATGTTTCAGACTTTTAAGCATTGTTAAATTGTTTTATAAATTATTTTAAGAGTTAATACTATTCTCAAATACTCCAAATGTGTGCTAAATTTAACTTCTTTTTGATTCAGCTGGTGGTCTTCTCATTACCATGACAACCTCATAATTTTATATAAAATTGATTCCTTAATAAATGGCTCTGAAAGTTTGGCTGTTGACAGATGTTAACCTAATAAACATTTTCTATCCTCATGACTTTTTTCAGATAACCCTTACTTTCGCTGTAATCCGGCTTTGAAGTTGGCACATGATGTGTGTTTTTACATTTTGTATTTAGACTATCTCTCTTAATTTTTGATCTTAGTATTTTTGTTCTTACTTTGTTTATAATATTCTCTTCTATCTTGTTTCCCCCCTATGTTACGGATTACAATTGTTAATTTTCTCTTAAACTACAAATGAAAAGTGAACAATTACCATCAATTTACTTCCAATCTTACTTATTACAATTTTAAGATCAGTTAATTGTGATGTCTTATTTCCTACTCTGAGCCTTAATTTACATTTCTCCTTAATTTACCACTAAACTAAAGATTTATTTAATATTACTTGAATCTGTTTGTTAGGAAAGAAACTACTTTCTTGTTCCACACACTTCTGATGTGAATTTTTGTTAAACTATTTATTGCTCAGCTAATATTAAACTACACACAGTGTTCTTTAGATTCTCTAGTTTTATTTAAATGCTTTTTAATTTTATTCTGTGCTGTCTTGAGAAAGTTATACGCTTGCTTCTTTGTGTCGTGTCTAACAGTAACTGTGAAAAAAAAAAACTCATATCTTTTGAATTCCTTGTCCTAATTTTAAAAATACTATTGATTCTTACTATTCTCTAGTTTCCTTATCTGAATTTTCTTTTCTGCCTTTAATCTGTTCTCTTCATGTTTCTTGAAACTGTCCGTTTACTTATCCTAACAGCTTTAATTAAAAACGCGGTACCAGTGTAAACCTTTCTGCATGCTTAAGAAACCATTCCATTACAATATTGCACACAATTGTTGTTCTAATGCTTCATTGGAACTGGCTAAAATTATCAACATTGTAAGAGTTTGTTGAATTGAACTTGAAAAGTTGTGCTGGAACTTGTACATTTCATACTTACATACTAAAGAAATGTTTAATACCTACACTTTAAAATGTTTTGTGTATGTGACATTACTGAAAAATAAGTTTCTGTTTTGTTTTTGTTTAATCAACTGTACTTTGTGACCATGTTAGGTAATATTTCTTGTCTACTATTTTTAAATTCCTTTTTTAAGGTTCAGGTGCAGGAACTACGAAAAGAGACTTCAAAATTAAGGAAGGGACACTCGCGTTTGAATTCTGAATTGTCACAGGTAAATCTTTCTCTTTATCATTATAAAACAAAAAGTAAATTATATCTAGTCCGAAGAAAACTTTTGCATGGTTCAAAGACTGACTGTGAAGAATTAGCTCATATCTTACTTGCAGTTGATATTCTAATGCTTAATTTACACATGGCTTATAAAATTTTAAGATGCCACATTTTAATTATTTTTTTTTAACGTAATGGTGAATAATACTTTTATTTAAACTAGATCTGAAAATGCTTTAAGTGAATTTTAATCCTTTATTTTTATTTATTTGCACAATCTAATTAAATGTAATGAAGATTGCTGGAGATGAAAAAATAAAAGCGTTGAACTGTTTTGTGTCATTGGTGAACAATGACAGACATATTTTTTGATTTGTCCTGGTCCTGCTGCCTCCATCTGTCTTGTGATGGGTTATTTTCACTAGCCTTCCTGATTATACACATATTCCAGTGACTAGTGTTCATACCCATTATGTGTGTTCTTATTGCCCAGCCATCATCTAAAGCAAGTGATGGTTCATTTGTCTATCTTAAAGTTGTAATTCCTTTTCATTCCATATGTTAGAAACAATAGGCACTTAAAAGGGATAAAAATTAAACATTTGGTTCTTTTTGACACACAAATATGTAACTCCTTGAGTGTTATTGTCTCAAGGTTGAATTTTAAATGCTTGAATTTAAAATGATTAGTTTCTTACTCTTGAAATGCTTTGGCCATGTTTACTTTTTATACAGCATACAGTAAATTATCAAAATAATTCCAAAGGCATGGTATCTTCAATAAGATACCACAAACAACCACAATTTTTTTTTACAATTGTTTGGGAAACCTTTCCATTAATTAAATTGTAAAACTAGGCACGTTTCAAAAATGCCAAGTCCTAGGATTGCAATTTGTACGAAGTTTTTAAGTATATTTTTAACAGTTTACAAATATCCCTCATTTCTTCCAATTCCTGCGAATTTGAGAATAATTCATTATTTTAAAACCAACATACAACAGATATCTGAAAAAGATAGCATACGGCTTTGATCGTATTGAAAAGTGTTGGTAATTTATTCAATAACACTGATTTACTGTATGTTTAAAAATGTTTTGTACATAATTTTTCTATTATTTAGGGGGAAAATATTAATTTTCACTGTCCCTGGATTCAGTTTTAGATGAATTGGGGAAAAAAAGAACAAAACTGAGAGGGTGTGACCATAAAAATAATGAGGTTGAAAAGTAAGGACCACGTGTTTATATGGGAAACAAAGGCCATATAAAGTGGCTACTTTAACCATTTGGATAGGAGAATACACATTTCTTACTAAAAATGAAGATTGCTGTCTAGTCGAAAAACGGAAATACTTGTACACACATGGAGCATTAAAATTTTTGGGCCCGTATCCCTTCTTTAACAATAAAACGAGGTAGCTACTTGTTGGAGGCTGGCAGCTAAGTGGTGGCTTGTGATCGGGGAAATTCAATATGGTGGGAAGAATGGGTGTAAGTGGAAAGACGTAAACCCGAAAATTGTGAAACATATTGCCAGAACATGTCGTGGGACGTGCAGAAGAAGTTGTCAGAAAATATTAACTATTAAAATGTTCTTTTATATGTATAAAAAAAATGTACAAAATTAAAAAAAAGAAACAAAATATTACACGCCAACTCTGGAGAGTGATCATTCTCAGGGAAGAAATAGAGGGTGTGAGGAATGTGTGGAAAAGAAGGATAATTATTGGGTGTTATCTTAGAAATTGAGAACTGGCTGCTGTTGTCCGCAATTTATACTTGTAAGCTAATTTCCACCTTCCGAGTTCCGAGGTGCTACTTTTGTCCGAGAGGACTGAAGACTCGGACAGTAAAGTGAGCACAGAAGGTCAAAATGGAGCTATGTGGTTTATGAGCACTCCCTTGATACGAAGTAACTGCCAAACTAAGCTTAGGAAAAAAGTAAAAGAAATTTGAGGCATATGGTCTTATCCAGAGTAAAGCAATTATCCTACAAATATGTGATATATTTGAAGTCGAAATATTGTGTAATTCTTTTGTTTTTGTGTTTTTACGTGTTTCGCCCTCCTGCCTTCATCTGTGGTAAGTGACGGGTAACTGTTTATTTTCCCTATCCTATCTTATTTTTATTTTTATGGCTTTACATCTTGTCAATGGTGAGGACATTAGAGGCGGCAAGGGAGTGGGTACAAGGAACACGAAGGAATTCGGCCTTTTGAAGGAGTCATTCAGGCATTAGCCTGGAGTGATTTGGGGAAACGATGGAAACTCCTAATCTGTATGCCCGGGCAGGGTTCGAACCACCTTCCTCCCTAACGCGGGGCCAGAGCGCTAACCACTCACCCACCATGCTCAGTCCCATTGAATAAACATGGGGAAAATCAACAATATTAGACTTATGATTTGGAGATGAAACCAATTATGTATACCAAATTACCTGTTTTTAGGGCCATGTGAAGTATAGTGGAATTTTGATGTCTGGGTGTTAGAGTAGTAAAAAGTTTAGAATTTCTCAGACTTCCAAAAGTAAGGAATGAAGTAATATTTAACACATTTGAGGTGGTAAATCTTGACGTGTACACATCTTTCAACTTGCCACGTCTTTTTTAATATACAAGTAAGGTTTTTTCAGTCGAATTATTGTATAGTGTGTTCATGTTTTTTATGTTCGTCTGGACCTCGAGCTTTTGTCTGTGGTAAGTGTCCTATCTTTTGATTAATTAATCTAAGTTCCATCTATAATGTAGAAATGCCTACAGAGTTATTAGGATAGAAAGAAATTTCCCATTTGGGATAGATATGTGGAAATTTAAGAGTTTAGGACTTTACTTATTAGAGGAGTAAACCTTTAAGGTGCTAATGACCCACTTCTAATTTGCTAAGATGATGGTTTTTGCACTAAGAAGAAAATGTATAGTAACAGTTTATGATCAAGTTTTATTACCATTTTTTTTTAAGTAGGGTATTAATGATGTAAATTTACTGTAATATTTCCACAGGTGTGCGATCCTGAAGATGATCTCTATGTGTTCGATGAAGAAGACTATGCAGAAGATGTAACAATTGCTGCAAGTCATATGGGAACATATCCGTCTTTCCAGCCTTTCACAGGATATCCAAATTATAGACCAGTTTCTGGAATAGTAGGTGCTTCTACTGTATCATATGCACCCCCTCCAACTGAGACACATCCTCCTTTCATTCCTCCACGCACACAGGCAATAGGAGATTTCTTCCGTGGATTGGAGCAAACTTTACTTTACCAGCCAAGTGCAGTTGGTTACTATGGAAGCCAAGGAGCATTACCATTCTCAGATGGACAGCAGTTACCTGACTTCCATGGTCACCAAGCACCACCTGTTTTCTCAAGACTGGGGACACATCTTGCAGAAACTGGTGTAATGCCTGAACCAAAACCATCAATGTCCTCTGCTCCTGTTAATGTTGTTATTACATCATCTGATACATTACCAACAACTGTACCTATCAGTCAACCAACACTCAGTGTAACTATTCCTCCTCAACATAGGCTAGGAGGAATTCCACTGGTACAGACGAGTACTACGCCTTCACTCCCGCAAACTACAGTTCCTACAGCGCTGGCTTCAGTAAAATCTGTACCCCTCCCTCCAATTCATCCTCCTTTCAGTGTGCCATCAATTCAGCATCCTACTGTTCCTCCTCCAAATATTCCATCTGCCAATACAGGTGAAACAGTTCCTCATGCTTTTCAGATTTCCATGCCTCCAAAAGCTCATGTACCACAGGCTTCATTTCTTGAGAAAGGAGCTGCTGCACTCAGTCCTATTCTGCCTATCGCAACACATTCACTTCTATCATCTGTGCCATCTCCAGTATATTCAGCAGTTGTCACAGAAAAAAGCCCAACTACTAAGGAAGTATCAACTTCCAAACAGTCTCATCGTGTATTGGCCGGTTCAAATGCTGAGGAAGATGATAATGATGCAGAACATGATCCCTGCCCAGACTTCCAGCCAGTTATTCCACTTCCTGCTGAAGTTGAAGTTACAACCGGCGAAGAAGATGAAACTGTACTGTTTGAAAGCCGTGCAAAACTTTTCAGGTTGGTGTAGAAATGAAAATTGTAGCTATTATAAATGCACATATAATAATTTTTTATTAGCTTTGACTCTAGTGTTAAATCTGGTTTCATTTATGTTTATAAAGTTAGTTGTAGTTTCTCTCATTAGTGATAAGTTCTTTTTCTTTAATTTATGTATTTTGTAACTCTTATGATGGGATATTTAGAATCTTAAAAATGATATACTGTAGATTATCGTGGAAGAGAGAAAGTAACGAGTTTTTGAATTCTTGAGTAATAGTCAAACCTGCTGACAACTAAAAATTTCGTCGAAGCCAGCAGCATGTAAAAATACATTTGGCTTTCATAATATGTAAAGTTAATGTGTTTCATTACAGATCACCTGCTTGTTGTTGTAAGTAGTTCATACTTGTTATTCGTACTCTCAAGAATTGTAGATTCATTATTTATTGTTATAACTTTTGGGAGTGTCTGTGTCAATCCAACAGTGCTATTGTCCTTCATCTACTTCATATCCCCAACTAGCCATCAAAATCATTCTAGCTGTATGCCAGTTCCTGCAGAAAGACATGGCCAAATTCCTTCCTATTCTTTGTCTCCAATTCTCTCCTGCCTTTAGTGACTTGATGTCAAAGAACTGTAAAGTGCAAACTAAACAAAATCAGTTTCCTGTTTGAAAAGTGGTGGTGGTGATAAAGGATGCTCCACCATTCTCGTAAATGTTATAATGGTTTTTCAGTTATAGTGTTTCATTTTGCTACCTTTCTTTCTTTAAGAGAATAACACGCATGTTCACAAATTTGTAAAAATTTTGCCTTCAGATCAACCATTTACCCTTTATAAAAGAAATTCCCCTTGAAAAAAATTAAAAATCTTTAAGTATATGTCAATACGAGGGTTGCCATTTAAGTTTTTACAAAAAGTGAAACAGAAATGAACAAGTTCGAAACAAAGTGTTTTATTGCTTTTCAAAATATTCTCCCTTAAGGTCTATACATATTTGCATACGTTCAAACCAATTCTGGAAACATTTTTTCCACTGTGAATCTGATATTTCAGAAACATGGTTTTGAAAGTCTTCAACAGCTTCTTGAGGTGATGAAAATCGCTGTCAGCGCATCGTTTCTTTGACAGTGGGGAACAAGAAAAAGTCATCAGGCAATAAATTGGGTGAATACGGGCAATGAGACATTAATTCGATGATTTTCTCCTTCAAATATTCAGTTGTTTTCGTGCTTTATGGGATTGTTGTGATGAAGAATAATGCGACGTTTTTTGTTCTTTTTCCTTATTTCATTGAAGACCGTTGGCAAACAAACTGTTGTATACCATTCGGCATTAACAGTTCTTCGATCCTCTAATGGAGTGGTTGCGACGTGTCCAGTACAACCGAAGAAACAAGCGATCATTTTCTTGGAAGTGCTCCATGAACGAACAACCTTAGTGGGATTGGGTTCATCGTCAAACACCCGAACAGTAGACAGTTGTTTGCTCTCAGGTTCATACGAATATATCCAAGTTTCGTCTCCTGTAACAATGTTGTATACGGACTTTGAACGTCTTCGGTCGAATTTTTTCAACATTTCCTGACACCAATCAACACTACCCTTTTTCTGCGCTTCGGTCAAATTATGCGGAATCCATCTGGAACATATCTTTCTCTCACCTAAATGTTCATGCAAAATCGATTGTATTGCAGTCTGTGATATCCTATCTGTAAGTCACATGCCGATCTTTTTTGATCATGTTGCGCACAGCATCGATGTTTCTAGGAATGACAACCGATTTTGGCCGACCTTCTCGACATTTATCACTGACGGACGCACGACCATGACGAAATTCTGCAAACCAAATGTAAACAGTCTTCTCTGATGGTGCTTCATTACCAAAAGTTGCACGAAGTGATTCTATGCATTGTTGTTGAGTAAGGCCTTCTTTAAAATCATAAAAAATCATCCAGCGTAAGCCTTCACGGGTGATTTCCATTTTTCAGGGTGGCCACAGACCTGGAAAATCTGGAATTATCAGGGAATTTAAAGCAACCTTGAAATATCAGGGAATCCAAATAATTTCAAAAATTATCAGGGAATTTTAATTGCAGCAACCCAAAATTTGGAAATTTTTTGATAATTTATTTTAATATTGAACTTCTGCATTAAATAATTAAGCTTTATTATTTTTAAAATAGCCAACAAATGCCGCATTTACACTAGCAACTTGCATTTCGTCTCGCGCGTCATCGAGATGTTCGTATGCGAGCGCTGACATGACCTATCTCTGGAACTCAGCATTCAGAATTATATTTAAAAAAAAGGTAGATGACATCTAAATAAGAATTATAGTAGTATATGTAAACTCAGAAGTTATATTTATTACTGAATAAAACAGCAATCGTAGAGTAAGTTTATAAAGGTGTTATGTTTCACTAAACAGTTTTACAATTTCAAGCTAAGTGTGAAACAGATGTTCCAAAAAAAAAAAAAAATGTATTTGTGGAGAGTTTTTGAAGTCCTGTAGAATGTCACAAGCTGGTTTTGAACCTTTTTTTTTTTTTTTTTTTTGAGAAAAATTGAACCTTTAATATCAAAACATAAGCCTCGATTCAAGATACCAATGCCAGCAAAAATGTGAATAGCGATAATTATACGGCTTTCTAACTTTTGTATTAATGATATAATGTGAATTGAAGAAGTAACAAAATAATACATAAGATCATGTAAATACAAACCAGATGTCTAAATAGGTACAATTTATAAAGTTTAGCGTCATTCAGAGCTCTTTCAAATGCTGAATCGATGTGACAGTATAAACAGTGTGCTCGTGCCTTTGACTTGCGCCAAATAAACCACTGCGAAGGCGAGTGGCACACCCAAGCAACCACGCAAGGTGAGCCTACACGATTGCATGGTTTATACAAACTCGTGTTCATGCTATTTTGCGTAGACTCGCGGAAACTTACGCAAAAGTGTTACAGAAGAAATTGAATATGGAACAAAAGAAGCTACAATCAATGAACCAGAAGATTTGAAAAGAAAAGTGTAGCAAATGGAAAAAAAGGCATAAAAAAGCTAAGCTTTTGACTGAGTCAAGTTGCTGATGAACAATTTAAAAATCTTCAGTTATTTTATCTACCAAATATTTAAAGATCACTAATTTGTTCTAGTTCATATTAGTCATTATCTTATTTTTTGTGCTACTCATTTTTAATTATGCTTCATAATATTACTAAATTAGTTATAAAATTTTCAAATAAACATTCTTAAACATGTTTTTTTTCTAATTTTTTTAGTTTTATACCAGATTTAATTATTTACAATCAAAATCTAATTAAAACTTTAAATATCTGAATCGTGCAAATGAACTTTCTAAATCAGGGAAAAATATGGTTTTTCTGGAAAACCTGGAAATATCAGGAAATTTTTAAATCATTACCATGTGGCCACCCTGTTTTTGCACAAGTGTGCTTCTTTTAAACGTTCACTATTAACAACTTACTCAGGAAATTTCTAAATTGCCACTGGCTTCACAATAACAAACGTCTTTATTCACAAATACAGTGGTGCCACAACTCATTAACGCCACCTATTGTTCGATCGTAAAAATTTAAAAGGCAGCCCTGTTATTGAAATAATTTAAAAAAAAAGAAGTATATGAATTCCGTATCATCTGAAACAATCTAAAGTTATGAGAAACTTGTCTGTTGTACAAAGCAGCTTTCATTATGGACTGTAGAAATTATTAAGGAATTCCATTAAGTGCTTCAACAGTGTGAAAAACTGCAGAGGTTGAACATTTTTCAGTCCGATCTTAACAGTAAACAACTGGTCAGCTTTGATGTTGCTGGTGGTTGGTTCAGTAGAATAAACCCATTCCTGTTGCCAATGTTAAGATGTTTTTAATTTCAACCTATATCTATATAAATATAATGATATTAAACACAAAAGTTTTTTTATTGCAATCCTGGGAACCGTTTGTTACCAAGACGAATTTCTATGTACCACAGTAATGACAAACAGTAGGAACATCAGGGAAAAAATAATCATTACTATTTTCACAGTACCTCTGATGTTGCATGTTTGCATGCTTACCTACCACTTGGCCTATAATTTTTGACCCTATTTGTCACACCTCCTTTATGGACTGGTACTACTATCATACTTTTCCAGATCTGTGATGAACAGCAAGTATCCAAGACTCATTTTAAGTAATATTTCAAGATAAGGTACAATGTCAAATCCTGCTATCTTTAAGACACCCATAGTAGTATTATCTACACCAGCCCATTTCGCCTTTTTAGCTTTTAGTTCCTTCATGATATCCTCGGGGTGAATTTCAAATTTGTTCGTCTGCTCATTTCTAATTGTGCGGACACCTACCCATTTCTGAGTCGTCATCCCTAATGTCTCACTAAACCAGTTACTCAAAATCTCTGCTTTTTTAAATCCTCGGTAACTTTTTCTCCATCCTTATCTCTATTGGTCTCAACACCTTTCCAACACCCCACCCCCCCCCCTTTTCCCCCAGTTTTCTAACATAGCTAGAAAAAATTCTAGAAACATCTGTCATCGGCCTCCCTGTACCAATAATTTTCTTCATAAGCCCATCTTTAGCCATCTTCGTCATCATTAACGCCATATTTAGTTGTTCCCTGCTGCCTTGCTGTCTCCTAATTCTGTTATGTTCTATCCTCGCCAACCTCTTTAATCGCCTCACCTCCCTATTATAGTATGCAGGTTCTGTTTTGGAATAAATATTTCTTCACACTTTTTTATTATTCCTTGATCTCTTCACACTTTGAATCCTTTATATTTGTGCCTTCCTTCCATTTGCTGAAACTTCCCCCTGAAATACGAGGTGTGTTTTTTAAGTAAGGTCCGTTTGAACATAAGTACATAACGAAAGGTTATTTAAAAAAAGTAAAATTATTTTCAGAAAGTACATACTTTACTCTATTTTTCGACATAGTTGCCAAGTTTGTTCAAACACTTATCATACCCCTCAACCAATTTTAAAACACCCTCTTCATAAAAACTTGCCGGCTGCTCCGATAACCAAGAGTTCACTGCCGTTTTCACGTCGTCGTCATTGTAACGGTTGCCACTGAGGTGATGTTTGAGGTGGAGGAACAGATTGTAATCGCTCGGCGCAAGATCAGGACTGTAGGGTGGGTAGTCTAAAACTTCCCAGCCAAAAGTGTCCAACAAATCGCAGGTGTGACCTGCAGTGTGAAGTCTTGCATTGTCATGGAGAAGGACAATTCCCTTTGTCGGCATGCTGCGTCTTTTGTTTTGAATCGCTCTGTGTAGCTTTCTCAGGGTTTGGCATTATACTTTTGCATTGATAGTGGTTCCTCGTTGCATGAAGTCGACCAACAAAACACCATGACTTTCCCAAAACACCGACTCCATGATTTTGGCCTTCACCTTTACAGGCGAGTGTGTGTGTGTTTGTCTCCATTCCATGCTCTGTTGCTTCGATTCGGGCGTGATATGCGAAACCCATGTTTCGTCTCTGGTTACTTTTTTTTTTATTATTTTTTTATTTTAACTTCTTTACGTCTCTCAACATCGAGGTCTTTAGAGACGGGAAAGGATGGGGGCAAGGAATGGGAAGGAATTCGGCCATGGCCTTTTTAAGGAAGCATCCCAGCATTTGCCTGGAGTGATTTGGAAAACCCAAATCTGGATGCCTGGACGGGCATTCGAACCGCCGTCCTCCCGAATGCGAGGCCAGAACGCTATCCGTTACACCACCACGCTCAGTCTCTGGTTACGATCTGACTCAAGAAGCCATCACATTCTTCGTGATAACGAGTCAAGAACTTCATCGCACACTCAAATCTTTGGTTTTTGTGGTTCACTGTTAGGAGTTTCAGGACCGAACTGGAGCACAGTTTCCTAAACTTTAGGTGTTCTGAAACAATTTTGTTAAGCACTGATCTCGACACGTCAGGAAATTCGTTTGAGAGATCTGTTATTGTGAAGCGCCTGTTCTCCCGAATCCTCACTTCAACTGAAGCCACCAAATCGTCTGTAATCGAAGGGTGACTGGAGCGGTCCTCAACATGGACGTTGTCACGGCCATCTTTGAATTCTCGTACCCACTTATGCACTTTGCTTTCACTCATAACAGTATCACCATACACTTCGCAAATTTGTCGATGAATTTCTGCAGCAGACAAGTTCCTTGCTGACAAAAACCGTATCACTGAGCGAACCTCACACATGGTGGGCGAGTTTATAGTTTTAAACCTTTTGAAAACACAGAACAGAACCGTACAGGTTAGCTATAGAACTGAAACTGACCACAGTTGTTCCCGAGGCATGCTGGCACACGACGCACGCGCTCGTTGCGGTATGCGCGCCAACTACTAGTGTCTACAGCAAAACGAACCTTACTTAAAAAAACGCGCCTCGTATCTCTTCAATTTGTGGTTATTTCCCCCGTTAATTTTGGACACTAGTTTACTGAATCAAATAATATCCATCAGAACTGCTTCATGATCACTTATTCCTTCAGTTCTTGACATCTCACAAGGTTATCATTATTTATTTATTTATTTAAAAAAGGAACATAACTACATGTTTGGCTCCCTTCTGTTCTGTCCTATGACTTGTGTAAAACCTCCTTCCATTACTAAGGTAGTTGTAAATTTGTTTCCTTATGCTATTAATCTTATTTCCTAGCCAGCTGACACCTGTTAAATTCAAACCCTCACGTATAATGACCACCTTTGAATTCTGAGTATGAATTTAGTTTCTCCCGAAGAGTCTAATCTTTACCATTCATTCATCCACTATGTTAAGTAGGAAAAGCCCTGATTTTTTTCTTTTTTTATTACTTCAGAAATCAATCTCAAGTGAATGATGTGTGTATGTTTTTGAAATGTGTAGTTTGGGGTGGAATTTTGGGACTGCCCCACCATTCACCAAGGTGACTGCATAAACTGCTTAAAAACTGCAAACATGATGGCTGATAAATAGGATCCAGGACTCAAACCTTGTCTCATTGTACCTTCCCGTTCCGGTGTGGTTGTGCCTTAATGTATGTAGCCCTGCTCGTGTGCTGAATTTAATATAAATGCAGATGTATTTCAAGGAATCAAAAGCGAGATAGCAAACCAAAAATAAAAATCGGGTAACAGACCACCATGTCATATTAAGGACATCAGAATGGCAGAAACACAAAAAATGAAATGCACTTCAATTCATTTTTGGCATCTAAATAGGTGCTTACAACACTTTGCCTTTTGTCCGTCACCATCTACTGAAGAAGGGTTGTATGTCAAATTATTTAAAGGCGAAAATTTATCCCAAGATTCCAGTGATTGAAAGACAAAAGTTTTCTAGAAGAGGGGTCAATTAGATTAATGTTTATGGGGGAGTTAGTGTGATCTGCTCACTGGGAAGGTTGTATGGTCAAATATTGTAAAAAATGGTCTGGAGAAAGAAATGATTATTACCGAAGAGCAAAGCTGATTTTTAACAGGAAGATCCTGATTTCATAACTTACTTTTTATTGAAATAGTAAATAGAAGAAAGGAGGGAAAGAAACTTCTCGACACCTTCAGTGTTCATCAATTTTGAGAAACAGATGGTAATGTGCAGTTATGTATACTTCTTGAAGTTTTGGAGAATTGTAGTGTCGATGGTGTATATTAAGTCATTCATAACATTTATAACTGAGTGTGTTGGGTGAGCAGTTAACGCTCTGGCCTCGTATTCAGGAGGACACCAGTTCGAATCCACATCCGGGCATCCAGATTTGCGTTTTTCCATGTTTCCCCCAAATCACTCTAGGTGAATGCCAGGATGCTTCCTTCAGAAGGCCATGGTCGAATTCCTTCCCCTCCCTTGCCCTCAGTCCCATCCTGCCTCTAATGACCTCAATGATTTGTAAAGCCGTAAGTAAAAAAAAAGAATAAGAATGTGAGAGGATCGGGAAAAAGTCTCCCAACACTTTATAATTGACAAGGAACTAAATCAAGACTGTTGCCTTTCTCCAAGTTGTTCGAAATATATATTCAAGGTGCAAGAGTGCATAAGACTGGGGATAGAATGAAGAGGATATAGTTTATATGTTATGGAAGTTAGTAGGGAAATATAATTAATGCACATTAATAATTAATGCCACAAAGACTGAATACTTGGCTTTTTGACAAACATGACATCAAGACTCAAATAGCAGATAACCTAAGTAAGTGTTGTGAGAGGAAGATCAATATTTGAGGTGATTTGTGATAAAGATAACAGACATCAAGTAAACCAAAGGAGAACTGTTTTAAAAGAATTAAATTCCATTATGTGATTCACTAAAACTGGTCTGCAAACAGAAGTCAGTATTTGTAGATCCATCATGGAACTGGTTACAACTTGCAGGGTAGAATGTTCAACTATCTCAGATAGGAACCATGAGGAGATAGCAGTGCATGTTGACTTCCTTTGACTACCAGAGTATCTAAATTGGATATGTTCTAAATAAATGTCTCGAGGATTAGACTGTCAACAGATAAATAATAGTTCATAATATTGAAAGGAAGTCTTTACTTTGGGCATCTAAGAAAAAACGAACACAGTAAAGAGTTTTTAATTGCCAACCAACAAACTGCAAACAAAGCAACAGATCACATTTATGTCTGTTCCAAGGACTGGAACAATCCCTTAGAGATGACAGGAGGCCCCTGTTAGACAATTAAAGAGACAGAGATTCAGGAAGTGGAAGTAGTTGTAAGATTACCAGAATAAAAATATGACCAACACAGACATTCAGATCCCCCAGTATTAAGAGAGACATTCTTACTGATCCAGTCTGGAGTTGCATGTAAAGTCCCTCTGAAGTTTTACTGCTATTAAGTAAAGTGTCCTCTTTCTATCTTTATTTTGGTTGTGATAGTTTTTTCACTGACATACCCATAGTTGATCAGATTTCTTTCTACTGATAGCCTTTGACGAATGATATTTGGGAACTTTCATTTCGTTGTTTCAAAGATCCACTATACAAGGGTGGATTAATAAGTCCGTGGCTTTAACAATAGTTGGCACGTAAATCACAGATTGCTAGCTGCTCTGAAGTTCGTACATCTATCCTTTGTATTCTGACTGGAATTCTTTATTTGCTCATTACAATGTTGTTGCGAGTCCGACAAGGCAGTAGGTGTTGCTTAGTGAAATTGGAGAAAAACTCTATTTTTTGTGAGGGGAAACAATTAAGGAAATGGAAGAAAATCTGAGAAAGTATTATGGGAACTCTCCATTGCATGGTACATATGTAGTTCACAGAATTTCGTTGTGGCCGTTCGAGTATCGGTGATGCGGAGCGCTCAGGGCAGCCAGTTGAGATCACAATTGAAGAAATGGTGGACAAAAGTTGTGATATTATGCTAGAAGACTGATGAGTGAAAATCTGCGAGATTGCAGAGATCATAAATATCTCAGGTGAAAGGGTTACTAACATTTTACACAAACATTTATGTATGAGCAAGATGGGTGCCACTACTGGTATGGTAAATTGAAATGGTCACTGTGTCAAAAATCATTCATTCGTATTTACTTATTTGGCCTCGTATTTATGAGGTGTTTCTTGGAATGTTTTATGCTAGAGGTCATAAAATTTGTTTGGTGAAAAGAAATCTTGATTTTAAATCCAAATTAGTGCTAGATGATGCCACACACCTCTCATCACTGTAGCACACGCACAAACATTACAATATATTTTTTTTTTTAAATCCTCGTGTATTTTCATTACATCATCCTTTACATAAAGGTTTATTAAGACTAGTTAAATTTATTATATCAGATGCACATATTGTATTAGCTAGCGGAATTTTACTGTTATTTGGAATTTTATTAATCAAAATTCTTATTAATTTATTACTTTTAGTTGTGTTTGTCGTTGGTACATTGGGTAGACTTTAGAATATTGAATACATTAAAACAAAATGATTGGTAGTTGAAAATACTGAATAGCGGATTTATTTAAATACACATTAAATCAAACTCCATAAGAAAGTCATATGTTATCAAGATTTTTTAAAAAAATACCATTGAAACTTATTGAAGCAAGAGCGGAAACATGAGCCCCTAAAAGAAAAGTAATTTTTTTTCCTATTGTGCTGGCTAGTCTGGGGTATTATTGTTTGAGCAGAGAAATTTTTGTACTGTTAGTGTTAGCCAAAAGGGCACTTGTGGGTTGTAACCAATAAAATCAACAGGTATGCATCTTCACAAATAATGTTAGTATCATTACAGTGTGGTGAAGTTCTGTTCCACATGCAGTCTCACTGATACCTTCCTTCACGTGCACACTTGCTTTTCTGTTCAACCCTTCTCCACCACGTGTCTGCAGCAAGTTCTCAGAATGCAACTCCATCTTAATGCAACCCCCCCCCCCTTGTCCTCCCCCTCAGTGTTACCAAATTCTGTGGCAGCACTCTTCCACACTGGGGTTACTCGGCGGTGTAGGTACATAGAAATAAAATTATACCAACAATAATTATTTTAAAATGCCAAATAATTTTTAATTGGCTGTTCAAATCATACATCACATGCATGCACAAATTTTCAACACACTATACTGGACCATCATGATCTTTTGTCACATATGCAATGTACATTTACTCGCTGCTTTTTGCAGGTGCTGGCCTTACAGTTAGTGAATTCCAGAAATGCAACATTGTCCACTCACCGTCACCCCTCTTGGCAACATAGAAATTTCAAATAAAAGTTCTTAGCTTGAAATATTGGATCTACAAAATGTAGCAAGCGTCTCTACCTGTGTTTACTACAATATTTAATTTTTAATTCTAGCTTGAGGTAGCAACAGACATCTGTCAGCCAATGAAAAATTTGACAGGGCCAAGTGTTTTTATCAAGGAGCGACTGGACATATTGAAGCATGTTGGGGTAAACTATGGCAGTTAATAGATGAGAGTGAGTAGCAGTTGACAGAATGCCAACTCTTAAGAAAACATTTTCTATATAACTTGGATTTGAGACATGCTCATGCAGAGGATTTTCAGGATCTTATCTGGAAGACATTATTTTGTCAGAACAAAGTAGGATGTTCCGATGATAAATTGAGAGTAGCACCTGAACTAAATTGGCTGACTTATATATATATGTGTGTGTGTGGTCTTTCTGTGAGGCAATCTCCGGCTGCACCCACCTCTCATAATGTTATGTCGTTGACGAAGGGTATTTCTCCCGAAAATTTCTTTATTATTTGTGTTTGTGTCTTTTCTGTGTGTTCGCGCCCCACATCCATCATCTAAAGGTAAGTGGTGGCTCATTCCCTATCCTAATTTGATTCCTTTCCGCTACTTAGCATCTTTTTTTCATTGTTATATATATATCCACAGGCATTAAACACTAAAAGATTTTTCAGTTTTTCATCAATAATTTAATAATTCAATAGTACAAAACAGTACTTTCTTAACAATTGTCAAATTTTAATTAATTACAATTACATATCTCAGAAAATTAACCAATTTTGTAGTTGTGATGTTTGGTCAACCATGTTTACAAGCTATACCAGCAAAGGTAAAGATACTGCACTGTCTTAACATAAAGTTTGCCTGTAGAATGACAACTTTACTTCATTTCCGACAAAAGTGTTAGTTACAATAGTATTTTTCTGAACACATTAATAATCCTTTACTCAGGAGGGAGAAAACCTAGAGTTTTATAAGAGAATTATAAGAAGCAATGACAAGTTTTAAAAATGATGTAGAACTCTGCTGAAAATCAAAAGACAACATGGTAATTACTTCTGTAAATTGTTTAATATAAACATAACAAAAGCAAAAAGAAAAATAATTGGTTTATTATGTTTCATTTAAAAGTACTCTTTATGGTCAATTGTTTCACTAACCTTTGGAACACTTGCATTACGAACCCATACTGATGTTGCTTTCTAATTCCTGGCACAATCTTAGAACACAACTCCTGCAATAAGCAAGTGAGGACTGTAACATCTGTTACTGTTTAATTTCAGCATACATCTATTTCCTTAGATGCAGGACTACGTGCAGTTTAATGTTGTTGGCTTTAAGAGAATTCATGGATATATCTAGTGGGCAAAGTATATTGTTAATAAAATATTCAGCAGGGTTTTAGTATTTGTGTGTTCTGCTAATAATTTTTATTTTATGGTAACAAATTTTTTTTGAAACTAATAACTTTGAATAATTGTTTTCCAGGTTTATTGAGAAAGAGTGGAAAGAAAGAGGTGTTGGCAACATAAAATTACTTCACAATCAAAGAACTGGCAAAGTTAGAATCCTCATGCGTAGAGAACAAGTCCTAAAAGTTTGTGCGAATCATTTTTTGTCACCAGAAATGGAATTAGTGCCTATGAAAGACAGAGCTTGGATTTGGGTTGCAAATGATTTTGCAGATGAACAGGTTAGGCTAGAGAAATTGTGTGTGCGTTTTAAGACTCCTGATGAGGCTGCTAATTTCAAAGATGCATTTGAAAAGGCTAAAGAAAAAGTAAAGTCTATGAAGACTGTAATGCTTGACAAGCTTACAAATTCAGTTGCTGGTAAGAATGAAACAGTTGTTACTTCTTTACAAACATCTGTTACAGAAATATTTTCGAGGTCAGGCCCGAACTCATCTCTCCCTAATCTCTCGTGTTCAGAAACAATTACACCTACATCCTCGTCTGCTACTTTGCTTTCATCAGGTTTGACATTTGGATTATCTGCTGCTGACAAAGCACAAAATAAAATAACGTTTGGTGGTTTTACGTTTGCTGGCACACCAACATTCAAATCTAATCTTACTAATGGTGGGAAAATTCCTGAACGAGAGTCAAACGCTAACAAGACTGCAGGAGAAGATAGCTCAAAACAAAGTCCATTTGCTTCTTTTACTTTTCCACAATCTTCGAAGTCCAGTTCCTTCGGGTTGGAACTCTCAAAATCTTCTCCACAGCTGGATCATTCAAGTGCTAGTAAGATTACTGGAAGTGGTGATAGCATTGTGAATACAACAGCAGACCAAAGTACAAAATCAAGTTCTTTTACATTTGGTTTTCCATCTGATACATCAAAGTTGCCACCACCTCTGCGTAGACCACATGCTTCTATTCAGATGTTGAATCAACCAAACTCACAGACTACATTGGTCGAGCAGGAAAAACCAGTATCAAAGGGTGACACGTTAGTATTTTCATCAGATGCACCTACATTTGCAGATATAGCTGCTACGACACCAGTGGGAAAAGTAGGCTTTTCTGTTGATGCAAATTTCAAGGGGTTTGAAGGTGCTGGGACAGCAGTTTTTAAGAATGCACCAGTAGTACATGAAACAAAACACGTGTTGGAAAATATAACTAGTGAAAAAAACTGTTTCTGAAGGGACTGTTGATGATTTTGTGCCAACTGCTGAATTTCAGCCTGTTATTCCATTGCCAGAGTTAGTAGAAGTAAAAACGGGAGAAGAAGGTGAGGAAGTCTTATTTGAAGAAAGGTGCAAGCTTCTACGATATGATGGTGATAACAAAGAATGGAAGGAGCGTGGTGTGGGTAAAATGAAATTGTTGCATGACCCTACAACTGGCAGAGTTCGCTTGCTCATGAGACGTGAACAGGTTCTAAAAGTATGCTGTAACCATGCACTTACTTCAGCAATTAAACTGAAGGCTTTATCTTCTTCTGACCGTGCTTGGTCTTGGGCTGCACAGGATTATTCAGAAGGGGAAATGAGGCGTGAATTGTTGGCAATTAAGTTTAAAAATGTGGATCTGGCTCAGAAGTTTAAGGAAGTAATTGAAAATACTCAGTCAAAAATGAAGAATGATAGATTACCTGTAACAAAAGATACCTCAAATGTTAAGGATAAAAAGTATGGTGGTGTATGGAAATGTTCTGAATGTCTTTTCCCAAATGCTGCAGATGCTCGTTCTTGTAGATCTTGTCATAAACAGAGACCCAGACCTAATCAGGACATTCAATTAGATGCAAATGAAAAATCAAAAGTTTTGGAAGTAAGCAAAATGGAATCAAGCTCTGGGGAGTGTTCCACTTGTCATTCTGATATTTCTGAATCCTTAGGTTGCAGCTCTTGTAGTAACAAAATGCAGAAAACTAATGCAGATGATGCGAACATCTCTCAAAAATCATTACTTTCAGAGTTTAAGCCAAAGGCTGGTTCGTGGGAATGCAAATCGTGCTATACAAGGAATGAAGGAAATGTCCGGCACTGTGTTGCCTGTGAAGCTCCAAAAACTGTTCAAATTGCAGCGGGTGGTGGAGTTGGTGCAAATTTATCAGCTGTGGGAAGTTTGCCACTATCACAGATTTTCAAACCAAAACTTGGATCGTGGACTTGTAATGACTGCTACACATCTAATGATTCAGAAAGTTATACTTGCATTGCCTGTAAAGGTTTTAGGCCCGGCTTTGAGCAGAAAGTTGACAAAGAAGTAGTTAAAGATCAAACTACTTTTAAATTTGGAATCGGTGACTCTGTAAAGAATTCCTCTGGTTTCAATTTGGAAAATTTTGCTACAACTAGCAGTTCAGCACCTTTCTCCTTTGGTATAATTCCTAATGCAACATTGATTGGAAACACAGTTAAGGTTGCAGTTGCAGAACCTGATTCTACAGCTAAGATTGACAGTGTATTTGGAGCTCAGACAAAAAATCTTGGAACATCCTTTGTATTTGGAAGCACAACTGTGGGCAAAGAGGACACTGGAGTCACACCTTTGTTTGGAATGCAGGGATTGTTGGAGAAATCCCAAGAAGGAACAGGTAGGTTGCTTGGTGTGAATTTTATTTTTATTTAATTATTTGTATTCAGATATAAGAAAGCACTCTCAAGAGACTTGATTTCAAAGGAAAAAAGTGTGTGTGTTTGTATTCAAAATAAATATTTATTAATTTTTGCAGGGCACAGTTTTACATTTGGGAGTCCAGGAAAATTTGAGTTCTCATTCAGTGGGATTCGGCCAAAGTCTCCAGTGAAATCTCCCAAGTCGCCAGGTACCAAGCAGGCTGTATCTCCAGGTGAGGAAGAAAGTGCAAGTGAAACTGAAGAGGATGAAGGTGATCACATATACTTCCAGGTTAAATGTTTTATTGTTTTTTTATTTTTTTATTGCCACTAAATGTAACAATATTTTAAGAAAATTATTATTATTTTTTTTTTAGCCCGTTATCCCACTTCCTGACAAAGTGCCATTATATACAGGAGAGGAAGAAGAGGACATTTTGTATACTCAACATGCTAAGTTGTTTAGATTTGTGTCAGGTGAATGGAAAGAACGAGGTCTTGGTGATATTAAAATCCTTCGCCACAGGTCAACTAGGAAAATTAGGTAATTCCATTTTTCAAAAAAATCTGAAGAATTTTTCTGATGTAAAATGATACCAACTTTCCTTATATTTCGTATGTAGTATAATTTTCATTGGTTCATTTCGTTGAGGGAGACAAGCCACTGACGTCTGATCTAATAGGTGATTTAAGTGTTGGACCCTGAAACCAAATATGACTATACATAGTTGAGCTTTGAGTTGCTTTCCATCACCGAACATGAATGATGAAATATAAAGAAGCTCACAGAAAGATTCTCAAAAAATATTATGCTTTAAGGTTGAGGGCTACAGTAGAGTATAGCATGTCAAACAAGCTAGTTGTTGTCCTTGTAACTAAGATAATTCTAGGAATAAGTTGGAGAGAGGAAATAGTAAAAACTGTCATCCCATCACACAGATCAACCAACACCTGTCTCCAGAACTATCACAGAAATGTGAACATCACCATTCTTCAGCCATTTTACTGTAACCACCTATTCCATTATCTTGAGAAACTCTCTCTAAAGCTTTGCACAATCTTTCAACACCAGCAAGCTACGAAGTCACTCTATACCAAGGCTGCTCAACCAATTTTGGAGATGGGGCCATAGTTTCGGTTCTAAGTTAGCCTGCGGGCCACATAATATTTGCGTATGGTTAACAATAGGTATTTAAATATAAGAAATATGAAATAAGTAACCGTTTAACTACAATAAAAACCATCAATGAGAAATTTGCAAGAGATTTTTATTAAAAAAATTATGATCAGAAAGTAACAAAAAAAAACCTTGAGTACTTTCCAGTGGTTTTTGAGCTAGCATATAGTAGAATGCTGCAGTTGATGGGCAAATTAAAATGTGCTGGTAGGCCACTTGATGGCCCATGGGCCTTGGGTTGGGCAGCCTTGTTCTTTGCATTTATTGTGGGCTGTGTGATTATTTTGGGAATGGAATAGTACCTTCCAGTATCTATCATGCTAACCTGTCATCCATTGATCACATTGTTTCAGCATAAACACTGTTAGAAACCTCACCATTCTTATCTGAGTAATACTGCAATAGAAACAAGTTTTTTCCGCCATGATAGAAATGTTTGCCTCTTTGGATAAAACTAGCATGTGTTTTAAAAAATCGAGTGTGCTGGGTGAGCAGTAATGCTCGGGCCTCGCATTCGGGAGGACGTGGGTTCAAATCCCTGTCTGGGCACCCAGATTTTGGCTTTCCATGGTTTCCCCAAATCGTTCCAGGTGAATGCCTGGATGCTTCCTTTAAAAGGCCATGGCAAAAACTCTTTCCCATTCCTTTGCCGCCCTCCATTCCTAGCCCTCCCCCATTCCATGCCTCCCCAGTCCTAGCCCTCCCCCATACCTTGCCCCCCCCCCCCCATTTCTTGCCCCCCCCATTTCTTGCCCTCCCCTTTCCTTGCCCCGCTCTAATGACTCGAATCAACAAGGCATACAGCCATAAAAAAGGGAGGTTTTAACAAGCCAGCTTCTTTGACCAATAGAAACTTTTAACCCACTTTTCCCTTTGTAGTTTGGCCCCTTATATTTATATGATACGTATATGGTAATCAGTATTTCAGCTTGATAAACAGTGGCCTCCTTGGCATGTAATAAATTATTAATTTGTAAAAAAAAATTGATCTTGAGTTGGCAGCAGTGCCTTGTTTTGTTTCGAAGTTTTATCTGTTATATTTCCTATACTTAAAATTTTATCTTTCTGAAGATAAAGAATAGATCTTTATGACAAAAACAGTTAAAATAGTGACAGAGCATGTTGGATTTTGACATCTATAAAGCATTCTACTCTGTTCTCTTCTGGAACAGACCTGTGCATTATACCATAAAAATTGTTTAATCTAGGGTATGAGCTGATCACATATTTTATAGGTTATTCCATGGTATGCGAGCATATTTATATACATATATTCTTTGAAGTTGGTTCTTTCATGCTGTTGTTGTTTTAGAGGAGGTTTGTTGCTAAGAGTGACATAATTGAGCCTACCTGGTTGAGTCGTAATCTTAAGTTTGCAAATCTGATATACAAATTGGGAAGTATCAGGAAAAGTAACGGTCTTAGTTTCTGCTGGTGTTGGTGGAAAATGTGAAATAATTAAGTAATTGAATAAAAGTGATTACAAAAAAATAACAATTAATGGTTTGTGCATCTTTTCATAGTTAGATGCTTTCTATGAAAAATAAACTAAAGAAGAAAGGCGACCGTGCTTGAAGAGAATAAAGTTATTTTCCACAAAAAATTACGAAGTTATGTAAATCAGAGGCACCAGACTGAAACGAAATATGAACAAATCTAATATTTGGTGAACAGATGTACAGTACAGCCAACCAGTTGCATCGATAATTCTAATAGTGCTAGTGGGCGGAGATGAACATGTGCTTGTACCAAGCACACTGCGTCAACATGTTCATCTCCGCCCACTAGCATGATAGTAGGTGCTTCTGAAGAAGACCAGCTTATGTTGGTCGAAACCGGTAAAGACTATTAGAATTATCGATGCAACTTGTTGGCTGTACTGTACATCTGTTCAACTATTTACCGTTGCTGCAAGCAGTATGTTCAAAATCACTAATATTTGGTGACGCATGACAGTTTTGCTTTCCAACCTGGAAATTCATGGGCGTAAATAAGCAAAACGGTGACTACCAAGAACCTGAAAATACAGATTGCAGTCAACTGAATTTTGAAGCATATTGAATGCTGCCAGCGATACAACATAGGAGAATTTCACTGCTGCCAACTTCGATGAGTGAATCAGCTAAATTATTCCATCTTTCAAGACCCATAATTTGGAGGAATTCGCCATCAATTAATATAATTTTTGTCTTAACAAATTATAATAATGGTGAACCAAAGTATACATTGAATAATTTTCATCTAAAATTAAATTTTTTTGTCTATATATTTCCACATAGTACCGAGTTAAAATTTTTCTGTTAATTACAGCTTAAAATATATTTAATCATTGATACAAGTGTATCAAGTTGGTACAGTTACATATGTGGAAATATATATTCTTTGCAAATATATAGCATCAAGAATATTAGTAAACATAAAAATATTTCTTCATATGTAATCATGAATGATATCAGTAACGGTGTGGCAGGCAATGGTCATAACAGCCTAGTACTAGGGGTGGAACCAAATGTCATGTTACCAGAAGTGACTGAAAATGTTTTAAATACAAGTAGGACTCCAACACATATGCAACAACTTTCACCTCATTTTAGGGTTCTCACCGTTGGGTGAAGATAGTTTACAAACTTTAGCTGACTTTGATGTAAAATCTCTTTTATTAGGATTGTACTCAAAAATTGAATCACAATCTGTTGGAAGTAGTCATGATACATTAAACCAGCTGCTGTTAGTGCTTGTATTTCCAAAAAGTTTGTTCATTTTGGCCTCTTTACAGGAAAGTTTCCTGAAATAATTAAATGTTTGCAGTGATGACTTCTTTCTAGTATCCAGTCAGCTTGCATCATGTTTCACATTGTACTTTAGCATTCATCATTCACAAATAAAATAAGCCTATGTAGAAAATTGGTGAAATCAGCCGAATTAATGTGTTGTTTAGTATGGTCCACCTGGCAGATAAGGTGTTAGTCTCACTGGTAGAGAGGGTGATGAAGAGAGTAGTAATAGAGGTAGTATCAAATAAAAGCAGTGTGACCTTGAATGGACTTCTGAACTTCAGTGGTATTTGCCCTAAAAGATTACCCAGTCAATATAACATTCCTACAGATTTTAATAAAAGTATCATTTTCATATGCCTTCATGGAAATGAAGCAATTCTGGCATTAATATTGGAACAGCAATCAAGAAAAACAAAAGTACATTCGCGGATATGTTAACATGTTTTGTTAACTGAGACAAAAGTTCATAATAGCAGAATATTTTTTATAATTACCTGGTGTCATAGTTCAAAGTACAGAATCATTTTAGGTAGAGATGAGTTAAAATTTAATATCTTACTTCGGGAATGGTGAGTGTTGCTTAAGAAGAAACTGTTGGTATGCTGCATTTCTGTTAGCCAAGAAGAGTGAGACTATGAACAAATTAATGGGAGAAGAATTTTGACAAAATGAAATCAAAGATGGTCATAAAATGCACCAAAAATGGTAACAGTAACTGCAGATTAAATACAAAAATTGGATTGAGTTTTGAAGTACTAAGATAATTCTTTAATCTAGAAGTGAAATTACAACTATCAGCTAACGAATGAGTGATATCTTTTTTCTTTATGGCTTTACTCTTTGTTATGGGCATTAGGGAGAGGATTGGAAACAAATAACTGAAAGTAATTTGAGCATGGCCTTTTGAAAGAGCTATCTCAGCATTCGCATGGAGTGATTTCAGGAATCCATGGAAAACCCAAAATCTGGATGGCTGAATGGGGATTTGAACCCATGTTCTCCTGAATGCTAGCCCTGAACAATAATCCTCACTCTCCAGGGTCAGTATGATTGATATCAAAAGTAGATAAGCACTAGCTAAGGGAGAAATCTTTTAGTATCAAACAGTAACTTTAGAAAATTGAACGTATAACAGAGTGATGCTTGGACTTCAGGAAATCCAGAAAGAAAAAAAATTGAAACATTTCAAGTAGTGGATATAGAAATATTTTGAAACTTTAATGGAGATAGAAAATTAAAAATGAACAATTTTCTTGAAATAGTGAGAATAGTAGCTTCTCGAACAGTCTTGCACAAAGGTGTGCAGGAATAGTGGATCATGTTCTAAGACATATGGAGACGGTTTAGTTTGCAAGTGGTTGAACATTTGAAATCAACTGTGGAGGCAGTCAAATATTGAAATTTATGAAGCAGATAATTGAGGCTTTATTTATAGTACATACCGTAAGGTAGCCATACACGTGGAGGCTGGGCCATGCGGAAAGAGCCTGTGGGCCAGACCTCAGGGATTTCATCGAAGTCCCCCTGCACACACAAGGGGCGTTAAAATCCTCAAGGATTTCTCGGTCTCGGAGTTGGCTTCACGATGGCAGCATGCGATGATGTTCACGCATTGTCTGCTGTTAGCTTGTTATTCGTGGCAAGTAGCGCTAAAACTCGCACAAAACAGCGCATCAGAAGAAATGTATGATGCAAAGAGTAGCTAGTCAAAAGAGGAAAATATTCTTACACAAATCTTCTTTCGGAATTGAAGTATTTTCCCAACGATTTTCATAATTATTTGAGGATGGAGAAAGAAACCTATTTACATCTGTTATCGTTAGTCACTCCATTTATTACAAAGAAAAATACGTCTGTGCGCGAAACAATTTCGCCCCACGAAAGAAAGTCTTACTGCTGCAGTTTTTGGCAACGGGAAGAAGCAATGAAAATATCAAGTCTTCCAGTCAAATGTGTCACTAAAGTGTCCTATTTTTCCACAGATTTCGCTCTCACTATCTGAAGCTTCAGATTCTGAAGAATTTTCACCTTTTGTGTAGATGACGGCCGTTTTCCCCTAGCTGATGTACATGGCTTAGGACTGTTACTGCGAGATAGGGTCAGCACGATCATCCATATCAAAAGATTATTCTAGCTGTCACTTCTAGTAAGAATCGCCATGATTTATTCCTCTGTACAAACATGACTGAGTGCCATTTTCTCAGTGAAAACCGAAATGAAAATAGGAACACAAATAAGTTTACAGCTGCAAACAATGACGGGCTGAATATTGGAAAGCAACTAACCACTCGTGATGGAAATACGGCTACCTTACCTGACCACTAAGTGGCTCACGTGTTAACGCATGCAGAGCACACAGGGAACCGAGCGGCTGGACGTCTTAACACGTCCAGAGCACAGACGGGTGGCAGGGCGGTGTGTGTATACACGTCCAGAGCACCTGACGGAAGGAATAAGGGCGCACGTAAACACCTCTACAGCACCTGGCGCATTAGTAGCTACGCACGTTAACGCGTCTACAGCAGTCAAAAGGTTAATTAGCTGAGCAGATTTCAATGTGGCTCGTAAAAGTTTCTTGTGAAGCAAAGCTGGGGGATAGTTGCGGGATACCAATGCTTGTGAGATGTTTGATTACTCCATTAGGAATTTCTAGTTGGAGCTTATACTACTGCCACGAATGCCAAGACTAGGGGAGGGAACGTTTGGTATGATACGGATGGCAACTGTCAAAATGTAGATACAGCTGTAAGTTGGTGATTGATTGAGAGAACTGACAGTGATATGTTGGTGTACATCTGTGGCCATCAATATCCCTAGTTCGGACATCAACTATGTCCCAATGCCAGTATCCAGGATATACAGGACCAGTTGGAACAGATGTGGCCACGTAAAACAATTGGGGATCAGCTCGTCTCTTGAGAGGATACAAGGACTTCGACATCCGTCCCAACGAAATTAATGCATGCATCTAGGCCAGAAGGTGTGCAATGTCATACTAATAACTGGATGAAGTTGGATAATTTTCCATATCCTGATTTAAGTTTTGCTTACAAATTTTTAAAATTTGATCTATTTTCCACCTTAAAGAAAACCAGAGCTTGATGAAGAACCAACCTCATATTAAACATGTGGAATTCAGTACAAGCACAAAGGACATGAAATAACAAAAAATCTTCACAGGTTTGCAGCCGGATTTTATTATAAGATGACAAGCTTTCGGCCACTATCTCAGTAGCCATCTGAGATAGTGGCCGAAAGCTTGTCATCTTATAATAAAATCCGGCTGCAAACCTGTGAAGATTTTTTGTCATTTATTCGCCGGGAAAGTCTGCATTCAGACATGAAATAAGTTATAGCATATATCTTGTTAGCAGGCTACTACAGCTTGCCTAAGCATTCAAAAGAAACCATGGAATCAAACATTTTTTTACTCATGATGTACTAGGTTATCTGTGATAAGTGACAAAGGAAAATATTGTATTGGAAATAGGAGAAAAAAACTAGTCACAAGTTTTCTTTCTGGATTAGTTATACAAAAGGAAAAAATGATAAATTTTAATGAACTAACGCCTTGGAAGTGCAAACCAGCAATAGTGCAATAGCTTTTCGAAATTTTCTGCTTGTGGTGGTGTTAGCTGTTCGACTACTGTTGCTCTGCATCCCAGTCATTCCTGTTGTCTTCGCTGTATGTCTCTACCGCTAGTGACTGAAGCATTCAGAGTGGTGATTATTCCACAATCTTCTTTGACTGGAAGTGTTAGTCTTTCCTGTGGTCAACAGTGGCAATGAATGAGTCCTGCTAGCATTAGCACAAACCATAACAGTAATTCTCTCCTTGACCACTTTGAAACTTGGAGCTATTGTTTGCCTACATGCAAGAGATTTCAGGCAATGCTTTACAGTTTATCCCAGTCTCATCACCAGGGTAGATGTCTTCTCTAGAATATCCTCCACTTTCTATACACACTAAAAACTCTTTAAATGACTGTCCTCCATTAGGAACATTGAATAAAATTTCTCCTTCAATTTGAAGTTTTCCGATTCCGTGATATGGTTTTTGAGCTAATGTGTACTGGCTTTGAAATAAGGAGGACCATCGAATTCTATTATAATCTGGTGCTTATTCACATGGCAATCATTCAGATATTGGTTCCCATAAGCTATGTTTCTGTGTGAACCACAAATAAACAGCATCTTTGATTTGAGTGCCAATACTTGTCCTTAGTTTTTCTATCCTTAGAACCATTTCATGAATCCAGTGTTGATGCAAATTTAATGTTGGATATGGTTGTTCTTCCAACTTCATAAACTTTAGCTAAAGATGATCCAATTTATCTCTTTGAAATTTTATCCACACGCTTAGTTTCAATTTTCAAACACTTACACTTCCTTTTAAAAGATGAACTCAATGCAGTTGTAGACATACAATGTTGGTGCAAGATACTAAAGTTAACAAAACTCGCCAACACAGAAAAATGGGACTTAACCTAATTAATTGTGTACTAATTAAAGTGTACTCTCCTCTACAGTTCTGTAAATAGAAACACAGTTCCTGCTTCTGTAAAATAGTACACAAAAGATAATTAAAAAGTTGTTCAGATGATTTACATTTGGGATAATTGACATTCGGATTACCAACTGTATGTATTCATAATTAGGTTCAGATTAGGAAAAAAAAAATCAGATCAGCTGATGTTGGAAATAATAGTTGTAGAATGCCATAACTGGTTTTATAAAGAAAATGAGATTTGAATAGATGGAGTATCAGGAAGGTTGAGAGTTTACATGCTGTAACGGACTTCTCAAATATCATTAAAATATGTTCAAAATACTTAACTCAATTATTTTTTCGTAATTCTCCTGTGTGAAAGTAGTAAAAAAATTGTAAGAAAAATGTGCCTTTTTATCAGCTGAAGGTGGTAAGGAATCAGTTATGCAACTCTCCATATCAGAAAATCCCCAGTAAATACAAAGAATGACATTAGGATAAACATTTCTTTCCACTCTGTATTTCTTCAAGGGGCTATGAAAGATAAAAAATTATTGAAAACAGTATGGTATTTGGTTACCAGCTGATAAATATAGATCTTGAACTAATAATTTGGTGTTTGCATGTCTGAGTATCAATCATCTGCAACTATATAATTTTCTAGAGATATATTTCACAAGTAGCGAAGTTCAGCCTTCCGTTAAATTCAGTTGGGCTATAAATTAACCTTTTATCATTATTATTATTGTATTACACTGTCTCCATGTAAGTAATAAAATTTTCTGTGTGCATTTCTTAGCTGTGATGGCATGGAGCTGTGTATATTTGTTGCATCAGTTTGTTTGATTGTACAGGTTCTTGATGCGCAGGGAACAAGTACTGAAGATTTGTTTGAATCACTTCCTGACACCAGAGCTGATGTTGATAGAGAAGGGTCCAAAGAGTTGGATGTGGAGTGCACCAGATTTTTCAGAGGGTCACATTCAGAATGAACAATTTGCTATTCGCTTTAAAACACCAGACTTAGCATCAGCATTTAAAACAGCAGTGGAAAAGGCTCAAGTAAGTTGCTGTCTTGTGTTTCAGGTTTACACTTTTAGATACTTAACCTTTTCCAGCAATCTTCATAAATAATAATAATAATAATAATAAAAACCCATGTTCATCAAATAATTTTTAAAGTGAGATCTAAATTATGAAACGGTTAATTGTTTTGTTCAAAATTCAGTGAAACGTGTTTATTTTGTTTTTCAAATTTCCTTAAAGGTTTATAATTGTAGTTTCATTATTTAAGCAGCGTGAAAGCATTTCTTGACAGTTTTGAGTAATAGTATTTGATATACAAAGGTGATTTTTTTTTTCCCTTCAGATTTTGTTTTAGGTTTAACTGCTTATTTTCATGTATTTATATAAACCTCCATGGATAAAAGTTTGCAAGCAGCATATTTGACCATTTTTCATCTTACTATTCTCTCACTACTGGTACATTTAAGTTGTTAATACAGGGCGTTCGCCGGGAAACGCAACCCACTGTTAGCGCTACAAGGAAGAAACTGCTCCCGGCGAGCGAGCGATCAGCTTCCGGCATTGTTCGACCTTCGGCCGCGGACTATTTCACAATAATTACGCTTCATAAACTTGTATGTGCTAAGCATTTAAATGTGTCGTAATTCATTAGCTTACCTTATAAAAGATGCTGGAAGTGTTGACCCTCTTGTGTAATGCACATTTCACATCTTCTGAACATATTTCGAGACACACGCTGGATTTCACCTTTGTCAATGGACATTATTACTTGATAGATTTTTTCCTCAAGTTCTTCCAATGTGTGAGGATTTCCTTCGTACACCTTACCCTTAAGTTTACCCCAAAGGTAGAAGTCACAAGGGTTTAAATCCGGTGATCTGGCGGGCCACAACCCACGGCTGATTACACGATCATAAAACACTTCGTCAAGTGCAGCAAGCGAATTTCTAGCGGTGTGAGCTGTCGCCCCATCCTGTTGAAAATAGCCGTACAATTTTTCTTCTTCAGTAAGTTTCTCGAAAAACGGTTTCACAATATTTTCGATATATCTTGCGGAAGTAAGAGTTTCACGGAAGAAAATTGGACCTATGATACTCGAAGCACTAATCGCACACCAAATACCCACTTTTAAGTCATGCAATGGCAGTTGGAGTAGAGTATTTGGTTTTTCTGAACTCCAGTGTCGACTGTTTTGAGCGTTAACATAACCACTCAGATGAAACCAGGCCTCATCAGAGAAAAACGTCAGTTGCGGATCAACAGTGCCATCGTGGACACCCTGCAGGTACCAGTTGCAAAATCTAATCCTAGGCCCCTGGTCTATTTCTGTAATTTTATGCACCACAATTGTTTTGTACGGCTTTAAGTGAACTAGCTTTGTTACTTTCCAAGCTGACGTCTTAGATACGCCTGTCTGCTGCCCTAACTGACTTAATGATTTTTTGGGTGACTGTTCTAGTCGAAAAGCGATATCGTCAATTTTCTCCTCTGTGAGAATACGGTTGACCGACAGTCTCTTTTTGTTAAAAAATGAACCCGTTTCTCTTACTTTTTTAACCAGACGCAGAATTGTTGATTTAGCTGGCAGTAAAGCGCCAGGATATTCGCGACGAAATTTACTGCGACACTTTTTAAACGACTTCTTCTTCACATATGTATCGTAGAGAAATATTCTTTGTTGCAAACTGTAACGTACCATAATTTTACTCACACTCAAACACGGTACAGATTAGTAAGAGTATGAAGCCCTAAACCAGCCAAACCGCAAAGAAACGTTTATTCACAACACTGATTAATAAGAGACTGAAGTCACAAACTAGCTACAATGCAAAGAAACCGTTCTTAACCATGTAAGGGTCCCATTATACTGTGCCACTGCACTGTTGGGGCAGCGGAGGTGTTAAACAGTGCGGTGATTCACGGTATCGTGTGGCGGGAACCACTGGCCCCGCTGACCGAGCAAGTTGCCGACGGCAACAGACTGGGAGGATTGCGTTTCCCGGCGAACGCCCTGTATTAGTGATGTGTTGGATGAAAAAAAGAAGTTCGTTACCAGATTTCCACGAGTAAAAGTTATTTATCAAAACTTAACTTACAAAATTGGAATCTGTAACTTCTATCCAGTGAACATCATGCTCATATGTGGATGTTTACTCCTAAAATTTTCATTTACCTGAGTGTGTTAGTGTTGAGATTTTATGCACAATTGAGCAGTATTATAAGACTGCAAAAAATACTACAAATGTTAAGCATTTTTCTATGATGTGTTCCACTTCAGTTTTTCTGATGGGCACCTTTCTAGAACCTTCTTTCATAAAATAAATTATAAATTTTGTGAATACATGTTTAATTTAGTTTGATTAATGAGAATGTTCCTATAAGGTTAGAAACCTAATCGGTTATAACTAGGTCCCGGATTTTTTAGAAAAAAGTATAAGTGCTAATGCAAAAGTATATTTTGAGGGTTAGTACATATTCTAAGGATATGTGCATATTTTTTGCATTTATTTCATCTAGTGACCGAATATGCGATATTTCTGAAGAAACTGATATGTCTAGTGTATCTGTATGTTGGACATCCCTGGATATTAATGAAGCACACTTACCTGAGCTGACCTTGAACATTCGTGCACATATGTGAATTATTTTCCCACCTGTCAATAGTCAGTTGCTGGTAAGCAGGATTTGAGTGAGGTTGTGTGTAGTGCTCTCATTGGTTTTTAGCTGCGAGGAAAATGACAAAATGACTGGAGCAGCGCTGCTGCTTCAGATTTTGCCCAAAACTGGGCCACAGCTAGGTGGAAACCATTCAGAAGATTCAGGTGGTTTTTGGTGACAACATGCCAAAATGGACAGGTGTAAGCCAAAGTGGGTGCTGTGGTGATGTGGGACCGTCATGTGACTATCCGAGAAATTGCTGAATAGGAGTGCATCAGCACTTTTATGGCACATTCCATTGTGACCGAACATTTGGAGCCAGGAAGAGAGAGTCTGTACAATCCGTGCCGAAGCTGCTGATGGTGGGCGCGTAAGCATCTTCATTTTGAAGTCTCGCAGGACATGCTGAAATTAACAATGAGCCCTGCGTCATGTACATCATAATCACTGGTGACGAGTCCTGGGTGTATGGGTAAGACCCGGAAACCAAATCTCAGTCGTCGCACTGGAAACATTCTATGTCACAAAGACCAAAGAAGGCCCGCCAAGTGTACATCAATGTCAAAGTGCTTCTGACTGCTTTCTTTGACTCCTGTAGTGTGGTATACCATGAGTATGCACTACAGGGACAATCACCGTAGAGCACTACAGGGAAGACCTCAGTCTCCTACGTGGTGCTGTGTAGCACAAGGGACCGGAGTTGTTATCAACAGGAAATGGTGCCTCCATCACGACAATGCCCCAGTACATTCCTCGCATTTGATTCAGACCATTTTGGCAAAAAACAAGACACCAGTGGTTCAACAGGCTCCTTACTCACCTGATGTGGCCCACTGCAACTTCTTTCTGGCTGTTCCCCAAACTCTAGAGGTAATTGAATATATTACATGAGTTTGTATAAGTCTACATTGGTGATACCATTAGATCATTTAAGGTGTGCCTAACCAAACATAATTGACACATTAGGCTGATGCAACTGTAAGTCCGCAATAGCTGAGCCTGTCTTTGAAGAATAGCTGTTTGAATAAAACGGATGTGCTGTCCAGAGCTGCATTCTTCTGGGACTCAGTCACGAGTATGTCATTGGAAATGAGTTTTAATGAAAAATATAAATAGCAACAGCAAGTTCGACCTGAGTGAAGCCAGGATGCCAGTCATTATGGAACTCTGACACAAACGTGGCAGATTATCATCATTGGGGGAAAACTGAGCAAATTAGGTGAACTGTGGTGTAAGCCAGCACTTGAGCTACTAAATTTCCTATCCCAAAGACAGAGCAAACATTACCCTGCAAAAGCTCAATTTTCCCTGTGCCCTACATTAAAGGCCAATAAATAAAACTCGTGCTTGTGAACTTCAAAATTAAACTTGAGATGGAATTTCACAGATTGATACTATTTAGTGTGTGAGTAATAATTGATTGATTGATTATTCATGATTTTTTTTTAAATATTAGGAATTATTATTTAAATGTGTTAGAAAATAATTAAATATTTCAGACAGGCAAATGAATTTAACTTATGCTTTTAAATTTCAAAACATAACAGATTATGGAATTAAAAATGTCCATGTTGTGTATTCTAATTTGAGTAACACAAACAGTTATTTACAAATAATAATAATAATAATAATTACTATGTATTACTGGTAAGTTGTTGTTTTAATGTTTCAGAACTAATTAAATAACAAACTGTTATATTTTGAATGGAACGCTTTTGCTAATGCTTGCATTGCTAAATCCTGATTCCATAGCGAATTATACTTGTCTTTCAACATATAATTGGGAACAGCCATATTATCTCGACAAAAATTGCTACAAACGTAAAATTTATCAATTGACTTGTTCTGTTATACAAAAATATCAACTATTACTATGGTGTTTCGCATGGCATGACGTAATGCTTTCTGATTGGCATTTGCAGTCACGTGACTGAATGTCTAATTCTGCCAAATTTATTTTCTAAAAATAAAAATAATCTTTATATTTTACAGGGTGTCCACAAATGAATATCGGCGTTTTAATGCTTTATACGATTTATTACATTATCCTTACAGTTATAAATGATATGTCAAATGAAAGAGCAACTCGAACAGTTTTATATAGAAGCTTACAAGTGTTCTGTGTGGGCACCATTTGTCACACGGCACACATCAAGTCTGTAGCCGAGTTCTTCCCAAACGTTGAGCAGTGTGTCTTCAGTAACTGTTGCAACAGCTGCTTCATTCCTCTGTCGTAATTCAAGGAGGTCGGCTGGTAACGGAGGCACATACACACGAACCTTGATGAAACCCCAAAGGTAGAAATCGCATGGCGTTAGGTCAGGTGAACGTGGAGGCCACAGTTAACCAAAAAGTCTATTGTTGGTTAGTGCCTATGCATTACTTGCATACAGTTATTTTCATGATGAGTTCTAATTTGTTTTTTTTTTATTTATTTCTTGTTTTATCACACTTTCATTAGATTTCGATTTTGATACCTGTAAATTCAAGTTACTCCTATACATATCTTAGCTTCACTTGTAGTTTGAAAATATCAAGCATAGTGAGTGAGTGGTAATGTCCTGCTCATGCATTCAGGAGGACACTGGTTAGAATTCCCATTGGCCATCCAGATCTCTGTTTTGCATGGTTTCCTGAAATTACTCTTGGTGAATGCTGGGTGGTCTCTTCAAAAGCGGAACCGAGCGTGGTGGTGTAACGGATAGCGTTCTGGCCTCGCATTCGGGAGGACGGCGGTTCGAATCCCAGTCCGGGCATCCAGATTTGGGTTTTCCATGGTTTCCCCAAATCACTCCAGGTGAATGCCGGGATGCTTCCTTCAAAAGGCCATGGCCGAATTCCTTCCCATTCCTTGCCCCCATCCTTTCCCGTCTCTAAAGACCACGTTGTTAAAGAGGGACGTTAAACTGTTAAAAAAAAAAAAAAAAAAAAATCTTCAAAAGCCATGGCAAAATTCCTTTCCTTTCCCACTTGTAACGATATTGATAAGGCGTACTGCTAAGGAATTTAATCTTGATGGAGGTGTGAAAGTGTCTCATGAATAATCATTGTAAAAGTAAAATAAGATAGTGTTACGAATGATCTTTCTCTGTTACTATGAATACAAAAATGAGAATTAAATGTGTACAGTTATAATGTTGACAAATATATATTAAAAAAAGTTCATCCTTGTAATTGTAGGCTTCCGCGGCCAGTCAGTTGATTCTTGGCTCTCTGGGTGACACCGCGTCATGATTTGTGCAGCCGACGTTTCAACCATCCTTGTGTAGTCTTCTTCCAGGGCAGAACTGCATCTTCAATTGGTGTGTGGTGCGGTTATATAGCCGAGACCCGTGTAGAGAGTTCGGTTTACCCGGCCAATCCGAGGGTCCGAACCATCATGTGTTTCGTTGGCCTGATGGGGTGCTGTGTGGTCTGGTGGGAGGTGACACATGACCTACTCTGTCTGCACTAGCCCGTTGTCTTCATTTATGTGGATTGGGGTTTGGAAATTTCCAGTGCCTCCTTGACCCTTGTTGGCCACTATAAACGGCATGCAGCCGAAACTAATCATTCCATAAATTTCGATAATACTACCCTGATAGTGTGTGAAGGAAAATGTGGCCAAGGAGGCACTGGAAATTGACAAACGCCCAAACAACATAAATGAACACAACGAGCTTAAACTAAATGACTCCTGGCTCTTGCTAGTGTGGACAAAGCAGATAACGTGACACCTCCCACCAGACCACGCCGCAACCCACTAGGCCAACAAATCACGTGACGGTTCGACCCTTCAAATTGGCCATGTAAAGTGAACCTTCTAAACGGGTCACGGGCCTTGGCTATATAACGGCATCACAACCCGATTGAAGAAGACCACAGAAACATGGTCGAAACGTTGGCTCCACAAATCATCACTCAGCATCACCCAGCCAGCCGAGAATCAAGTTAATCTTTGTTTTATCAACCTAAGATTTAAAAATATGTTTCCAGTGATAAAATATAAATCTGTGTATCTTTACTTCAGCTAGAAAGGGTAGTGCTGTCTACAGACTAAGAAGCTGGAATTTTCATGATAATTAGCGACTAGAACAACTATCTATGATCGAAATTGGGAATTATGTATACCAGTCTTGAATTTTTGTTACTCTAAATACTTCCAACCCAAAAATCCACCGACACTTGTAACCTGTTCTTTTCTTCTTTTCCAGATTCAATTAAGGGAAGATGATAACACAGTAGATGGAGGAAATACAAGCCTGAATTTGGAAACTACACCAAGGAGTGCTGCAGGAAGTGTCAAAGAAGATGGATCAGGTGATTGATATGTTTTCTCAATATATACATTATAATGCATAGGGCCTTATTTTTAAAGTCGCTGAGCAAGAAGTGCAAAGAAGTTGTGTATTGAATGTTTATTTAGGAAGCTGCATTTGGCATTTAATTTACCGACCTGTTCATATTTTACAACAAGAAGAGAGCTATTTAATTCTTTGAAACTAATCCTCTCAATTTTAGTAAAAGTATGCCCAATTGTTCACATGTGTGCCTCTATTTTGTTCTTGCTGTATCAGTTTTGCAACTGTGCACTTTTTCATTCTATGTATTTCCAGCTCCATGAACGCCTGCTCTTGATCGCAGTGTAAGTTCCATGACATATTAACTTTTAAAGATATACGTAATTGAAGTGTCATATTTTAAATAATTACCACGACATCCTAACCCCAATTGTGTAACATTAAGTTAGAATTTTATAAGTTAAGTAATGTTTATTTGCTTTGTCTCTTTTTAATTATCTGAAATAGGTTTTCATATTCTTTAAATGTTGACTGTATTTTATTTGTACAAAATATAATGCATGTAGTACTAAGTCTTGCTGCAATTACTCGTCTCAGCTGTGTCAGTAGTTTACTAGGTTAGTGCTTATGGTGTGTTCCTGGCAACATATACTGGTTGGATCAGGAATTTTTACATGCTCTGCTTCAATCATATGAGAATGTGAGGATGGTCCATGGTTTGGATTCCATGTTAAACCATAGGTCCAGTCACAACAGAAATGGAGTGCATTACAAATTGAAATCTTGTGACTTAGCAACCAGTAACTTCATAGGCAATTTATTTGTATCAACTCTGCTTTATCTGGTGCTGTTTTAGATTAGTCCATAGATAATTTTGTGTTTTGTTTAAAATAAATGGTTTCGGTTTTGTGTTCAGTAAAATGCAGTCAACATGTTCTCTTTATCTCTAACCCTCTCTCTCTTTTTGGAAGGTGAATTATAGATTAATTTCATCCACAAAACACGTATAGAGCACTCTTCATAAAGTACCTGTTCTTCATATAAGATAAAGTTACATCACCCCTGAAATAATAGCGTTTGTAAATTTGAATTTCTCTTACTAGGAACGTTGCACAAATTTCCTTGACCGATTGTATTCATGATGTGATATGTGGTCTTAGATTAAATGTAAGGTTGACATTCTTTTAATTTGCAGAAAAACGTTTATAGGGAGAAATATCCATTCAAATTAGAGGTGGGGGTGGGGGGGGAAGGGAAGGGAAGGGGATTTTTATCACACGTTTGCTGACTCAACTGGGGTGGTGGTTCAAGTGATGTGGTTAGACACAGAAACTACGGAACGGAGGTCCTGGGTGAGGGTCCAAACGACTTGTGACCCTGCTGTTTTTAAATGCACATTGCAGGGAGTCAATGTGCCTGGTTGAATGGAAGGCTCGGTGCAAAGCATTCAAGGATTTGTTTCCCCTTGCCACTGGTATACCTGTACATTCAGTGCCAATTTCCTCAGCAGTGAAACCAATGCCATAAGAGGGAACAAGTCTCCCCCTTAACTGCAAAGGGGATACTTGTATCCTCTGCTGCTGCTCTTGGTGGTAAGGCCTTGGGTGCAGGAAGGTGACATATCCCTATTTGTAGGTAGACTATACTGGTGAGCCAACGTACACCATTGAAGGTGGCAGTCATGTTGGGTGTGTCTATTCTTGAACTATGTCTCCGGCTTGTAGGGGGTGCTTGCTGCTGCTGCAATGTATGGTTCAATGTTCAAGTGAAATGGTTCCCTTGCTGCTGGTATGCACCAGCCCCTTCGTGCAATACTAGATCCATATGTGTGGCGATTGGTCCGAATATCTGACCCGGGTGGTGCACCACCTTTGAGTGCTGTGACAATCTTTAGACTGTTGTGGTGTGCTCTTCTGCTATGTTGATGCTCTGTGAAGCATGGAATAGTGCACATGAGCCTGCACCCTTCAGTGATGTCTGGATGTATTGGTTTGTGTGTGAGGGAGTGCTGCTAGGAGTGGGCCTTGTTGGGTGTCCAATCACTTTAACTTTCTCCACGTGCCTAGCTTCGTTATCCTCACTGTAATGGTGGGTAGTTTTTCATGTGGCCTAATCCCGTGGTGAGGTTAGTCATAGATGACTGAAAAGTCCATAACTGACTCTGCCTCACGGTTGTTTATGGCCAAACAAAAGAACTCTTACCTACCCACATCCCTTACACACCCAGTTCATCTGGTTATGGTTTAGCGCACATTATTCTGCCGCCATCAATTTCCTTAATTTTGGAGTGTTAAGTAAAATAGGTTGGGGCTTCTCGTTCACTGGGACAACAGTAATCACTTCTTTCCATTCATCTTCTTGCTTTCTGTCTTCTGTTTTTCCTGCCATGCAGTAACCTCTCACACACTTACATCACCTCTGGACTGACTTGGGCCTTGCCATACTTTCCAACAGAGCTGACACCTTGATGCTGTGGCAATTCCTCGTATAGCCAAATCTTATTTACATTGCCTTGAGTGATATCCTGCTTTTCTACAGAACTGACAATTTGCCCCTCTCCCATCTTCTTCATTCCTTCTCATAACTCCATTCCAAAAATGACTTCTTCCTCCTCTGTTCATTTCTTCCCATTGTCTTCCTGGGACTGCCATTGGTTTTTTGCCAATATAATTACGACTTCCTCTGACAGAAAAATCTCTACCATCTCAGCTAGTGATAGTTACATTCCTCTTGCTATGAGCACCGAAGTAATTTTGTCATCTACTAATCAGTGCATGAATTTATTTCAAAGCTCCTGTCAGTTCACTCCCTTTTAATTCTTTCTTGGTTGATTCCCAGAATTCATGTACTATTCTGTCCAACCGACAGGCTCTTTCTGCCACCTCCTACCTGCCGACTCACAAACATACTTCAGGCATAGTGGTCCACTGAGCACTTTAGTCTATAGTTCTCTACTAACACTGCTTGTACCTCTTTCCACTATTTGACTTCTCGAGCACTAGAATATGCTGCCTAGCTTGCCCTTCTATCTGGGTTTTGACAAATTATAACTGGCTCTCATGATCCTCAGCATCCATGAGACTGAATGCCATTTCATTAACATCCAGAAATTCATCTAAGGCTCTTTTCTCTCCACAAAAAGAATTTGCAATTGGCTTTAACGCTTCCAAAAAAAATGCTTGTGATTTATGTCCTTTTATTATACTTCCTGCTTCAAAGGTCTCACCTTTTCCCACAGTGGTAGTCGTGGCAACAAATGATTGCTACTCACTTTTCTAATGCTTACAGAGCCTCCTTGTTGCTGCCGTCCTCTTTTAAGCTGCGTCTGCTTGCTGTATTACAGTGATCCTGCTCGCCAGTTCAGATTACTGCTGTGTCTACTGCCTCACCAACTCTGCTTGCTGAATGTTTCTTTAACACTATATTTTGGGCAGTATTTTCTGTCCTGTTGCTCTTTGCCTCTCTATTTTCATTAGTCACAAACTTGCTGGAGTATTACGCCTACTTTCGTACTCAAAACTTTCTTGTGCTGGCTGACCCCACACCTGACACCAAATAAATTCCTATTGTGGTGGACCAGCTACTATTTTTTTCGCTCTGCCGACTGTGCAAGGAGACATGTATGGGTAGTAAACCTATAGTCATGAGCAATAGCATGCATCAATAATACACCATCTGGTTATGTACAAGTATTTGGATTATTCAGTAATGTACACGATAAGCATTTCTTAACGTGCTATGAAAACCATAACCCCTTTTCCAGCCAGGTCAGTCATGACTTGTGACTAAGGTCAGAGTCTAGCATATCTCCCATAACTTCCCATTTGGCTATACCATCCCCTAATAGTTATCGACATCTAATAAAGTTCCTTCCTACCCGTCTTTATTGTAGCGTCCTGAGTGTTGACCATCGAAGGCTGCTACCACCATCTCTGCCCGTCGCCGCTAGCGCATTTGCTCTCCACTGTGACCCTGCTCCAGTGTGATCTACTCAATGAAACTGAGATGGCCAAATTCAACCTCTGCTCCATCAATGCAACTCGGTTTTATTAATATTTTCCACTACCTTTATTTTGGAGGGGATAACAACTGTCCAATCCCATGCCTTCTTAATGCGGTCATTTGTCCCGATTACGTCGTTGCTCACTTGACACAGCTGATTGACTTGACCCAATATCCAGTTCATCACTCTGTGAGTTTGCACATTCCCTTCTGGTTTGACTATTTACAGGAACTGTTGTAACTGACCTAGCGCTCTATAATTCCTCTGTAAATCTTTATAACTCACTATAAATTGCTATAAAACCTTGGTTAACTACAAAGAGAACAGTTATCATGCCTGCATCATATCAGCTTTAAATAAGAGATTTAGATCACAAAGAAAATATTATCTGTGAGTAAAGGCATATCAAGAAGGTCTATTGTGAAAACTCAAAATGTTAGATTAGAATTTTCCAGGACTATCCAAAGAGCAGCCAGACAGAGATATATGTAAGTTGTGGTCATTTTTTACTGTCCCTGCCAAGGTAAACGACTTTCAAATGCATTTATGCCTTCCGCGTAAAAGGATTTGTCAAAAAAAATGAGATGATAGCCCAGATGACTAGGTCTGACTTGAAATGGGTACCAAAAAAACTTTTCAATGATTGTAAATAGGTGGAAGTCTTAGATGACCTGATGGGCTGAATAGGGGTTTGCAATGTAGGCTAAAACAATGCATGTCTAAATTGAACTATGGTGCAGAAAGAACTTTGACTGGTAGCATTGTCCTGATGTAACAGAATTTCGTTGGCAACTTTTCCTTCATAGCTACATGAATGGTTAGAATGGTAGTATTATTTTGTGCTAGTTTTACAAAATCTAGAAGCAGATACCATTGGAAACGCGCAAAACAGACAAAAATCATATGACATTGAAATTTTAAAGTTTTAGCCCTTTATCAAGTAGAGAACATTGTGGAGGGTGCTTTTTGTGGTAGTGAAGCTCACAGAGTGGCTATTAGTGAGGAACATGATAGGAATAAATTCAAACAGAGGACCTGCAGAGGAATAACAATTTTAAGCTAATACCCGAGCATTGCTAAGTATCAAAACTAATCTATGGTGGGTGAAAAGAGCAAACTAATATAGTAAAATCTTATCAACTTAACTATAATAATCAAAAATAAATTAAATATAAAATGGAAAAATTAAACCAAAGAATCTATATAGTTAAACGTCACCTGTGGTTAGCAGTGGTTCAATTTAGGTTATGAGGGTGGAGGCAAGGAGAGGAGGAAGAGAGTTAGGTGAAAAATACGAGGTAGGTGCGATAAGTACTTATCTTAGCCTCTCTTCCCAATGGTGCCCCTGTCCCCATAGAAATTTATTATCGTGTAGTACATTATCTTAGATGGCTATTGTTAGAATTTCAGCCGAATCTGACTCATAGTTTTTTTAATGTGAAAGTGGTTGTGTCCGCAGATTTAAGAAAAATGGAAAAAAGAGGAATATCTGTCGGTGATTCGATTCTTGTTTTGGAAGGAAAATCATGCAGCGAATCAAAGAGCGACTGGTGACTGTCAAAAATTGGTTTAGAGAGTTTCAATGTGGTCGCACCTCTGTTTTTGATGAGCCATGCCCAGGTGCCCCAAAAACAGTTAACATGGAGGATAACAGTGACAAAAATCCATCATCTCAGTATTGGCAAACCACCGATTCAATGTGTGCGAGATTGCTGGGATAGTAGGCTTCTCAAAAGAATGCGTGGGTCATGTGCATGAAATTTTGGGCATGAGAAAGCTGTCGGCGCGATGGGTTCCACATTTGCTCACTCCGGACAACAAGCGCAACCGTGAAACCACTCCACAGCAGTGTTTGACACTGTTTAAGCGCAATCCGAAGGAGATTCTGCGTCGTTACGTGACAGTCGATCAAACATGAATCCGCTGGTACACACCAGAAACCAAGGAACAGTCAAAACAGTGGACATGCTCCAAAAAAGGCGAAGACTGTCCCATCGGCCGGAAAGGTGATGGCCACTGTTTTCTGGGATTCACAAGGTGCGATCTACACAGACTACCTGGAGAAGGGTGAAACAATTACAGGGCTTTACGATGCTGAATTAGAGGGCCAATTCGACGCCGAATTGCAGAAAAAAGTGCTCTTCCGCTATTTCAACCCACCGGCTCACACCTCTGCTGTTGCCATCGCCAAATTGGTTGAATTGGGCTACAAACTGCTGCCCCATCCACCATATTCTCCAGATTTGGCCCCGTGCAACTTCTTTTTGTTTTAAAACTTGAAGAAGACACTCGCTGGGCAGAAATTTGACTCAAATGAAGAGATTATCGCTGCCACTGAGGCCTACTTTGCAGATCTCCAGAAAACGTATTTTTCAGATTGGTTATAGAAGTTGGAACATCGCTGTGTTAAGTGTATCCAGGGTGGCCACAGACCTGGAAAATATGGAATTATCAGGGAATTTAAAGCCACCTTGAAATATCATGGAACTATCAGGGAATCCAAGTAATTTATAAAATTATCAGGGAATTTTAATTGCAACAACCCAAAATTTGATAATTTATTTTAATATTGAACTTTTGCATTAAATAATTCAGCTTATATATTTTTGACATAAAATAGCCAACAAAAACCGCATTTATACTAGCAACTTGCATCTTGCGGCTCATCGAGATACAATGACGAGATGTTCGTGCGCGAGCACTAACATGAACTCTCTCTGGAACTCGGCATTTGAAATTATATTTTAAAAAAAGGTGAATGACATCTAAATCATGTAAACTCGGAAGTTATATTTTTTACTGAATAAATCAGCAATCGTAGAGGAGTAAGTATATAAGGATGTTTTTATGTTTCACTAAACAGTTTTACAATTTCAAGCAAAGTTTGAAACAGATGGTCCCAAAAAATAGAATTTGTGGTGAATCTTCGAAGTCCTGTAGAATGTCACAAGCTGGTTTTGAACTACTTCTGAGAAAAATTGAAACTTTAATATAAAAAAAATGCCTAGATTCAATATACCAATGACAGCAAAAATGTGAATAGCGATAATTATATGGCTTTACAACTTTTTTGTATTAATGATATAAGGGGAATTAAAGCAGGAACAAAATAATACGTAAGATCCTAAATAGATAGGATTTATAAAGTTTTGCATGATTCAGAGCTCTTTCAAATGATGAATCGATGTGACAGTATAAACATCGTGCTCGTGCCTTTGACTTGCTCCAAATAAACCGCTGCCAAGGCGAGCGGCACAGGCAAGCAACCACACAAAGTGAACCAACACAATTGCATGGTTTATACAAACTCGTGTTCATGCTATCTTGCGTAGACTCGCGGAAACTTACACGAAAGTGTTAACTCGGCAACAGAAGAAATTAAAAATGGAACAAAAAAAAGCTACAATAATTGAGCGAGAAGATTTGAAAAGAAAAGTGTAGCAAATGAAAAAAGGCATAAAAAAGCTAAGCTGTTGACTGAGTCAAGTTACTGATGAACAATTTAAAAATCTTCAATTATTTTTGTCCACCAAATATTGAAAGATTACTAATTTGTTTTAGTTCATATTAGTCATTTGACTTACCTTATTTTTGTGCTACTCATTTTTAATTATGCTTCATAAGATTACTAAATTAGTTATAATATTTTCAAATAAACATTCTTAAACATGTTTCTTTTTCTAATTTTTTGAGTTTTAACCAGATTTAATTATTTAGAATTAAAATCTAATTAAAACTTTAAATATCTTAACCATGCAAATAAAGTTTCTAAATCAGGGATAAATATGGCAAATTTCTCTGGAAAACCTGAAAATATCAGGGAATTTTTAAATCATTACCTGTGTCCACCCTGGTATCGAGCTAGAAGGAGACTGTTGAGAAATAAATTGTCACTTTTCCAAAATTTTCGTTTTTTCTTTTGTAGGCTAAATACTTATCGGACCGCCCTCGTATAAATAAAAAAACGACTGGGTACTATCCTAAATTATGACCAGGAGGCTGTCTTGTGCCCAATTTCTACTGGTAGGCAAGTTCCCACCTTCTGAGTTGTGAGGAGCTGCTGCTATTTGGGAGAACTCTGATAGCACAGACGATAAAACAAGAGTTTAAATTATTGGTGTCATGGTAGTTGGCATTGACAGCTACTGAGTGCTTTGGGTTTTGTGTGATTACCATTTGTCATGGCTATTTATTCTTATGGCTAGTGGATTGGTGGTCAAACCCATATCTGAAACTAGGCAGTGATTGCATGTCAGCTGGTATATAACAGGGGTGGTTTAGCAGATGGTGTGTCCTATGATGGGAAAGCTTCCACCAGTTACATGGTTGGTGGAAGTGGTGGAGGCGTGATGTATAGGGCACATCTTACAGCAAGGTCTCTTGCATGGAATAGATGAGAAATGCTATGCTCTTGGACTAGTCAGCTGATGTTAGGTAGCCTGCTAAAATCAGTTCTGGAGGGGAAGGGAGGATTTTCGTAAGAATAGATCTCATTTCTGGAAAGGTTTGCTGGAAATAATAACCCTGACAAAGGACCCTATTGATGGATTTGAGGCATTGGTAGTATTGTGTGACCAGAACTTGACTATGGTTGGTTTTTGGAGGTATAGGATGGTCGATGGGCTAAGCAGGTTGTACTGTGATCCACGAGAGCTGTTTGTGAACAAAAGCCAGAGGGTAGTTGCGGAGTGTCAGTGCTTGAGATGTTGTTTGAATACTGCGATAGAGAAAGTTGTGCTTGGAGTATATAAAACTAAGCTGAATGCCAAGACTGCTCGGGAGGTAACATTTGGTATGGTTTAGATGGCAACAATCAAAATGGAAATACTGTTGAAGGTTGATGGGTTTAATGTTAACTTGAGGAAATGATGTAGCCATTGGAGAGGAACAAATCCACATCCAAAAAAGTGGCTTGGATGTGAGAGTATGTGTATGTGAACCTCTAAGTGTTAAAGGCATTAAAATTGCTCACGAAATTTAGGTTACTTTCCCTATCAATTCAGATAAAAAAAATATCTATTCATCTGAGCCATATGAGGGGTCTGTGAGGGTCTTTCTTCAAAAATGTCTGTTCAGGGCAACCCATGAATAGGTTGGCATAAGAGGAGGAGGCCATGCAAGTGTAAATGACGGTTGCTGGCGGTGGATATTACATTTGAAAGCATAATTAATTGTTAAGCACCAGATGACTGTGTGTGTGTGTGTGTGTGTGTGTGTGTGTGTGTGTGTGTGTGTGTGTGTGTGTGTGGACGGACACTACATCAATCATTACCAAGAGGAAGTTTTGGAAGGTAGTGTTGTGGTCATATTAGAAAGGTGTAAGAGGAAGTGTGGTGTGTCCTTGATATGGGAAGGTAACTGACAGGGTATAGGTTGTAGGTATTGGTTAACCAAGGCAGAGGTGCATTGGAGATCTGTAAGCTGCAGCGATAGGATGTCCTGGAATGAGAGCCTTTGTATTTTAGGAAGGAGGTGGAGGGTGGCCACATGCATGGATTTTGAGGAGTAAGAAATTAAGTGTACTGTGGACTTGGAGGGGCTCATTGAACTGTACATATCCCTGTATTTTCTTGTCAACATCAGGTTTAGGATCTTGTGAGGTCGCAGTAGAGTTTGATAATTGACTGATGATGAAGGGCTTCAGCCACATAATCACTCTGATTCTTACTTGTTATGGTTGAGCACTTTTCCACAGGAAGGATGATCATGTTTGGCTTGTTGGAAAGTTGTTTCGTGGCATGGTGTAAGATTACTGGTGTTCACCAAGGATTTCAGGAACCTAGGTGAAGCCAAACTAGCAGATATGGAGCCATTGAAAATTTGGAGGGTATGGTTGTGATGAAGTGGTGGTTTAAATGTTTTTAAAGTTTTGAATTTCTGTAGTCTGAGTTCCAGGAAGTTCTGAGGCCCAGGTTCACAGACATGAGTGGCAAGGTGGTACTGCTAGTGGAGCGTTTGGCAGAATGAATGAGTCACGGACTAGGTTAGCATGGTCAAATGTAGGGTTATCTGAAAAGGTGAGGCGTTTAGAGAGTACAGAGTTGTGATATAGACAGCTGTGAAGAGGACAGGTTCACAAGTGACAAGCTATTTAGGCTTGGAAGTAGAGCTGAGAGCGAGGTGTGGGTTTTAAAGGGAGCGGTTAAAGTATGTTAATGAGTTGGACATTGGATGGTTTTGAGGAAAATGGGGGGGGGGGGGGGGGGAATGCCCCATTGCAAGATGGGACTTCAACAATGTGGACAACTGGAATTCACTGAGTGCTGTAAAATCTGCCGCATAAGTGGAATTACTTGCAAGGATGAAAGCATGAGTATTTTGTGAAGTGATACGAGATGTGTGGAATGTTGGTTTTCCAGATTATTGTACTGTTGTTAGAAAAGTTTCTATTTGGATTCCCTCCTTGTAGATGGTTTACTAAATTTATTTCAGTCATTATGCTAGTGATCTGCTTTGTAGAATCTTCATTTCTTTGGAAATGTAGGTTAGTCATTAGCTCTGTGATAAAGTTAGGTCCCAAGAAATCGATGAGAACTGCCACCACTATAGATGGTGCTTTGCTTCAGCTTTGAAGTATTTTAAGTGTACACTAGTTTTTAGTCTGATACACAGCAGATTTCTGTATATATATATTTTTTAAATCTGTTTTTGTTATTCTGTTGATTCTTATGCTAACTGGTGTGTGTGTGCACCATATTAGCCTGCCAAATATATTTTTAATATCTTTGTCTTTTTACAGGTGATGCAGGAGCATCTGCTATTAAAAATTTCTCTTTTTCTATTCAAGAAAATAAAACTGTTGCCACATCTTCTGCTTCAAAATTTTCTTTGTCATCTCGTTTTGGTACACCAAGTGCAAAAGGTAAGTTATGCTGACAGACAAAAGATGTAATCAACTTTTGTGTCTGTTATTCTTTTATTTATCCGTTAAAATTTATTCTCTTCTTAAAATTGGGTATTTGACTAATTCTTGAAAATGGTTTTAAATTGTTTATTGGTACACCTTATTCACCAAGTGAAGAGATTTTTTGACGGCAGTGCATTATTTTGCGTAAAATTCAAAGTTAAAATTTAAAGAATTTAAATGCCCGCCAAAACGCTCCTTCGCTGCCTGGTGCGTGTAACGACAGTCGTGACGTCACACGTCTGTAAATGCTGCCGCTGCGAATAGAACGTTTCCTATTACCCAAGTTTTCAACTATTTTTATTGTTTGTTGCTGGTTACTTCTTGTTATTAATGAAAGTTTGTTTTGCATATAAAATCGAAAACAATTTGTAAAAGCCTACAGCGAAAAAATATTGAAAGTAGATGCCTTATTTGTGGGGCTAGCTATAGAAACAACCACTTTTATTCTGTGGAGCTTAAAAATGTAACAACTTCAATTTGATATTGCGACAAAATCAATTACGATTTTCTGTGAAGCTCATTTACACCGCGATTTCATAGAGTTAAATGTAATACGTCGTTTAAGACTAGAATTATTAGGGTTAGGGTCCTAAGGTTCAATCCTAGCTTCGGAATATGTTCAATGTGTTTTCTTTTGTCTTTTCTTTGGATACTAGTTGCTGTTGGTTGCATTGCATAAACATTTTTTCCCGAAAATCCACGAAACATCAATTTAATTTTTCTGAAGGCTTCACAACTTTTTGGATAACAAGCGAATTACAACTGTTTGAAACAATCAAAGAAGATTTCAAAAAGGAAATTGGACGTTACTTGCACACCATAAACAGGTTTTTTATTTTATTTTTTTTAAAATATTACTTACACATTGAAAGTAAATACCACCTAATAGACGCAGTTATGTCAGGAAGGTAACCTGCAGTTATATCGTCACGTAAAAATTCCAACGAAAAGGACACAATCCGTTCCAGAACTGTTGCAAGAATAGCATGAAATTAAGTATTCCATTATTCGCCGCCGTGCACGTGTATTTTTTGCATGATATTCTCTCTCTGGTAAGTTTAAAAATTAAAAGTTTTCATGTATGGTAGCAATTTGTTTCAAACGCTTGTATGACGCTTGGCAACTATTATGAATTCTTCGAATAAAAACATAGTAGTGCAAAAAAACAGCAAATAAAAACTGAAAAAATGCACTCAAAAAATATTATCCCAGCCAAGGTTCGAACGTAGGACATTCTGAATTCCATTACCACTCTTCAATCACACAGCTATCAGGACACTACTTCTTAATTGCTTCTCTTTGTTAATAGCTAACACTTCACAGTTTCTTCATGTGAGATGAAGTGAAACGAGGTAGGTAAATGAATAAACAAACCAATTCAGTTTTATTGACAAAAAAATATGATTTATCTATAAGCCTTAATCAGCAATTAAGAAAAATGGTCCACAACACCCAATTGTTCCAAGCGTAGGGAGTGAGCGGTTAACGCTCTGGCCTCGCATCCGGGAGGACGCTGCATAGTGTGATATTTTTTAAATCTAGAGGGACAAAAGTCAGTTTTTATAATAGTGTACACAGGCAAAATAGTTATTTATATTCAAAGAAGATAAACCATATTACTCGGAACAAAGGTTTATTTTACACGAATTCACTCCTAACAATAGAAAAAATAGTTTTAACAATGGGCTTCTGGTGATTCACCGATCAAGCGCTCCAGTCAGCCGCGTCATTTGACTGAGCTTGGTCGATGATTACACTGTGTTTCTGTGTGTTAGTAGTGACTTGTATGTTTGTGTTGCTTTTGGCGATCCTCAAGGTAAGTTTACGCATGCTTTTTCCGTGATACATTAGCATCATTAAAAAAGAGCGAGATTATTTTTAATTAAAAAAAACTATTGGGACAGTTTCATGCTGAATTTTAGTTCATTATACCACATTATATCGGTCTCTTGCTACATTTATTTGAAAGAGCTGCTTATTAGCTACAAGAAATACCTTCATTTGTTTGCGCATATTTGCGACACCCATACAACTTTTCTTTATTTTCACTGCACAAATTTCGCATACAGAATTTTTCGACGTATGGTTTGCTAACGCGAAACAATTAATCTCTAACTTTCAATTTAAATATAAATGAGTCTCAATTTGAAGCTGTTACATTTATAAGCTCAGCAGAATAAAAGTCAGGGGTTTTTTCTATAGCCAGCCCCACAAATAAGGTGTCTATTTTCGATATTTTTCCGCTGTAGGCTTTTACAAATTGTTTTCGATTTTGTATTCAAATTGAAATTTCATTATTAACAAGAAATGACCAGCAACAAACAATAAAAATAGTTGAAAACTTGGATAATAGGAAACGCTCCTTTGCCAGCCACAGCGTTTACAGACGTGTTACACCACTCAAGCGACCACCAATCCTAGAGCGTTTTCTGTCCTGTGACCACAGGTAAGAAAAGTATCATTTTTATTTCGCTTTTTTATTAAAAATAATCCACTTTTATCTTCAAAATTGAAAAAATTAGCTTCCTGAAGCATTAATCTACGAGAATGAGTTCAATTTATAATATTTTTTTTAATACTGTCAAATTGCTTGTGTGTGCTTTGTGTGGTCATTGGCTGCTTTTCATAGATAAATTCGACCGAAACTGATAATACATACATAAGTACATCCAAGCAATAAATAATATGTATACAGTTAAATAATAGTGTTGGTTAAAATGTCATTAGGCATTAAAAATAAAGAATGGAAAATAAGCTGGTACTCGTGATGGATAAAGGCAGGAGGCCTTTGATGTACCCACAAATGTGAACCCACTTTGCAATAATGCAATTTAAACTTTAATTATGGTAGAGTAGGCCAAATGGCAAGGGGATTAAATGTATTCATGTCTTGTAGAGTGATTAAACCAAATTATTGTAAAGTGTGTTCATGTTTGTCTGTTCGCTGTAGCCCTTCTGCCTTCATCTGTCCCGAGTGCCAAATTTACTTTCCCTGTATTCCTTACAGGTATCCAGTATTAGTTACGAAATTTAATATCTTATTTTTAGCTTGGTTTCTATTGCTCCAAATTATGTGGATGTGTGTGTCACTGGATCTAAAGTTACAATAGTACTAAGGATGGAATTGAATCATTTAAGTTCTCATAAAAATATTTTGTAATGTTTTATACGGTAACAGTTGGTAAGATCAAGAGTGACTAATTATATATATAAAAGGGGTAATGAACCACCACTTACCTTAGATGATGGTTTCATGGGATGAACGCATAAATAAGCATAAAACACAGGAAAAACAATGAATATTTCGAGACTTGGCTCTTTGTCAACAGGAGAAAATCGAGGAGGGAGGGAGGTGTGAGAGACTGTTTCACAGAATGACCGTTAATCAGGAACATGGTGGGGGCAAATTCAAACAGAGGATAGGGAGAGGGGGATGGTGAATTGGAGCTAGTACCTGAGCAATGCAAGATGTTGCAAAAAGTGCAGAAAAATACATTAAAATGTTCGTAACATAAAAAGTAAATAAGTAAACAAAATAAAATTGAAAAAATTTAATGATAATAATAAAAGAATCTATGTAGTTAAACATCACCTCTGGTATGTGGTGGTTCAATATACTGTAGACAGTGGACATGGAAGCAAGTAGAGGATAGAGGGAAGGAAAAGTACTAACTGGGTATTATCTCAAATTGAGACCAGGTGGTTGCCTTGTGCCTAGTTTGTATTTGTAGGCAAGTTCCCACTTTCTGAGTTCAGAGGAGTTACTGCTGTTTGGGAGGACTCTTATAGCACGGACCATGAAACGAATTGAAATTATTAGTGTCATGCGAGATGGCATGGATAGCTACTGGAAGTTTTGGATTTCGAGTGAAAACTGTCTGACAGTGGCCATTCATTCTAATGGCTAATGGATTGGTAGTCAAACCTAAGTAGGAAGCCAGGCAGTGTTTGCAGGTTAGCTGGTATATTACGTGGGGGGGTTTCACAGGTGGCGTGTCCTATGATAGGAATGCTCTCGCCAGTGATCGGGTTGGTGAAAGTGGTGGAGGCATGGTGAATGTCGCACATCTTACAGCGAGTTTATTGCATGGGAAGGACGTTTGGGCCTGTGTGATGGGACGAGGAGGACTGTGTGTGTTTGTCCTTCCATCAGATTGAGATGAATTTTGAGTTTTTCTGTATGTCCATGAATGTTCCGTCCCAATTGCAAGTACGGGAAATGTTTTATCACACAATATACTGATTCCCCACATATTGATCTCATCTCAAAAATTCAATATTCCAATGAAAGATTACAAAAGACTAATTTTATTTGTTTGCTTACTTATTACGGATTAAAAACTTATGAATAACAAATAGGTCTAATGTAAATGAAATAACTAACAAAGCATTTGTATTTGAAGAGTCTGAAGATGTTGATTTTGAGCTAAGAAGAAGATTTTTTATCTGTCCATTTCATATTCTGTCTAATCTCCTAATCACATCTATTATATAATTTCCTAAGTTCATTCTTTCGCTCATCTCGATAGCTATTGGCTGGAGAGCGGTGTCACGTGTCAGCCTTCACTCGCAAATCAACAGCAACCAGAGATATCATTGTCTGATGTCCACAATTTAATAGCTAAGCCACTACTACCAAATTAATAGCCATAATACATTTATTATGTTTGCTTTTCATAACATTTCATCATTAAAAAAATATTGATAAATTTTACGGCTGAAAAAACATGGAGCTGTTTTTCAGTAGAATGTTATACATTACGATTTATTTGCTTTTTAGGTACTATACTGACAACTTTCGTTAATGATCTTTTTCAAGTTTGCCGTACATGAGTTATTAGGTTATTTAAAGTGGACACCAGACCAGATGTTACTGAATCAAGTATTCTGGCAATTCATTTCTTCGGAGTTACTCAACAGTATGGAATGTGTATTAAGTTCTCTGGCCGTTACAGATTCTGTGACCAATTATTACATTATGGGTATTTGCCCCCCCTCTCAGTAAAAAAACATGATGCTTTCGAAGCAAACTGGATTTTTAATTTTGCAGAGTGAACTTAGTTTCAAATACAAGTCAGGTTTGTATTTAAGCAAGTTCAGGTCTACAATCTTTGAAACAGTTATATGGTAGTACGATCTTACCTGTCCATGTTTAATATCTATGTTTATTAATACTTCTGAGTTCAAGCTCAAGAAGGGTGAAACACAAGTTCCTATTTGGTCAGATCAGGTCAACCTGTTATAATCATGGCCCTGAAAACTGGAAGTATTCTAGACCCGTGACGATGCGCCAAATAAATAAACCCGTCATGGGCTTGCACTAGTTATGTATAATTTCTATGCATTGTATACATTATCCAGGTATAGAATGTAATGGTTAACCATAACTAAATATTACATTGTCTTGAAGAATCCAGTATATGTAGTATTTGCTGGCAAATGTGTGACACACTAAGTGAAGTTGATTGGGAATTTGTAATTATGATCATATAGGATTTCTTTTATAATCGAATTAATGATGCGACCCAAATGAAAAGCGACTGGTCAGTTGGCAGCTGAAGCAAAAAGGAAAAAGACATCAGAAGCTTCAGAAAGAAACCAATGGGAACTAAGGTTTAAATGTAATTGCTGCTTCGAAGCATCATTTTGGAAACAAAGGATTAGCATTAAGGAAAATAGATAATGAGGAAATAATATTACCATCAGATATAGATTCAAATTTAGTAAAGTTTGAGATATATCATAGATCGGTAGCACTCATATTTGGAGATAATCGACATCAAAGTTTTTAGCTGACTTTCCACTTATAGTTAGTCAATTTTCACTATCAAATACATTTGGGATCTAGATGTGTTATATGTCAAAAGTTGAGGAAATTTTTATAGAATATTTTGATAACAGAATCATTTCACAGACTAATGAATTGTAGGAATTTGACAGATTAAAGCTTTTACAACTTTAACTTGAAATCCACAAATCCTAGGAGAAAACTTCTCATAACTAAAATTGAAATTTAAAATATGCTTCACAGCATATCAAAATTTCTGAATGACCGGAATAAAAATAAGGTTTCCCTTTGTCAAATCAAGTGTCTGCTGAGTCAGCTGGCCCAATATGAATATAAGGAACCACCGCTAGCCTAGGTGAGGGGCAGTAATTCGGCAGAAATTGAACCGAGAGGATGGCGTGTTGGTCAGGTCACGGAGATATAGAAAATTTTAGTAGTGACACATCAGTGGTGCGGGCTCAATCGTCCTTCGAGATAAACTTTTTTCACATCTAGGGGTTAGGAGGAAATTGCTTACTGTGAGAGGATGGTTTAACCTGTAATCATTTATTTCTGATAGAAGTCTGATGATTTCTATTAGGCCTATGCTGGTACTGAGTTTGTTAGAACTTTTGCAAAATATATAATTTGGAATTAATCAGGAAGTCTGAAGTTGTAAATTTGAGAACATACCTTTATCCCTTGAGGTAATTACGAGGGATTGGCGACTGTAAACAGAATCAATTAAGGGCACGATCATAGTTAAGACAGCTGCTGTAAGCTACAACCCCAGTCAGCAGAATGTCGTACAAATATCCGATTTTATTTTGCAAGAAGATGGATATTATTTCAACATCAATTTGAGAAATCCACAGACAGGTGAGGAAACGGGTAAGAAAGTCAGTGCTATCAATTATTACTCACTCCAATTGATGATCTGTGACACTGGAAATCTTATCTTGAAATGTTGACAACTGTTCCATCAATACATTGTTGATATGTATGCGAAATTGAAAACCGAATGACTCCTCTACATTAAATCAAATCGAAGCAGGTTGCATTCTGAGGATTACATAGATTTACATTAAGCAGTTGTTAACAATGTCAATGTGAATCCCAATGAATTGGGAAAATGATGTTATGCAGGTAGTCCACGGTGCATGCACGAATACGCACAACACGCATTAACATATGTTCACTTACATGACTGCCCAGATTAATTACATTCACATGTAATCCTATGTTTGATAAAATAACGGAGTTTTTGTTAACTGGACAGTCATCATCGGATTGTCATGATATTTGGGTGCGGGTGTTCAAACAAAAATTATTGTTTTTGTATGGATTTCATTGTCAGATGTCATTTTATTGTGTATTCTTCTGAATGGTAAAAAAAATATCACCACATGCACACATTTTGATTTAGTTGATTGAAAAAATTGCACTCGTTCAAATTGATCAAGTCATCTCGGCAAAAATACCATATGTTGGAATTGATGAAACTAAGGAAAATGGAAGCGGCCTCTAGGCGATATAAATAATAAAGGAAAGGGAAATCAACCCACCACATACGAAAGTGGACGGCCGCGACAAGAGGGAACTTTTATGCTGACAAACAAACACACAATAGAAAATATTTCGACATCTGCCTTCTTCAGTGGTAGAAAAACAGGCCATTAGGCTCCGTACGTGTGTACACAACGAATGTCACCCAATGACTAACAGGCTAGTGGGGGAACAGCTGAGGAGCAGGCTATCAATATATCGGCAATGTCTGAGATAATATACTTGAGGCGATGGTAAAATGAACATATGTAGCAAGATACTGACGTGAAAAGTTATATCTATTAAAAAAAAAAAAAGTGATGGGTTAAGTGGTTGGAATTAAACGTAGGTTAAGTCAAGTGGGTGTCTGGTATCCAGGATATACTGGTACGCTAGTTCCCATCTCGAGAGTTTTGCTGCAGTAGTGCTGCCGGGGAATGCTCCGACTGCTCTCACGGTAAAACAGTCGTTGAAATTGTTGGATTATTTGTCAGCATAAGTGTTCCCTCTCATCTTGGCCGTCCACTTTGGTATGTGGTGGGTTGATTTCCCTTTCCTTTGTTATTTATATGTTTAAATTGATGGAGACTTATTTCAAATAGTCTCCAAAAACATGATTCATGGTCCATGCGACTTATTCAGCAATTCACCATGCATGTCCGATGGGAAAAGCACAAAGTGATACTCAGAGACTTACTTACCGAGACTAGATATCCACTTTTTCAGTGATCTACTGAAGATGGCGGGAAATCAATCACTTTTAAAGTTCGAAACATTCATGTTGAAGTGGATAATCATTACTCTCGAAAACATACAAAGCACACATCAATGTCAAATATTTTAGTTAGGTGAAATTGATCAAGTATATCCATACTATTATAAATCTGCAAGTGGAGCTGCATATATTTGAGTTTCAAATGCTATCACGTAAAAACTGCATCATCAATTCTGATGGTGTTTTCAATTTATGAGGTTTACAGTCCAGATTAATATCTGGGAACATAGTTTTGATTTATATGGACCGAGAAATGGAGCAAGAAATTAAAATAATTTCGGGATGGAACATGCATTCATCACAGATAATTTTGTATTTGAGATAAGCACTCATTTCAAGAGGAACTGACAAAATATGTATTTTTGACTTCCATTATTTAGTTTTAAGTGTTCTTGAATGTAACACATACAAATAAATGGAATACGTAAATCAAATATAATAAGCATAATTGATTTTTAGTTTACTGTAAAAACCTTTGCACTTGAAGAGGTACTGACTTGAGATGCCATTCTGGTCCAGGCTGCATTTCAACCTAACGACAAACTTGACTTCTGTCACATGTGCTTTAATACATTCACTGTTTTGTTATTGAATCTTGGCCTGCTGGAGGTACTTATATGCGACTAAATAATGACATCAATAATACAGCTTTATTGAAAGCAAAGAGAAATTAAAATAATTCATATCCTGCTGCTACATTGCATTAATTATAAAACTAAATCCATATTGTTTCTTATGTTTCAACAAAGTTTATCAACTGCTATCATGGTTCAGGCGTACATCAGCCGAACCACAACCTCAGATAATATTGACGTTAGAAAATCATAGCTTCAGTCAAACGTGCATTAATACATACACTGTATCATGAACAAATAATGACATTTTGGAATTATTTATTTGTGGCTGAAATAATGGCATTAGTAATACGATGATTTGAAAGCGAAGCAAATTATAAATAATTCTGAACGTTGGATGCCGCGCACGATTAGTTTTAATCCACGTAAATTTATATTTTATAGAAAAAATAACTGATCGCACTAACATATTGCCAAAATAAAACCAATATCTTAACAGCAAAGGGAAAAAAAAATTCAGAAAATTAAATTGTGATTGGGAATAACTGGATGAAGGTAGGAGGGTGAAGAGACTGCTGGGAATATACAGGGCATATGTTGGTGATGGGCATGGTGGGATATTGGTCAAATAATGCAAGTAAGAGTGCATGTAAGGGGAAAAACAACCATGACCACAAGTTGGCACTCAATTTCATGCATAATGGAGGAGGAAATTTTTCTTTTGTTGATAAGGGTGTCGGGGATTGGAGCAAATTACCAAGTGAAGTAATGAGCAAGTAATGTACCAAAAATGCTTAAGAAATTTAAAATTAAAATATGTAAATCAGAAAATTAAATGGGGGAGGGATTTAACACACCAATTATAAAATAAAATGTAAAAAATAAATAAATAAAAAGGGGTAATTAGATGACTGGGAGAATTGACAGCGGAGTATTAGCTCCAATGCAATTAAATTAACAATGACAATATATCATGAAGTCCTCTGTATCAGCATTTAAAAATGGCACACAGAGGCATTACAGTGAACAACCTACTAAGTAAGGTAAAGGTAACATTTGATTTCTTGTAATCATTGTTGCACCTACTTACATCACAAAAATAAAATGCTTTCTAAACAATTTTTTTTCTTCTCACAATAATTATCTGTACGAATTAGTACAGTTAATTTTTCAGATAGCTTTTCTACTACTTCATAAATTGTATAACAGTAAAATATGAATGAAACAAAACTCTCAGACATCAGTATGAAAACCGAATCTAAGGCAATAACTAAACAAAGGATAAATTTTCGAAGACATTTAGAAATCGCTACGTTAATATTTGGTAATAGAATAAAACTTGTAACGAATTTTTACACATACCAAAGCACACGCGCGTGAAGCAGGGGGCAAATGCTAGTTAGATTATAGGAGGAGGATCAGAATTACTGCCGATCCTTCGAAGATCTTATTTTTGCAAGTTGCTATCGAAATAGCACCAAGAAATAAATCAAGTTAGAATAAAGAAAATATGTCAAACTGTTATCATTCTTGACCTTAGGGAATGGCTTAAATTTTAAATCGGTTGTCTACTGTGAATATTACTAAGATTGTGTTGGTCCTCTTTGGCTAATAGGTTCGCAGAATTTGTTGGAACGATTGTCCATTTGCAGTAGGTCTTCCCACATCCTAGAAGACTTCTGCCATTATCTTTTACAGGAGAGTTAGTGTGTGATTTACATCGCTGTCACTCATCTTGTCACATCCACACAAAGGGGATGTTAGGTGCATTCTATACAGATGTTTGAAGAAATTATTGTGGTTAAATTTTAACCATGCTACAGGGTTCTTACGGGCCTTAAAAAGCCTTAAGAAGGCCTTAATTTTCATTTTCATTTTTAAGGGCCCTTAAAAGGCCCTAAAATTTGCTGAAAAGCCTTAAAATCTTTGAAAAAGCCTGATATTTTTAACACCGAGATACGGTGTAGTAAATTTCACTATCCCGGCGACGCGCCGATCGGCAGATTTCTCTCTGGCTCGACCTTGACCAAGTAGTAGTCTTTGCACAGATCCTCTCTTATGTAGTTCTGCTTCGTACATGCCTGCGTCTTACATTTCTTGGCAATTTCTAACAAGTTTCTTATGTATATATTGTTTTATTGCTTCAAGCCCATTCAGCTCATTTAATCCACATGATGAGCATCCACGGTTAGATATATTTTTAGAGAAGTATCTAGGCAAAGAAGATTATAACAGAGTACACAAAGTAATAAAAATATTGTTGCTGTTATCACATGGACAAGCTGATGTTGAACTAGGCTTCTCTGTGAACAAGCAGTTGGAAGTTGAAAATGTAAAAGAAGAGTCTTTTGTGGCTCAAAGATTAGTCAGTCAACATTTCAAAAACAGCAAAAATAAGTTGTTAAAAACTAAGGAGTTAAGGATGTATGCAGCTATGGCTCGTCAAAAATATATTGCGTGCCTGGAAGAGAAAAAAAAAATGCAAAGAATACAGGGATTCAGGGAGTGAAACGCAAATCTATTTTAGATGATTTGGAAGATTTGAAGTGTAAAAAGGCACACCTAGTAACTGCAATTAAAGATCTTGAAGATAATGCTGATAAACTAGCAGATAAAGCTGAGGTTATAGGGGATGTTAAGTACATCACACAGTCCAATAGTTTTCGACAAACCGCTAAAGTTAAAAAAGCTGAATTTGAGGATGTTGAAAGTAAAATTAAGGCTCTATTGAAAGATTTAAAAGAGAATTGACCTTTGTTTTTAAACAATGTGAAAATAAAAAAAATATCATTAAAAAAGTGTATATTTTTTTATTTATTTAACCTGCATACATTTTAATGGCTCTTACCAGAATGTTTTATGTTTACCCTTATAACATGATGTAGCTCATCTGGAAAGTAAACTTTACTCATATAAGAAAATATTTGATCAAATATGCCCAATAGGAACTACTGCTGTAACTCAAAAGATGTTGAAAAAGTTCTATTTAACCTGTTTCTTAAACCTATGGAAAATTTTTCATCTTTAAAGGTTCTTTTACATGTAGCTTTCAAAAAAAAGGGGGGGGGTGAGTCTTCCTCATTCAACATTATACCTGAAATCTGATAAGTAATTGACCTGACAATTTGGCAGTCCTTTCTCTGATGTAACTGCTAATGTGCTATAATGTATAAAAACAAATTAAGTTAAATTATGTATTTATATGTTAGTAATTCTTATTACTAAGGTGGTTCTATTTCTTTTTGCCCTTGTGTCAGTTTTCCGGGGTATAGTAGTTTTTATATTTTATGTTTATTATATGAAAAGGGAAAAAGTTTCAATATTCACTGTATTGTGTGAAAACAAAAGTAAATTTATTAGAAATTTATTTTTTATTAATTTATAAACTCAAAGATTATTTCATCATAATCTTAACATGAATATTTTAATTTCTTTGCTGTAAGTTGCATATTATTTTTTTTCATAACATTTTAATATACGTTAAATATAGCCTTAAAAAGTATGAAAAATTGCCTTAAAAAGGCCTTAAAACGCCTTAATTTTTCTTTTGCTAAAAGAGTAAGAACCCTGTGCTATGATACTCTTTTTTTTTTTTTTTGTGACATGCTGTCTTTAGTGCCATCGCTTAGCCAGTATTGCTGGATGTAGACGTCTGTAGTGTCTACCTTTTAGTTTCTATCAGTTTTTCCCATTTATTTCTCCATTCGTTAACTGTAGAGGCCCTAATTGTAGATATATCTATTGCTGAGATTAGTGGACAGTATAATCATGATTTTATTGCCATTTTGGCCGATTTGTCTTGATAATTGATTCCCTCTTAGGCCAGTGTGCACTTTATTTCAAATTAGCTGCTCCTGTTAGGCTCTATGGTTACGTTGTACCAATTACATAATTTTGTGTCCTAGGATGATTTTACCATATCAAGTAGAGAGTGAATGGAGTCAAAGGATAAAAATTTTATTTAGAGGTTTATCTCATACATATTGTAAGGTTTTTAAGATTATTATTATTGTTATTAAGATTGTTATTATTATTAATTTGTGATGGAGCTAACGCTCTGGTGGATATTCCCCCCGTAATCCATTTACCCCTTTTTTATATACATATTTTTTTTATAATTGGAATGTTAAATTCCTCCGCCATTTACTATTATGATTTACAAATTTTAATTCTAAATTCCTTAAACATTCTTGGAAAGTCCTTCATCACTACACTTGGCGATTTGTTTCAATCCCTGACACACTTACCAACAAAATAAAATTTTCCCGGCATGAAATAGAGTGCAAGCTTGTGGTCATGGTCGCCTTTTTCCTTGCGTGCACTAATCTTAATTCCTTGACCAATATACCTCCAAGCCCCATTACCAACATATGCCTTGTTCATTCCCAGCACTCTCTTCGCCCTCCTCCTCTCCTTCAATGAGTCCCTACCCAACTCCCTTATCATATCACTTACTGACTGGGTCCTGCAATAATTTCCACAAACAAATATAGCTGCTCTTCTTTGCACACCTTCCAAATCCTGTATTTGATAACCAAAATATGGGTCCCAAACTACACCACCATTTTCAACCACGGTCTGACCAAAGTTTCGCAATCCAACTCCCTGACTTCTCATCACCCTCATCTCTCCAGTAGGGATTGCAATCCAGCAAAGCGGGAACCCCCAATCCTGCAGGATCCTGCATCATTAGACAGTCTGGCGGATCCCGCACAAAATTAAGCGGATCCGCAATCCACAAAATCCGGCGGAAACGCGTGTCAGTCTGCGTGACTCGCTGCCCCACTCGGTCTCTTTCGGATATTTTCCACTCTTTGCCTGTACCCTTCCAGTTGGCATTTGACTCGTGTGAACAAGCGTTTGTTTATGTCAACCTTTGTCATGCGTAAGTAAATAAATACACTTTTACATATTCATCAAAACTTGCGTTTGTTTCGAGTACACATTTCTGTAATTTGAGTTACGGTACGTATTTAGTATGATTTTCTAACGATATAATTATTTTTTAAGTGTCGCACACGTTATCAGAATTACGCGGTTACAGCTTTTTATTAATGGTTTCATTATTCCCATGTTCTGTATTTGCAGATAAAGTAATTGTGACATTTTCCTAATTTGCGGTTGAAAATTTGATTATTCGTTGATACGAAACTAATGTTATTCTAATTTGAACGATCGCGTACCTATTTATTTAACAGCTATCAAAAGGAAATTGTATATCCTTTGACTTATTGTTGTTTTGGCCACTGCCTCAATGCGTTTCTTTGACGAAAGCCGCCTGCTTACATGTGCCGTTCAGGTTTTCGATCAATCCATCTTCTCCTTGTTATTGTTTCGACTAAAGGTAAAAAAAAAGTTATAATGAAATTTTCACGGGTATATCGACGAATTGTGTTGTAGGAACAACATACTTAGACGGCTGCCTCCGCCTTCTTCCTCACATGGGTTTGCAATGAAATCCGGAGATACAACCTATGAGGACTTCACTGCAATCATTCGCCGAGATAGTCTACTTTCTTACTAAAAAATAATAATTTCCACTCTAAAAACGTTGTTACTCCACATAAGTAAATCTGAAATACTTGACAGTTTACGTGTTGGTGAGTAGTTTCTTTTAATAACATTGAATCAACTGTAATATCAATCAAGGAATCGGGAGATATAATAATGAATCATGCAAAAAAAAGGCCAAGTCTCGTGCTTGTGTAGTGACAAAAAGTTATGAGATCTTGCTCTGAGCCAAATCTACAGTTTACAGAGTATATTCACTTCACTTTGTGAAATGGAATGCTTTTCTCGGTGTTATGGAAAGTTTATTTATAATTAAAAAAAAAAAAACTCTGGTAACTTGGCCACTAAGCAAACAAAATTTTTAAACTTATGTGATGTATTGTAAGGCACATAATATGACCCAAGACTCAGTATTTTCAATTTTTATTATTTATTTAAAAATTGGTTTAGATTAAAAAACAAAAATGTAAAACTTCGAAATACACTTAAGACTCGCTAAAAAGTTTTAATGTCGTTTTACCAATCAAAATATTGTTAATTTTTATTATTTAACATTACAAATTATTTATTAATTTAATTATTATTTAATTTATTAACATTTTAAGTAACTATGTTTTAAATATATGCGTTAAAGAACTGTTTGTACCAATGACGCACGGATCCCGCAGAAAACACTGCGGGATTGCAATCCTTATTCTCTAGTAAATGAAGGATTTTGTAACCTTTTCCTACCACCTGCCCAAAGTGCTCTGCCCAATTGAGTTTGTTATCGAACGTTATGCCGAGATATTTACTCTTCAAGCTTTCAACAAGCAATTCTGACACCACCCTACAATCGTAATTAACCCTTTTTTATCTGTTTACCTAATAAGCTGACTTTTCTTGAAACATTCCATGCTGACCCACCCATTTAATTATTCTATCCAGGTCACCCTGCAGCTGTTCAATCTTCACCTGTTTTGATCCTATTGTATACCATTATATCATCTGCAAAATACCTAAACTCTGACCATAATCAATCAACACAGTCATTCATTAGAATTATGAACAGCAATGGTTCCAATACACTAGCCTGTGACACTCCCAAATTTAATTCCCCCTCTTTTGATACTGTATTTCCTACTCTAACACTTTGCTTTCTGGAATTTAAGAATTCCTGTACCCAACAAGTAACTTTTTCATTAAATCCAATACATTTCAGTTTATTTAAAACCATTTTATGGCTCACCCTGTCAAACACCTTAGAAAGATATAGTGCCACACTATCAACTTGGCCTCCCTTGTCCAATTCATCTGAAATATCTTGCATATAGCCCACCATCTGGGATTCACATGAATATCCTTGCCTAAAGCAATGTTATCAATCTGAAAACCAGTTTCTTTCCTCACAGACATTTCTGATATAGTTGCATATCAGTCTCACTGACGTAAAACTAATTGGCCTGTAATTTTCAACCCTATTTGTAACCCCTTTTTTATGAACTGGTACTACTACTATCTCTCTTTTCCAATTCTCTGGTAAGCTGCAAGACTTCAAACTCATTTTAAATAAAATTTCAAGGTAAGCTAGAGTGTCGTATCCGCAATCTTTAATAAATCTGTAGTAATATTATCTACACCAGCTCCTTTACATTATTTTTGCTTTCTGAGTTCCTTCATAATTTCCTGGGAATTTATTTCAAATTTTGTGGTTTACTCATTTATACTTTTAGGGAGACTCTCCTCTGATACATTCCCTCCCGCCACAGGATGATTGTCCCTAGTTGTATCACTAAATCAGTCACTCAGTATGTCTGCATTTTTAAAATTCTCAGCGACTTCAACTCCATTCCTATCTACAATACTCTGAATACCTTCCGTTCCCCTCAGTTTTCTAATATAGCCCTAGGAATTTCTAGATCCATTGTTCAGTGGTCCTCCTGCACCAATATCTCCTTAAACTCCTCCCATTTTTCCTCCACTGTACTTGTGCAATCCTTCCATTTACTGATTCTTTCCATGAAATATCTCTTCAGTTCTAAACTCTGCATTTATGTAGTTATACCTTTTTCCACCTTCTATTTTGGCCACTGGTTAACTGAATCCTCTAATATCCATCAGTACCAACCACACAGTGATCACCTATTCCTTGTTACTTGATACTCTACATAATTTTCATCGGGTTTTCTTAGAAAGATATCCAATATGTTTGGTCCCCTCGTATTTTGCTCTACCACTTGGGTAAAACCTACTGCCCTTATTAAGGTATTTGCAAATTTGTTCCCTAGTGTTATTTATGTTATTTTCCACCCAATTGACACCTGGTAAATTAAAATCCCCTCCAATAATAACGATTCTATGCTCACCTTTTAACAGTGAATGTGAATTTAGTTCATCTCCAAGAATCTAATTATCCACTATGGTAAGCAGCCAATAACCTGATTTTTTTTTTTATCACCCCAAAAATCTACCCCTAGTAACTCATGGCCATTATGAACGCTAGATAATTATAGTAATTTTTGCCATCCAGTATGAATACACCTCCACCAATTGCTCCCCTGTCTCTGCGGTACACTCTGTAACTTTCAGGGAAAACCTCATTGTCTAGTACTCCTTCTTTTAACCAAGACTCTATCCATATAATCACTTGTGGTTCATGTATCTCTATTAAGTTTGCAAATTCTATTGCTTTGTTCATTATACTTCAATTGACCAATAACACGCTTATTTTTGACTAGGTGATATTCTCAGTGTTAACCTTTATCCTTCCTGTTGTACCCATTTCAGTTATTATTTCAATAGCTTCATCTGTTTCTTCAGCATTTGTATTTGTCCCATAGAGCATCTACAACCAGGATCCCTATGATCACTTATTTTTATCCCCTCGCCATCAGCCCCTATCTAAGAAAGAGTCCTGACCCTATCAAAAGTGGAAGTAGGCTCCCTTACAGTTTTAGCTAACAACTCTGAAGATGGAATCTATGTTCTTGCATCGCAACACCTGCTTCAGTCTTGGAGTGATCTGTGTAGATGTGACATGAATCATTTTTCTAAGTCAATCTGATCAAGTAGCAAAGTTCTATTCTGGTTAAAGTTTTCCCTGAATGTGCAACACAGTTTTAGGTTTCGTGATCATTGTCGTAACCAGCTTTGAAGCACGGAAGTTATGTTCTTGTGTATACCATTTTTTCGGTATATGTGGTTCAAAATATGCCATAGCTAATGGAGGTGTCCGTTTGTGGTGCCAATAGTGGACTGATTACTAGTTTCTTTCTAAAGTTTATATAGATTTCATCAAAGTACTTTTAGACATTTGTAAATACATAAAAAAAAAAATTGTGCTCGGTTATTGCCATTGTATTTCCAGTGGTGGCTCCAGTGACTACTATACCCTGTTCACTCCGATTTCGCAGTCCATGGTATTGTTCCACTTGCCACGCTCCTCACCTCACCACCTGCTCCATTCCTACTGCTACAAACTAAACGCTGTGTCCAAATTGGTGAGAGGAAATTTCCCCTTTGCATATAGGGGTAAGGGCAACAGAGTGAGAATATAGCAGACTGACCTTGAGCCACGTATGTTAGCTGAACACACTATAAGCGGGCATTTTTTTGGGTGTTGAAAGCCTCATTAATGTGTGATTTGAAGTCTGGGATATGGTTTTTGCTGTGCATCCAGATCATAAGTATATCATCTACATGTCTCAACCACATAATGGGTTCAAATGGGAAATTGTTCAGGAATGATATGAACCTATAGTGGAAACCACCTCGCAAGATTTCATTATCCTCCACAATAGCCATTCTATCAACTTCACACACACACACTATGTTCTTCCATGTTGATATTGCCATGTAGTACTATAACCTTCAACCCTCTGTTCACATCAGTCGTATTAACTCATAGTAGGATCTATACTTAAACAGTTGTCATTCTTTCCATACAGCTTTGCCATCCTGATAAGAAGTACTTCTTCATCCCAAATCCTGTCAGAAGCCCTCATTTCTGCTGCCGCCCACCCCTCAAACTCCTCTTGTCTTCTATAAAGCAACTAAAGTCCCTTCTTTGTCAGCCAGTCCTCTCCTGATCTTATTTCTAGACTCTGTGATATGGGCATGACTTCCTGTATACGTTACCTGAAATCTCCCCAAAATCCTATTCCTGCACATGTTTCAGCAGACTACCCAATCTGAAGAACATCTTAGTCCACAAATAGTCCCTTTCAGACTCTCCCAATCCAATGTGTGCATCCTTTTCGTGCAACAGGCCTTGCTGCAAAATATGAAGCATGCTTCTGGCCACCACAGCCTATTCCTATTTAATGACAGGATAAATATTTCCCATCATTATACATGCTACATGCACCACTACAAACCTCGTATACCAACTAGCATGCCTTCACTTCATGCACTTCACTGCACTGCACTGCAACGAACCAGCTTTGTCAGAATGCATGGCCAATCATACAGTCTATACATGCAACCTAAACTATCTTATGCAGCCCATTCCAGTTCCTTCAACTCTAACAACCAAAAAAACTCTTGGAGTGACATTTTGACATGGCAGGATGCCCGAGAATGTTTTACTAGTTAGCTTTTATTAATTTAAACTGTGTAAAAGGCTTCAAACCTAAAAAAAAAAAAAAACTACCTACTGCTTCTGCACTCCATGAGTGGGAATGAGCTTACAAATATACCAGACACTTGGCATCAACCTTTGATAATATCTTACCATTAAGTCCATCAGTTATTATTTATTTGTTTTTTGTTTGTTTGTTTTTTACTTTATTTATGTAAGTATTTATTAATCATAATTATTTAACTTTATATATTTGCATCTATTCATCCGGTGATATTGTTTTCATTAATTGTTGATAGTTTACTCTGTGTTATTAAACATCCTTTATCCCACTTTTCTCGCGCTGTTTACCACGGCATATCAAATCGTGTAGTAGCCCCCCTTTTTTTGCACCTTTCTTGCAGAATTACCTTGTTTTAGAGTTTGTTTTGATATAGCTATTACTGAGTGTGGTAGTGTAACGGTTAGTGTTTTGGCCTCGTATTCAGGAGGACGGCGGTTCGAATCCCTGTCCGGGCATCCAGATTTGGGTTTTCCATGGTTTTTCCAAATCACTCCAGGTGAATGCCGGGGTGCTTCCTCCAAAAGGCCATGGCCGAATTCCTTCCTATTCCTGGGCCCCCCCCCCCCCCACCTTTCCCGTCTCTGAAGACCTCGCTGTTAAGAGACGTTAAGCAGTTAAAAAACAAAAAAAAAAGATATAACTATTCAGCAACTTGTTTAATTTTTTACATTGAAAAAAAATATGTATCTCTAATAATCAGGATAAAGGTGCTAGGTAGTTTTCACAACAAATTATTCATATTGAAAGAAAGTATATTGACACAGACTGAAGATAATTGAAACTAAGTCTTGAGCACAAAGACGAGATACTACAAAATCCTATCTTTGCACTTGTTCACTTGCTAAATTTTTATTGAAAATTTTAGACACAAGCATATTGCGAAGTGGAATTGGCATTTAGTTCCGCACGATTCAATTTCATTTTCCACGTAACCAAGAATTGGGCTAAAAATAAATAATTTAATGTTAGCCTGGCTCCTGTTACCTTTGAGCTTTTGTTCATCCATTTCCTGTGTGAACTAGCTTAATTCATTAATGAATACTGCATTTGTAAAATAATAAACAAATGTTATTGTGACTGTATCTTTAGAATTATCTACAAAGTTGACTGAAAAGTTGTTGGGATTTATTTCATACAAATCTCTCATACACACACAATTTATTAATTTTTCGTTACATTTTTGATGAATTCTGAAAACTTCTTGGATCGCTTTAAAATCTGTTTTTTGTTTTGTTTTTATTTTTTAACTTATATTTTGGATGTTGAATGAAGGGCTGTATTATTATTGTTACTTTTTTTTTTTTTTAGGTCCTGTAAGATCCTTGTTTGGTGGAACGTCCCCAGATGCATCAGATGCAAAAACAGATGGTTAGTTATTAAATGTTGCTATATATTTTCATTTATGAACTAGTATTAAATATTATCGTTCCTTTACCTCTTATCAGGATTTAAAATTGGTATAAAATATATTAGGATGCAATGCAATGTAGTATTCACGCGTGTACCACCGGATAGTGTTGTGGAAACACGGATACTGAGATGGTTCGGCACCCGAACCATCTCAGTATCTGTGGGTCAGCCGACCAGTGCAGATGTCTCTACACCTGAAGAAGACTGCGGAGCCAGCCGTCGAAATATTGTGTTTCCACAACACCAACCGGCGGTACACCCGTGAAGACTACATTGCAGTCATACGCCGGGAAAGTCTTCGTTCTTACATATGTTAGGATGGCTTCCTACTTTTTTATGTCCTATAATTTCTGCAGTTACTTACTTGAATTTGGAAGAAATAATTTCTAATTAATTAATTTGTTTATAATGTTAGATGGAACCAATTTTATAGAATGAAGAGAAAGAATAAGGCCAGGTATACTTACTAATGGGTGTACTTAATGAGACGAGAACTTTTTGTTATAATCTAGAAGTATAGTGATAATAAAATCTAAAAAGGGCAGTAGATAAAATACAATCCTAAAGAGACTTGTACTTTTCTTCTGCTAACTTTCAAATTCTAGGTAGGAGCAAAAAAAAATACATGCATGTTACTAAAACAAGAAAGTAAATATAATCCAGAAACAACATATACCAATCACAATTTTCAATGAACTATCTTAACATTATTTCTATTTTTTAAATAATCTTATCAGGAGCAGTATAATATGTTTCCCCCCCTCCCCCACAAAATCAGTGGCCACATAATCTCATTTTTCTTCCTTTTTGATGAAAATTCCAAAATCTAATCACACTGAAAATAGAGTTAGTACTTAATTTCTTTGTAGAAGTGTCCTCCAAAATTGTTCATTTAGTATAACTAACCTAAAATGAACATAAGTTTGTGATAATATGTTGGACACTGGCGCAAGCTCATATTCATTGCATCTAAGCTTGTTGCACTGACCCTGCTTGTGGGTTCAAGGTCCAAAAACCACTCACTAGTCACTGTTAACCAACCATCGTACAGCATGCATCCTCTCGACCTCGTTTGAAGATAATATTGTTGATAGGGAAGAACATGAGCATCAAGGACACCCATATCATATTTGCTGAAAGCTGTGTTCATATATTAGCCACCTAAGCTTGCAGTCATAGTCCCTACACATACTGTCCTTCAGAAAATAAAAACCAGAGAATGAGATGAAAGAGTAAATTCCCAACATTAACTGAACGGTAAACTGGTTAACACACTAAACTTGAAGTGAACAGATGAAGTCAAGTCAAACGATCTACAAGAGAGAGTAACTATAATCTGTATTTAAAAGTTCATCTTCACAGCATCAAATACTACATGTAGTTAAATTTTAGAATCACCAGTAAAGGGAGACAAACAGTGGACAAGTACATTACCAAATGTTAATGAAAATTCCCACAGATTAATCTAATGCCACTTGCTCCACTGTAACGCAGAAACAGGCAATGATTAAATGCAAACCAAATCCTATGCAATCTATAACTATTGTAAAAGATTTGAATACAGAATTCAATGGCTATTCATCTACTACTAGTCTCTTGTGCTGCTTACACACAGAATACTATGAAAGATAATAGAAGGAAAGTAACATGCAGTAGGTAAACGTTAGAGAAACTGAAAATCTCAACATTTACTATCTACAAGCTTGTTGAAGAAATGTGCATTTTGAACTTCAGCCAAATGACTCATTTTATTATTGCAGTTGGTAACAATTAAGTGTGCCATAGCCTTTCAGGTTCTACCCAGCAGGGAGAAGGTCATTACCTACATTGTAGCAGTGTATTTCCAGTTGGTTCCACATAGTGTTGAGACTAGAAAACAGAAAAATGCAACAAAAATGGCACATAAAATTAATCTAGAAGATTGCTGTAGAATATTGCAACAGTCCTATGGCAAGACAAATCATTATGCAGAGGTAGTTGATGTTTTAATTCAAGAAACCCAGGCAACAAGAAAAAAAGACTTGTTCCTTTGTTGAATAATTTCTGCTATCAGGGAACAAAGTTGAGTGTCTTAGATTTATGCTGAAATAAATCCAAGAACACTTACAAACATTTCAGGTTGCTAGGGTATTAACTGTTTCATGTCATGAATTACAGACATTGTTCCACTATATATGTTGAAGGTTTACTAATTTATTTATATCAGAACTACTTAGTTATTGAAGAATGGATCTTAGCACAACTAATAGTGTAATTTTTCGAAGAGTGGCGTATTTTGCTTCTCAATTCTGACAATCAAGAGCATCTCGAATTAAGTTCAAATACCTTTTGTTTCATCTAACCATGAATAAACTAATGTTCTTTCTCTTGGAAAGCTGTAATTGGTTTTACCTTGTACAGATGTTGCCACACGGGATTTGGTATCATTTGGTCACAAAGGAGTATCTTCTGGATAGCTTGAACAAAATGTTTTCTTGACTTGTGTGAAGAAGCATTGGTGATCTCACTGTGGAAACCTGGTAAAAGGCAGGTGTGTTATGAGCACGAAAATATTAATATGTCTCAAGGTGAACTCTGCACTGAGCCTGAAAATTGAAATTTTAGTTCAGAGGCATTCTCAAACATTTAAAATTTTATCCGATATATATTGGATAACGGAAATGAAGAAACAGCCGTGAGGCACTGAAAATAAGATAGGATAGAGAAAATAAACAGATACCCATCACTTACCACAGATTCATATGGCGGGTTGGGATGTGACCACATCTATCCCCCTGCCATATGTCTCGCCTCCCACATGACTAAGACTTATGTCAACATAGTGTCGAAATATTATTTGTTTGTTTTTGTGTTTTTACGTGTTCGTCTCGCCCTCCTGCCTTCATCTGTGGTAAGTGACGGGTATCTGTTTTTCCCTCTCCTATCTTATTATCCGATATATATCATTAGATATGATAAAATGTCAGTATAGTTTGCCTTTTTTTTCCCATAGTGGTATTGTGTGAAAATTTTTATTGTATTATTTTTGTAAACTTTACCGTAAATTAAATTACACAATTTCACTATGTTTCTTGGCATGTTGATCTTTGATGTAATGGATTTACTAATGTTGTTCGTTTTTTAATGTATTTGTATTTCAGAAAATTGATGTATATATTTATGTAGAAAATATATGAAACAAAGGCACTGAAGGTCGAGCGTAGAAGTACACCATAGTTCTAATGCGAATATTCATCATAGGTCCCTACTACAATACCTGACTGGTTATATGATTCAGAAGGCTAGGATAAATTACTGTAAACAGCAATTACATATTTACACATTTATTTACATGAGCAATGACTGGTGAATATTTACAGTGTTTAATTGGCTTTATAACAAAATTGTTATCCATTTAACTGCATCATTAGAGATAGGGCCAAGAACAAGGCGAGCATGATGGGCACCTCACAGCCCAAACTAACTGGAGCATTGGTAACATCTGTGCAAGACTATGCCCACATAACAATGACCAAATGATTGACACCGTCTATCCACACCGCACTATCACAGTTGTGCCCACATGAGACATGTGGCATCATCATCTCATCTGCGACCGCAGCGCTGGCGATGACGAACTCAGCTCCCGCGTCGATATTGTACGTTGAATCAGACAGCCAGCTGTTGCTGCCCCCAGGGTTTAAATAGATTCTTCCCCTTCCTGTTACTACTGTGTGGAGAGAACGTTACTCCTCCCTAACCTGTTGTGTGAAGTCATTTTACCAACTTGCAGTAATTACTTGCGCTTGGCAATTGCCGATTTGTTGATTAGTGTGCTACTTTTCCAGGTCACAGCACACTACCATTGCATAACTATTTCGTGCTCACCCACCCTGGATACTGATTTGAGAAAAACAAGGCAAATAATCGACTTTGATCACTACATATCCGTACTATTAATACTAGTGGTCCGGAAATCCTTTCATGCTCCAGAACAATAGACTTGTCACCCCTCTAAGTGACTCATTCAAAGAAACTAACAATGGCTGAATGCTGAAATGTGTAATAAAATTGCTTAAGTATTATCAAAGAAGTTAAGTTCTTTTTAAATGGTCACTTATTTTAGTTTCTTTTTTCTCTAACCATGTTTTAGATGTGGAGGTGGTATATGAGTTGGCTGTTACTGAAGAAGAAAAAACTGAAGCTGAACGATTACTGCTCCCTCCAAACTTTTTTGCTTACCGTCGCAAGCCTGGCTGTTCTGGTTGTCCTGGTTGTAAGGATGACAGATATTCAGAGGTTTGTTGTAGCGCATTATTTGTGTTTTATGTGTGCTGAATAACAATAGTGGTAAACATGATGAATACCTTTACACCAGTTATTTTTGTTAACATCATCCTTAAGTTTCCAGCCAATGGCCGGGTCTGATTCATGCACAAGCCTCTCCATTTACTTCTCTTCCCACCATCTCTCTGTCACCACCTTGTTCCAGTCCTCTCCCCTCTTCTGCACACTCACGTCTCAGCCATCCATCCCTCCATCTTCCTCTGGGTCGTTTACCATGCATCTTAATATTGTGGTTTTTTCTTGGGATTCTCTGAATCTCAATTCTCTTTACATGTCCATTACCATCTTAGTATGGCCCTCTTAAACCTTTCCTGTAGGGGTTCCTCTTTTATGGTGTTTCTAATCATTGCATTCTTAACCTGCCCATTTCAGTAACTCCCATTCTATGTCTTAAAAATTTCATTTCACTTTCTTATATCTTGCTAATGTCCCTCTTTTACATGGTCCAATTTCCAGCAGCCTATGTCAAGATAGGCACATAGAATGTATAATAAATTACTCTCTTGCTTTTCTGTAGCACGTCTTTGTTCCATATCAGGCTTCTAATGCTCCTTAAAAACGCCTCTTCTTATTTTCCTCTTTCACCTGTCTTACCATCATTCCTTCTACTTTCCTCCAAATTCCAACTCTTCCTCCAGATGGTGGGAGATAGGCAACAGCATAAAGTAGGGGACTGCTTGTGGGGGTGACGCACATTGGGACCTAGTGTGCCCCAGGACTGATACAATTGCTGTGAAGTCCCTACAGGAACCATGAAAAATGGTGGCCAATGGGGCTCTAGTGAAGTTACGACAGGCCTAGCAAGCCGGTGGATAAAGCTAGCTTGCAGAACATAAACAAGCCTTGGAAAGGACAAAATACATTCGTTTCGTTGATAATGTGCCAAAATACTTGTGTTACAGTGAACTCCATTTAACCCTGAGACATTTTAGGTACATCACATGTGTCACAGTTTCCACAATACTTAATAGCAGCACTTAGTTGTAAGGCTTGGTTATCAATTTGCCAAGACAGCAGTTTAAATTTTGTTTTATCGCAGTAACTGTGAAAAGCAGCCAGTAAAAATTGGGAAGAAGCATTTGAGAATTAGGTGAATAATATCATCTAAAAGTAAAAAGATAGAGTAGGAAAGCTAAGAAACATTGTTTTGATGCAGTTATTTTGGTACGTGCTTTAAATTCAACTGATCCAGGTGTGTGTGAGCACTAAATCTTGGAAATGGCATTTGGAAAAATGATGGAACAAGAGTGAATTTATCCATGGCATTTTCAGAACAATCCCGGGATTTGCTTGTGGTGATTTCAGGAAATCAATATTGCCCCCCCCCCTCCCCCCCGTTGCTGATGGCTTTATGCCTGATCAAGTTCATTAGACTAGAAAGAACTGTGTGCAAGAAACAGGAACTAGTTTGGCCATGGTGTTTCAATAGGACTCTCTTGGTATTTATGTGAAGTGATTTTCCCCGCAGGGGTCTGGTACGATAGTGCCAGGTACGGGTTTGGTGAAACCACGGTGCCCGAGCTGGAAACTTGTGAGCGCCGCAAGTTCCCACACCGTAAACTCCTACCATGCTTAAACGATTACTGTAGGGCGTGGCATGGAACGTTGTGTGCCTAGGAGAACGGAGATCTTGGCTTCATCGCCTGGATTGCAAGGACGGAACAAACCTCTATAAAAAAAAAAAACTTAACTTAAGGGTCAGACATATGCTGAGGACGTGAATGGGTGATGAGGGAGATCACTCGCTAGCATGCAACCTTAGGAGCACCTGCGCACCCCTGTTGTATTAGCGTTTCCTTCTATATTGGTTATACTCGTGGCACAGCCATAGACCACTTTACACAACAATACAAGCGAGAGCCCACTCATTTGCCCGCACTTGTCATCTTTTCTTTTGGGACTCCCTGACAAAGATACTCCCACTGTTTACTGTTCAGAGATACTTCACATACACACTGCCTTTGATATCCTAAATATAATACTTTACAAAAATTCTTTTCTAACTCAAATAAATAGCAAAAATATTACACAAACCAAGAAACAAATAAAACAAAAAGAAAACATTAATCAACAATTTTTTAGGTGTGAGGAGACAGTTTCTTTATAAGTATCATGTTATGTAAAGTATAGTCAGTTGTGGCTTTAACTGGATTTTGGGAGGACAAGGATTCAGATCCCCGTCCTGGTACCCAGATTTTAATTTTTCATGGTTTTCTCATGGCTATTATCGGTGTGCCCTTCAAGTGGCTGTAACAAGTTCTGTGTTCCTACACCTTCACTGCCTTCCTCTCCTCCCATTATCCTTTCCTACCTCTACTGAAGGACAAGGTATTAAGTCCACCAAGGAATAGAAGAAAACAGTTTTCAAACTTTGTAGGTATGTTATTTTGTGCTCTTATTTGTCTTTCTTGCATTCAGCTTTGATATTTTGAGATTTATTTCTTGACAGCATAAAGATTCACTGTCCCAGATATGTTCATCCTTCCCATCAGACAAATAGAAAAAAAAAAAATGTCAATTCACAAATTTATTTTGTTTAATGGATTCTTAAAGCAGTAGACATTTTGCACTTTCTTTCCAAGTGCCGTTGGAAATAGAGTTCCATATTTATCAAAGCTTGTTAAATTTGTGGCTAATTGTGTGGTTGATCCATTTGTTACTGACAACTGTATTTTACTACTAATTCTCTCAAGACTTGCACCAGTTTCTCATTTCGTGAGGTATTCTGCTCTTGTTTGTTTTTGACAACCTGTATGTGTACTGCTATGTTATAAAGAAATTGTAATAGCTAAATAAAAATAAGGAAGAACAGAGAAAATAATCCTCCCTTATTTCCATAAGCCTATTAGCAGTTTCATTGCCACTGCAGCTAATTGCAGCATAAGTGAACCTAGATGCGGATTTTGTGACTGATAAATTTCTAATTTGAATTATGGGATTAAGACGAGCATTACTCAGTTGCCCATCCAAGGCTAGTGAGCAAGAGTAGACAGCTATCTGTAACAGTTACACACAGCTGAGTATACAATAGGCTGTTTGACAGTATTAAAAAAATATTATAAATTGAACTCATTCTCCTATTTTAAGGCTTCAGTAAGCTAATTTTGAAAGGAAAAGTGGATTATTTTTAATAAAAAAGCGAAATAAAATTTATATGTAATCGTAGGCTTCCACGGCCAGAGTCAGTTAATTCTTGGCTGTCCAGGTTAGCCGTGTCATGTTCATTGTAGCCGACATTTCGACCCTCATTCTGGGGTCTTCTTCCAGCAGATTTGTGTCCTTGATCAGTGAGTAGTATTGTTTTATAGGCAAGGCCAGCGTCCGTATGGATGGTTCGATTTGCCCGGCCAATCAAAAGGTCCGAGCCGTCACATGTTTAGTTAGCATGGTGGGGCGCGGCGCAGTCTGGTGGGAGGCGACACGTGACATGCTCCATTCGCACCAGTGTGTAATTTCAGCCCATTGTCTTCGTTAATGTTGTTTGGGTGTCTAGCAATTTCTAATGCCTCCTTTACCCTCCATGGCCACCATTTATCCTTGTGCACTATCAGGGTGGTATTTTCGAAATCTATGGCGTGATTGGTTTCGGCTGCATGCCGTGCAATGGCGGATTTGTCAAAGTTATTAGATTTATAATTGCGGATGTGCTCGCGCAGCCTCTCAATTATTGTGCGGCCCGTCTCTCCTATGTACATCCAACCAGACGTGCAAGGAATCTCATAGACCCCGGCCGGCTGTAGTGGAGGCAGCATGTCCTTCACCTTAACGAGCTGGTTACTGACCTTGCTGTGCACTTTGTAGACAGGTTTTATGTCTACATTTTTAAACAGCTTCCCGATTCTGTCAGCAACTCCACTTATGTAGGGTAAAACCACTACTCGGCGTTCCTGAGAGGTGGCTTGATTAGATGTTGCATTGGTGTCCTTATCTGTCGTGGCTGCATGCAATGCACGTCTAATACAATGATTGTGGTAGCCGTTGGATTTGAATGTGTGTTGCAGCGCTTCCAACTCCGTCGTCAAGCTAGTTGTGTCGCACACTTTCGTCGCTCTTGTACTCAAGGTTGTGAGGATTCCTTTTTTTTGTCACTGTATGGTGGTGCGATGCGGCATGTAGATATCATTGTACAGCCGTTTACTGTATTAACAATCAACGTATCACCGAATAATAACAATCATCATGCAGGCACCAAAATCTGGTCAGCCATCAAAGAATGTCCTGTTTAAACTTACCTACCCCCCCTCCCGAGCTGAAAATGTCTGTTATACTTCAGGAAAATGTATATTGCACATCAATTTAGTAATATTCCGTTTATCATAATATACTTCAAACGTTTCAATTCTTTAAGCTAGGTTTCATGTCAGTTTGCAGAATAAAATTTAAAGATTTTCAATGCCTGATGAAGTTCTGCCATTCTGCTGCTGTAAATTTCCTCAATCAAATCCCCCACAATTAAATTTCAGTAATGTAAGTACCATCACATCCAGTTGCACATTTACTCATGATATTTATGTTTATGGAATTATTGTCCATGTATCACTTAACGTGGCTTCCCCCCCCCCCCCATTTACAGAAGTACTTTAGATAAGATTTTCGGAAATTACTTCACTTTGAGCACAAAATAAGATGGAAAAAGCTCAGATTTCACGTTTCCAGAACCTAAGATGTTTTATTCTAGAAATCAAAATTTTACATGCAAATATACTAATGCCTTGATATTTTAAACGTTAAACTTGCTTTTTATAAAAATTAACTTGCCTTATTTTTCCCCTGGGTCATTGATTGACAAACCAACTTCAAGAATGAGACACAAATTAAGTGTAGGAAATAGCATCTCAAAAAACTTTACTGTTGGTCATTTAAATAAGTTTTCATTAAGTTGACAGCTTTACACAACTGTTCATCTTAATAGGATTTGAGCATTTGGCAAGGAGGTGTCTGCACACACCGTAGCTTACCGCGTGACTATCCATGGAGAACAGGCATGGGGAAGTCATTCTGGTGGTGGAATCAAACTATTGCAAAGTGAACTATTGATAATTGTTGGGCATATATATGCATGAACATAAAATTATATTAATGTAAAATATTAAATTAAGAAGAAATTTGCTAAAAAAATTAGTGGTGGGTTATTTGTGTGGTTTTATCGGTGATTTAGGCTAGGAGGATGTCTGGCATTGAAATTAGGGTATGCAAACACCAAATCAATCAAATTATTTGGCACACTCAAACATTTCACTAGTACTACATAAAATTGAATATTTAAGGTATGTCATTCACGTCTTTTAAAAAAAACACTAACTCAAGTAAATTGTGCAAATCCACGTACTTAAGCAATGCAACCAATACTGAACCCCACAGGGGATGTCCTTGACATAGAAGAGGGAAAAAAAATCTTCTGAGAGGATAAAAAATCAAACAAGAACTTGTTCGCATAATATAAATCACATTTTTTCCACTCTGATGCAATATACATTGGTATGCCATTTGCTTCCTTTTAAGAGCTTAGTACTAAATGCTGTCAGAAGAAAATTTCAAGGAAGAAACACTTAATTTCTCCCATGTTCGTCCATCTCACTGAAGGTATTTACATATTTTCTTCCTAGATATTACTAAATCTTTCTTTAAAGGTCGTCCTCGGAAAAGAGAAATTGAAATATCTTTTTGAGAGAGAGAAATTATAAATATACTCTTCTTGCATCATAAATTTTCTTAAACAAAATCTCGTAAAATATAGAAGTTGACCCTTTAAATTCCTCTCTCTATTTGACTGTCATATATTCCAAGAAAAATCTCAGGGAATATGTACATATATGTGTAGGCTTTAATACAACCATATCATAAGTCCCCTTAAATTTATTGGATTGAGGGAAAACCAACACATAATTTTTTTGGGGGAATGCTCTGACATGCATGTAAATTTAAACGGAATGTACTAATAGTAACTTTGTGTCACATTATTGCCTTGCATTAATTTTTTCCCCCCTGCTCTCAGTATTTCTAATATCTCTACTCACTGCTATTTTGAGGCGATAACATCGTTGTTGAATTGTGAGTGTCACATCGCTTATACAGTAAATATTCATATCCTTGATTTAAATCTAATAAAAAAGTTACCTTAAATCTCATTTAATAGCTGACACATGTATCAAAAACTAAGGATATCATACATAATTGTAGTAGGAATTTATTATGGAAAAGCTTATAAGGAGAAACGAATAAGTCATTTGTAATATATCGTTCGTCATACCAATACGTTACTCTGGTTAGATTCTCATAGTATTTGGTTAGGATTTTACATAAATAAATGCATTTTACTTTAGATGACTGAGACTATAATTTTGAATGTGGATAACTGTTATTTATTTGACTAATACATTTCACATTAAGTTTCTCCGAGTTTTTAATAAACTTCATTATTTCTACCATCTGCGAAAAAATTCTTAGGTTATGGTTTAACCTAGTACTTATAACTGATACAGATAATCTTATATATATATAAAAATAGACGTGTTTTTTCCTATATTTCACTTTTCAGCCACCACTACCTAGCACAGATCACTGATGTTTGTTGGTGGAAGTAGCATGGAGTTTCCTGTCGTGCACAACGTTGGCCGAATGCCGATAGCTGTGGGGATGTGGGAGATATAATGATTAAAGTTGGTCAGTGCAGGGCGTTTTCATATTTCGACCAAAAATTCGTATCTCCGTATACTTCTCTTTCCTGCCACAACTACATAACATAGACCTTTGGTGTTTGTGTGTGGTAGTAGAATCGTCTTTCCTGTCGATGCACTATGGTTGTTAGATGTCGGTAGCTATGGGGGTGTGGGAGATATGGGGGTTGAAAGTGGTCGACCTGTGGCAATTTCATACTTCTGCCAAAGACAAAAGTGTCATGGTGTATCACTTTTCAGCGAAAACTATAGATCACAGATAACTGGCGTTTGTGTGTAGTAGTAGCACAGAGTCACCTTTCGATCACAACAGCGGCCGAATTTCAGAAACTGTGGTACTGTGGTAGATATGGTGGTTGTAAGTGGCCGACCAAGGATATTTTCGTATTTCGACTGTCTCCGCATATGTCACTTTTCTGCCACAACTACATAGCATAGAGCATTGGTGTTTGTGTTTGGTAGTAGAATCGTATCTCATGTAGTGCACTATGGTTGTTAGATGTCGGTAGCTATGGGGGTGTGGGAGATATAGGGGTTGAAAGTGATCGACCTGTGGCAATTTCATACTTCTGCCAAAGACAAAAGTGTCATGGTGTATCACTTTTCAGCGAAAACTATAGATCACAGATAACTGGCGTTTGTGTGTAGTAGTAGCACAGAGTCACCTTTCGATCACAACAGCGGCCGAATTTCAGAAACTGTGGTACTGTGGTAGATATGGTGGTTGTAAGTGGCCGACCAAGGATATTTTCGTATTTCGACTGTCTCCGCATATGTCACTTTTCTGCCACAACTACATAGCATAGAGCATTGGTGTTTGTGTTTGGTAGTAGAATCGTATCTCATGTAGTGCACTATGGTTGTTAGATGTCGGTAGCTATGGGGGTGTGGGAGATATGGGGGTTGAAAGTGATCGACCTGTGGCAATTTCATACTTCTGCCAAAGACAAAAGTGTCATGGTGTATCACTTTTCAGCGAAAACTATAGATCACAGATAACTGGCGTTTGTGTGTAGTAGTAGCACAGAGTCACCTTTCGATCACAACAGCGGCCGAATTTCAGAAACTGTGGTACTGTGGTAGATATGGTGGTTGTAAGTGGCCGACCAAGGATATTTTCGTATTTCGACTGTCTCCGCATATGTCACTTTTCTGCCACAACTACATAGCATAGAGCATTGGTGTTTGTGTTTGGTAGTAGAATCGTATCTCATGTAGTGCACTATGGTTGTTAGATGTCGGTAGCTATGGGGGTGTGGGAGAATATGGGGGTTGAAAGTGGATCGACCTGTGGCAATTTCATACTTCTGCCAAAGACAAAAGTGTCATGGTGTATCACTTTTCAGCGAAAACTATAGATCACAGATAACTGGCGTTTGTGTGTAGTAGTAGCACAGAGTCACCTTTCGATCACAACAGCGGCCGAATTTCAGAAACTGTGGTACTGTGGTAGATATGGTGGTTGTAAGTGGCCGACCAAGGATATTTTCGTATTTCGACTGTCTCCGCATATGTCACTTTTCTGCCACAACTACATAGCATAGAGCATTGGTGTTTGTGTTTGGTAGTAGAATCGTATCTCATGTAGTGCACTATGGTTGTTAGATGTCGGTAGCTATGGGGGTGTGGGAGATATGGGGGTTGAAAGTGATCGACCTGTGGCAATTTCATACTTCTGCCAAAGACAAAAGTGTCATGGTGTATCACTTTTCAGCGAAAACTATAGATCACAGATAACTGGCGTTTGTGTGTAGTAGTAGCACAGAGTCACCTTTCGATCACAACAGCGGCCGAATTTCAGAAACTGTGGTACTGTGGTAGATATGGTGGTTGTAAGTGGCCGACCAAGGATATTTTCGTATTTCGACTGTCTCCGCATATGTCACTTTTCTGCCACAACTACATAGCATAGAGCATTGGTGTTTGTGTTTGGTAGTAGAATCGTATCTCATGTAGTGCACTATGGTTGTTAGATGTCGGTAGCTATGGGGGTGTGGGAGATATGGGGGTTGAAAGTGATCGACCTGTGGCAATTTCATACTTCTGCCAAAGACAAAAGTGTCATGGTGTATCACTTTTCAGCGAAAACTATAGATCACAGATAACTGGCGTTTGTGTGTAGTAGTAGCACAGAGTCACCTTTCGATCACAACAGCGGCCGATTTTCAGAAACTGTGGTACTGTGGTAGATATGGTGGTTGTAAGTGGCCGACCAAGGATATTTTCGTATTTCGACTGTCTCCGCATATGTCACTTTTCTGCCACAACTACATAGCATAGAGCATTGGTGTTTGTGTTTGGTAGTAGAATCGTATCTCATGTAGTGCACTATGGTTGTTAGATGTCGGTAGCTATGGGGGTGTGGGAGATATGGGGGTTGAAAGTGATCGACCTGTGGCAATTTCATACTTCTGCCAAAGACAAAAGTGTCATGGTGTATCACTTTTCAGCGAAAACTATAGATCACAGATAACTGGCGTTTGTGTGTAGTAGTAGCACAGAGTCACCTTTCGATCACAACAGCGGCCGAATTTCAGAAACTGTGTTACTGTGGTAGATATGGTGGTTGTAAGTGGCCGACCAAGGATATTTTCGTATTTCGACTGTCTCCGCATATGTCACTTTTCTGCCACAACTACATAGCATAGAGCATTGGTGTTTGTGTTTGGTAGTAGAATCGTATCTCATGTAGTGCACTATGGTTGTTAGATGTCGGTAGCTATGGGGGTGTGGGAGATATGGGGGTTGAAAGTGATCGACCTGTGGCAATTTCATACTTCTGCCAAAGACAAAAGTGTCATGGTGTATCACTTTTCAGCGAAAACTATAGATCACAGATAACTGGCGTTTGTGTGTAGTAGTAGCACAGAGTCACCTTTCGATCACAACAGCGGCCGAATTTCAGAAACTGTGTTACTGTGGTAGATATGGTGGTTGTAAGTGGCCGACCAAGGATATTTTCGTATTTCGACTGTCTCCGCATATGTCACTTTTCTGCCACAACTACATAGCATAGAGCATTGGTGTTTGTGTTTGGTAGTAGAATCGTATCTCATGTAGTGCACTATGGTTGTTAGATGTCGGTAGCTATGGGGGTGTGGGAGATATGGGGGTTGAAAGTGATCGACCTGTGGCAATTTCATACTTCTGCCAAAGACAAAAGTGTCATGGTGTATCACTTTTCAGCGAAAACTATAGATCACAGATAACTGGCGTTTGTGTGTAGTAGTAGCACAGAGTCACCTTTCGATCACAACAGCGGCCGAATTTCAGAAACTGTGTTACTGTGGTAGATATGGTGGTTGTAAGTGGCCGACCAAGGATATTTTCGTATTTCGACTGTCTCCGCATATGTCACTTTTCTGCCACAACTACATAGCATAGAGCATTGGTGTTTGTGTTGTAGTAGAATTCGTATCTCATGTAGTGCACTATGGTTGTTAGATGTCGGTAGTTATGGGGGTGTGGGAGAAATGGGGGATAAAATGGTCGACCTGCGGCAATTTCATATTTCTGCCAAAGACGCATGTGTCACGGTGTATCACTTTTAAGTGAAAACTATCAATCGCAGATTACCGGCGTTTTTGTGTGGTAGTAACACAGAGTCACCCATCGATCACAACGTTGGCCGAAATTCGGTAACTGTGGGAGTGTGTGAGATATGGTGTTCGAAATTGGTCGATCATGAATATTTTCGTATTTCATCCAAAGACTTGTGTGTATCCGTAAATTTTACTTTGCTGCCGGAACTACATAGCGCAGAAGACTGGTATTTGTGTGTGGTAATAGTATCGAGTCTCCCATCGTGCACTTATGGTGGTTAGATGTCTACAGCTGTCAATATGAATACTTTACAATCACGAACGAAGTTGTGGGTACCAGCTATTATATTATAAATGTGGAAGTAAGTTTCTGTCTTTTTGTTACGTTTTGACGACTAAATGGCTATATCAATATTGATGGAATTTAACAATGAAATAGTGTAGGAAGGACACAGGACATTTTTTCGGCATCAATAACAGTTTTAGTCACGAAATTTTAAGAACTTATCGAATGATGAAAGACAGTCAGATTCGTGTGTTAGTCTGTAATGTTACGTTGGTTGCTCAGTCACGCAATCTGTTAGTGTTTGATTTATTAATAAATTTCGATAAGAAACAAAACTTATTATTTAGTATAGAAGTCAATTTGCTCTGCACTGTACTATTCATTTGTGTCTGTATAAAAGTTTCTGGCACCAATTTGTCTTCCTTTTTGACATGCCTTACGGACGTAAACCTGGCCTAAGGTGCAGGTCTAGAAGAGAATGTGCTGCTATTAGATTATAAGATTCAGATGCTCATGTTGAATAAAGAAGAAAAAACCAAGCTGAAATAAAGCTGCCATCAGTTAACCCCCCCCCCCCCCCCCACACACACACACACACACACACATCCCGCACCTTCGCTTACTTTTCTGTTTTTAAATATGTTGTAAATTGATTCTCTTCATGAGACAGATTAGATGATAGGATGATATAATGATGGCTTTCCATCATATTATGTCGACTCGGTGTTGTTTGGGACAAATCTTACGTTACTAACAGTTTTTCTATATCCAATTCTGGAATTGAAACTCCAAGTCCACGCGTACGAAGTCGCGGGTAACAGCTAGTATAACATAAATATCGAATCCCCTTCTTACATGAAATTTTGCGTCTAGTTGTAAATAAACGAAAAGCAAGATGATGGAACGAATGTAATATGGTGGCTGTTGATTGGCGAGTGAAGGCTGACACGTGACCATTCTCTAGCCAATACCTATAGTAGCTATCGACAATGTACGCAGATTCCAGACTTGACGTTTTATATAAGGGGATAGTAGTAAATTAAATATGAAAATAGCATTGGATACAACAGGAGAAATAAATGAATTCTGCTACTTAGGAAGTAAAATTGGAACTGGTGCCTAAAGTAAGAACACTGTTAAAAGCAGAATATCACTAGTGAAAATAAGGTTCCTGATAAACAGAAATCTTTTAGTTTCAAATATTGGTCGAGGACTCAGGACTTTTTAAAACTATATGTGAGGTACAGCACTTTATGGTAGCAAATGATAGGAAATTAAATGATTTGAAACTCAAATATTACAAATTTTGGACACTTTAAACTGCATTAATAATTTAAATATATAAACAAAATGGACACTTTTGTAAGTGCAATAGTATTTTAAGCATATATACACATGATTATTTTCTTATACTTTTGAGTAATTTTTCAGTCAGTTTCTTACACACGTGTTTACATGTTAAAATTTATGTTGTATAAGTAGTTTGATTAGAATAAAAAATTTTCGTGTTATTTCTGATTTTATACTTCTGGTGATATGTAGAGTATAGCTCTAGTATCAAGACATTAGGAATGTTTATAGAAATTTTTGATAAAATTTTCAATTTATAGAGTTTATATATTATTTTTCAATTGTAGTAGGAGATTTTGACGACTTCTTATATTATGAATAAGAGAAATCATACAATGTAAAGTCTCGTTAGGAAAGTCTTTCCTACATTTAAAATCCAACTCATTTCAGCTCTTAAATTTGCAGAACAAGTTGAATTTGGGAGGGCATGTCATATATCTATAATCTCGCCAGAACCATTTAAAAGGTTTTGAAGACATTTTCTTAATAATAAATTAGATTTCAAGTTAAAAATAAACTGACATTGTAAAGAAACGCAAACATCTAAAAGTTAAAAAATTTATTTTAATGCCTTTTTGTTCCCTTCATTTTCACAAGGACTTCTCGTTCAGACAATGATTTGTATGAACGATTTGTATATGTTAAAAATTTTATCGAGAGATATGTCAATTTCCGATTGTTTTTCACCACGTACTCAGCTAATGAACACAAACAAAAAAGTTAAATAGAAAATTATCAGTTAATGAAAAGTGATAACCCAAATTTAACTATTGTACCATGTTGTCTGCATAGGCGGACATATTCGGAATAAAATTGGAGTAGATTAATAAATGTTAAGTTTTTTAGTTGAAAATAAAATTTGAACTTTTTAAATAGTACCCAAAAAAAAACCAGTGTTCTGCACTATTAGCCCAGGCATTAAAGGTAGAAGTAGATCTGAAATTTGGCACAGACATTTCATAGTACCTAAAAATCAAACCCCGCGTCATAGTTTTTTTTCAAGTCAAAACGGCTTGAATACCTATTCAGTGTAAACTCGTTGTAACATTTGTAATGTCAGCATTAGTAACGTTTTATTATACCGTATTCAATTGGAAGAAGCTAACCAATACATAAAAATATAGTTTCGGGCATAATTATTCTATAAAAGTAAAATTACACTCACATTTTAGCATAAAGATGGTACAAAACGTGACTCTTTTTAAAAGCAACTAAGAATAGCTGAAAAACTATCAAAAGTTGCTCTATCAAGAGACATGATCAAAGTTGTAGTACACAGTTTTAGTGGTATACATTTTGTCAGTCTGTGACAAATGGTTGTCGAGATATGCTTCGAAACATGTACAAATGAATCAGCGCTGGGCCAAGAGTGCTGCATGCCACTCTCCAGGCATTATAGGAATGAAAAAAAATAATGTATAGGTGAAAATTGGCACAAATGTTAATTAACACCTGAAAGGCAAGTCCTGAGAAGTCCCAGTCTCTGAGGTACCCCTGTCGTAGCTTTTTTTCATGTCGAAAGTGCTTAAGTAAATCTTAAATGCCATAATCAATATAACCGTCATGTAGCTCTTAAAATACCATCCTTAGTATCATTTCATTGTACTGTAAGCAATTTGGAAAGGCTAACCATTAAATGAAAGTGTAGTTTGGATGTAGTTATTATATAAATGTAAAAATACACATTTTATCATGAAGTAGGTTCGAAACACGAGTTATTTTATAATTAACCCAGATTTTCTGAAAACTATCAAAGTTATCAAGTCAAGACATCTTGTAATAGTTGTAGAACACATTTTCAGTGTTAGAATGGTACATTGGTCATGTTTTTGTGATAAAGGATTGGCAAGATATTCATCCAAACATTCAGAAACGATTCACCATTACATTCCTTTCCCTCCCACTGTCTGCATTATTTTACCTGCTTGGAACGGTGTGCCGATGTTGCCGTACCATCCCAGTCTTTTTCATTCTCTAACTTCATACATTTCTTCTTTTGCTTCAATTAGCCTTATTGTTTCAGTATTCCTTATTTTTTCTTTTCTTGAAATTTTTTCTGATCTCCAGAAATCCATTTCTAATGCTTTCAAATTCTTAATTTGTTTTTGTTGATTGTCCAGTTTCTGATCCATAGAATAAAATTTAGTATTATTTTTGGGCCATTGGCAATTCTTTTATTAATTTCCATGTGAAAATTGTTTTTTTCCTCTCCTTCTAAAATTTAACCTAAATTGCAAAAAACTATTTTGTTTTTAATTTGTATTTTATCAATGTACAATTAATCCAAGTATGATATTCAGTTTCTTGATAGTTGTTCTTCAAGCCCCATTTTTTATATTCCATTGATAGTTGATTACATATATGATTTGCATCCTCACCATTACATTTTTGAGACCATGTTCTCAAACTAACATCTACATAAACTATAAAGAGGGTTGGTGACATAGGGTGCCCTTGAAGCAGACCTATACTTGTTTTAAATTTTTGTGAAAAGTCATAACCAGTTTTTATTTTGCATGTGTTATTTTTGTACATTTCTGTATTGTGTATTTTAATTAGTTAAATTATCCTTTATTATAGTAAAATTGTTTTTAATATTGCACTTTAGAGAAGTGGTAGGATTCCAATTCATTTTGTCATTATGAATTTTTGACTATACTACCAAAATATTAATGTTACCAATTTTCTCTTTTTTCAGTCTGATAATGCATCACCTCTGCAACCTATTGGTACAAAAGATTCCAGAAATTCTGATACAGCAACTTTATCGGCTCTTCAGTTTGGTTCTGATTCTAGTGGGAAAATAACTGAAGCTATTAGCGAAGGGCAACATACCTCAACATCTTGCCCCAAAAGTGGTTCAAGTATTTTACAGCAACCAACGCTTTCATTTGTTCCAACATGTGGAGGAGAATCATTACTAGGCAAAACAGGCATTGCGAATTCTTCATCTTCATGGTTTCCACTGCAGAAAGCACCTGAAACTTCTATTGCAAATATTTCAGAAGAGAGAAGTTCGTTACCATTACGTGATCAGTCAGAATCACTATTTCAAGGCAGGAATTCACTGTTTGGAAACGCAACTGTTTTTGTTACTAAAGTCAATCCTGTGTTTGGAGAAAGACCAGTGTTTTCAGAAACAGTACCCAAAGCACCATCTTTTACAGGTGTTTCACTTTTTGGTCAAACTAGTGAACTTGAATTTCAAGATATCAGTAAGCAGTATTCTGAGAAAAATAGTAGTGGTGCACCATTTGGATTTTATAGCCAAAAAACTGAAAGCCATTCTAATTCACTGTTTACTCTACCATCCACTGATATGAAACCTGGAGAGCATGCTGCATTGAAATTTAATTTTGGGCAACCAAGTAAATCTGAAAAAGATCCAGAAATTGTAAAAACTCCAGGTTTTGGTTTTACTTCACCTTTTCAGACAGAAAACATATTGAGGGCTTCATCTGTTGAAAAGACTGAATCGACCTCTAAAATGCCCTCAGCCAGTGTTGAATCCAGTGTCAGTTCCAGCACACCATGTGTTTCGGAAGCAAATAAACTGCAAGAGGCAGCAGTCATAAAACCACCTTCCTTTTCTGCGATGTCAGCACTCAGTTTTGCTGATTTAGCAGCTCAAGCTAAAACAGTAGAGAAAAAACAAGGTACTGTGCATTTTATTTTTTAACGCATTTATGTAACTAGCATTTACCTGCTGCTTTGGCTTTGGTGTGGTTAGAATTATATTACTCTGTTTCCTAGTACCAAATATCATGGAAAGCAAAAAAATATTACAATTCTGTGTAGTTGAAGACTCCAGATAAGACCTACATAAAGATGGCAAATAGAAACATTTCCTAGTTATTAAAAAAAGGAAGGGGCAGGGAATTAATGATGCTGATCCATTCAGATTACATAACCTTCACGGTAAAGTACATATGGGTAGACACAACAATAAACTCCCGCAAATAAAGACATTATTTTGGTAAAATGGAAAGTAGAATAACATGACGAAACTTTAATTTTGTATGAACCATCCTTAGTTGAAATACACCCTTCATCAGAATGAAAACTGATGATGCTGCTTGTTATTGTTAGTGGCAACAGTCTATGATACCAGTCCATTCACTTTGTGTAACCTTCACGGTGAAGTATACACAGGTAGACAAAACAATAAACACTCATTAACAAAAACTTTATTTTGGTAGAAATGGAAAGAATATATTATGCCAAGAAACATTTTTATTTTTTACTAGCGGGCTTGTCCTCTAGCTTAGCGGCCTCTTCCCGCTTTTGGTCACGCGAATGAAATATTATTTAAGTTTTCATTTTTTAGAATCTGTTTGCAGTTGAATTTGCAATAAATAACACTTCTATGAATAGCCATCCCAGTTGCTACCCTACGAAATATCCACAGCACTGCCATAGTGATGTAAAGAAATCCGAATATAATTTGTAGAATATGGTAGAAAGATCCATAAGTTGTACAAAATTGTCTAACTGTAAACTTTCTGGGAGATTGCTAACTGCGTAGAAATTTGTACACAATTCTACAAAGTTCGGCCCGATCCCAGAAAAGTGAAAATATTCCTTAAGTTCAAAAGTAATGTGGATGGGAATATCCTTTGCCAAAGAATAGATATAATCTAGAACACACTGGAAAGTTAAAGAAAAGCGAGTTAAATAATTTAAGTCGCTGGGACTTCACGGTTGACAGCCCCGTGGTACCGCTGAGCTAAAGCACCAACTGCTTGGCGAAACGGCGAGAAGGCTACTTGGGCTCGCCCGCTGGGGCGCGCAGAGTATTGCCGATTCTGGTGGCATACTGCTGATTATTGCCACAATTTAAGTTTTGAATATTTCGACAACATTTCTGTCATTTTAATTACGAATTTCTCTGCTCCTAATTGCCCGATTTGAACCGAACAACTTTGATTCAACGGGAAATTTTTCAAGCAAATGTAGACAGTATTTTTCTCCTTGTTTTAAAGGATAAGTAAGCAAAGTTTTATCGAGATCAGATGAAAAATGTGGATTTGTCTGAAGAACAAACAGACGTACATACATACATTCATCTTTATATATATATATAAATTGTCCATAGTTGAAATCCAGCCTGAACTAAAATGAAAACTGACGCCGCTTGTTATCGTAATTGGCTTTGTTGTAAGAGGTTGATTGCCATGCAAAATGCATTAAATTATTAACATTGTAGGCAGTTTAACAATTAAACTTTTGCGTAACATGGAAGTTGTTGTCATTCAATGCTAAACATAAAAAAAAAAAGTTCGTGTGCCGATAATTCTCCCCTACATGTCACATGGATGCAGAATACAATTTTTTTCCTTGAATAAATAGATCCTGAGAAACAGCTAAAAGGAACATAGACAGGTAACAATACGTATTTCTTGCATAACAGAATTGCCCATATTTTGAATAATTTTACTGTCTAGTGGCAGCAATATTATAACCATGGTGCCACAATTTGATGATGAATTTTTATGTAATCCAATAAAACCAATCAAAAGTAAAGATTTTTTCTTTAATTTAATTAATTGCGATGGTGCACTCTCTCTGGTGGCAATTTCCCTACACACCCACTTCCCCCCCCCCCCTCCCTATCCTGTACCCTTGTACTTTTGTCCTCTACAAATTTCAACTTTTAATTGTTTCAACACTTTTGGTAAATTATTCTTCGTTTATCTTGGTAACTCATTGCAATCCCTGACCCCCTTATTTCATATCTTGTTTAGTTTTCGAAATATCGTACCTGTAAAATCAGTTGGAGGTATAGTTCCTTGTGCTTTTGGTAACCTTTTTCTTCCGGTACAGGCCGTATATCAACCTAACCACTATGAAGAAAACAAAACACCTGTTGTGCATGTCCACCATGTCATTCCTTGTGGTGTGGCTATCATGATTCCCTCCCCCCCCCCAATTATAGGCTGTATCTTAACCTAACCCTCCCTCACCCCTCTATTTTGAGATAAGATAAAGTATTCTTTTCTTTCAGCTTCCCCCTCCCCCCCCTCGAGCTACATAAGAGTCCATCAACAAAGTGCAGAACTGCATTTACTGTAGAATCTCCCGTTTAGTATATATTTGGTGGTTGTAACATCTATATTACTAAATGGAAAGGACAGATAAAATACGGCCAACATTCACCAAAGTTGAAGGGAGTTGAAAAAGGGTTTTAACCCAAAATATTGTATTTTATTTGTTTGTGTGTTGTTTGAATGGTGTTTTGTGTTTCTGCTGCCCTCCTCCCTTCAACTTTGGTGAGTGTTGGGTGTATTTCATCTGTCCTTTCCATATAAATATTGAATGGCGGCATTTCTTTCCTTTCATTGTTACCTATATTTTTAAATGATTTTGCCCAAGAAACGTGTACAAATTTTCATACCAAAAGGACAATTCTGTCTGATGTGGTTTGCATTAATCTGAATTTAAATGTTTGTTTTACAATGTTCGGGCAGAATTTCAACTTATGTGCCAACAAATTCAGATTATAGTGTCAGTTAGATATGAATAAGATTGCACCCCACTTAATAGTATCAATGAAAATTAGTGCAGCTAATACAGTTTATTAGAATGTTGCTTGGTGTAATGTCTCTTTTTCATTGTTACCAAAATAATTATAATTGCTGTGTCTAAACTTACCTACACCAAGCACAAGGATTTTTACCTTAAATCAAATGCACATGTAAGTTATGCTTTCTAAAGTGCATGTATGAAGTAGTTGTTTAACTGATTCTGTTTATTTTCACTTGCTGTATTACAGATATTGAAGAGTAATGTAACAGAATGTGAAGTCTAGTATAGTTGCATGATGTTTGGTGGTTTTTGAAATACAAAATTTTGTATGTAATTCAAATATTTCTTCTGCTTATTATTTTTAACCGACATATTCTGATAATTTTAATACTTTAAATTTCGTATAAATGAAAAAAATAATTAACCGAAGCCAAAAAACGATACATAATCACAAGAAAAGTATTGTGACCTTTTGTCATTTTTTGTTAAAAGGAGTAACAATTTGAAAAACAATGTGATCCATGGCACATAATATTTCTGTCTAGAAGTTGATTACCTTGTAATGGACTAGCTCCATATCAGGGTTAGGATAGGTGCAGTCACCTTAACTCTGATACTGTCTTGTAGATAATAATACTGCTATACCGTGTGATATAGTTGCCTCTGGAAAATCAACTGTAAGAATTTAGAACGGCCGCCACTTGACTTGATATATACCTCAAGCAAGAAAAGGTTAGGTAGAAGTCATTTATGAAAACCACTACTATTGTTTCAAAGATAAATCACACTATATTCTTGAAATAGTTTGTACACTTATTACAGTTGATGGCAATCAGAAATTTCCTTACTGAAATGATTGCAGATTATGAAGCGAGACAGACCGACCAAAACCCCCTTGTCAAAATTTCAGTCACATATTAGATGCTAATGTCGAACCAACCCAACCAAAGACCCAATATGGCCACCATCAAACTTGTTGTCCTACGACCAGCTTCCGCCTACCTTGTCTAAGTGCCTCTCACGCCTTACAGAGTGACTCAACCTTACTCTCCAAGAATCTACCAGCAACTGACTGATGAAACCTACGCCAACCATATATATAGGTTCAGCATCCCTCCACCAGATTAACCTTCCACTGTGCAACATAGTTCTCCAATCTTGGGAAATACGAACTTTAGAAGACTTAGAGTCTGTCGGTTGTAGAATACAGGGCAACTAGAAATTGAAAATGAATTTTTTTTTTTAAGTTAACATATTCGCCATAAAAATTAACTTTGTGTTCTCATCCCCATTACGAGGCAGAAGTTAATAAATCTTATTTGGGTGGTAGAAGGTTCAAGTAAATTTTATAAAGCTTCTATTTAAATTAACTTTTAGTTAACACCAAATGTGGTTAGTTTATTAATCGGGTAAAAAAATATTTAAAACCACGCTTCCGTAGTGTCCCACTTGATTTCCTATAGCGGAAATATTATATTTTGAGCTTTAAAACTTATTCCACTAGATTCTACGGCATCTCAACTGCCCATAAAGCTTTCAAACTCCTCTCTAGCTGCCATAGTTGCTTTATAACTGAATTTCTAAAAATTACTGTTCCCGGATTGTCGCCGCCATAAGTCAAAAAACACTATTTCACCTGATTATTATTAAGGTACTGCCTATTGTTTAAAAAGGCTTATGGAATTAACTTTAGAGTTCGTTATTACGTATCCTGAAAGTATTTTCTTTTACTGACTTTACTTGGTGGGTTCGTAATAATTAAAACTGTGTGTGAAAAGCATGGGCTTCAATATATTTCATTTGAAAACAATCTCGTCTGACTGTATAAAACGTTCCAAAATATTTGTATGTTATACCGGAAGAAATTACGTTCGTCTCTCGCTATCAGCTGATTTCAATTACTGCTTTAAACATGTGGAGTCACAAAATTTAGAATGCATGTTTACGTAATAAATTATAACACTGGTGTTTTAAGTGGCTTTAACCTATTTATTACTGTTTCTTTGACAAAATTTATTTACTGATGGCTGATTATTTTTATGAGGAATTTTTAAAGTATTGAACAGTGTTGTGTTATATTGATATTACATTGTAACAAAGTGTTGTATTTCCTGTGATGGATTTTACACTTTTATAGTTATTTCAGTAAGTTTAAAGCTTGATTTTTGTTCTTTAAGGATGGTTTACGGTCTGTATTAGCTGTTTAGTTGACACTGCGACTTTACTTCATTGCGTAAATGGCTCTAGGCTGCGGTATCGGGTCCTCCACTCTGCCCATTCCTTTATAACCAAAGTGTCTAATTAGAATTTGAAGAATTCTAAGGTAGCTTACAACCTGCTCTGCCCTCGCTACATATAAATCATAAGCGGTTTTCGCATGTTTTGATCTGGACCATTAGCTGTAAAAATTTGAAAACTCCATCCAAAATGATGCAGTAGGTCTTGCATGATACCGGCTCATACCTCTCACACACGCTATGAAGGCGGATCAGATATAATAGAGACTTTCTTACGATGGTCAGAGGTCGCAGTTGGAGAAAGTGTTTGCTGGCCTAACCACTTACAGTTGGTAGTACAGCTAACAATATCAGATTGTACGAACACCCCTTGATTGGGCAACATGTAATTATTAAATGTCTCACTTCTGAAGGCAAGAAACCAACCACTATTCTGCAGAGATTAAAGGCACAGTATGGGGATAGTACACTATCATGGGCTCGTTTGTTTGGCTTAAGAAAATCTTGAAAGGCCACGAAGATGTCAAAAATAAGAGCCACAATCATTGTCCATGGACTAGCATTGTAGAGAGAGCATTTGCACAATTCATGGCTTTGAGGGCAACCAATGTTTCACGATTTTCAAAATTTTTTGTGTGGTAAGAATAAGTAATGGCAGCACTCAAATCATCTCAAATGGTCTAGGGTTCCTTAAAATATCAATGGGTGCCTCATCTTCTGACTGGAACAGAACTTGGCATGAACTGTGAATGACTTTCGGCATGGTTTGTCTAAGAAAGGGTGCATTTATGAATTGCAACGTTACCTTTGGTGAAACTTGGGTCTCCACTATACACCCAAGTCAAAACAAGCAGTATGGAGTGGCAAAAGAAGAATAAGGAAGTTGCAATAAAGACCACAAACTCAATACTTCAATACAGTAAACTGGGAACACATTTACAGTGCACAAGTTATGTATGAAAAATACATAGTAGCATTGTATTAAATTACTTTGAAAGTTGCTTCCCCTTGAAAAAGTGCCGTGCTTCTCGAAAATAACAAAAACTTTCGATAACTATTGGCATTAGAACATCATGCATTTATAAAAGGAAGTCGTATATTGGCTCTAGGAACAGTGAGAATGCTAATATTAAATCACATTACAGAAAGGTTATTAAAGAATCTAAAAGTATGTACTACAAACATAAAATTCATGATTCTGAAAATAAAATTAAGACAAAATGGGACATTGTAAAAAAGGAAATAGGAAATAGTAATCAAACGAGTAATGATATTTTTATCAAAGAAAATTCAGTAGAATCTAATTTTTCAATTGCTGATATATTTAATAAACATTTTTTATCTGTTGCTGATAAATTGACTTCGAATAGCTGAGTGTCACACAGTATGGATTTTGTCAGAAAAGGCTCCAGAAGAAATAAGAAAAATTATCAGGTCCCTTAAGAACAAATACTCAAATGGTTATGATGGGATTTCCAGTAGATTAATTAAATTGTGCTCCACAGAATTAAGTAATATACTAAGTTATCTGTTTAATATATCTTTACTTGAGGGTACTTTTCCAGAAAGTATGCTGTAGTTAAACCACTCCATAAAAAGATTTTGAAAAAGCATTGTACAATATAGTTTATGAACACTTAAAAATAATAATATTCTAAATAAACCACAATTTGGTTTTCAAAAGGGTCATTCAACAGAACAAGCTATATTTTCATTCACTGACAATATTTTGGAAGGAATAAATCATAAATTAATTCTTCTGGGATTTTTTTGTGACTTATCTAAGGCATTTGACTGTGTAGATCATAAAATTCTGATACAGAAATTAAAGTATTATGGTATAGATGGCGTTGTTAATAAATGGATTAGTTCTTACCTTCTAAATAGAAAACAGAAAGTGTCAATGGAGAATTTTAAGACTGCCTTAAAAAGTCCACTGTTGTATGGAATAATATTCTAGGGAAATTTTACCCATAGAGACAAAGTGTTCAGAGCCCAAAAGCGAGTAATAAGAATTATGTGTGGGGTTAGCAATAGAACTTCTTGTAGAGAGCTGTTCAAGAAGTTAGGGATTTTAACATTAGCGTCTGAGTATATACACACAAGACGACTCGTGCGAAAATTTCGCAAATAAAATGCGATTAATAGAGAGGCTGAATATGATGTCACCAAAGCTGAGTCATTACTCATCATACTCCTACTTCATTTATCGATTTTGGTTAGAAATCCAGGGAGATAAATGGCTCAAGACACAAAAAACGCATTTTAGAAATATTGACATTTTTGCCTTTTAAGGGTCAAATTACGAAAAATTCCTTTCTTAAAATATAATGTTACTACGGCGGAGACCTTGTTCTTTAATATGATATCTCATTTATTTATATTGGTTAGATATCAAGGGAGCTAAATAGCCCGTAACACAAAAATTCGTTCTATAACCATTTATTCTTTTTCCCGTTAAGGGTTGAAATCAAAAAAATTCTTTCTTAAATTATGATGTCACCAAAGTTTAGACATTATTCCTCATAATCTTACTTGATTTATTGATTCTGGATAGATATCAAGGGATATAAGTGACTCGAGATACAAAAAAACGCATTTTAGAAAAATTGACATTTTTGCCCTTTATGGGTCGAATTACGAAAAAGTTCTTTCTTAAAATATAAGGTTACCACGGCGGAGACCTTAGTCTTTAATATGATACCTCATTTAGCTATATTGGTTAGATATTAACGGAGATAAATCGCTCATGACACAAAAACTAATTTCAAAAATATTGATACTTTTGCCCTTTAAGGGTCGAATTCCAAAAAATTTCTATATTAATATATGACGTCACTAAAGCAGAGATCTTAATCTTTAAAATGATACTTCATTAAATGATTTCAGATAGGTATCCAGGGAGATAAATGACTCATAACACAGAAAACAGCATTTTTGAAATATTGACATTTTTGCCCTTTAAGGGTCGAATTCCGAAAACTTCATTTCTTAAAATATGTTGTGACCAAAGTGGAGTCCATAAGCTTTAAAATGACACCTCATTCATTGATTTTGGTTAAGTATGAAGGAAGATACAGGCTTGTGACAAAAAAATACCTTATAGAAATAATATATATGATTAATATCCTTTGTAATCACAAATTATACTTTGTTTGAAACCATTAGTAAAATACACACTTATGGCACTAGAAGTAAGAATGGTCTTCACAAGGATTACAAGTCATTGTCATTTGTTCAAAAAGGGGTCCGATATTCAGGGATACATATCTTCAGTAAGCTCCCAACATACATTAAATTTCTAGTAGATGGTAAGAATAAATCCAGGAAAAAATTGAAATAATTTTTAATTGACAACACCGTCTACTCTGTCGAAGAATTTATTTCTAAGGTATCTACAAAATAACTGCCAGTAGCTTGTGTAAATGTAGTTTACATAATTAATTTACCATGTATGCTATAACTGTACATCTTCTGGTGTACGTATTATTTTGTTATGCAACGGTTTATCTGTAAATTGACAACTTTTCACATCCCACAGAGCCAGTCTCTTATATTGGGATCAATGGAAAATGATTGTATTGTATACCAAGACTCAGTGATCAGCTGGCAAGGTGGTTAAAACTTTTTTTTTTTTTTACTATTGTTGCATTTTGCATATTGGTTTTCTGCATGGATGTTGCACAATCAATGCAGCACACTACTGCAACCTTTGGAATGAGGTTAAGCTTGTTTATCACTGAAAAAGACATAAGAAACGTGATATTTCTCTATGACAACACTCAGCTCCACATTCCTGCTCAATCAAACAAAATTGTAGACACTGAATTGAACATAGCTTGATAGTTCTTCTTACAGCTCTGACCTGTTGTGCTGTGATTTTCAATTCTTTGGGCCACTGAAAGAAGCACTTGGAGGCTGACTATTTGAAGTCGACAATGTAGTAGGTTTGTACAGAAGTGGCTATTGATGAAACTCTTCCCTTTCACGATGATGGTATCAAAAAGCGTCTGATATGCTGAGATAAGTTTATTTCTAAAGCAGGAGATTAGGTTGAGTTTTAGTGTCTACTCAGTTCATTTGGAATGGTAAATAATTGTTTTTAATAAGTCTTGTTTATATTTGGTCTACTTTCACATATTACCAACTCACAGAAGATAAGAACACAATTGATAGATTATATTTTGTGGATATTGTGTGGAAAATTTTTCAGATGAATGAACAACTGGACTTAATAAACTAAAATCTGTAATAAGAAATACAATGGTACTAGAAGACCCATACGAAAATTTTGCGAGTCAAATTTGATGAATAGTGAGGTTGAATGCTTGTTATATAATGAAAAGTTGAACTGTACTTTTATAGCAAATATTTATTTGTTTAGTATAATAGGTACGCATCAGAATACTTACAACATATTGCAATACAATTAGGAAAATATAAAAAAAAAAACACTGTATGTATGACATACTGTCTCTGACCTTATCAGAAAACAACCAACCTGATCAAATTGCACATGGCATATCAACATCTCTGCAATATGTGTTGCTGTGCGAATAAAATGTTTAAATTGTAATTGTATAGCAAACCAAAAAGGTTTCCGTAACAGAAACAATATCCGAAAAGCTACTTATTGTATAAAAAACATTTGACATCTCTGCGATAACTGCTCCTGCTCTAGGGACTTGGCTCTGAACTGTCCCATACGCGTTGTGAAACAACTCGTTTTACTGGTAATTAAATAATGATATATTGGTAGTCATTGCTATACTGCATACTGTATTTTGACCCACCTAATGGATGTATCGAGACTTCATAACTTATTATTTCTTAAAGCGGTTGCTACAATTGGATGGTGAACGTATTAGTATGCACTTCATGACGCGGCGCCACCCGGACAGCCAAGAATCAACAGTAAATCTTTCTTGATGCAGAAGCACGTATTACATGTCCAAAAGCGCACGGATAAATCTTCATGGTACAACACTTAGACACGGAGCCACCGTCACCAAATTACTGCACTACTACTGCGAGAGCTTAATCGTGACTGACTAACAGTGAGTCTAGAACAATGAAGCGCTTCTTGATCTATCGACTATCAATGTATGCACAGATACCCTTTAATAGTGGATCGCTAGATCATTGTAATGTCACAACCCCTTCCAGGTCCCTGGTTCAAGTGAGAAATTCTTGATGATCAATTTAACCAGATACCTACAAATGTTCGAGGTGTAGCTAAGTAGCTCCCCACTGCCTACCAGTACAGAATTATCTATGAGTTTACTTAAAGTTGTTGATGGCTGATGCCTATACTAGATATTACATTTCATGGGTACACAGACACCAAATATGTGAACACAAAATTGATATGACATAAATATTTGAACATACCAAACAGTTCGGATCACGTCACACATTGTCCTACAATGGCGTGATCTCCCTTTCTGTCCTATTCTTTATTATTCATGCTCCTTAAGTCTTAATAGTTCACAAACATCTCATAGTTCACATTCCGAAATGAAATTTACTCCTTGGTTTACTGATCATTTACTTTATCACTGTATTGGCAGTCTTTTAGGACCTATACTGTGTGACATTAGGTCACTAGCCACTTCGCTGATATTCCATCCCAGCTTCTTACTTCAATAGTATGGTATATAAACCCGGTGGAGGGAAAAGGTCATTAACCTCCAGAGATCTCCAAGGATAACAAATCGCACTAACTGAACTAACACCTAATATTAAAAAGGAAAACATATTTACAATAGTGATATTTACAAAAGGAAATGGGGAGGGGCTTCATTGGGTGTTCAGGATAGATCCTATCCCTAGCCACCTCATTGCCTACTCTCACCCTGAGTGTTCGTTTTGAACGGTTTGAGGGATATTACATTGTAAGCCCCTTTTAATTTTCCATCTTTCAGGTATTCTAAGTATAAGTGTTTTCTCTGGGGCTTTCCTTCACCCTTACGGTCTTTCATACAGTATCTTGAATTTCTTTATTTCGTTGTTTATAGAGGAAGACTTGAAATTTATTTGAATGAGCACTAAGTCCCCTTCTTGATATATAGTCACCTTACCTCTCTTTTCATGTCTCTGCTGTCTTGCTCTAGCTTTTTTATCAACGTCTTCTTTGCCTTCTCAACCTTCTGTTGAAAGTTTGTCGTCAAACTTTTAGGAAAATCTATATATTTGGTAACAATCCTAGGAGCTGGGTTTTGAAACATCAATTCCAAACAAGTTATTCTAGGAAATCCATGTGGAATTGTATTCATCACATCTTCAAACTTTTCTACCTGCTGTGCCCAACGTTTATGGCTGTGCTGGCAGTAGATCCTAAACCACTTCCCAATTTCTGCCATAAACCTTTCTACGATGTTTCCTTGTGGGTGGGGGAATGAGGTTTTCACAACTTCTACTCCCTCTCCTTCCAGTACTTCAGTCCATTTCTTGTTGGCAAATTGGGGTCTATTATCGGATAGTATCTGCTTTGGTTTTCCCAAGGTAGTTAAAAATTGGGTAAGTACTTTGCTCAAGAGTATCTTTGTAGTTGCCTTCTTGATTGGGTAGAGTTTGACATACTTGGTAAAGGCATCTATAACAACGAAAATAATAGTGACTCCTTCCTAGAGGCTGGCAATGGGCCATACGAGTCATCTGATATTAATTCTCAACGTTTTGATGGGATTTTATTTCTCATTCTCAACACATTGACCTTCTTGATTTACTGACAAGTTTCGCACGTTGATAAAACCTGGGCTACTCTCCTTTCCAAGTTCACAAAATAGCATTGTTCTCTCATTATAAGGGAGCATTTGTTTGCTCCATAGTGTCCATAGCTGAGATGGTGATATTTAAACCACTCATCCACACAATGTTCCGGTCTACACCCACTCCTTACTATCCTCCACTTTCCTGTAGAACAGTACCCCTTTGTGCAGGCAATAAATAGTGTTTCTCCAATGTTCTATGGTCACTCATATCTTCAAGTGCTTCTATACATCATCCTGTCTTTGTTGGACATTCATTTCTCTCATCCATTTGATCTTACTCTCTTGAGAAACCCCTTCCAGATAATTGAGGGTTTCTTTTTGTGTTGTCTGGATGGTCCCACCAACCTCCAGCATTCCGATAGGGAGTCTGGGCAACCAATCTGCCACCAGGTTTTCTTTTCCCGGGACATATTTGATGTCAAACTGGAATCTTGAAGTAATGGAGCCCAATGGGTTAATCTCCCATGGGTCAGTCGACATTTCATCAGGCTCTATGGTCAGTATGGATAATTATATTGCTCCCTAGAAAAAGATATCTGAACTCCTGAAAATTCCAGACTATGGCTAATGCCTCGTTTCCTGTTACACAATGTCTCATTTCATGGGCGTTGAGCACCCTACTGGTAAAAGCAATTGTATGGTGTTCCTGTATACCATTTACTTTATTCTCTTGGAAAATTTCAACACCTGACAGTGCGGTGGATAGACAAAGGTCTAGATCCCAATTGGGATATGAAAGGATTCTTATTTGTGACAATGCTTGTTTGATGTTGTGGAAGTCTCTCTCACACTCATCTGGCCATTTCCAAACTGAATTCTTCTGGTCTAGTTTTCGTAGATTTTGGCTCTGGTACAAATTTTCGATGGAAGTCGCATAAACCTAAGATTTCCAGTTGCGCTTTGTTGGTCGGTCGAGGAAACTTCTGAATAGCCTCCAACCTCGAGTCGTCTACCAGAATCCCTTCTGGTCTGATCACATGTCCTAGAAATTTTAAGCGTGACTGTAAGAAAATGCATTTCTTCTTTTTCAAAGTCATTCCCACATTTTATATCTCTGTCACAACTCCATTTAATAACTCCCAATGTTCTTCAGTTGGCCTGGTTGCTATATTTGTCATTGACGTACACCTGTACATTCTCTCCCTCTCCCTCTCTCTCTACTCTTTACCTAGTACTTGGTCTAGAGCTATGATGAAATGGGCCACAGAATTATTCAGTCCAAATGGAAGTACCTTAAATTGGTAACACCTTCCTTCGAATCTGAATGCCATGTACTTTCGAGACTCTTCATGAATGGAAATCTGCCAATATGATGAAGTGAGATCAAGAGATGACAGATATTTCACCCCATGGAATTTTTGTAGCATATTGTCCGATCTCTGTTATCAAAATTTTATTTAGTTCCCTCGCATCAAGTACTAATCTAATGGATTGATCCGCTTTTGTCACCAATTGCATTCAATTCACAGAGTTTATACTGTTATTATAGGATTCTGTTCACTTTACTAAAAAAAATTGATCTTTCTCGCGGCCGAACTTAATCTACATTGCCTGTTAGTTGCCTTCCCAGTCGGTCTGCTTAACACACACAGTCTTTGGTTTGCTGAACTCTCTTCCACTACTTATTGTTTTTCTTTTTCCCCCAATTGTTCCGTTCCTATCAGTTTTCACTCACTATTTTGTGTTTGTCAACTTTTATTTCTTCACTTTAGCCGACTATTAACACAAGTCCTGTCACCAAGATCGACATGTATAACAATTCGTTTTACAGGTAATTATATAATGATATATTGGTAGTCATTACTATACGGTATTTTGACCCACCTAATGAATGCATCGAGACTTCATAACTTATTATTTCTTAAAGCGGTCGCCACAATTGGATGGTGAAGGTATTATTATGCACTTACAGTTCTCTGTGATTTAAGGAATGCACAAGTTCACTGGGTAGTGATACATAAAACACACACACACACACATATATGATGTATGCTGATGAACACTTTTATTCTAAGATTAAAAATCCTTCCGAGTGGAAAGTATAGTTAATACCTGCACAACAATCACTATCACACATTACACACTCTACATGGAAATATTTATGCAGTTTTATACCACTTGGCTTGTCCGACATTGCGGACGCAAAAGCCAGTAAATCTTTCTCAAAAGCGGAAGCACGTATTATGTATCCAAAAGTGCCCAAATAAATCTTCATAGCACAACACTTGCACGGAGCTACCGTCACCAAATTACCGCATTACTTCTGTGATAGCTTAAACGTGACTGACTAACAGCGAGTCTAGCACAATGAAGCACTTCTCGATCTGTCGACTATCTATACACCGCGCATATACTTTTTAATAGTGGATCGCTAGCTCATTGTAATGTCACATTACGACCTCTTGAAGCATCAAATTCCAAAAAATTCTTTCTTTGTGATTTTTACGTAACTGGAGATCTTAATATTTAAAACGATGTGTCATTTATAGATTTTGGTTAGGTACCGAATGAGATAGGTGGCTCGTAATACAAATAATACGTTGTAGAAATAATATCGATACTTTTGCCCTTGAAGGTTCGAATTCAAAAAAAAAATCCTATTTTAAAATAAGGTGTGACCAAAGCAGACACCTTGGTCTTTAAAATCTTGCCTCATTTATCAATTTCGGTTAGGTATCAAGGGAGATAAATGGCTCGTGTTAAACAATAATGCATTGTAGAAGCATTAATACTTTTGCCCTTTAATGGTACAATTTTGGAACATTCCTTTCTTAAAATAAGGTGTAACGAAACAGAAGACCTTACAAAGAACTCTGTCTTAAAAATGATTTTGTTGAATTATAAACGGAGATAAATGACTTAAGACACAAAAATCGCATTTTAGAAATACTGATATTTTTGTCCTTTAGTGGTACAATTCAGAAAAAAAAATCCATTCTTAAAATATGATGTGACCACAACGGAGACCTTAATATTTTAATATCACCTCATTTATCTATTTCGGTTATATATTAATGGAGATAAATGGCTCGTGTCACAAAAATGTGTTGAAGAACCATTGGTACTTTTTCCCTATGAAGGTTGAATTAAAAAAAAAAATTCTTTCTTAATATATGATGTCCTGTAGCTGAGACATTACTCTGCATAATCCTACTGCATTTATCAATTTCGGTTTGGTAACCAGGGAACTAAATGGCTCAAGACCCAAAAAAAAGAAGCATTTTAGAAATATTAACATTTTTGCCCTTTAAAGCTCGAATTACGACAAATTCTTTTCTTAAAATATAATTTGACCATGGTGGAGACTTAATCTTTAATGTGATACCACATTTATCTAGATCGGTTTAATATCAAGGGAGATAAATAGCTTGCGACACAAAAAAACGTTGTAGAATTATTGATACTTTTGCCCTTTAAAGGTTGAAATCCAAAAAATTTCTTTTAAAAAAAAATATGATTAGACCAAAGCAGAGGCCTTAATTTCTAAAATAATACCTAATTTTTCTATTTCAGTTAGATATCAAGGGAGATAAATAGCTTGTGACAAAAAAAAAAAGGTTATGGAATGGTAATTTTGCCCTATAATGGTCGAATTACTAAAAATTCATTTCTAAAAGTATAATGTGACCACGGCCGAAATCTTAATCTTTAAAATTATAGCTCATTTATCTGTATCGGTCAGATATGAAGGAGAGAAATGGCTTGTGACACAAAAACGTGTTGCAGAAATATTAATACTTTGGCCCATTAATGGTCGAATTCCAAAAAATTACCAGCTTACTATTTGATGTTGCCAAAGTGGAGATCTTGATCTTTAAAATGGTACTTCATCAAACAATCAGATATTTATCCAGGGATATAAATGACTTGTAACACAACAAACAGTCTTTTTGAAATATTGACATTTTTTCCCTTTAATGATCGATCTCCAAAAAATCCCTGTGTTAAAATATGATGTGACCAAAGTGGAGTCCATAAGCTATAAAGTGACACCTCATTCATTGATTGCGGATAAGAATGTTCGGAGATAATAGTGTGTGACAAGAAAAAAAAACACCTTATAGAAAAATATATACTAGACGACCCTTTCGAATATTTCGTGAATAAACTACCATGAATAGCAAGGTTGAATTCTTGTAATATAATGAAAAGTAGAACCGCACTTTTGTAGCAAATATTTATTTGTTTAGTGTAATCTGTACACATCAAAATACTTGCAACATAATACGAAACAATAAGGAAAATTTAATACACTGCAAGTACGTCAAACTGTCACTGCCCTCAACAGAATCCAACCAACCTGAACAAAATGCACACAAAATATCAACATCTCCGTGATATTTATTGTTGTGTGAATAAAGTGTTTATGTTGGAATTGTATAGCAAAATAAAAATGTTTACGAAAAGCTCCTTATTGTATAAACAACAGTTTACTGATATCTCTGATATCTGCTGCTGCAATCTAGGGTCTGAACTCTGAACTGACTCAAACGCGTGACCACTTTAGGCATAAAATTCTTTCTTAATTTATGATTTTACCTAATTGGAGACCTTAATCTTTAAAACAAAATGTCATTTATCGGTTTCGGCTAGGTATCAAAGGAGATAAATGGCTCATAATAATAATAATAATAAAACATGTTGTAGAAACAATATTGATACTTTAGCCGTTTAGGGGTCGAATTTCACAAAATTCCTTGTATAAAATATGATGTGACCAAAGCGGACACATGGGTCTTTAAAATGATACCTCATTTATCGATTTCGGTTAGCTATCAAGGGAGATAAATGGCTCGTGACAGAAAAATGCATTGTAGAAATATTAATACTTTTGCCTTTTAAGGGTCAAATTTTGAAAAATTCCTTTCTTAAAATATGTTGTAACGGAACTGAAGACCTTACGAAAACCTTTAAAATAATAACTCGTTTACCAGTTTTGTTTAATTATCAAGTGAGATAAATGACTTGAGACACAAAAAACGCATTTTAGAAATGCTGATATTTTTGCTCTTTAATTGATAAATTCATACAAATCATGTGACCACAGCAGAGATCTTAATCTTTAGAATGATACGTCATTTATCTATATCAGTTAGATATGAAGGGAGATAAATGGCTCGTGACACAAAAATGCGTTGTAGAACCATTGATACTTTTTCCCTTTAAGTGTTGAATTCCAAAAATAATTCTTTCTAAATATATGCTGCCACCAAAGCTGAGACATTACTCTTCATAATGCTGCTTCATTTATCGATTTCGATTAGATATCCAGGGATATAAATGGCTCAAGACACAAAAAGCGCATTTTTGAAATATTGATATTTTTGCCCTTTAAAGGTCGAAATACAAAACATTCATCTCTTAAAATATAATATGACTACGACGCTGACCCTAATCTTTAATATGATACCTAATTTTTCTATATTGGTTAGATATGAAGGGAGATAAATTGCTCGTGACACGAAAACGCGTTGCAGAAATATTGATACTTTTGCTCTTTAAGGATCGAATTCCAAAAAATTCCAGTCTTAATATATGATGTCACTGAAGTGAAGAGCTTAATCATAAAAATGATAATTCATTAATTTTTTTTTCAGATGTGTATCCTTGGAGATAAATGACTTGTAACACAAAAAACAGCTTTTTAGAAATATTGACATTTTTGCCCTTTAAGGGTCGAATATCAAAAAATTGCTTTCTTGAAATACGATGTAACCAACAGGGAGACCATAAGCTCTAAATTGAAATTGCATTCATTGATTTCGGTTAAATATAAAGTGATAAAATGGATTGTGACAACTTTATAGAAATAATAAATATCATGATTAGATGATTTATGACCACCATTTGGCTCTTGGTTGTTCGGGTGACGCTGCATCATGATATGTAGAGCCGACGTTTTAACTGTCATTCTGTGGCCTTGTTCCTATTCGGAACTATGGTTTTTTCTTTAGGTGTTGAGTGTTATCGTATACCCTTGGTTCGCTGCGCGTCTTGATAGCTTAGTCCTCCACAACAATCGGGATGTTTGGCCCGTCATGTGATTGTTGGCTAGGTGGAGCTCAGTGCTTCATGGTGGGGGAAGACGAAGGTGACAGGTGACCTGTTTCGTCCACACTAGAGACAGCCATACTTCATGAAGTTTAAGCCCACTAACTACATTTGTATTCCCTGGACGTTTGACTCATTTACCCTCGTTGGCCACTTCCTTTTTGTAATATCAGTCTCTTGCTTTTGAAGATAATGAATGCATTCCGTGCAATGGCCAACTTCTCCAAGTTATTAGATCTATTAGAATTAAAGTGCTGTTGCAACTTGTCCTCTATGGTGAGGCCTCTCTCTCCTACATACAGACACCACACAAGTACACGGAATCACATAGACTTGTAGTTGGGGCAGTTTGTCCTTGTCTTTGACCTTGTTGTGCATCTTATAAACTGGTTTTATGTCTGCTTTTCTCAATACCTTGCCAATTCTGTCAATAACGCTTCATGTGGAGGGCAGAACAGCTACTTTGCATCAAACCAACCCATCACTCAAAAACGCAGAGTTTTTTGCAGCATTTGTGCCCCCTCCCTGTCACAGCTGTATGCAAAGTTCATTTAATGAAGAGGCTGTGTTGACCGTTATACCTGAAGGTGTGTTGCAGTGCTTCCAACTCTGTTGGCAAATATTTAGTGTTACACAATATCATCGCTTGGGTACACAATGTCATGATGACACCTGTCTTTGTCACTGGATGGTGGTGTGGCACTGCATGTAAATATTTTTGTATGTCTAGGCTTCTCACAAACCGAGTGTCTCAGAGTCCTGTTGTCATGTTTTGTTACTTAAACATGTAGGAATGGCAGCTGTCATTTTTGCTCCATTGCCATACTAAATTTGATTTTGGGATATACTTTCGTTTTATAATCCAGGGCTTACGTTTGTGGGTCCACACAATGAAGATATTGTCGATATAGTGTACCCGCAAACGCAGTTTGAAGTGTGTGTTGCCCAAAACTTGTGTCTCCATGAAGATGTTAGCTGATATTAGCAAAAGTGGTGAGCCCATGACCGCTCCTTTCACAGAGTTTAAAACTTTCCATCATATTGAAAGGATGAAGATTTGAGAAAGAACTTGGTCACGTTTTCCCAGTCTTCTGAGATGATGTGGGCCAATAGTTTAGTTAGTGCATATCACTACTTCTGCTTCTTCAACAGGCACATATATGTACAGCAGTGGAACATTAAAGCTAACTAAGTCGTCCATTTTTTTTAACCTTTAAGTGACTAGATGATTTCAACAAAGTGCAAGCTGTTTGAAATGGTTACAGTGATTCCCTATGAAAAGGATTTTAATTGGCAACATAGTAGGTTAGTGGATGGGTCAGAGAGTTGAGTGCACTATTGAGGACAGGCTGCAAAAGCATTTTGGGAATGAGATTAAATAAAATTGAGGAGTCGACTATTGCATGGCATGCAGCGACGACCAGTATTGCCATTAACTTAGAAAACAAGAGACTGATAGTGTGCAAAGATCATTGGTGGCCAAAGAGGGTAAAGGAGGCATTGGAGATCACCAAACGTACAGAGAATAAAAATAAAAATAATGGGTAAGCTTCATGACACGTGGCTTTCTATTGCAGATGGAACAGATCATGTGCTGGCAGCCCATCTAGCCAATGTATTTATTTTGGAACAGGCCGTGAGAATACATTAATATTAGCACATTTAATTCATAGATTTCATGGAGTTGTTTGACAGTGCAGAGATAGAACAAGGTGTTAGCAAATCTTTTAACATTTATTGAAAACACCTATGAACAATTCACGATGGAGGGGAAGGAAATGAGCAACCGCCATTTCGCGATGTCCTGGTTCATAAGCACAATAATGGACATGATTCCTAGAAATTTTTTGAGTTAACTTGTGGTTTAGGGTAGTTTTTATCCTTGTCAGTTTTGGCAGGATCTGAGTCAATCCTTCCTTCACTTATTGTTTTATGACCTAGATAGATAATTTCCTTACGAAGGAATTCGTATTTAGATGGTTCCAGTTTCAAGTTGTTTTCGGAGCCTGCAAAAGACTTTTGATGTTCTATCAAACTACTACCATAAATTAACAGGTCGAGATACTTTCTCCCCTTGTAAACCGGTGAGTACTAGGTTCATCAGTCTCTGGAATATGGTTGGAGAAGAGGATAATACAGTTGGCATTTATAAATATCCGAATTTTCCCTTGCTAGTGCTAAAGGCTGTCAAGGCCCTATCCTTCTCATCAGTTAGTACCTGATGATAGCCAAATTGAGAGTGGAAAAGTATTTAGCTTTACCTAAAGAGTCCAAAATCTCTGAGATTAGCTTTATAGGGAAGGTGGGTCCCACTGTGATTTTGATAGTTTTTCTTTCCACTGGTGGTCAACTTTCTTCGGAATTAATAATATTGGGAAGTTCAAGGACTGGTTGATTCATTAATAATTCCCTGTTCTAACAAGTGATTAATCTCTTCATCGAATATGGGCTTTAAAGCTTCTAGCATCCTGTTTGATCTACTGTCTCCGTTTAAGTTTATCCCCTGGTAGGAAAAATAAGTCATTTTATGGCAGGCATAGTTCTGTAATGAAGTGTTTCTCCTCTGTGTTAAGATGTTAGTCTCACATTCTCTTTACATTCTCTTTAAGCAAGTTAGCATGTGTCTGTTTTGGCTGGTTGATGTAATGTACGACTTGCCTGCTTATCAACATGCCGTACACGTGATGGGTTGGGCATATCAGCGTCAGCTGACAGTTCAGAGTATGGTTGTGTTTGCAAAGCTGTATAAAAAAAAATATACTTCCTCCTCTCTAGTATTCAAAATAGAATACCAGAAATTAGTTCTTGTTTACTTATTATAGCATCAGAGTTTTTTACCTTATACCTTTACTCACAAAGTCCACTCTTCTCTGGGATCTACTTTGATCATCTGCTTCTTTTGTGGTTTGCTTTGAATTGTGAGATTGTCTTATTTGTTTTAAGTTTTTGTTTACAGTTGTTGCCTCTCCAATCAGGCATTGAATTGTGTTCTGTGGAAATTGCTTGTATTTTAACTTCTGTTGTTGAGAATTGTCTAGTGTGGATGCCAGTTGTGTGGTTGTTTGCTGTGTGAAATGATTCTGTGAACTTTTGCCCATTTGTTGTTTCTGACTACCAAACTGCGGCTTTTGACCCCCAACCCGATTTTTTTATAGTTTGTGAATTTCTAGTGATATTGCTCTCCTTATAATTGTGTTTTGGGTACATATTTGCATTTATTACACAGGCTTTCTTATCTGTGAAACACTTTTTCCTTTCTTCAAATGGGAATGCTGTGACCTCTAATGTAAACTGTTTTGTTTTAATAGTTAACTAGCGGAGATCCCGGCGTTGCCCGGTATAGTTGGCATAGATTTACGCGTGCCCTATTTTTGTTCCCGCAGTGAGAAACATTTGCTCAAAGTTTCGAAAAATTGGCACCAACTTTTTTTCGTAATTAAAGCAAACCTAGATTCATCCGCCCCCTACCAAGAAGCGGGTGGGTTGAAGTTTATTTGTACATACACTATTTTCATTCGTCTGAAAAGATTCATGTATATCAAGCTTCATTAATTTGGTTAAGAATTACTGAAAACTGCTAGATTATGCTGGAAACTCACATTCGATTCAATTGCGAAGTGAATATTATTTTTTTCTCGAAACTCCAGATACTTTAACTCCGCAGATTCATCCTTTTATACAAATATCGAAAGTGAATCCACAATAGTATCATCGTAAACAGAATACTATTGACGATAGGCAAAGACATTTTCCAGAGATCGTGCTTAAAGAAAAATCTGTTGTGTCTTCGGCTATCTATGGCGTTTAAAAATTGAATATCCCGAAATAAAGGAAAGAATACGCCAAGTTTTGCTTAGTGTGCAAAATAGTTATTATTATAAAGTTATCTTATTGCTTTCATTAAAGGCTATGGTCAGAGACGTTGTAGTTGTATGTTTAGTACGAAGTATGCAACATCTGATCCTTCCAACTTTGGAATTCGTCATCATGCATCCAGAATTTCATTTAATGATCCACCGTTATTTAACGTTGAAACATTAGACATGCCAAACTACTGAATTGAGATTCATAGCTTTACAACGGTGAGAACTTCGTAGTTTCTGAGTTTTTATAAGAAAAATTTATCCAGTTTTTGTTTTATAGGTATAGATTTGGTGATAATTTATATATGTGAAACCATATAAAACCGCAAACTGGATGGGCGGATGGGGATTTTAATACAGGTGTTCTCGAGTGCAAGGCTTGAACGCTACTGTTCACCCATCAAGCTCGCTTTATAGTTTGCTTTAATTGTGATAGAGCACACGCCCCTGTAGCAATTTCTCTACACCCCCTTCTTTGCCTAATAGTATTTTTGCCATTTGAGTTAAGTTTTTGTATCTCAGAAATGTTGAAATTACCATCGTGGGTTGTAAGAACAAATTTAAACTTTCTTCACAAGGAAACAAAAATCTATGTCAATTTACTACTATGAAAGTTTTCGTCCAACCCAGAAACATGTGAATACTCTTTTATGAAAAATCTTTTAACTGTGGCATTGCAATTTGATGATGTATTCTTACGTAACACGACAAGACAAAATTGAAGATTTTATCTATATCTCGTTTACACTTCTCGTTAAACCAGACGATGGATTCTTATCTAACTTGAAGAGACACATTGAAATATTGTTTTGTCCTTGGGATATTGTATCTCTGAATTGAGGTTGATAGTTTGAAATACAACCTGGACCAAAAAAATTCGTCACAAGATACTACAAGCTGGACATGTACAATTGGAGTTTTGTTTTCTTTCTAGCAGTTGTGGTCCAGTAGAAATGCAGTTTGAAGCAGAAGAAAATCATTGTCAAAGGGAAAAGAACCTATACCTACAAATAATTTTTGGCTTTCGATGTCTCGAGGGCTTAGCGAGATGTGTATATTTTTACTTTCTATCTGTCTCATTGAGTTATATAATAATTCATCATCAAATTGCGGCACAACGGTTGATTTGAAACCTGCATTACTAAACAATTCAATAAATTATGAAATTAATAAAAGCTAGATTATGTCAGAAACTCAAGTGTATAGCTCAGAATGTAATGCCAAAAAACGTTCAGTTGTCATATTAGGTTACTTTCCAACAGTATAGACATAACGTAAGCCGTTATTATTCTCAACACTAAAGGTTTAATATATACTTCTAATGATAAAAAAAAACTATCAGCGCACACATTAATTACGACGTTTCAATTCTGTGAGGATTCCTACGTAATACCACAAGACATGTGAAAATTTAAGATCTAAACTTCTCGTTAAATGTCATTTCACAGTTGACATGGTTAGGTTGAAATGTGGCCTGGACATGAAAAAAATTTGGAATAAGCCAAATTGAAGATGTATTCTTATCTAACTTGACGAAACACAATGAAAGAGAAGAGTAAAATATTGGGATATCTTGCTTTGTTCTTGAGAATCTCTAAATTCAGGTGGTTAGTTTGAAATGCAACCTGGACCAGAAAAAAATCGACAGTCACAAGGCACTACACGCTGGACATGTATAAAGGGTGTTTTGTTTTATTTCTAGCGGTTGTGGTCAAGTTGAAACGTAGTTTGAAGCAGGAAACAGTCGTCGTGGAAAAGAAAAGAAAACTATACCTATAAATAATTTTTGACATTTGATATCTCGAGAACTGAGCGAGATACGTAATTTGTTTTTACAATCTGTCTCGTTCAGTTATATAAGAATTTATCATCAAATTACGCTGCCACGGTAGACGTAGAAACTGCTATACTGAACAAGGCAATACATTATAATATGAATAAAGGATAGATTATGTCAGAAACTCAAATGTATAGCGCAGAATGTAATGCCAATCAACGCTCAGTTGTAATAATGGGTTACTTTCCAACAGTTAGGACATAACACAAACTTCTGTTGATGTTAAAATCATTGCATTACTAAATAACGCGATAAAATATAAAATAAATAAAACCTAGATTACGTCAGAAAGACGCGCGTATAACGCAGAATTGCAGCCTAAAACCAAAAAAAGCTCAGTTGTCCTAAGCTGTTATTATTCTAAACACTAAAGATTTAATACATACTTCTAATGATAAAAAAACATCAGCGTGCTTATTAATTGCTGCGAACGGAATGAATCTATCAGTTCCAAACGCCTAATGCCTTTATTATTCCTAACACTAAAGATTTAATACAAATTTCAAATGATATATATAAAAAAATCAGCGTACGAATTAATTACCTGTATGAACATAATTTATCCAGAAAATTATCGTAAATAATTGCTTTTATTATTAACAGAACACTAAGATTGATATCAGAGACAATTACTAGAGCCCATGGTCAAAAAGACTTCGCCAGAAATCGTGGGCAAAGAAAATCTCTACTGATTTCTCGTTACTAATTCCTCGCATTCAATACGTCCATCGATGCGTTTAAAAACTAAACACCCCGTATTAAAGGAAATAATATTTCAAGTTTTGTGTGGAGTATGAAAAAATTGTTATTATTGTAAATTGCTCATTAAAGGCTATGGTCAGAGATATTGTATTGTAGTTGTGTTTAGTGTGAAGTATGCAGCATCTGGTGATTCCTCCTGTGGTATTCCTCACCATACGTTCAGAATTTCATGTAATGCTTCTACATTATTTAACGTTGAAACATAAGACATTCCAGACAAGTGAATTAAGATTCTAAGCTTTAAAATAGTGAAAACCCCATCGATATCTGCTCCATACTTTCTGAGTTTTTATACAACAAATATATCCGGTTTTCGTTTCATAGATACAGATTACGAGTCTATCGTGCAACATAAAACCTCTTCCTAATAATCCCTGCTTGCTAATATCAACCTTCCTGGAAACATGGAATTTTTGGCTTAGATAACTATTTGGAGTCTGATATTATTTCAGTATATCTGTCCCATGAGATCTGACTAGTTGAGGTGAGATTCCTTTGATCTGAATTCTATCTCTGTTTATGGGGTTTCAATGCCGAATGATTTTTCAAGCTCAGTTGTGCACCACTATCAAGCAAGTATGGATATTCTGATTTAGTATGCTGGGGCAAGGCATTTTTATGAAGTCACTAGTATACTGACAACTTATGGCATATACTGACCAACAATTTCAAGTTCTAAGAAAGTTGCCTAATCTCACACTCGAGTCCTGTTTCCCTGTTTGTTTGATTGAGATTTGCCTCCAAAATTTGCACTACGTTTAGATGGGAAATTGCCATTTGTTTCTCTTGGTTTGACAATCGGTTACTTAGTGAGCGACATTATGACAGTAACTGCTTGTAATGTACAGGAATCTTTTTATGATGGTTCATTACCAATAAAATATCTTAATTCTGATTTATCTCCACTGAAACTATTGGGAATTAATTTTAGTGCATCCGTGACTGAAATTTTTACACCATCTGACTCGTGCACACTTTCCGCACTTGGTGGCCTGTCGGTAGGCATTTTGAATACTTTTTAAACTTTGCTTTTCACTTTACTTGCTGTTTTTGTTGCCATTGCTCTTCTGCTGTCTTGAGCTGTGCGCTGGGCTGCTGGCAGCTGATGCTGTCCCTTCTCAACTCGCGAAGATGTAAATTCTTCCTGGATCGCCCGCTGTAGACCTCATTGAACCTATCTGCGTCGCTTTTCCACCTGGTTTTGGACAGTCTTCTTCTGCCTTGTTCCTTATACTTGGCCTGTCACTCCCTCCATAGCTAGCTAGTCTCTGTATTGGATATAGCAAGAGAAAATAATTGCTTTCCTCCGCTAAACTAATTGGATCTTTGTCAAAATTAGTATGCAGTAATAACACCACACATCTGTACACCAAACACAGAGACTTAGCATTACTTAGGATGATGACGTAGGTGGCTCCTTGAAATGATGTCGCGATATGTGGTTAACTGGATTTATTAAAGAAAACTGTTACATGACACTCTTTACAAAGATGGGTACATAAATTGAAGGTTTTACCGATAGTGAAGTAGCGGATCATCAGATCGAAAGTGGTTGCAATTTCTTCCGGAGCCATGGGAAGGGAGCACAGAAAATTTGTCTAAAAATGGCAATTTTGGCTTATAGCAGGTCTGCCCTACATAACTTTACATCGCAGATTCGGGTGGTGTGTCTGCCACCAAGAAGTGTCCCTGGCTTTGAAAGTGGGGATCCGCTTGTCCCATTGGCTGAGTTTCACGCCATTTAGGCGTGTACATCACATGTTAGGTAGCTGTCTCTCTTGTGATCCTTAAGTTGCAACAGCTCAACGTCCTTGGACGCTGGCGTCAATTAGAGTGGTGTGGAATTACACCGTTTGACTGGCTCAGAAAGCAAACTGTCTTTCTTAACACTAATAAATCTGCTAGAAAATAAATACTGACGACGAGGTTACTGATCTGGAAATATCATTTGGCTTAAGCCAGTCAATTTTTCAGATGATTTGGGCATGAAACGTGCAGCATCAGAGTTTGATCCAAAATTGCTGTATTTTGACCAAAAACCATGTCGGGTAGACGTCGCTTAAGAATTTCTGAAGTCAGTAATGATCCACAACTTCCTAAAAGGGTCATAATAGGCAAAAAAAACACGTGTATGATGTCAAAAGCCAGGCCTAATTGTGCCAACGAAAGCTGCCTGAAGTGCCAAAACTGAAAAAAATTGACATGTTCAATAAAATGTGAAGATTCTTCTCATTGTTTACTCTGATTCAGGTGGTGTGCATAACTAGATCCTGCCAAATGGTCATACTGTTAATAAGGATACTACCTGAAAGTTATGTACAATTTGCATGAAGCAATACATCAAAAATGACCAGAATTGTGGCAAAACCTTACCAAAAAAAAAATACTTAGCCCTCGTATTCGCCCAAAATGGCCACCTGTTACTTCGTTCTGTTCCCAAGGCTGAATAGAACCTTAAAAGGACAACTGTTTGCCACCATTGATGAGGTAAAAACATAGTCTCTGATGGAGCAGAATGGTATAGCGAAAAGTGAATTTCCGAAAAAGCACCGGCACAACTGTATTTTATCTGAGGGGCATCACTTTGAAGGGGACAAAATTTATCCTGCACATAAACAATTAAACCAGTGCTTTTGAATTTTCAATTATTCTTTTCACTGTTGATAATATCGGAACATTATTTCTGCCAAAAATTGAATACACTCTACAAATCGTAGGAACCAACTTTCACCATTTTGATAGTAATGTTAACAATAAGGACATGTTGTATCATGTAGGGCTCCATGTTTAGTAACTCCTATCGATCAGTCTTAAATATCAATCTGTCAAATCATAACAACCAAAATGACATGCAATTTGAATATTGCACTCTTATTGCAGCACCCTTAAGTTATGTTAATTTATCTATCTTGTTCCTTAAGTTTTGCTAAGCATTGTAGATTCTGTACATAAACTTAAAAAATTTCAACCTTCAATTTGTATACTTGCCTGTTCGATTTTTAGTGCTGTCCTGCCTTCAACTTTCATCAGCAGTGGTTATTCTCTTATCTACATTTTTTATTCGTCCTGCTGTTTAATGCCTAGTGTGTTCTACCAATCTATATATTTGTTTTGATATTTTTCAATGCATGGGTATTCCCTTCAAATCACTACTCCCTCTCCTTGTTCTCACCATGTTTCTTTGCTCAGCAATCACTTAAAAGATAATACCCACTCATTGCTGTAACTTCTCTCTTCCTCTCCTTTCTGCTACTTCCACTACCTAACTTGAACCACCAGAAATGATGATGAACTTCATATTTTTTGTTTTCATTTTATTGTTCATGTTTTATTTATATTTATGTTTTATATTATATAAGTATATTTGTTTAAAATATGTAATGAGAAGGAAAATTCTTTAAGGCAATAAAACTAAGGAAGGATAGGGAAATATGACCAAACACTTACCACAGATGAAGGTGGCTGGGAACTGGTAAATATTGGGTCATATTTCCCTATCCTTCCTTAGTTTTATATATATATATATATATATATATATATTTGAAGTATAGTTTCAAAAGGTATATATAATATGTTCCAGATCCTAATTTTACTTGGCAAGGAGGCAGTTCATTTGTATTTGGAAGATCTCAGAATACTTCACAGAAGCCAAGTTCTTCAAATACAGTTTCTGTAACAAACAGCCCAGCTCTTGGTGATGAGTCAAGTGATGAAGAAACAGTGGGTGGAGATGACAACTCTCATGACCCTCAGTTTGAACCAGTCATTGCTTTACCAGACACTATAGAGGTCCGAACAGGAGAGGAAGATGAAAGTGTTGGTCTGTATATTTCAAATAACAATATTTCACAACTATGAACTGGAGAATGCTTTAACAAAATGTGAATACAAATAACGATAGGTTAAGTAAACCTGTGATTTAAGAGGTTGGAGGCAATAGGGCTTAAATAACATGAGAAAAAGATAATATGCATACACAATATTTCATATGATCTCTTAATTATGAGCGCATGTTTCATCACACCACTTATGGCTCTAGCACATGAGTTAGGTGTTAAGTTGCTGGTGAAAGGGAAATGTGTTGATGTTGAGTGAAGTGTTTATACAGCTTGAACTGAAACTGAAAATAATAGATATCTTTGAGACGTAGATACTGTGGTGAGTGAATAAACAGAAAATACATACATAATAAATTGAATAGGCTAGCCATAATACAAATTATAATAATCAATTTTACATATTTAAAATGTTGGATTTACGATTATGGGATTGAGGAAGAAAGATATTACCAGAGATAGGGTTTAGGGAAGTTTGGACTCAAGGGTGTAATGGAAAGCTAGATCTGTGGAGTCCAAATTTGATGGAAGTATCTGGTATGTTACCGATAGCTCTGACCATAAATTAATTGTAAGGAGTGGCAGCAGCAGCTGTATGTTCTAGGTTTCAGGTATGTATTGTTTGCTTATGACTAGACCTCAGATTTTTAGGTTCTAAAAATCTTATTTTGGGTGCCTAAAATAGGCTCTTTCCAATGCAAAAGTCTTTCAAAATAGGCTTTCAAAATTGTGGCTATGTTTATGAAATATTATCAATAAAAATTATTTAATTTATAATGTAACACCAAGAAGTGTAATTTGGTAGAACATTTTTTTAAATTAACTGATTTTAGCTGGCTGGGATTAAACTTTTGATGTGCATTTATCACGTGTTTCCTTTTGATGGAGAAATAAATTTGGAATACACAGCTGTTGGATGTTTATCTACGGATACAAAAATTCATAGTTTTATATGCACAAATTTTTATTTTATTTTAATATTTTTACTGTATGTATATTGTTTTTATTATATTATTTATAAACATATAGCTAAATTTAGTTGTCAACATCCCCAGATTGTAAAGCTCACAATTTTCAGATTGTTAAACTATTGACCTAACATAATCTGGCATAAATTTTAAACCACCAAATCACACCATCTACATATTTAAAGTTCACCATTTGCGATTTAGCTTGTTGAGCAAGCTATTATTGTCTGATTTTTTAAAATTTTGTTATAATATCAAGATAAAAGTTTCGAACAGGTTTCCGTATAACTAGAGTGGTAAATCACCTGACTGTGGCTCCGTTGATCATGGATTGAGCCCAGGATGAAGCTGTATACGGAATGGCTCCCTGGCCCACTTAGCCTGCTATCCAATGAGTACTGTTGAGGAAACTCCGCAGGAACATAAAGAATGGCTGGAGTGTGGCGTGTCGCTGTCACATCCTTCTAGAGCCAATGGTTGTACTGGGAATGCGGAACTCTACCTCCACGAGTCCTGGCACAAGCGACAGGAGCTGTAAAACCCTCTAACCATTAACTTTTAAAATTTTCGAACTAGTTGCCACACATAGTTACAATTACAGGGCTACTAGACATTAGGAAAATCCTAGGCATGCATTACTATTTAAAGTCCTGTCCATTGCCCAGAAGCTATATTCAGGTTTGCGAAACTGTGGAAGGATGTCTTATTTTTCGTTAAAAACTTAATAAACCCACATGTATTAAAGTATTGTTAATATAATAGTGGATACTATTGACTACACTGTTACTGTCTTCTCACCAGTTTGTTACACACATCACAATACATAATGATCCTATCCCTTGAAAAATTAGAAAACTAGTTATAGTTAATCTACTGCCTAGTTAAAGACGATTTGGAGATCGGTCTTACTGGTACAACGGGGATCGGGGATCAAGCGACAATGGCGCAATCTATGTTCACTCCCCCCCCCCCCCCCCCGAGTTAAAACATTTTTGTTGATATTTGAAAGAAAAATTCATAAATAGGCAAAAATAGGTCCTAATGAAAATTTAACCATTTTTAGGCACTATAAAATCTTAAATAGTTTCCATAAATGTCCTTAAATCATATATATATAAATTTTAAACATGGCGCTGCGTTTCAGTAATGGTGAGAATTGTTAAGGTAAAAATGATAGGCAATCAGTTGCATCAATTAGGTTTAATTAACTTTGACAACGGTTTCGATGATTATAAGATCATCTTCTTCAGGACTCGTGGAATCACATATACTCAGAAAATAGCCAAATAACTCTTGTCATATCATAGTGCAACGTGCACTTATATCATTGGTTAAAATATAAATTTTACAACTTTAATTACATTGTCTAACACGTTAGATACACATGTCCACCGCTCCAAAGCGTACATTTTAAATTTATATTTTAACCAATAACATAAGTGCACATTGCACTACGATATGACAAGAGTTATTTGGCTCTTTTCTGAGTATATGTGATTCCACGAGTCCTTCTAAAGAAGATGATCTTATGATCGTCGAAACCGCGGTCAAGGTTAATTAAACCTAATTGATGCAACTGGTTGGCTATCATTTTCACCTGAATATTTTAATACATTTCAATAGGTTTTGACTAAAATCCCAGGTCTACTTATGATGATTCCTCCTAATTGGCAAGTGATAGATGTTGAGCCATTTTTATGAATTAGGTCCATTGAGATGATTGAGTTTGTGTATATGGCTAATTGTTGTGTTGGTATGTGTACTGAAGTGAAGAATGAATGTGATGTTTGTAATTTCTCTGTTCGAACCTTATCCACTGTTTCTTGAAAAGAAGAAAATTATTTCTTTGTCAATATGGGTACCTAATGGCAGTGCTGCATTTCTTGTGGAATAGTTAGAACTTAAATGAAAGGGAAGATTCCCCACAGACTGTGTGCCAACAAATATCTAGGCATGAGAGCTGTAGATAGGCATGCTAAAAATTAATTATCTTTGATGTAGGAAAGCAGGTTCCTAACAAATGGCTGAAATACAGTGCAAGTGAAACTCATTGCCCTCAGAATTGTTAGTATAATGGCCCTTCAGTAGTGCAAATGTCACTAGTATTTCCCGTGTTTAATAGGTCATTTGAAATATTGTCTTGTATTTTGGGATTGCACTGCCCCTTTGCCTCCAACTTCGGTAAGTGATGCACTTATTTTCCTTAATATTTTTTTTTTGTATTCAAATGCAAACAACTATGGGTTTTGTGTGGTGTAATGATTTATACTGATGTCCGTAAGTCAAGGGATCTCTGAGAACTATGAAATACCATTGCATCTTGGGGTTAATGTGTCAACACTAAACTGTGGGTGCACAACACACAAACACGTGATAATCCTGGCAGCTCGGTATGCTAGAAGCAGTTGTGGGTAGAGATTCTGACTGTGTGTCGTGTGAATTTGGGTCATAGGAAAGCAGGAAGGCATGAAGGACACATCTGGATGACATTGTGCATGATTATATCATTAGCAGATTATAGGCAGGCCAGTCAGTATCAGATCAGGAATTGTATGTCGTCAGTAGCATCAGTTCAGAGGTGTGGAGAAGATTCCAGAAAGGAGGGAACATTCAATGGCAGCACGGGTAACGTCGATCATATGCTATGACCCACTGACAGGATTTTTATTTTGCCTTAAGCATCTGAAGTCATCCATCGTATCACCTCCACTGGCTGGAGACGTAGCAGCAGCCTCTGGGTCACACATCTCAGACAGTGTATCATAGACTTTGAGAAGGTTCTCTGTATGCTCATGGTGACCTGCCAGATACATTTCCCCTGCACAAAGCCACTGCTTAACACATCTAGTGTGGTGTCTTGCTCACCATGATTAGACGCATGAACATTGTGGTACTGTTCACAGATGAATCACGGTTACCCTGGAGAGTGTTCCTTGCCACCTATTTATCTGGCATACCTCGGGACACAATAGCAATCCTGCCAATGTTGTGGAAAGGGACCAGCATGGCAGCACCAATTTTCTCATCTGGAACAGCATTGTTAGCACATACCCCACTGCATATGTTTCGTAGAGGCACAGGTGGCTGCATTTCTCAAGGATGTCATTCTAATACAGTATATTTGACTTTTCCAAGGTGCATGTGGATAAAAAAGACATCACATGCCAATAGTGGTCAGCATGTACTACTGTTGAGTTCCAATGCTATCGAGCAATGGGATGTTACAACAAGCAACACTGGACAGCCTGATTCACAGTATGGGGATTTGTTGTATATCCTGTATTGCCACAGGAGGTCATCACATCCCGTATTGACATTCTGTATGCCACTAGTAGAGGAACCCCACACATGTTAAGTGCCATCCACTATCCATGATTGGTTTTTCTGTGTATCTCGTATTAGTAGAATTGTATCACGAGTCAAATAGTTGCCAGGGCCCCTATCTAGTGTACACATTTTCACTGTGTCTTATCTTCTTTTGTGGACATCAGTGTATTTATTTTGAGTCTATATTATAAGCTGCTCTAATAGTGTTTACACTGATGATTTCGTTAGTAGTTTTTCTTACTAATATTTGTGCAATGTTATTTTAATCTTTTTTCAGAATTTGTCTCTAGAGCTACCCTTTACCGGTATGTTGAATCTTCAAAAGAATGGAAGGAACGAGGTGTTGGAGATATGAAAATATTATTTCATCCAGTCAATCACACTTACAGGCTCCTTTTGAGGCGAGAGAAGGTTAGTGATCATTGTTATTTATTTTTAATTGGGGTATCCTACGTCAGTAGTGCTGTCATGTAACAAATTTATCTTTTAAGCTGTAAGAACTTTTCTGATCAGTGGGTACAACTGTGATAAATTTTAACTTAACTGATAAATCCTCTTTATTTGACATGGTGTAAAGTCTGTTTTAAATTTCTCAAACCTTTTTTCCTTAAAAACAAAGTTACTCAAATACCCTCACAAATGCTGTTCTTGGGAGACCGGTCATGTTGGAAGAGAAGTTGAAAATAGTTGCTCCTACCTCGCATTTGGGAGGACGTAATCTGATTGTCTAGCCATCCAGATTTGGGTTTTCTATAGTTTCCCCAAATCACTCCAGATGAATGCCAGAATGATTCCTTCAAAAAGCCATGGCCAAATTCCTTCCCATTCCTTACCCGGCAGTCCTCCTCCCTCTCATGACCTCTGCCTAGACAAGGCAAAAGCCATAAGCAAAAAAAGAATATTGTTGCACAGTACTTACATGGTAGTCATATCAGCCCAGTTGGACACCCTTAAAAAATTATTGATTGGTGTCATTTTTATAATGGAGATTCACTAAAGAGCGTTTAATATATTTTCCCAAGTTCATTCTTTCATTAGTTGCTGATGTGAAGTATTTGCAACTAATTGTTATAACCATTGTAAAACTGGAGGTTTTCTTGGGGTTGGAAAAAATTCGATAAAATTCTCTCCGGTATCTAGCAGAGTAAATCTGGTTGTGAAACACTTTTTGAGAGCTGCCACTGTCAAATGACTCAGTCACTTGACAATGGTGGCAGACATAATAAATGCCAAAACGTCATACTTCACGAACGGACTCGCTCAGTTAGTTACCATACGGAATTTTATCTGTTCTGAAAATTGGACACCTTCCTTTGCAGTTGGTTGAAGTTAATTGAGTTGGACTTCAATTCTTGACCTTTTAGTAATACTTACCATATATACTAGAAGTATAATTAAATTTTAAACTATTTGTGAATCAATGCCCAGCATGAATGCTTTAATTGAAATAATTAAACAAAGGAAACTGCTTTAGGCAATTTAAATTACAAGGAAAGGGAAAATGACTCGTCGCTCACCAAAGTTGAAGGCAGCGACGGGAGAAGCACATATATCACGAACACAAAAATTCACAATATTTCAGATATTGTGTATTTTTGTGTTCATGATATATATATGCTTCTCCAGTCACTACCTTCAACTTTGGTGAGTGACGAGTCATTTTCCCTTTCCTTGTAATTTAATTGAAATAATTTGATTCCGACATATTGGTGTTTTGGCCTAAACTACTTAGTTGCCATTATAACGGTTTTTGTTGTTTGTCTTCCATCTTGCAACTAAACAAATTGCTTTTTATAATAAACATTGTTCACTTTCCTAGGTGAAACCATAGGTGCCAAATAGTGGAAAGGAATAAAAAATTAGATGATGGTTGCGTGGCACAACCTCATAAAACAGAGAAATACAAATTACATAAAAATTAAATTTATTGCAATTGAACCCACACTATGGTGGGATTTTCCCACACTCATTATTCCCACCTTTCCTGTACCTAACTGTTTTCCCTCTACAATTTTCAACTTAAAATTGTTTCAACACTTTTGTTAAGTATTCATCATTTCACTTGGTAACTTAATCCAGTCCCTTACCCCTTTACCTGTGAAAGAAAATCTGCCCACACCCTTGTGCTTGAAATAGAGTACCAGCTTGTGACCATGGTCACATTTCCCCTTCCCTGTATTACTTCTAATTCTTACACCAATATCTTTCCACAACTCATCACCAATATATGCTTTATGAACTTCAGTGACTCTCTCTTCACCCTCCTATTGTCTTCCAATGAATCTAACTCTTTTATCATATCGGTTACTGATTGTGTTCTGCGGTAATTTCCAGAGAAAAATCTAGCAAACCTTCTATGCACCCCTCCTAACTCCTGTACTTTATACCCAAAATGTGGATCTCATACTATACAACCATTTTCAAGGAATGGTCTGACAAAGTTTTGTAACCAAATTCCTTTACTTCTCTCAAGCACACCCTCATCCCTCTCTCCAAAAAGTTAAGGATTTTGAAACCACCTTCACAGCAGGGGCCTGGTACACAAGTGCCAGGTACGGGTTTGGCCAACCCGCAATGCCCGAGCTGGAAACGTAGCGCCGCTGGAAACTTAGCGCCGCAAGTTTCCCACACCGTAAACTCCTACCATGCTTCAACGACCACCATAGGGCGTGACGGTGGAACGCTGTGTGCCTAGGAGAACGGGGATCTTGGCTTCATGGCCCGGATCGCAAGGACAGTAGAAACCTCTATTAAAAAAAAAAAAAAAAAAAAAAAAAAAAACCTCGACTTTAAGGTCAGACACTTGCTGAGGAGGTGAAAGGGCGATGGAGATCACTCACTAATGTGCAACCTTGGGCACCTACGCCCCTGTTGTATTAGCATTTCCTCTTATATTGGTTATACTCATGGGACCAAAATTCAAGCTCGCAAGAAAACCAAACAAAAACTGTGGTACGGTGTTATGCAAAGAGTGGAAGGAACTTTCGAATAAGTTTCCCTATTTTATATTTCAAAGGGACTAGGGGGTCTGGTAGGGACCCTAAATTCTGTAAATAAAAAAAAAAAGGCTGAGGAATGGCACGCTGCTGCTGGAAACAACCAACAGTGAGCAAGCTACCCAACTCCTTAACTGTGAGAAGCTCTGGGAGTTCGCTGTTAAAAGTGAACTCCACAAATCCCTAAACAGCAGCAAAGGCGTTGTCACCTGTCGTGACTTAATAGACATAAGGACCAAGGAACTCGTTGAGGAGTGGAAGGAACAGAAAGTGATCGAGGTACATCAGATCACTCAAAGGGTAAATGGCAGTATTAAAAAGACTGCCACCTTCGTCATGATGTTTGACACTCCAGTACTGCCAAAGAATATCAAAGTAGGCTACATAAACCTGAACGTCCGTCCTTATGTTCCAGACCCGATGCGCTGTTTCCAGTATCAGCGGTTCGGACATACGAAGGCGTAATATAAAGGAAATCCAACCTGTGGTCAGTGCAGGATGGGTGCACATTAGGCGGGTGTTAGTTGTACGCCCCCACATGCTTGCGTCAACTGCTCCGGTTCGCACCCCGCCTGGAGCAGGGAGTTTCAAGTGTAATCTTGAAGACCAAAGAGTGGATACCTTACACAGAAGCGAAGAAAAAAGCTAAGACGCTCGCCGCTCCAATTTTCGAAACTAGTTTTGCCAAGGTAGCTTCAACTCCCGTCAGGAAACAGAATGTTGCTATCCAGACGACCGTTGCAAATACATTGTGCTCATGTCAATGCACAAGTAGCGCAGAATCTGCTAAGGTTGCAACATCTAAGACCGCGGACGTCGGTAGCAACACGTATGCGACCTTGACCACACCAGCAGCAGTGAAACAGGATCCACCGGCAGTGACAGTGAAAATAAAGCCACCTCCAATACCACCAAATGCTGGCACAATGGTAGCATTACAACCAGCTACCAAAGTTACTGGAGGCGATCAGAAGATCCGGAGCCCGAAGTTGAGACAGACGAATCCAACTCAGTTTGTAAAATCCCCCTCTTCGTCCCCTCCCAGAACAACTGGTAATAGGGAGAAGAAGGGAAAAGGAAAAGAGGAAGAAGGCCAAAGAGGCAAATGAGTGGTCTACCGAGTCGGAGACGTCTGTCCCTTCGGTGCCAGAGGAAACTGAAATGCTGGTGTACGAAACTGGTCCCATTCCTCAGCAGACAATGACCGAAGACCCACCCGAACTGTGACGGGTGAAACTAAAGAGATAGGATGATCCCTTTACAGCCACCAATCCATGTGCATTGTTTTAACTTTTATATTGTTATAATTCCTGTCCTGCTGGCCACTATACAGCCAGCGTGACATGTAGTGTTTTATTGCTTTTGTGAACCTGTTTGGCTCTTTATAGCCATCCAGGTGTTGTACAGTCTTTGGTCCTGGTGGCCCCTTTTTTAGACGCATCTTATTTTTTTGTGAATTATTTTATTTACTATTTGTATGACCGACCCCTTTATAGTCGACCATGCAGACGGTATTTTAGTACATCCTTAAGCCACAGTAATAGCCGGAAATTGTTATGGCGGTAATGACCCCGCTATGGACGTGCCCTAAAGCAACAAAGAAAACATCAACTCGAAACCACCTCCTTCCTGTGCAATGTGTTCTGCCCAGTTTAGCTTGTTATCAAATGATATTATAGTATGCAAATATTTTTCATTTAAAGTCTTCAAAAAGCAAATATTTCCCCACCTTGTGGCCATAATAAAACTTTAGTTTTTTATCTGACATTCTCCTTTGCATTTATCTTCATTTTACGTTTACCAACTTAGCTAGTTAACCTGTTCAGATTACCATACAGCTGTTCATTCCTCTACCGTTTTGATCCTTATATAGAGCATTTACACCTGCAAACAAACAAACTTCTCATAATATATCATCAACACAATCATTCATTAAAATAATGAGTACCAATGGCCCCAATATGCATCTTTAATTCCACTTGATATGATGCTGAATTTCCTAGCTTAACTTTTTACTTTCTACTTTTAAAAATTCTCAGCTTTTACCCTTCTCATCCACTCAGATAGTTTTTACCTTATTTACCACCAACTTATGGCTTACTCCGTCAAAGGCCTTATCCATTTCTTCCAAAATATATTGCATATGAGCCGTGGTATTGGAAATTTTTAAATTTCGTGGGTTATATTAGTTTGATTAGTAAGATTTTTTTGTTGTTGCTGTTCGCAAACACGTCTTAAAAGTATCTATACATTTTGAGCTGTATTGGGTGTTTACTCTCTTGTCAGCTGTCAAAAGGATGCAATCGATGATTTTTCATTTGTATAAATTATGGATCAGAGAATTAGCATTAAATTTTGCTATAAAAACTGAATTAAATGCAAAAAAAAAAAGTTTTAGGAATGTTAAGTATTGCTTTTGGTGAATCTACAAGGTGCATTCAAGTTCTAAGGCCTCCGAATTTATTTATTCTTTTTTGTCCAGACTGGATAGAAATAGAAACATGTGCATTGTTTTAAAATGAGCGTACACTCATTGTCAATACGTGACAAAGATGGCAGCATTGTACTACAGATGAAACTCTAACGGCAGCGTCAAGAATGAAAAAGTTTTAGATACATAAAATGGCAATGTTTTCCTTACATGAACAGCGTGCAATCATTCATTTTCTGAATTTGTGTGGTGTGACACCAACTGAATTTCATCGAGAGTTGAAGGAGACATGTGATGATGGAGTTATTTATGGGCCAAAAGTGCGTTCATGGGTGTGACAGTTTAATGAAGGCAGAACATCGTGGGACAACAAACCAAAACAACCTCATCCTCGTACAAGCCGGTCTGACGACATGATCGAGTAAGTGGAGACACTTATTTTGGGGGATCGCCAAATGACTGTTGAACAGATCTTCTCCAGTGTTAGCATTTCTGTGCGTTCTGTGCACAGAATCCTGCATGACGATCTGAAAATGCGAAGTATGTCCTCCAGGTGACGTTTTAAAATCCTGCCGATCGAGTTTAACATCATAATTAATGGCAGTAAACGCTGATACAATTAGAACAGTGATGTTATGCGAACATTGACGTGTGTAATCCATCTTCCTTCCATTTATAATAACCTTGGCTTTGGTTGATGCTGTGGAGCGAACTGTCAGTACAATGCCGGTGTATATCTACAACTGGTTCCGCAACCGACCAATCACAGTCACGGAATGGTTATGTCATTGGAGTCAGCCAATCGGACGTCGACAACGATCCTGGCTCGCTTCTGTTCTGCTGTTCGGTTCAGTTATTTTTGTTCCTTTCGATACAAGGGACCTGATGATGGCGGCAGTGCAAGTCACCGAAAGCTCGTCGTCGGCAGAAAATGTAATCCGGCAGCAAACCTGTGAAGAATATATAGTATAGAAAAATACTGTCTAAATTTGGTTTGCCTAAACTCACCCCTCTCCCCTTTTAAGGCCCGGGCACACAACGCGACAACGACACGCGATATTGTGTCGCGGCGCGATGTTGCTATTGTTGTAATTCACAGTTTTGAATCGGGACGGTCACACACAAAGCGATCCGTCGCCGGGCAGCAGCCTTTGTCGCGGTGACAAGCGACACAGTTGAAAAAAATTACAGAATTGTCGCGCAACAGAGCGACATGGCCGATGAAGAAAAATTGATTTCCACCGCATCCGACTGCCACTACTTCAGGTGTACTAAGAGACGCATATGAAAAGATTTCCAGCTCATAAAAAATAATTTTTCGCATTCAGAATTGTATTTTTTCTTCTTAGTTTCTCACTTTGTTTGTTTGTTTACACTGTAATTATTTAAAATAAATAATACTTGTATTTGAGCCTATCTTTTTATTGTGAAATACATTGTCAATAATCAATTGTATATTTTATTGTGAATATTTCACTTTGTGACGAAACTCCTGGTTTTAGGGGTATTTCTTAATATTGACCTCCACGCAAATGACACAGCTGCCTACAGGGGGGAAGAGCTGGGAAGTGATAAGATTGAAAATCACTTGGAGGTCAGGGGCTTTGGCCAGGGCGCTAAGATTTTCGGGCCCCGGTGTGATGGGGTGTGAGTGTGTGTGGCACGAGTGGTTGCTTATTATTTTAACTATCCAACATTATTAACGATTTTCATCTAACTGAAACTTTACTTGTAACCGAAAAGTGGGGGGGAGGAGGAAATTAGCTAGGAGATGTTAATTCTAGCAATATATCAGGATTCTGACACCAGGTGACCTTTGATTACGCAGAGATCGCCAAACTGCGATTGATTTTATACTTTCTTACCTCGTGGAAATAAAATTCCGTTCACTCCTCTTTATAGTATCAAATTAACAATATTATTCTGAAACACAATATAATATCAGGATGAGGGGCTATGGGTACTTAGTCTACGAGTGTTATTGAGACCAAACATGATGCGGATAAGTTACAAACCATTTAATATAAAAAACCTAACATACATTTTAGTCCGATTCCAACTAACTGACCTGAAGAGAAAATGACACGTCTTTGCATTCTTAAACTGAATTTACTGCTCAATGTTATCACGTAATTACTGCCTTTACTTTAACGAATGCTTCCTACTAATCACTTATTACTTCACAACCATTAACACAATAGGCCGCTCTCTCACACATACACATATTCACTGAAATACAACGGCGACTGGATAATTCTTATAACTGGCGGCATCTTCTACCAACACATATAAATGGAAGCTTAATCAACCAAATAAGTTACACCGGGGCAGTTGAGCTACTTAACGAAATATTATCCAACTTCAAACCAACCGAATACTTTAGAAATTACTATAACAAAGACTGAACACTTTTGGAAACAAACTGACTAACTTGAAACCCAAACTAATTGACTTGACCGACTTGGAGATTGAACCGAGGCTGCTACGTGTCTTACCTTCTGTATGCGACCACATGTTTGCTGCGCGCTGTTCCGTAAAGAATGAAGAACGACTCGAGCGTGCAGGCTAGCTTTGTACCAAGTCTAAAAGCGCTGACTCCACGGCGTCACCTCGTGACCATAACGTGATACACATCTGCTCTAGCTGCAAGCAGCCGCTTCCAAGCGAGTTGTAACTTGCACGTACAATGACAAAATTTACGTACCAATTCTCAAATAAAATTAAATCATGCTTTATTGTCTTGGTTCCCTTACACCGGGTAAGGATTCTTAGCCCCCCTCCTCCTCCCACCCCCCCCCAACAAAATTATTTATATTAAACTTTTAAAAACTATTAAATTTTAAGGCAAAAAAATCAAATGTCACCTTTTTAAGCAAGATTTTTAAAGTTTTATTTCTATTTAATTAGACACTCTGGCAGAAGAGCCCCCTTCGGGGGCACAGGCCCGGTATACTTTTGCCTCGCTTAACCCCCCCTTGCATCGGCCCTGGATTTGGCAGTGTCGTTTTAGTTTTGTTTTTAAGAACATGTATTAAATGAACAGAACATACCTCATACTGTCATACAAATGGCTAATCTTTCTATTGTACCAATTACTTTTCTCCAGTTCGTGGTGCAATTCGATATAGTTGATTTTAACAGATTGTGTATTTTCTCGAAGCATTCTCGAGACATACAAAAATATGTATAAAATCTATCTTCTTGTGATAACAGTCCCCAGCAAAGGCGGTGGTATTCACCAAGGCATTCTCTCTTCTTATTGGTGTCAGGAACCCAGACCATTTTTAGTGCGAACAAAATAAGTAGAGTCTCCTCATCACTTGACATGTTTTAAGAATTTCCTAGCCCAAGAAAACTTATTAAGAAAGAAATAGAGAAGTACAGATTTCTTCGCGAGAGAGGGTCTCACTGGCATTTGTCGCTATGGAGTTGTTGCGTCCTGTGTGACGTACCAAAATCGCGTATCGCTGCGACGAGAGAACGACCACTTGCCGCTGTCGCTTGTCGCGTTCTGTGTGCCCAGGCCTTTACCCCCCTCCCTCTTAATTTCCAATGATATCTATTGAAACCCACAGCTTTTATCAGATTACGATAAAACTTTGGTGAGTTGTTGAGTGCGCATCTCTGAAGGTTCCTGACAAAAAAAAAAAAAAAAAAAAAAAAAAAAAAAAAATCTAAAAAAAGCGCACCCTCTTCTTTGTACCCCATAATTTAAACAAACCCACAGATTTTATAGATAGAAATCGATAGAAATTTGCACACGTGTAGTTTACAACAAACAGAAAAATACTGTTTTTGAATGGTTTTTAAAAGCGTAGCCCTTCTTCCTTTTTACATCCGATTAACTTCTGCAAATGTTCTTTATATAAAGCTACAGCAGTTATCTGATTTCGATATGAATTTGCGCATGTATACTTCAAAACAAACAGGAAAAAACTGTCTTCACTTGGTTTGTCAAAACAAATCCCTCTCCCCTTTTACCCCCTCCCTTCTTAATTTCCAATGATCTTAATAGAAACCCACAGTTTTTTTTCCAGTTTTGATGGAACTTTTGATACGTACAATTTAAAACAAGGAGAAAAATACTATCTACATTTAGTTAACAAAAACCAACTACTTTCACCCACCACCCCCTTAATATTTGTCAATGTTTTTTAAACAAAGCTGCAATCGATATCGTTTGACCAATCACTTTGAAAGTAGGTGCATACATTTATTTTTTTCATGGAGGTTTCTGACCACACAAAAAATCCGAAATCTTCATCCTCTCCCTTTTACACCCCTTAATTTTTATTCAAACTCTTAGATCCGATTTTGATGGAACTTTGCGCGCACACACACACACACACACACATATATATTAAAACAAAAAGAGAAATACACATTTGTTTTACGAAAACCCAATTCCTTTCCCCTTTTGCACCCCCTAAATTATTGTAAATGTTCTTTATACAAAGCTACAGTTTCTGTCAGATTTTGAAGGAAGTTTGCACACACATATTTTAAAAAATATCTAAATTTGGTTTGATTAAGTCCACCTCTTACTCCTTTTACCCCCTCACCTTTTAATTTCCAATGTTCTTTATAAAAACCCACAGTGTTTTTCCGATTTAGATGGAGCTTTGCATACATATACTTTAAAACGGGAAGAAAATTACTGTTTACATTTGGTTTACATAAATCAACAACTCTGCCCCTTTCCACCTTCTTAAATTTTGTCAGTGTTTTTTATACAAAGCTACAATCAAAACTGTTTGATTGATCACTTTGAAAGTTGGCACATATATATATTATTCATGGACATTTGTGACAAAATAAAAAAAAATACATCCCTTAATTTAAAAAAAAAAAAAACACACACACACAGAATATATCCCGTTTCGATGGAAATTTTAACACGCATACTTTAAAACAAGCAGAAAAATATTGCATACATATTTTTTCGAAAATTGCAACCCCTCTTTCCCTTTACATCCTCTCAATTTTTTCCAATGTTCTTTATATAATGCTATTGTTTTCACCCGATTTTGAATGAACTTTGCACATGTAAACTCTAGAACAAACACATTTGATTTGCGAAAGCCCACCCCTCTCCCCTTTTACCATCTGGTCTCTTTATTTCCAATAATCTCTATAGACACTCGGTTTTTTATTTGATTTGAACTTTACGTATATATAATTTTTTAAAAAAGCAGATAAATACTGTCTACATTTGGTTTTAAAAGCTCTCCCGCTTTATCCCAACTTTTTGTCAGTGTTCCTAATCGATAGCCACAGTTTTTATCCAATTTTGATGGAAGTTTGCACATATATACTTTAAAACATTTGATCACAAAATTCCAATCCCTCTCTCCCTTTACTCCCTCCTCTTTTAAATTCCAAAGTTCCTTACAAAAGCTCACAGTTTTTACTCGATTTGGATGGAACTTTGGACATGTATAAATTAGAATAAAATGAAAAATAGTCTACATTTGGTTTCTCCCATCGTCATAACTAAGCAAAATTTATACTTGAAACCCAGTGTTTTTGCAAATATCTCAAAGATTGTGGGCAAATTAGCCAAAGCAGATAGCAACATTCTTAGAGTATGGAACGTTTCTGTTAAATATCACCAGACTGATTCCGATCTGAAAATTTGCAGACTAAGATATTTGAAATTGAATTTTAAAAATTATTTTAAAGTTATGTAACAACACACGAACCATAATTTTTATTCGATATTGAAGGAAGCTTGCACACATCTGTTTTATAATAGGTGAAAATAACGTTTACATGTAGTTTACGAATCTGCACTCGCACTCTCCTTTCACTCCTCTTAATATTGATTTGCACTTCATTCGGGAGGACGGCGGTTCGATCCCCGTCCGGGCATCCAGATTTGGGTTTTCCATGGTTTCCCAAATCACTCCAGGCAAATGCCGGGATGCTTCCTTCAAAAGGCCATGGCCGAATTCCTTCCCATTCCTTGCCCCCATCCTGGCCCCCTATCCTTTCCCGTCTCTAAAGACCTCGCTGTTGAGAGACGTAAATACAATAAAAAAAAAAAAAAAAAAAAAAGATTTGCACTTGCAACTTTTGTGTGTTTAGCATATATCTCCAAACTGATCTGAGAGATTTTTATGTATATATGCCGAATGTAATCACTAAAAGCATTGTATATGTAAGATCATTGCAGTGAACATAAAACGACGAATAAAATTTATATGTAAATATTTAATTTTAACTAAATACAAACTTTCAAATGTATTCATTTAATCTTCTCAAGTTTTGCAATAGCAAAGCATTGCCGGGTCAGGTAATAAGTAGATAAAAATACTTTAATTATAATATTTTTACTAACAAGTTGCTATTTTAATAATTTTTGGAAATAAGTAAATAGTAGTCTTATTTTATTTAAGACTGAAATAATCAATAAATATATCTTATTATATACACAAGTTACATCTACAATCAAATTTTTTACGATCGATACAATTGAGCAGCCGACCTTTGTCAACTAGAGAGCATTCTGGAATATGGATGTTGAAGGATACTGCCTTATAAATACAATAATGTTAATTCATTATTAATTTTTTTTCTGTAAATTGGTTAGATTTCTGTTTGACACTGACTGCAAATCATGTATAAACATTTGTTGCTTTGAGTGTGACATTCACCTGGAGCCAAAGATTTTTGATTGCCAAACCTGTATTTTGTTTTAAATATTAGGTTATTACTTATTGTTTGTCTTCTGGCGGTACATTTGAGTATAGGTTGTTGTCATTTATTCATATTTTGTTGTTCACTTCTGTGTGTGTTATATGGTTGAATTCTTTTGTATAATTGTTCGTAGAAAGTGTTATTTGATTCCTCCTCCTGAGTGCTGCCTGTTTATGATAGGAGGGTTGATTGGAATTTTTGTGTCAGTCGTGGTAGGTTTCTTATATATATTGAAACTGTGCTTGTTGTCAGTCTGTTTGACTGTAATGTTAAGAAATGTAAACTGGTTGTTTCTTTTTTCATAGTGAAACTGATGTTCTTTGGTTTGCTGTTTATATCGGTATGAAAATATTTTATGCGTAGTGTTGTCTCATTTAGTGTACAGATTACAATATCTACATATCTGTACCAATCAATTATATTATTTTTACTGGAGATGTTATTTTGAAATATTTCATTTTCTTTATAATCCATGAAGATGGAATCTCCTTCCGTTATTATAGTTTGGGACATATTGTGTGTTGTGAAGTTTCTGGTCTCTGGTCTATTGTCATGATTCAGAAATTTTTGAAAACATTCTATGTTGAATGACATAATGATTGCTGTGTCTGGGATGAAGGTTTGAGGTATTTTTTGACATTTATGTCTCTGTGGTAATTATAGTGTTTTATAAAATGTGTGTAAGTATTGAGTAATTTTTAAGTTGGTTCATTCCTGAAATTCACTACAGGTCTTACTAGAATGTTTATTTGTCTTAAGGTCCTCACTGTAGGTGCAGTGGGATTTTTTTTATTATTATTTTTGTCAAGTTTTGTTTTTGCCAGTATGTAAATAGTGTTTTTAAGAATTTATTTTACATTTCTTTAGAATCGATTAGTACGGTTTGACTTGAGCCCGGATATTTGAGTGCACGGCAGTGCACCTGCCAAGTCGAGTCAACGACAGCATGATTTGGGCCATTTTTGAACCTCAATTTCTTCGGTCGTATTCATGCTACATGTCTCAAATTTCTGTATTGCATAGATATCAGCAATCTTAGCAAATGTACTAAATTTTCTTTTGTTACTATTCTTAGTTCGGATGTTATTCAGATGCAAACTTCAGCGATTTTGTCACTCACTCACTGATTGATGATCATCAAAACTCTAAGGCACTACTTCCTGTAGCTGTAGAAAGCTGAAATTTGGTACACAGATAACATTTTATCCACATATTATAAGAAGTCTGAAACTCGTAAATGTTCATACACCTACACTCTTACCTACCCCTAATGTGAAATTGCTTTCTATTCTAATTACTTTATATACCTCGGATTTTCACTGTGGAGTGATCTTACTATGTTTAAATAATTTGTTAAATTTTATTTATTTCCTTTTCTTACTTTGGAAGTTATTGCAATTTAAAATTTTATTTCGGCACAACACCCAGACATCAAAATTCTACTGTACTTGCAGTAATCCTAGAAACATGTAATTTGGTACACACATATGGTTTCATCCCTAAACCATTAGAAAAATCTGATATTGGAGTTTTACCCCATATTTATTTAATTACAATCCGAAACATGAAAAATTATGACACATATTTGCGGCACTTTGCTCCGGATGAAGCTACAAACCTGAGATTTCTGTACTATACAGAGGCAAGCAAGTTTAACCAAAGCCTTAAATCTTATTTTGTTCCTATTGTTAGTTTGAAAGTTACTTGTTATTTATTTGAGGTGGTAGTTAAACCAGCAGCAATGTTCATTGCTCGGCTATGACTCAAATTAATTGTTTTCAGAGAATGGTGCATTGTTCGTAACATATATTGATGTCTTAAATTCTGAAATGTTCTTATTCATCGATTTTCAGATGGAATAATTACATCTGAGAGGCGACTCAAAATAAGCGATAAACTTACAAAAAGAAATGAGAACCCACAAAAACAATTCTTGTAAAAATAGGCCAAGTCTCATATTCATGTAGTGACAAAAAGTTATGAGATCTTCTTCTGAGCCAAATCTACACTTTACAGTGTGTATTCACTTCAGTTTGTGAGACAGAATGGTTTCTCTCGGTATCATATATCGTTTATTTAGGATAATAAAAATCTGATGACTTTAAGCACGTCATAATTTTTACTGAAATTGTGGGCATAATATATAAAAGAGTGAGGGAAGTCTTGGCTTTTAAGTATTTATAAGTTTGATAAAGAACACATTTAAGGTACTTACTATAAGGAACTAGGCTGATACCGGGGCTGTAGTATAGCTTTAGTGCCTGAACTAACAGTTTATGTTGACTCAAAGTTCTGCAGAAAATTTATGAAATAATTTTGATTTGACCATGTAGCCGGATAAACTCAATGTAAATACTTGAGGTCGCCACAATATTTGTTAAACCACAAATAGAGAAAAGGTTGCAAGATAACTACGAAATGACAAAAATTCACTTTCCGGAAATTCCAAGTTTTATTTTCAAAGTCACAAAATTTCAAATACGCATTTAACAGTTGAGTAGGCAAATCGAACACACTTTTCCAAAAGTTTGCAAGTTGTGGAGAGAAATTTAAACCGACCGACCCCTTTTTTTGTGAATTTATAAGTTCATGTTAAAAGTTAACCTCGCGTGCCATAAATCAAAGTCCCAAGATGGCTGACTCGGTAGCTTCACCTTCAACCGATTTCTTCCCACCCGACGCAACACTTGCGCAGACTATACAAACATACTGCTCCGCTTACAAAAGGAATAAAGATGGAGTAGCATGCCAGCACCAGATTATATAGGTTCGACGACGTCACAGCCGAAACACAACTTTCTGCTGCAGCCTAGCCAAAATATGACCCAGCAAACTCGGTAACCAAGCAGATATAAAGTAATTAAAGGCTGGCAGTGTTTAGACTTTTTTACTAGAAGATCAGTGGATATTCAGTGAGTAATTTTAAGTGGTTAGTTTTAAATGTCTATTTTAACCTTTGCGTAGTGACATGACCTATTTCCGACTTGGGGAAATACCTATTCGTTTAAACTTGTGCAATTTCATCATTTCTGCTGAATCGCAATTTATTTAAATAAAATTTATGTCAACGTGTTCTCCAAAAATTCCTGAGTTTTATGGTGTAAGTTTTATCGAGATTGATTCCAGGATACTGAAGTTACAGCTTTGACAAGATTTACAAAAATGATATATGGGTTTTAATTTAATAACTTTATTTCTATTGCTTTTATTGGTAAAGTAAAATTATCAGAATTTTCTTGGAATTAAATTACGTATTTTACAAGTTGTCTTATCTCTGTATCTCACTTCGATTGGCTGTAATAAATTCAAAAACTGAGCACATGGTTTCATGATGAAATAATTTCTAAAATCATTATAAAATCTGTTCTACTGCATGGAATGGCCTGAAATTAATATATGTGATACTAGATTTTTTGTTCTTTCAAGAAATCTACTTTTTATTCCAAAACCTTACTAGGATTCAGTGATAAAAAATGTTAAAAGTGAAGTGCATCTAACGAAGTTGATTTAAGTTACACTCCTGGAAATTGAAATAAGAACACCATGAATTCATTGTCCCAGGAATGGGAAACTTTATATAAACATTCCTGGGATCAGATACAACACATGATCACACAGACAGAACCATAGGCACATAGACACAGGCAACAGAGCATGCACAATGACGGCACTAGTTCCGTGTATATCCTCCTTTCGCAGCAATACAGGCTGCAATTCTCCCATGGAGACGATCGTAGAGGTGCTGGATGTAGTCCTGTGGTACGGCATGCCAAGCCATATCCACCTGGCGCCTCAGCTGGATCAGCGTTCGTGCTGGACATGCAGACCGCGTGAGACGACGTTTCATCCAATCCCAAACATGCTCAATGGGGGACAGATCCGGAGATCTCGCTGGCCAGGGTAGTTGATTTACACCTTCTAGAGCACGTTGGGTGGCACGGGATACATGTGGACGTGCATTGTCCTGTTTGAACAGCATGTCCCCTTGCCGGTATAGGAATGGTAGAACGATGGGTTCGATGACGGTTTGAATGTACCGTGCACTGTTCAGTGTCCCCTCGACGATCACCAGAGGTGTACGGCCAGTGTAGGAGATCGCTCCCCACACCATGATGCCGGGTGTTGGCCCTGTGTGCCTCGGTCGTATACAGTCCTGATTGTGGCGCTCACCTGCACGGCGCCAAACATGCATACGACCATTATTGGCACCAAGGCAGAAGCGACTCTCATCACTGAAGACGACACGTCTCCATTCGTCCCTCCATACACGCCTGTCGCGACACCACTGGAGGCGGGCTGCATGATGTTGGGGCGTGAGCGGAAGACGACCTAATGGTGCGCGGGACCGTAGCCCAGCTTCATGGAGACGGTTGCGAATGGTCCTCTCTGATACCCCAGGAGCAACAATGTCCCTAATTTGCCGGGAAGTGGCGGTGCGGTCCCCTACGGCACTGCGTAGGATGCGACGGTCTTGGCGTGCGTCCGTGCGTCGCTGCTGTCCAGACCCAGGTCGACGGGCACGTGCACCTTTCGCCGCCCACTGGCGACAACATCGATTTACTATGGAGACCTCGCGCCCCACATGTTGAGCAATTCGGCAGTAGGTCCACCCGGCCTCCTGCACCTCGCTCAAAGTCCGTCAACTGCACATACGGTTCACGTACACGCTGTCGCGGCATGCTACCAGTGTTAAAGACTGAGATGGAGCTCCGTATGCCACGGCAAACTGGCTGAGCCGGGATGCTTCCTTTAAAAGGCCATGGCTGAATTCCTTCCCATTCCTTGCCCCCATCCTTTCCCGTCTATAAGACCACGTCATTAAAAAGGGACGTTAAACTGTTCAAAAAAAAAAAAAAAAAAAAAAAAAAAAAAAACCAACTGGCTGACACTGACTGCGGAGTGCCCAACCGCTGCGCAGCTAGCGCCCTTCGACGGCCAACACTGCTGTTCCTGGTGTGTCCGCTGTGCCGTGCCGTGCTGTGCGTTTGATCATTGCTTGTACAGCCCTCTCGTAGTGTCCGGAGCAAGTATGGTGGGTCTTACACACCGGCGTCAATGTGTTCTTATTTCAATTTCCAGGAATGTAATTACACGTCCAGAAACTACAGAATTTTAGTGAATTTATCTTTTTATTAAATTATTATTCCTTTAAAATTACTTTATTTCATTTGAAAGTGTACAGAAACAGTGAAATATCAAAAATCTATTGTTTGGTGAGCTGAATAATTATGGATTATCACATTTCAGGTTAGTATGAGGTTTTTATATCATTATAGAAAGTTAGTTTAGTTGTTTTATTAAATGTTGAGCAACTTTATTGCTCTCAAATCGGTTTAAAAATATAGCAGAAGTTCATTGTTTCAAAATTGAATTATTATTGATTATTTTATTTTCGATTGATATAGGTTTTGTTTAATGTCATACAAAGTTTATTTTCGGCTTTTATTAAATACTGACAGTCTGTACTGCGTTTAAATTGGTTTTGAAATAGTGAAATTGACCCATAGCAAAGTTTATTGTTTGAAAAGTGAATTTCTGTGAATTAACCTATTTCCTGCCAAAATAATGTTTTCTTACTATCATAGAAAGTTTATTTAGGTCTTTTATTAACTTTTAAATACCTTTACTGCTTCTGAAAGGGTTTATTTAGTCAGTTTGGTCCTAGTATCTGCATGCTATATAAAGCGTCCCTTTCCTAACCTATATATGCAATGAAACTATCTGTTACTAAAGAGTTAGCTTCCTCCTATATACCTAAAAGTGAGAAGCTAGAATTTGACAAAATTCTAAGGTGCTTACATTACATAGGTTAACTAAAACATGGCCTGCATAGTGGCCAAGTCATAAGATTTTTTTTTTATCCTAAATAAATGATCTATGACACTGAGAGAAACCATTCTATTTCACAAAGTGAAGTGAGTACACACTGTAAAGTGTAGACTTGGCTCAGAAGACTCAGTAACTTTTTGTCAATATATGAACACGAGACTTGGCCTATTTTTAAAAAGATTTATTTTTATGGGATATTATTTTCTGTAAAGGTATTTAGCCTTGTGATATAGTCTTTGTTTTAGATTTATACATTACCCTTATGTGCTTTAGCTATCATAACATCCTGCTTAGGAGTTGTTTATTTGTTGGAGAGATTTGTTTGTACTTTTTTCAATTCTGTAGTTTTTAGTTAGATGATGGTTTTCATTTCTTTTGCTATTATATCTCTAGCATGAGTTGTCTTAAGCTAGAAAACAATTATCATAGCAACTGAAGACAGTACACCAGAAACACCAATATATTAAATCAATTCTGTTTAAGCATTTCCAACAGGTGTATCTAACAAGTACCAAAGGACTCGTCATAAACTACACCGGTTGATTCTGCACATTGTTTTAACAGTTTGTGTAAACAAAATAGCATAAAACCAAACTATGTAAACATTAAGGTTTGAAACAGTTCTATACCAGCACAAGAAGCCAAGAAAGCACCAGAAATTCAATGATTAAGCAATAAAATTACTGCTCACTATTCACATGAAGACAATCCCAATAGAACATTATGTCTGATGCCTTTGGAATTTTCAAATGTAATTTAAAAAAAACACGGTTGCTACAATTGATATGCCACTGGTATAATAGAAGAGTACAGTGATACAAGAGAAAAATGAGTCTATTCATGAAAACACAATGTATCACAAATAAAAAACAAGTTAACAATCATACAACAGCCATTATTTCATCTACTTATAGTCAACAACTAAAAATTTAACAGAAAAAGATGCTAGAGAAAAGCCTCGAACACAACTTAAATAACACAGACAATAATAAATTCATTTGAAACACTGTAATTCGAGTACATACCAATATAAAGAAAAATTTAGTAACAGCCAGCTGAACACATCTCTTGGTAGGGAGTTAATAGCGAAAGAAATAAATGCCATAAATCTAATTCAAAACCACAGAAATGCAGACAATACAAACAAAAATCCACAGCAACTACCGAAAAAACTCGCAAAGCAGAAACCAAAGAAAAAAAGGAAATATGTTGCACTATTCCAAAAAATTGACTATTTCACCCAAACTAATAATTTTCCTTATGATTACACAAAGGCAGTATTCTACTTGCAGACTGGCAAAAACAAAACTTGTCACAGAAAAATTCCCCTGCACCCTCAGTGAGAAGCCAACCAAAAATTCACAAATAAAACATTCCAGTAAGACCTGTAGTGAATTGTAATGAAGCCCAAACTTACAAATTTGCTTATTACTTACACACATACCTCATAACTTCTTCCCAGACACAGCAATATCATTTGGCCTAGTAAGCATATTTTTAAAAATTTCGGTAAAGCAGACCATAGACTTGATACATAGAAACTTCATAACATACCCTAAACTCTAATAATGGAAAAATTGTTATATTAAATTTAGTCATTTCAAAAATATATTTTGAATCCAGTAATGAGTGTTTCATACAGAATGAATAATTACCAGTTGTGAGTCCAGTATCTGGAATAATAGCTTCCATCTATGGATTATATAGAAAATGAAATATTAAAATAATACATCTCCAGTAAACAGTAGAATGTAATTTATCAGTACAGATATGTAGACTGTGTAATCTACCTCCTAAATGATCAACCAAGAAGCATAAAATAATTTCATACTGATATAAAGAGCATACACAAAAACATCAGTTTCACTGTGGAAAAAGAAACAAACAACCAGCTACATTTTTAGACATTACAGTCATAAAGACTGAGAAGTAGCATAGTTTCGAAATATATAGGACACCCACCAAGACTGACACAATCATCCACAAAAGTGGTGGAGGGAAGGAAGAAGGCAGGAAAGGTGTGCACATCCACCTGGTGTCTTCCTCCTTCGCCAGTACCAATGCTGGCCATTCCATACTACCTTCATTCACCAGGTGGATGTTATTGTGTGCTCTTCTTACTCCACTTGGTGTCTCAATTGTTACTATTGCAAGAACAAGGTATGTCTCTTAAATATTGTCATTTGTGTTCATTTTTACCAGCCATTATGTTATGGGTTAAGTGACGGGTCTTATTTCCTTACACTTCCTTCATTTCATTACCTTAAAGCATTTTCTTGATGTATAGCAAAATAAAACACCACTTAGATGATGGTTGTGTTTCGTGGATAAATAAAAAAAGATTAATACAAATGACATAGTAATTTTAGGGTCTTAATCTTGATAGGACAACAATATCGAGGATGGGTGTTGTAGGACACTGTCCCACAGAATGACTGTTGCTCAGGAATGTGATGGTAAATTCGAACAAAGGGCAAGGAGAGTGCATTGATTAATTCCCAAGCATTGCAAAAATTTTTCGAAAAGAGCAGAAAAATATAGTAAAATCTTCACAACATATGCAGGATGTCCATGAAAAGAGTCACTGATTTCAAAATGTAAAATCTGGAAAATAAAGATTGACAGATGAATGCAACAAAAATTCTCAGAATGGTGTGAATATGGTATTTGACTACTTCTTGAAAATGGTTTTAAATTTTTTATTGGTACACCTTATTCACCAAGTATAGGGATTTTTTGACAAAAGTGCCTTATTTTACCCAAAATTTAAAGAATTTAAAAGCCCGCCAAAATGCTCATTTGCTGCCTGGCGCATGCAATGACAGTCGTGACGTAAAACGTCTGTCAACGCTTCCGCTGCAAATGGAGCGTTTACTATTACCCAAGTTTTCAACTATTTTTATTGTTTGTTGCTGGTTATTTCTTCTTATTAATGAGAGTTTGTTTTGAATATTAAATGGAAAAAAAATTGTGAAAGTCTACAGCGGAAAAATATTGAAAGTAGTTGCCTTATTTGTGGGCTGTACAACCAACCACTGAGTTTTATTCTGTGGAGATTAAAAATGTAATAACTTCTATTTGATATTGCAACAAAGTCACTTACGATTTTCTGTGAAGCTCGTTTACACCGCAATTTCATAGAGTGAACTGTAATGCATTGTTTAAGGCAAGAATTATTAGTGTTAGGGTCGTAACATTCGATCCTCGCTTCTGAATATGTTCAATTTGTTTTCTTTTGTTGTTTTCTTTGGATACTAGGTGCTGTTGGTTGCATCGCATAATCATTTTTTCCCAAAAATCCACCAGAACATCAATTTATTATTATTATTATTTTTCTTTTTTTTTCTGGAGGCTTCACTACTGTTTAGATAACAAGCGAATTGCAACCATTTAAAACAACCAAAGAAGATTTCAAAAAGGAAATTGGGCATTAATTGCACACTGAAAATCAGTTTTAAAAAAAATGAAAATTACTGGCACATTAACAGTAAATATCACCTAATAGACGTATTTATGTCAGGAAGGTAACCTGCAGTTGTATCGTCACATAAAAATTCCAATGAAAATTCCGGAACTGTTGCAAGATTAGTATGAAATTCTACAACTGATGTCACTTCTAAATTAAATTCCATTATTCACCACCGGTCTCCTGTATTTTTTTGCATGATATTCTCTCTGGTAAGTTTAAAAATTAAAAGTTTTCATGTACGGTAGCAATTTGTTTCAAACGCTTGCATGACGCTTAGCAACTATTATGAATTCTTCGAATATAAACATGGTAGTGCAAAAAACGTAAAAAATGCATTCATAAAATATTATCCCAACCAAGGTTCGTACGTAGTACATTCTGAATTCCATTACCACTCTTCAATCACACAGCTATCCGGACACTACTTCCTTATTGCTTCTCTTTATGCTAATAGTAAACACTTAAGTTTCTTTGTGTGAGATGAAGTGAAATGAGGTAGGTACATGAATAAATAAACAAACAAATTCAGTTTTATTGGCAAAAAATTATCATTTATCTATAATCTTTAATCTGCAATTAAGAAAAATGGCCTACGACATCCAATTGTTCCGAGTGTGGTGAGTGAGCGGTTAACGCTCTGGCCTCGCATCTGGGAGGACGCCGCACAGTGTAATATTTTCTAAATCTAGAGGGACAAAAGTCAGTTTTGATAATAGTCTACGCATGGAAAATAATTATTTATATTCAAAGTAAACAAACCATTTTACTCGGAATAAAGGTTTATTTTCCATGAATTCGCGCCTAATAATAGAAAAAATAGTTTTAACAATGGGCTTCCTGTGTTCTACCGATCAAGTGCCCCAATCGGCCGCGCCATTCCACTGAGCTTGGTCAATGATTATTGTCTTTTTCTGCGTGGTAGTAGTGATTTATGTGTTGCTATTGCTTTTGGCGAGCCTCAAGGTAAGTTCACACATCATTTTTCCATGATACATTAGCTTCATTAAAACAGAGCGAGATTATTTTTAATTAAAAAAAACTACTGAGCTAATTTCATGTTGAATTTTAGTTCATTATACTACATTATACTGATCTCTTACTGTATTTATTTGAAAGAGCTGCTTATTAGCTACAAGAAATGCCTTCATTTGTTTGCGCATATTTGCGACATCCGTATAACTTTTCTTTATTTTCAGCACGACAAATTTTCCGTACAGAATTTTTCGACGTATGGTTTGCTGACTCAAAACAATCAATCTCTAACTTTAATTTTAAATATGAGTCTCAGGTTGAAGCTGATACATTTTTAAGCTCAGCAGAATAAGTCTTTTTCTCTCTCTCTCTCTCTCCTATATAGCTAGGCCCACAAATAAGGCGTCTATTTTTGATATTTTTTCCACTGTAGGCTTTTACAAATTGTTTTCGATTTTGTATTCAAAATGAAATTTCATTAATAACAAGAAATGACTAACAACAAACAATAGAAATAGTTGAAAATTTGGATAATACGAAATGCTCCATTCCCAGCCACAGCGTTTACAGACGTGTGACTTCACTCAAGCGACCACCAATCCTAGAGCATTTTCTGTCATGTGACCAGAGGCAAGAGAGAGATTTTTTTTCACTTTTTTATTAAAAAATAATCCAATTTTTTCAAAATTGATAAAATTAGCTTCCTGAAGCATTTATCTACGAGAATGAGTTCAATTTATAATATTTTTTTAACACTGTCAAGTAGCCTATTGGGTGCTGTTATACAGAATACCATTTTCCATTTTGGTCCAGGCTACATCTAAACCTATCTTTTAAAGTTGCTGCTCTATAGTCAAAACATCTACCATCCTAGCATTAATACATACAACATACATAAATATATCTGGATTTATTTTGATGGGATTTAAAACTGTGTATTTCTATAAAGAACACGGGAATTTTAAGGGGGGGGGGAGTGGTTGGGCTTTTGTAACCCTAATGTAGACAGTATTTTTCTGCTTGTTTTAAAGTATACGTGTGCAAATTTCCTTCAAATTTGTATGGAAACTGTAGCTTTGTGTAAAGAAAATTGACAATAATTAAGGGATGTAAAGGAGGAGAGAGATGGGTTTTTGTAAAACGAATGTGGACAGCATTTTTCTCTTTGTTTTAAAGCATATATGTGCAAAATTTCATCAAAATCGGATAAAAACTATGGGTTTGCATAAAAATGAAGGGGTGTATAGGGCATAAGGAGCTGGTTTTTCTTTTTTTGCTTGGCCAGAAGCCTTCTCCATGAAAAAATACAAATTTCACTGGTGATCGGTTAGCTTCGTTTAAAGAACATTGACAAAAATTAAGAAGTTTGAAAGGGGGCAGAGGGGATGAGTTTTTGTAAATAAAATGTTGACAGTATTTTTTGCTTTATTTTAAATAGTCTTGTGCAAAGTTCCATCGAAATTGGATAAAAATGGCGGGTTTGCATAAGAATTAAGGGGTGTAAAGGGGGCAAGGGGGTGGTTTTTGCAATTTTGCTTGTTCAGAAACCTTCTCCATGAAAAAATACATATATGTGCCAACCTTCATGGTGATCGGTTAAACAGTGTCGACTGTTGTTTGTGTATAGAACATTGACAAAAATTAAGGGTGTGGATAGTGGGATAGAATGGGTGTTGTAGGAGATTCCCACAGAATGACTGTTGGTCAGGAATGTGATGGCAAATTCAAACAAAGGACAAGGGAGAGTGCATTTCTTGGCAGGTTAGCAGCAAATCATAACACTGCTGAAGTATTCTATTGATGGATTTGAGGCCTGTGTGACCTAGACTGAACTATGGCTGTTTTTTTGAGCGTTTAGGGTGGTCTGTAGTTTGAGCAGTCTAATGTGGCCTGTGAAAGTTGCTTGTGAACCAAGAACAGAGGTTAGTGGCGTAATATCAATGGTTTTGAGATGATGTTCAAATACTCCCTAAAGGATTGCTGCTTGGAGCATATACAGCTGCCCCAGAATGCTAAGACGAGGGGAGACAGCAGCAATTGCTGAACATTGTCAAGAGACACGGCATACTATTGAAATATGAGGACACCGATGTTCTGAGAAATACATCTCACTTTTGAGACTGTGTATACAAGGAAGCTATTTAGATCCGTCTACGGAGTAACCTCATAAACAAAGATAACTGATTCGAGCTAAGCCAAACTTGGAACCCAGTGCTAAAGTGGCTCTGCAAACACCAGAACCAAAGCACGGTGCACAACTGAGGTGGCATACAGACTGATGGTCACTGCTCGAGACATTGGAGTGTACCACACACCCCCCCCCCCCCACCGCTACTGGAGCTCCACAGCGGGAGTGGTGGGAATGGGTCAGAGGGGTATATATACCGTAAACGGCCAGACCGGCCCAGCAGACACAACCTGAAGATAATGCAACGTAACACCATCGAAAATTCGTTCATCCACGATCAATTGGTCCAGCCACATGCCCTTGGATTCTCAAGCATCAGATTCGTCGGGGAAACCTACGATTACACATCAACTTGCATTTTCATTTAAAAAAAAGGGGGGGTTTGAGGGCTATGCAGAAATTCTTGTTACATCATAGAAGTAAATTACAAATGGCACATAGCTACACGTATTTAGCTGGTACTGTAGCAGGGCATGTAAACTGAATTTCATTGTTTCAAATGAAAAACTAATGAATTTCAATTAAATAAGTTGCAAAACATTTTTCATTAGAAATATTAAAAAGATGTCTCATCCTGGTTGCTTCCCACCTGAAAATTGTGACAGCCAACAGAAAATTGGAGATCATTAAGTGTTTCGTGTTTCTGTGAAAAGTGTAAATTTAAAACTAGTCAGACAACAAATTGATTTATAACATCAAATTTACCTTCATTAAAACAGCAGTATTATAGTAGATATAGTATCATAGTCTGAAATAATTTTTATTTTTCTGTGGAAAAACTTTTTTAGGCGACTGAAATAACATTTTCAAATTCGGGGAGCCGTGGGAAAAGTATGCTAATACGGAAAAAATATTAATTTTATCTAAATAATTTTGCAGTCTATTTATCAAGAGAGAAAATAAGAAACACAATTTCCTCTTCATTATTAACCCCTCTGCCTTTCCTCTCAATCCCCACCAATATAAAAATCGGAAAAAAAAAATGTTGCTCGTTGTTGTAAGTAAAGGCTTGTGGATGTTGCCTTTCTTCAAAAATTTGAATTCAACAGTAATTTCCCCCATAAATCCTTGGTGACATTGAATGCCATGAGGTAAAGCAAATAAGAAAGGATAGATAAAATAATCCGCCACGACAGACGAAGGAAGGATGGCCAGACAAACATGAAAACACAAAAACACTTTACAATATTTTGATTCAAAAATTTATTCATTGGACCATTTGGCAAGGATGGGTGTACACTAGGGGTGCCCACATAGAAAGTACATCGATGTTTTCATTCGATGTAAAACATCGGAATCGTGCATCGATGTTTTTTGATGCATCGCTTAGAAACATCAATGTTTTTTCAACATCGAATACTTTTGTTTTTCTTAGTTCAACAAATAAAAACCAACCGTCGGCATATGTCGTTCCATTTATCTCCTACCTGTTCCTTTAAAATCCCCGAGAGAAAATGTGACAATAGTTTGATGTTCACTATTTCCAGTTGAAGCAGATAGTTCCTAATATCACTATACCTGCAGTGTAGTGCTCTAGCTGTAACATGTGTTTAATTTTTTTTTTTTTTTTTTTTATTGCTTTAAGCCACGTCATTAGAGGCATGAAAGGACTAGGGGCAAGAAATGGAAAGGAATTCAGGCAAGTCCTTTTGAGGAAAGGATCCCGGCTTTCTCCTGGAATGGTTTGGGGAAACCATGGAAAACCCAAATCTGGGGGCTCGGATGGAGATTCGAAACCACGTCCTCCCGAATGCAATGTCAGAGCGTCACCGTTCACCCAACATTAAAGAATTATGTAACGTGTGTTGGTTAAGTATTATTGTACGAGTGAGGAATATTTTTGTGAGTGAAAAAGAAACTACAGATTAATCCTGTTTATATTTAAATATTTAGTAGTATCACGTAACAGTTATTTTAGGGCATGGCTGCCCAACCAGTTTTGGAGATGGACCACAATTTTGATTCTAAGTTAGCCTGCAGGCCACATAGTACTTGACTATAGTTACAGTGGATATTTATATATAACAAAGATATAAGTAATGATGCAACTAAGGAAAATGGAAGCGGCTTCTAGGCGTTATAAATAAGAAAAGAAAGGGAAATTAACCCACCACATACCAAAGTGGACGGATGCGATGAGAGAACACTAATGCTGACAAACAAACAACACAATATTTCGGCATATGCCTTGCTCGCAAATAGGAAAAAAAAAAAAAAAAGGCCATTAGGCTCGGAACGTGTGTGCACACCGAACGTTACCTAATGACTCATTAGCAGGGTTGCCAACTCTAAATAAATTTTTATCCTAAATCTATGATGAGAAAATGCCAAAAATATGCTAAAATTTTCAAAAAAATGCTGAAAAAAATGCCAACTCAATTAAAGGGTACATTAACATGCCCATCAAAAAATCCCTGCCCAAAATAAAGCCTGTCATGAGCAGGTCTACCATTAACATCACTACTATTCATCACTGCTTCTAGCACAATGAAACCCTACCCAAAACTAATCACACCACTAAATAATTCTACTAAATGTCATTACCATCTACCAACATCCCTACCAATTATGAACTCTAGCACATAAAAACTCTACCATAAACATCTCTGACAAGGGAACCTCTGCCAAACATAACATTTTCTATAAATACGTGTACCAGTTTTATACTCTACCAATCACAAGCCTACCATGAACATATTAGTAAAATCGTAAACCTTCCAAAATAACGACACTACCAGAATAATTTACTACAATAATTCTATAGCCCCAAACATTTTTACCAAAGAAAACCTATCTTGAGGGAACCTTACCGTTTACTAACACAAAAAAAATAGCTCTACCAGAATTCAACCCTACAGGAAGACCTTGTCCATGTATCATGCAATGAAAAGAGCAGAAACTGTTAATTAGCTTGCTGTGATTAAACATATTGAGGTGTGTGAATTTATCTTGTATCTGAAACAAAACTTCAATATATTTCTAGTCAAAAACAATAATCAACAATACCTGTTTAATTTCTTATAAGAACTGTATTATTTAAAACTATCAAAAATATTTTCATTGTTAAATCGCTTTATGGAGATTTTTGTTTTACACTTGTAAAATGTGTATATAATCAACCTAAAAATTTTTTAATAACAATTCGTCATCACAGATTATTCTAATAAATAAATGAACAATACTAAAATATTATCAATCATAAAAACCTTTATTGATGTACAAGAGATTTATATAATTTTAACTGGTATCAACATTTAATAATTAAAATACAGCAAATTTATTTTCCATTTTAACATCTATTATCTTAGTCTTAAAAATTAAAATTAGTAATTTTGTAAGACAAAATATTTAAATCCTCGTCTGTTTCTTCTTGAATAGCCGTTGAGTCTGGCGCTGAAGATTTGGACGCATATGTCTCGTTTCTTCCTATCTTTCGTAAGACGAGTTCCGGGACGTCATAAGTGTGACAGCATTTGTTAACTCTTTTAAGTCCAAATCTTACACACAAAATTGCGTTTAAGGTTGAGGTTAACAATCTGTTCCTCAGTTTAGTTTTAACCAAGTAACGTGGCTGAATACACGTTCAATGTCCGCATTAGAATGTGGTAAAGTTAATAATTTAGTTGCAAATCCAGCCAGTTCTGAAAAGGGATTGTTTCCAGCAGCGTCTTTATAGTTCAGAACTTCATACCAAAATTCAGGAGTGGACGAAGTGCACTGCCATTGAATATGGACAATGTTTCGCCATTGACAAATAAGCTTATCAATTACTGTCGCATCCATTTTAAAATCCTGAGCTAATTTCTACGAGTGATGGTTTAATAACCTTAAGGGTTTCTTGTACAGAAAACATTGACATTTTCTGTAGAACTGCAAAGTTCGTAGGCAATCTTGCTTGCAATTCATTTTATTTTTTAACAAATAACAGAAAATCATGCAGTATCCGGAAAAAATGTTAAAAAATATGCTATATGCTAAATTGAATTTTTTCATGCTAAATCACTTGAAAATATGCTAAATTTAGCCATAAAAATGCTAAATTGGCAACTCTGCTCATTAGGTAACGTTCGGTGTGCACACACGTTCCGAGCCTAATGGCCCGTTTTTTTTTTTTTTTCTGTTTGTGAGCAAGGCATATGCCGAAAGATATAAGTAACACAGTTTAATTACAATCTAAAAGTAAAAACCATCAATGAGACCTTTGCAGAGGTATTTTTTTAAAATTATAATCAAAGAATAAAAAAACATTAATGAGACTTTCACAGAGGTTATTGAGCTAGCACATTCCAGACAGCTGCTGCTGGCGGGCAAATTCAAATGCACTGGCGAGGCACGGGTTTTTAGAGTAATAATATCTTATTTCAATCACTCATACGGACAGGAGCCTCAACTGCTAAAAGTCCCGCTAGTTGCTCAGTTACTTCAAATTGAAATGACTTAATTTAATCTTGGATAAATTTAATAATCTTAACATTTATTTCTATTATTTTTGTCATTATTAGCCAGAATTGGTTTTTTTTAATTGATACGTTGTTTTTATATATATATAAAAAAAATTGTTGCATCGAATAGATAAATTTTTGTCAAAACATCGAATCCATCTGATGTATCATATAGTAAACATCGAAAGGATACGGTTCATTAATGTTTAGTGAATATCCCTAGTGTACACAAATAGCATACCGCGTCACAGCCCTTCTTCTTTGAACTTTGTTAAGATTTTGTGTTAAATTTCTAGGTGGAGTCTTTTTCTGTTAATGTAAAAGCTATTTGGTTTCATTTAAAATGAGACAAAGCTCACTTTTTAAACTAAGGGTGTTAAATTCAGTCCTAAACAGTCTCTAACTATAAAAATGGTTATTGCTGTTATGACTTATGATTTAATGAATCACTAATGATCTTTGCCATTAATTACAAAATAGAAAATGTCTAAAAGGAATTTCTGCTGCTTAAAAAATAAAGTTTTCTTCCTCTCATTTTAGATTCACAAACTGGTTTGCAATCACTTAATTACGCCTGGTTTCTCAATGAAGCCACTGACAAAGTCGGACAGAACTTGGATGTGGGCTGCTCACAATTTTGTGGATGACTCTGGAGACCTGGAAAAATTAGCTGTTAGATTTAAGAATGTGGAAATATCTGAAAAGTTCTACAACAAAGTTATGCAGTGTATAGAAAAATTGAAGCAACAGCAGGAAACTGGTAAGTAAGTGTGTGGGCAACAAATAAGATATTCACTTATGGATTTTAAGAAGTTGTTTGTACCAAGTGGTACTTTTTTTTATACAGAAAACTGCTATGGGCATCCACATGCCAGCATTCTGTGCAAACCTTTTCCTGGGCCATCCTAAACAATCTTTCTATCAAACGTCTTGTGTGGTTCAGATATATAGATACTTTTATGATCTGGACCCACAAAGGGAATCATCTAATAGACTTCCTCAACTCCCTAAACAACCACTCAATCAACTTCACCTGGACATACTCCCAGTGGCGTACCTAGGGTGGGGCAGGTAGTGCACGTGCCCTGGGTGCCGCTGAAAGGGGGGCGCAAAAATTGGCAAATTATTTAACTTAAAAATCAAAATAAACCAACAGTTTAATTCATATTCAAATATTCCAGCGCATTGCTGGTGAGCTTTCGTGAACCAGCTACAGGGAGTAAGTAAACAGCGAATCGTGTAAGTTTTTGGTAATCGGAACACGGAAGATATATTACGTGCTCTGTCCACATTTCCTTGAATGGGCCAATAGTAGCGGCCCCTGCCCCACGCCTAATCTGGCAAGTTTTGATCTAGGGATATAATACAAGCCATACTTTCTCCATTGGCTAATTGCTGATATTATTGGCGTGGCGCAATTGTGCATTTTATTTGTATTGCATTTGTCGCTAGTGATCATCAAGTTACTCGATATAATAAGTTATACTAGACGACCCATGCGAAAATTTCGCGAATAAAATGCGATGAGTAGTGAGGTTGAATATAATGTCAACAAGTTCAGTCATTACTCTTCATACTCCTACTTCATTTATCGATTTTGGTTAGAAATCCAGGGAGATAAATGGCTCGAAACACAAAAAAACGTGTTTTAGAAATATTGACATTTTTGCGCTTTATGGGTCGAATTACGAAAAATTCCTTTCTTAGAATATAATGTTACCACGGCAGAAACCTTAGTCTTTAATACGATATGTCATTTATCTATATCGATTAGATATCAAGGGAAATATAAGGCTCGTGACACAAAAATACGTTGTAGAACAATTTATACTTTTTCCCTTTGATAGTTGAATTCCAAACACTTCTTTCTTAAAATATGATGTCAGCAAAGCTGAGACATTATTCCTCACAATCGTACTTGATTTATCGATTTTGGATAGATATCCAGGGAGATAAGTGGCTCGAGATACAAAAAACGGAATTTAGGAAAAATGACTTTTTTGCCTTTTATAGGTCGATTTACAAAAAATTCCTTTCTTAAAATATAATGTTACCACGGCGGAGACCTTATTCTTTAATATGATACCTCATTTATCTATATCGGTTAGATATCAAGGGAGATAAATCAATCGCTCGTGACACAAAAATCGGTAATAGAAAAATTTATACTTTTTTCTTTTAAGGGTTGAATTCCAAAAACATTCTTTCTTGAAATATGATTTCAAAAAGCTGATACATTACTCCTTATAATTCTACTTCATTTATCGATTTTGGTTAGATATCCTGGGAGATAAATGGCTCGAGATACAAAAAAAACGCATTTTACAAAAATTGACATTTTTGCTTTTTAAGGGTCAAATTACGAAAAATTCCTGTCTTAAAATATAATGTTACCACGGCTCAGACCTTATTCTTTAATATGATACCTCATTTATCTGTATTGGTTAGATATTAAGGGAGATATATCGCTCGTGACACAAAAATGCGTTATAGAAAAATTTATACTTTTTCCCATTAAGGGTAAAATTCCAAAAACATTCTTTCTTAAAATATGATGTCACAGAGCTGAGACAATACTCCTCATAATCCTACCTCATTTATTCTTTTTGGTTAGATATCCTGGGAGATAAATGACTCAAGATACAAAAAACACATTTTAGAAAAATTGTCATTTTTGCCCTATAAGGGTCGAATTACGAAAAATTCCTTTCTTAAAATATAATGTTACCACGGCGGAGACCTTAATATTTAATATGATACCTCATTTATCTATATCAGTTAGATATTAAGGGAGACAAATGGCTCGTGACACAAAAACGAATTGCAAAAATATTGATACTTTTGCGCTTTAAGGGTTGAATTCCAAAAAATTTCTGTCTTAATATATGACGTCACTAAAGCGGATATCTTAATCTTTAAAATGATACTTCATTAAACGATCTCAGATAGGTATCCAGGGAGATATTTGACTCATAACACAGAAAACAGCATTTTAGAAATATTGACATTTTCGCCCTTTAAGGGCCAAATTCCCAAAACTTCATTTCTTAAAGTATGATGTGACCAAAGGGAAGACCATAAGCTTTAAAATGACACCTCATTCTTTGATTTCGGTTAAGTATGAAGGAAGATATAGGCTTGTGACAAAAAAATACCTTATAGAAATAATATATATGATACAGTCAAGTACAGTCCTTTGAACAAAAATAAGTGACCTACATACATTAATCCACTGAAATTCTGTTTTCTACAGTAGATAATACGCGCAATATAAACATTCTTAAGTGACAAGATCTCGTATCCAACTGTGTTTATTTACAGTGAAATTAATTTCAATACCGTAATAATTAATAACATAAGTGCACAACACACTAAAACCTAAATATAGGTAGTAGGTACCGTAAAACATATTTTATTTGGTTTACCGACCGTTGCAGGTACCTGCTCATGGGACGCTTTCAGAGACTTTGAGTGTGGTTGTTTAGCATTTTTAAGACACTTTTACTAGCTTTGTAAATACATAGTTATTTACAAGTTAATCTAGGTAACTTTGAAAGTAACTTTGAGGCGAATCTGGCAACTCAGTTTTCACCCACTTCTAAATATTGTATTAGGCTGAAAATTTTGAATCTTCTAGAGTCTGGTGACAATATGGTGCTATGATCTTCGATTCGGAAACCTCATGTGGAATCCTAGTGGTTGGGTAAACTATTGAAGATAGAAAATATTCGCACAAAAAAAAAAATTGTTCAGAATCCTAGGCAATTCTAAAAAAAAAAAAAAAAAAAAAAAATGCAATACATACAGCCCTAACCCAAGCTTTATGCAGTTTACTGTCGTGAAGTGTGGGAGACAAGACAACCCCCTATCTTTTATTTGAAAAATAACCTATTATTTATTTATTTATTCCAGGTTATTTCAGAACCCTCACTCATTTCGCAATAAGATCAACAGAATATGAAGTAACTGTTTTCAAAGAAACAAGGGAAGGGGGATGAGGGTCGAAAAAAAAACTAAAATTGCAGGAGGAAGTAACACAAAAATCCAGTAAGTCCGCGATTGCCTACGTCAACATGTACAATAAAAATCCAAGGTATCCAACACTAATTTAGCACAAGACAAAATAATTTTGAGTGTGATGAGATTCAGAACAGTGAGGCTACCAGTTCTAAGGTTACTGAAGAATTTGAAGAAAACATTAGTAATTTAGTAGGAGAAATACATGGTGGGGAGGAGGGGGTGATACGGAGGAAGATGTTAAAAAAAAAATCCATACCAGAAGTAAAAATACAGCATTATATTGGACTTCTGAACTTTGATAAGATTACTGGGAAATGATTTCTGACAGATGGTTTGAAAACAGAAATAATTAAAATGGGTTCAAAATATTTAAAAAATACTGAAAATCATTTCGTACCTACAAGCAACCTTTGTATGACAAAAGTTGTTTAAGAAGACACTACGAAATCACTGTGGAGATGTGACTCGCTCATGGCTAGTCTATTCCCTGACTAAAAAAAATTGCTTTTTGTATCTGTTATACGTAAATGGCTCACTTTCCATTAATATGCGAAGAATTATGGTGAGTGCTTCACCCAAAGGGAAGAAATTGAAAGAAATTTTGCAGCAAATAGAAGGAATATTGACGCCGAACTTTAGACCTACATCGATACAGAAAAACAAAAATGGCGTAACGTAATAAAGAAAATCCTTCACTGCATCAAATTGCTTACCATTCAAAATCTTGCATTACGAGGTCACAGAGAGTCACTGAGTGAATGCGATAGATCCAGATCCCATAATGTTGGTAATTATTTTGGATGAACAAAGCTTCTGGATATATTTGACCCCATCATGAATAACCATCTTACTTAACTTAAAAATCATCCTATTATCTCATATTACTTTTCGTCTCATGTTCAAAATGAGTTCATTCATCTGTTGTCAACCACTGTTCGCCAAAGTTTATTGCGAAACATTCGAAAAAAAAAAAAAAAATACTATAGTCTCGTGTTTGACTTTACTTCTGACCTTTCACATCGTGAAAAGATTTCAGACGTAGTGAGATACGTAGAAGTTGATAGGAAGTTGCTTTAGAGCGTCCTTTCTCGGATCATCCAGATGAGTCAAAAGAACGCTGGAAGCTTCGCTTGATGAAATCCTTAAACAGTTTGAGACAGACGGTGTGGCTATAAAGGATTGTCTTTTACAATATTATGGCAGTGCTGCTGTGAGTGGCTGGTCACTGAACTGGAGTTGACAAAAGAATAAGCAAAAATAATAAATCTGGCGATATTTGTGAATTACGGTATTCGTATACTCAAATTGGTTGGTGTACTTGTAGCCAAGCAGGATACTATAATGGTCACGTTTTTTGAAACTATTTGTGTATTCTTTCCTTGTTCCACTATGTGGTGGGAAATAACACAAGAATTCCTTGCCTGTGATTGTAAAATCAGAGTCTGAAAGTTGGAGTGCAGGATAGGAAGCAGTTAAGTCAATTAACATATACATTGAAGATATTCTGAAAGTTCTCCAAGACATGACAGACGATGGCAATCAAACTAGTGGAACAAGAAGTGAAGCAAGACATCTATATATAATCGTTTGTTGTCCTACAATTTTCCGACTTTGTTAGGATTTTGGAATGATGTACTCGCTCATATTCACCGTGTTCAAAAGTGAATCCAGGATCCTAGCACTGAATTTCCTAGCCTGCTTTACATATGAAACAGAGGTTGAAAGATGCTAGTTTACTGCTAAGGAAGGAACAGAACGAGTTCTGAAGGGATAGCTGGATTATATTGCTGTGTGAAATGAAGGATAACGTTCAATCTTCTGCATTAAAACGACGCCAGATTTGAATTTCTCCTAGATATTAAAAAACTATGTTACAACACTGACGGTTGTGACCATTTAAAAAGATTTTTTTTTTTTTTGCTTCTTGAATTCATAGTTCAGTACGGAGATGAGAGCGTTTTATTCCGGATTTGCGCATTTCAGTTCAGATTATACTTATGATTGCAATATGCATCGCAAGTTGCGAGCTGTATTTCAGTAAGCTAAAACTAATACTTTCGTATTTGAGAGATACAACGAGCCAAGAAAGGTAATGAGACCTAACTTTGCTCAGTATAGATCGAGAAGAAACAGATTTCGAAAATGTTATTAATCTATTTGCGTCGTACAAGGCAAGGAAGGTGCAAGTTTGAGATAATTAAATAATTTCCTTAATTTTGATCTAAAACAGAAGATAAAAGTATTCTGTAAGATTTATGATTATTTTATTTAGTGTATCTGTTTGTTTTATATTTAGATAATTTACAAAAGGGCGCAACTTCGATGCTTGCCCTAGGCGCCATATCAGGATTGTACGCCCCTGCATACTCCCTCAGCCATTTTACCTTACTTGATGTTGATGTTCCCATACATAACGGGCACCAGCATACCTTTGTTCATATCGAACCTACAACTCTACAGCAGTATCTTCATTATAACAGTTGTCATCCCTCCCATCTCATACGTTCCCTTCTGTACAGTCTGGCTGTCCGTCGAAGGTGCATCTGCTCTAATGAAGAATCTTTTTTCCTGATACAAACAAAACTTGTTTGTAGCTTTCATCTCCTGAAGCTATCCCCCTGATTTAGTACACAAGCAAATCTCTCATGCTATAGCCCTTCCTGTGCACAGCCACTTGTAAGGCACCCTTTAGTTCACCAAAAGTGCTCCTACTAGACATCCTCAGTAGCAAAATGTTCGATAGATTGATTTTGAAGTCGCTTATGCTGGACTTAGAAATTTCGAGGAGAGTAATTGTCAACTTGAAGGAATTTTCCTGTATTCATCTCCACAGTGAAAACTCATCATTAGAATCATTTTTAAAGTGTATTCATTATATCGGTAAAAATTTATTTTAAGAGATATTTCGGTTTGTTCACATTTTGAGACACGCGATTATAAAAGTAAAAATCTGAGATTTCAAATATCTTTGACTTGAGTAAAGCTACAGCTGAACTTTTTATCACCAGCTATAGTCAGCATTGACATATTTTGGTAGTGAAATTAACTAATTTGGCAGAGTTTAATTAGTAGTCGTAATTAAGAGGAAAAGTGAACTTTTTAACTAAAAGGAATATTAATTTGAAAATTATGTCAGTAGATAGTCTAAATTGAGACGATTACGAATATATAATGGTTTTTAAAGATTGATTTTTGTTGAAGCGCATAAAAATTCCTCCAACTGCTGAAGTAAGACGCTTCAAGGTTAATCTTGTAGAAACCTTTTTGGATGCTAAATTAAAATTGCAAGTTAAACTGTTTCGTACTTCGGGAGATATTAATTAAAGAAAAATGTTACTGACGTCATAGGTCAAGGCAAGCTTATAAAAGGCCATGCAGCCACCATGATTTGTCTCATTCTTTCACCGGAAAGTGATAGCGTAACTTCACACTAGTTAGCAAACTGCTCTGAGCGGTAGCGGTTTCGGCAAATTCCAACACGCCATAGTAGTGTACTCACTAATGTTAGGGGGACTTAGTGAGTCGTATGAATGTGCTTAACCTTCAATGAAACTGTTGTTCTATGCTTTATCGACGTATCTGGTACCGACAATGTACAAGTGAACTTTATCAAGAATATAACAATTGTATTACTCTGAAACTGAGTCAAGTGACTTTATTTCAATTACCCTTCACATTTGGGGTCTAATACAAATATGTGGCGGCTGATTTCTTAAATGTTATTGGTACCGGAAGGCTACACCATTAAAGAACTTATTTGTTCAAAGTTTAGGTGAAAGTGTTAACCCCCCCCCCCCCACCCAATTAGCATCTTGGCCTAACACACTCCAAGGCTGTACCCCTTGAAATTAACCACAGTCCCGCTTTCATCACTCGGTTCTTCCCTGGTCTCGAATCTATTAACCTAATCCTTCGCCGTGGGCATGACTTCCAACGTTCCTTCCCTGGGATGTACACCATTCTCCATACATCCTACCCACTGTCCCACGCACAGTTTAGCAGACCACCAGATCTAAAAAAAAAAAAAAAAATCTTTTTTCACAACTACTCAACCAGTAATTCCCCCAAACTACCACAGGGATTATTCCCGTGCAACAGACCCCGCTGTAAAACTTGTAACATGCATCCAGCTACTACCAATCTGACCACAGGTGAAACATTCCCCATCATTAGACATGCTACTTGCATGGTAACACACCTCATATATCAACTTACATGCCTCCATTGCTCCAGCTCGTTTACAGGCCTCACAACTAATCTACTTGCTATCAGAATGAATGGCCACGGGTGGACGGTATATACTAACAATGAGACCCATCCAGTTGCAAAACATGCCAGTTCCCACAAACTGAACAGTTTTAACATCTGCTTCTCAGTTATGGCGATTTGAGTTTTCCCTGTAACACTACCTCCTCTGAACTATGTAGATGGGAACTAGCCTATCAGAATATCCTGGACACCACACATCCCCCAGGCCTCAATCTCCAATAAATCCCTCCCACCAGACCCAGCAGTCATTATTCCTAGTATTTAGATTTCTTATATTTTATTTTTTACTTATAGACTTTCAAAATTTGATTTATGCATGTATCCTCACTCAGTTATTATATCCATTTACCAAGTTCAATGATAATATGCCATCAGCATTTTGAATTATCAATCCAATATTTCAGCCTCCTCCCCCCCCCCCCCACCCCCTACCCCCTTCCTCCTACACTACCATCTATGCCAGCTTTGCCATTCACCAGACTGCCATCTTCTTGTACACGTCTGACTCTGCCTGGTGTCTCACTTCAGCAAGAATAAAGCTGAACTCTGAAATATTGCTATTTTCTTGTATTTCTTTTGTGTGTGCGTGTGTGTGTTCGTTGTTCCCAGCCGCCTTCATGTGTGGTAAGTGTTGGATCATATCTCCCTATCGTTCCTTAGTTTTATATATATATATTGAAGCAAGGAATATTGGTAAAATATTTAATAGTAATTTTACTTCAGTTGTAGAGAAATTATATATAGAAAAACAATCTATAGATAGTGCTTTAAGGCTTCTGCAGACTGCTTTTTCAAATAGATTTGTGTTGATGCAATTGCTACCAGCAACAGTCTTAGAAATGAATAAACCCGTGAAGTAAATAAAACCTGAAAATGTTTACAGCTATGACGGTATTTCAAGTAAATTACTGAAGAGATGTTCAGATTGTCAGTCACATACTTGATCACATCTGTAATGAATCTGTAAAGCAAGGTGTATTTCCAAATTGACTAAAATATGGTGATGTTTAGCATTATTTCAAAAAGGAGAAGAAACATGTACAGATTAATACTTTCTCATTTATTTCCTTACACGATTCTCAAAGATTTTTTTAAAAAGTCATATATTTTTGGTACTAAAACGTTGCATACTTTGGATTTCAAAAAGTGTCATCCACAATTATATATTGATTTCTAAATAACATGTTGGAGGAACTGAGTAAAAAAGGTGCCCTGTAGGAACTTTTTGTGATCTTGCAAAAGCATTTGAATGTGAAAATCAAATTTTAATTTTTTTAAAACGCAAAGGAGAGAGAAAGCTATACTGTGATGATTATGAAACAGCAGTTACAGGGTTTAATTCATACATGGAAAGCCAAATACAAAAAAGTTTTCCTTTTTGACTCTAAAATCATTAAATATCTTTATCAGGCCGGGAGTAAATACAACATAACATTCAATGAGGCTTTGTCCTAGGATCCGTTGTGTTCTTACTATACAAAAGTGATCTTCCTGGAAACTTATCCAGAGAGGTTAAGATATTTTTATTTCCCCACGATGCTAACCTAAGGAAAACCCCAAACAGTATCTTGAACTTAATTTGAATTAATTATTTGGTTAAGTTGTTAACTGGTTTAAGGGAAATTCATTAAAATTAAATCTTCATTAAACATAATTTTAGGTTTGAACCAAAAAATTATTTCCAGCAGGATTTACATATGTACTATGAAAATAACACAATCTCAGGGACAGAGAATAAAATTCCATGGCAGTCAAATAGATGAGAAACTCTTTTGGCAAAAACATGTCACATTACTACAGAAGAAGTTAAGTAGTGCCACCTTTGTAATCGGAGCACTTTCTCTAAGAGCAGATCTAGAATTAACAATACAGGTGTGCTCCTCTTCTTTTAATTCAGTCACGTCATGTTGCATAATTGTTTGGGGGCTCTTCACAAAGTAAAAAAAAATCTTAGCTCAGAAAAGAGCTTTTAGGATGCTGCGTAGGTTGAAACAAATCTTTAAAAAGCTCAATATTCTTACAGCAACTTCTCAGTATATATATTCTCTCATATGCTTTGCCGTAGAACATTTTAACTTGTTTACGTCTAATTCTCAGATACACAATTACAGTACAAGAAACGAAAATAAGTTGAACAGAACACAAACATCACTATCGTTAGTTCAAGGAAGAATTAATTATTCTGGGACACATCTATTTAATAAACTTCCTATAAGTATGAAATTGTAGCTAATAAAGATGAATTTAAAAAAAAAAAGACTGAGGGATTATGTTGTTGGCAACTACTTCTACTCCATTAAAGAATTTGTGCAGTATAATTAATTGTATCTAATATGACTTCTTCAAAATTCATTTGTAAAAATTAACAATTTTTTGTTTTCTGTTATATATAATTTTGTGGCTTGTACCAAAATATATTCCTTTTTTATTGGCATGTGTTTTCCCACCATTTACTTTTGTTCATAGTTAGTGGTGTGTATAAAATGTCTAACATTACAGAGTTATTCCTCAGCATGTATGTATAGAGTAACATTAATTAATAGATAAATTAATGTTTTTTTGTCTACTCTGGTTATGTACCCCTCTCTCTCTGAAGAGAGATTAACTTTTAATTTCTACCAATTTTTAGATCCAGCTAGTACTGATGTTACTTGTGCAGAAAAATCTGAAAGTGATGAGTCTGAGGATGACAATAATGAAGATGATGATGATGATGATGATGGAAATGATGAAGAAGAAGATGATGATGAGGATGATGATGATGAATATGACAGATATGATGATACAGAAGAAAGTATGGTTTTTGAAAAACGAGCAACACTTCTAGTTGAAGATGGCTCACAGTGGAATGTCCTAGGGATTGGAGACTTGAGTATACAGCATGATCAGGAAATAAATAAAGCTTATATTCTAATGTTAACAGATACAGGTGAAGTTCTGTGCAATGTTCCTGTCACTGAACATTTTAAAGTTGAGGTAATTGTTACAGAAATCTATGATGTCAATAAGACATTCTAATGATTTACATTGAAATCTTTGATATTTATTGCATGTTATATTTTCAGCTGAGAAAAAAAGAGTGTCAGTGGACTGGGGAAGATCGATCAACAACACCCAGTCACCAGAGGACTTTCCTAGCGAAATTCAGTTCTGAAAGTACATCTAAAGAGTTTGTAAAAATACTTGGGCAGGTAAGGTATTCAGCACTAATATAGATAGTGCCAGATCATTAGAAAGCAGAGAGATGTGTATGCAGTTGTTACTCACACTAAATATGTTCTTACTATATGACTCAAGTTTCTGTTATAAATAAAATATTGATTTCTATGAGGATAATATTGGAGTTAATGAGTAACTAATTAAGTAATTAATGTATATAATCTGAATTTATAATCTTATTGCTGAGAATTTTTTGTTGTTTTCAACACAGTATTCTTTTCTTTAATTTTATCCATCTTTGCAGTAAAATAAATCCTACCTACTTTTATTCACTAATAGACAATAGATTATATTCTATATGTTCTTCACAGGCCAAAAAAGAAATTGGTTTTGTATCTGTATTTATAGGCCTAATATAAGAATGTAACTGGTAGAAAGTCTAAGTTTAAGATGTTTTTGGAAAAAGGAAAAAAAAATCGAATGAGTGAAATTTTTATTGACTGTAGAAAAGGCACCAAATGCTGTTCAAAAAATTTCATTTTTATGAAAGTAATTAATAATAAAACCACTGATCAGATTTTGACAGGGTTCTGAATAATGTACAGTCCATAAAATGGGGGATGTTTCATTTTGATGTGAAATCGAGAAATCTGAAGATTTTAAGATAAAGGTGTACATAAATTAGTAGCCATTTTTTATTGAACCAGTTGCACTCAAGAACTAATTGTCAGGTTTAGTTAATTCTTACAGTCGAAATGTTAATCGTGATTTCAGTATATGAGGGGCCTCCTATTCTACATCTACATATATACTCTGCAATTCACAAAATTGTGGGTGGCAGAGGGTGCTCAGCACCAAAGCTAATCTCTTTGCTGTGCATTCCAATCCCTAATGGTACGAGGGAAAAAAGACTTCATATAAGAATCAATCCGGCACCTTATTTCTCTAATTTTATCTTTCCTGTCCTTCCGACTCAAATAGGTTGGTGGAAGAAGTATTTCACTACACTCAAAAGTGAAAGTGGGAGTACGCATGTTTTCCAATAAGTTTAAACGAAACGTGTGTCGTCTATCTACCAGAGACTCCCATCCTAATCTACTAATCAGTTCTGTGACGCTTTCATAAGGACTGTAGCAAGCGGTCACGAATCGAGCGGCTCTTCTCTGTACTTTCTCTATACTTTCAATCAATCCCTTACGAAACAGGTCCCAAATGGCACAACAATAATCCAATGTGGATGCACAAGAGATTTGTATGCTATCTCCTTTGTTTGTTCATTACAATTTTTCGAGATTCGACCTATATCGCAGCCTAGAATTTGCTCTACCTACTAACAAATTAATGTGTATGTCCGATTTCATGTTCCTTTGTACTGTTACTCCCAAATATTTCATAGAATTCACCATATCAATAACTGTATTGTTTAACTCGTATTTCTGACCAATTTGATTCTTTCTGTTAGTTATGCTCATTGTCTTGCACTTTTTACAATTTAGAGTAAGTTGCCACTCAGCGCACCAAGCCAAAATAACATCCAGATTGTGCTGAATTTCTAAGCAATCGGCCAAATTTCTTACTTCCCTATAAATAATTGCATCATCAGCAAACAATCTAAAAAGGCTTTTCACTTTGTCTCCGAGATCGTTTATAAAAATTAAGAAAAGAAGTGGTCCTATTACACTTCCTTGAGGTACACCCGATGTAACATCTAGATTAGAAGAACTTTCTCCTTCAACGACAACATACTGCGACCGACCAGTTAGAAAATCCTTTATCCATTCACAAAGCTGTTCCGATATACCGTATACTCGAAGCTTCGCTAAAAGGCGGTTGTGTGGCACGGAGTCAAAGGCTTTCTGGAAATCTAAAAAAATTGCATCTACTTGTGAACCTGTATCGATAACTTTCATTACGTCGTGTGTAAATAGAGCCAGCTGTGTTTCACATGATCTTTTCTTCCGAAATCCGTGTTGATTTGTTGTAAGCAAATTATTATCATGTAGAAAATTCATAATGTTCGAGCATATAATATGCTCCATAACTCTACTACAAACAGATGTTATAGATATGGGACGATAGTTCCCAGGATCACATCGATCACCTTTTTTGAAAATCGGAGTTACTTGCGCGATTTTCCAGTCTGAAGGTACTTTTCGATCTTCTAATGATTTACTGAATATATCAGACAGAAATGGCCCGATTTCCGCCGCATACTCTGAAAATACTCTTACTGGAATTCCATCTGGGCCCGGTGCTTTCCCCCACTTCAGGAGCTCTAATTGCTTAACGATACCTGCAGTATCTATTATTAATTAAGTTACATTTTTTTATTTGCTGTTACATGAATGGTTTAATCTGCACATGAACAATCTACGCAAATGCAGTTGTGAACAAGAGCTAGGTGAAAATATACCGACAATGTGGGAAACTTCATATCCCACTTTCTCCATGGTGAAACATAGTAAGAGTGTATATTATGACTTCGGGGTATCGTCTTTACAAGCTCAATTTTGAATTGCATGATAAAAGAATTGCAAAGTGTCTGGAGTTAAGGAGCAGGGTTAGTGATTTACCCATTTTAAAGAAATTCTATCATATTGTGTTGTAGAAGTCTGTTCCAGGAATTTAGTTACAGTTAATATTCAGGAAGATGTTGGTACAATCCCCAAGCTGACCGTTCAGTACATTTCTACATGGATTGTCCATAAATGCCTTGAACTATTTCCTTTCTGTTCCCTGTGCACAATCTTATGTGGGCAATGACAGTAAGGCCATTTTTCTTTTTTTAAAAAAAAACACCTATATCAACACACTGCAGATTTTTCAGGTTTGAAATAATTAAATCTTCTTTAACAATTTGCCTCAATGCTCACAAAAATCATTTTGATTTTGATATTTCTGCAGGAGATCTTGTGTGATGATTGCTCTGATCTTTGCAATTTCTGATTGCCAGTGAAGCCCAAACTTTATTGTAACACAAGCATTTTATCATTTTTCTGCAGTGCAGTATATACCTTCACATTACAACCATTTTACTCTTAGTTATATTTGTCTTCTTAAACACTTAAAGAATTGTGCCCTAATTTAGAATACAGGACTGGACCTAGAATGATTTCATGAGTTGGTTCCAAAACTGTTTAGTAAAAGTAAATATTTTCTGTCTAATAGGGATTATAGGTGTAATTGAAAACATTTCCATGAAAAAGAACTAATGATTTTTATAATAATTTTGTGATGGGATTTTAGGGTAATCACTATACAGGGTGGTCAGAAATTCACTCATCGGTGGGTAAGGGCAGTGTTCGGGACGTTGCACTAACGAAATAAATACCAAAAAAATCTAGTAAAAGTCGTACCGTTTTTGAGTTATACGCAGCTAAAGTTGGCGAATAAGAGCGCTGCGCGTGCGAATTCAAACAGCCTTCCACAGGCGCTGTTGCCAAGCATACTCGAGGCATGCAACCGCCAAAGAAAACGAAAAGAAAAACTCTCTTCGGAAGTGGTGATCGAACCCGCAACCTTCAGAGTGAGAGTTTGCCGTCTTACTGATTACGCTGCCAAGGCACTAGAATTTCATTGTTTTTAGAAGCCACTAGGGCGGACTGTTTGTTCGTAATCGGAATTGATCGGTAATCCGCGAAATTTTTCGGGAAGTCGGTGGTGGGGCTAGAGTATTCTTTTTTATGGGAATTGTTTTTTAATTAGTTGATCTGATTGTTAGATTAATCTTTAATTTTTGTACAAAAATCATTTAGTTACTGGCACAAAAAAAAAAAAAAAAAATCTGCAAACTTAATTTATTCGTTGCAAAGAAGCTTCTTTTATTCCATGTAATCGTATTTCACTAGATTTCGATCACAACTTTTTTATTGATTAACGTGAATATCCTTGCTACTATTTTGCAACAAAAAAAACAATAAACTTTTGGAAAAAAGAACATTAAACCTATTCTATTGGTTGTAACGTAACTTTCTCTGCTGCAAAAAGTCTGTTCTTATTCAAACAAGTTGTACATTTTGGTAACGTGCATCAACTCGCTAACGCGCGGCAAGCCGCAAAAGATAAACAAGCTGTTACTCATTGAAAGCCCTTTTGTCACTGATACAAAACAAAATTACTGTACAGTAGCTTCATTCCAACTTGACGTTATCAGTCGCAACATTGAAAGCCACCACGGATTTACTTAGAATAAGCGTCAACCCGCAACAGTAACCGTAGTAAAAATGTATCCCAATAAACAATAACAAAAAAAATACGGGTCCTTACATTTTACAGCAATTGCTCAAAATGTCCTCCCTCAACTGCAATACCGGCATGACAACGCTGAGTTACTGAATTTGCGAGTCTTCCAAAATTATAACTTTCTCTAATTTCATCAAAACTTAGAATTATCCTAGCCAAAAGTTCTTCCTCTGTTTCTACTTCAGTCTCATAAACAATGGCCTTGACAGCTCCCCAGAGATAAAAATCCAATGGTTTGTAGTCTGGTGACCGAGCTGGCCAGTGAATTGGGCTTACTCGACCAATCCACTAGAGATGGGTAGGTCCGGATGGATGTAGTTCCGCGGACCCGTATCACTTGCGCGAGGGATGGATGTACATCCGAGCGCTTGTCGGATTTGCTTCCAGCCGGACCTGTAACAGCGCCACAGTTCTCGCGTGGCCAGAGGTTGAACCACGGCCGGACCTGCAACGCGGAGCTGAAATGCAATTTTTCATTACAGTTTCGATTTGAAATCTATGTTTTGAAGAGTTTAATGTCATTTACTGTACGATTGGCTTACAGTTCTGTTTAAAGATGAGATTATAAATGAAAAACTATTTCTTAAAGTCTGACTACTAGTAGATAATTACAATAACTATTAAATGTCAATGGGTACCTAAAACCCGGTAGTACTTTATTGGTCGGGTTCATTCTTCTAAGGTGAGGAATGTTTTACGTGCTAAATAAGAATGGACTTATAATTTAACTTGTAATTTTAATGCGTTGTAGTATTATTAAACTTTTAACGTTCAGTTTGATTGATCACAAAGTCTCTAGAATTTTTATCTTTCTGAATTCTGATGGCTTAAGGACAAATCAGATAATACATTTAACATCTCTTTATAGCAGAAACATGGTTCGTAGAGTTTCCAAGGAACATTATACATATCTATACTAATATTATAAACGCGAAAGTAACTCTGTCTGTCTTTATGTCTGTTTGTTACGTTCCTTGGGCTAAACGGATATTCCGATCGTGATGAAATTTGACAGGAAGATGCTGTTGACATTAGGATCGAGATGGGATACTATATTATGTATAAATAAGAACATATTGTCATTAAATTATGAAAACTATCTCAACTGTAAAAGACAAACGCATAATATATATGTATATTTGTAATGTGCACCGAACCGAGGCAACGGTAGGATGGCGTAGTGGTAACGAGTTAGCTTCTCATTAATCCTTCAGCGTTGCTCCGGGATCTAATCCCATTGGATACAAATATTTTTATGAATTGTTTTTCATAGTTTGAGCCAAGCCTAGGATTTTATAGTAAGGATACCATGTTCTGGCAAATCTTTGGCGGTAGAAAGCGTTAACTTTATTCACGGTATACTGGTTCCACAGGTAGTTTTTGTGTGATCAAAACTAATAATATTGTGTATGCGAAAGTGAGTCTCCATCTTTTTTTTACGTTTTGATGAATATATGTGTATACCGATGACAAGGAAATACTTTGTATATTTGGGAACGAAATAGGATACTATTTCCGATATGAATAACAGTTTTAGTCATGAGACAGGTTCGAAGGTAGAATGGTATATCGATGGCGTTCCCGTCATATTATGCCGACTCAGTGTTGTTTGGGACATCTTAGATAATTTTCAGCTTTGTATATCCAATTCTAGCAATCAAATTCTACATCCACGCGTACGAAGTCGCGGGTAACAGCTAGTAATATATATAAATGATTATGTGACATTATTGCGAGCTACTCTGCTGGCCGCTTTTACAGAAATATTTTATAATCCAGCCGTTTCTAGAACGTCTAACAATGGCTCAAACAATCGGTTATTATTACTAAGAATTAAATCTTGCTTAAAAATACTTTCAACTAAATTGGAAATAATTTTAAATAAAATTACAAAGAAATTAAAAGTTTCTGAAATTGCAAAAAATAAAATAAAGATTTTGAAAGCACCAAAAACACTTTATGGTAGCTGGCAAAACATAAATATTATTGTTTGATTAAAATGCATTGTATCGCACTCGATTTAGCATTCACGACAACGTTTTATTCACTCAATCAAAACAGTTTCACATAGTATACTGAGCAAAACACTATACACAATATAAGAACAAATCTCACATAATTTCTCGCTCACAATTTAAAATAAGTTATACTTGCAATTTTGTTTTTTGTTCATTTATAATAAACTGTTTCTTAAACTGGTATATTGTGGAAAGGCAATATTTATCTAAAAATGTTGACTCTTGAATAATTTCATTTTTAGTAAAAAAAAAAAAAAAAAAAAAAAACTTACAGTTGACAAAGACTTTCGATTTTTTTTAGTAGTACTTAAACATTATTAAGAAATGATTTCATTTTATTCTTATAGAAGCCCACAGAAATTTTACTTTTACTTTTATCATTATCAAGTCTGATTATGCTGTGATTTTCTAATATTACGTACAGTTGTGAGTTTCAGACAAAAATAAAACAAAATTATCAGAATTAATATTCTTTCATTTCATAAATTAATGGATAAACACGATATAACTCATACTGCAGTTCTCCTTGGTAGGATTTGTATCCACCATATGCTCGATTGCAGGTTCGGACCCATACAGGTCCGCCGGACACGTATTTGGATGTAGATCCGTACACATCCAGTTCCGCCATACACTCCGCGCGCTCGATTTTAGAACCGGACCCATACAACTCCGCCGGACACGTAACTGGATGTAGGTCCGCACAGATCCAGTTCCGCCATACACTCCGGCCGACCGATTGTAGAGCCGGACCCATACAGGTCCGCGGACACGGAACCAGGATGCAGGTCCGCAGCGCTGGATGTACATCCGGACCCGACTCCTTTAAAATCTCGGACCTGCCCATCTCTACAATCCACCTGTTAGGATACAATGCATCTAAGTGTTGACGTACCGGTACGGCAAAATACGGCGGCGTGCCGTCAAGTTGAAACCACATGTCATTACGAATTGACAAAGGAACGTCTTCTAAGTACAACAGAAGGACGTTTTCATGAAATGCTAAATAAGAAGCGCCATTTAAACGTTGCGGAAGTAGAACAGGGCCTAGTATAAACTCGCCCAAAATACCCGCCCAAATGTTAACACTAAATTTGGGTTGGTATGACTTGACAGAAATTGCATGTGGATTTTCGACATCCCAGCTGTGGTTGTTCCGGCTATTAAAACACTCCTCCTGGTAAAGCATGCCTCATCCGTCCACAGCACCTTCCTTTCAAAGTTTGGATAATCGTTACATTGCTGCAGGTACCACTGTAAAAACTGAACTCGAAGTGGAAAATCGTCTTCCTCCAAATCTTGAACCTTTTGAAAGTGAAAGGGATGTAACCCTTCATCGTGAAGGACGTCCAAAACAGTGGCATGTGAGGCCTGGTAATTAAAAAACAACAAAAATGACCCTATTGAAAGGCTGCATTTAAACGGAGAATTTGAGGGATCACTTAAACTGGACGTATCTGCATTGCGTTGGTAATGACCCTAGAGCTTGTCAGCAATCATTTCCAGGACATTGTCTTCAAATCCTACACTCCGCCTGAACCGATTTCGTCCGGCGTCGGGCCTGTGGACAACAATACTTCCCGTCTCCCTCAACCTTCTGCCAACCAACACAAAAGTGTTGGCTGATGGAATCATACAGTTAGGAAACCGAGTCGTGTAAATCTTAACTGCTTCGGCCCTGTTTTGTCCAGCAGCGCCATACGCCAAATGCATATCGGCGTACTCTTCAAACGAAAATTGACGACATTGCATGATGACAGTTTCTTTATCAGTAAGGGAGCGTGCATAAACCACGTAGCTCCATTTTGGCCTCCTGTGAAGCCCCCCTCCCCCCCACGGAGCCCTAAGTGGCTTTTGTCTCTACCCCCCCCCCCCTCCCACGTAGCACGTAGCTTTTATCCCTTTTGATTCCAGAAGACATTTTGTACTGTTTTCTCTTATCAGACTATTGTAAATTACTTACGGAGATAACTAACTGATGGAAATAAATATTCACATGCTGTTGTGTGTTCAGTTCCTCATTTTAACTGTGAAAAATGTTATGAAAGGAAAGCTACGTGGCCTGGCTTAGAACCCCCCCTCCCCCCACGTAGCCCATCGTAGCCTTCCAGCTAACCCCTCCCCCCCTGGACCGAGCCACGTAGTTTGTGCACGGCCCCTAAGTTGTGTTCGACTGCGAGACTTCTTCTGGCATGGTCCTTTAGCCCCACCACCGACTTCCCGCCCAAGTGGCTTCTAAAAACAAGGAAATTATAGTGCCTTGGCAGCGTAGTCGGTAAGACGGCAAACTCTCAATCTGAAGGTTGCGTGTTCGATCCCCCCTTCCGAAGAGAATTTTTCTTTTCGTTTTCTGTGACGGTCGCATGCCTTGAGTACGCTTGGCAACACCGCTGGTGGAAGGCTGTTTGAATTCGCCCGCGCAGCGCTCTTATTGGCCAACTTTAGCTGCGAATAACTCAAAAATGGTACGACTTTTACTGGATTTTTTTTGTATTTATTTCGTTAGTGCAACGTCCCGAACACTGCCCTTACCCGCCGATGAGTGAATTTCTGACCACCCTGTATTATAACTAATTTTAAAGAAAGGCTTCCATATTTTCTTATACAGCTATAATGCTATATCTATGATTATAGGAAAATAACAATAAGAGATCAACCCACATAAAAAACGGCTTTCAAAACTAAGAAAAATAAAATACCTTCTTTGGGATGATATCACTTAATCAACATTATTCAGTGGCTTTGTATGTAAAAATTAGCTATAGCAGTTTGACCAAATATGCTTCATGTGTTCTCCACTAATTGGTACATTACATTTTAAGCAAAAAGTTTAATTTTTCTATCTTTTCCAATAAGGTAGGCCACATTGCACTTTTCATTCACTTACTGATGGGCTGGATGCAGCCGGTGGTTCTATTTCTCTAATTATATTTCGGATGTGTTTTTAATGTGCTGGGAAATGTTTGTGATGATTGTTTCATGAAGTGTTGGATTAATAAGAGAAATAGCCAGTATTTTGATAAAATCTCTTGATATTATCAGAAGGTAGTAGATCATGTGACGGTTGACAAATGAATTGCCTTTATTATAAGTCAAATTCAATAAGATTTTCATTACCAGGCTGTAACATCTGCTGCGTTTGTACAAACAGCACAATTGATGCCGATGAGCTTTCAAAACTAGATATTTCACCATCGTCACAGTCTTGTTCTGAATCCAAACCATGATCACTTATATCTAAGCAGTCTTCAGTTTCAGAGCAGCCTATACTGTCTATTTCTTCATTCAGATATTTTTCTATTTCGTTAAGTGTCATAAACTTATTGGCGAACATTTTGTATGAAAAAATAAAATAATACTTAAATATTTAGTCCAATAGACCCATACACACCTGTTAAATCCTTAGCACTCATACACAGCATGCTGACCACCCATGTTGTCATTGGCTGTGCCACACTATTTTTCAAAAGTACTAAGAGCGGCAACATCATTAAAGTTGTGAAGGAAAATATGGAGGACTGGGTCAGTAGCGAATCCCTTAGCGTTAATATCAATACTATCTCTCAACACTGTTTGCATTTAATATAGTTTAAGGGTGTCCACTGTGAAGCTGATTTTGGATGCTTATTTCCATTTATATTTCACCCATCTCTTTCCACTGCTTATGGCCTTGTACATAGTGAAAGTAAATGTTGTAATTTTCTCTTTAAATATGAATTAATTGAGGCTGTGTGTTGAAACATCATAGTCAGCCATCTCATTTCCATTGCCTGTACTCGTGTGACAGAAGCTAATATCACAACTCAACAGATTGTTCAAAGTCTGTAGATTGAAGTGATGCACTAGAAATTTGTGTATTGCAGAAATTTGGTGTTTAGAATAACTTGCTCATTAATTTCAGCTTGAACCTTATATAGTGTTAATCAGTGATATTCTAATTCATTTAATGTCATCATACAGAAATCTACTGCATTCCCTTATTGTACCAAGATATCTGTAAATGTTGTCTTTAGCTACTTGTCAACTTGGTTACTTTTTTGTGATGCTGATTACATATTTGATTTTTTGATGTTTTGTAAATTAGTTTTACTTCACAAACGTTTTTAGTAATATGAGGTCTAGTTACAAGACAGAATCTTTCTGAATGCTTTGATTCATTTTCTAATGTTTTATTTTACAGACATGGTACAGATGAAATAGATGCTTTTATACATGAAAATATCTGAGATATATTTAATAACAAATCAGTGTTGCACAATAAAAACACTGTACTAATATTATTTAACATTATAGCAATCAGGCAATGACCATAGGTATGAGAGATGTGTAAAACAATTAATATTTTTGGCTTTTTATAGGTGAATTGGTTAAGTATGACGTCTAGGTTCAAAGATTCTTGCACTAAAATTTCAGAAAAGAAAAATCTGGAAGAAATTCTAGGAGGTGATATTAGTATGGAAAGGAAAGCTATAGTAGACATATCACAAACCAAAGTTAAAGGAAGAAGGTCAGCACTGAGATAAAGCGCTACAAAAATGCTGAAAACAAAGGATTTGGCTCATGGATTCTAGGCTATTAGAGAACTAGTTGAAGACAGTACTGTGGTTGATTATGTCAGGGTTCCCACGGGCCTTAAAAAGGCCTTAATTTTCATTTTGATTTTTAAGGGCCCTTAAAAGGCACTAAAATGTGCTCAAAGGCCTTAAAATCTTTGAAAAAGTCTGATTTTTTTAACACCGAGATATGGCGTGATACTATCCCAGCGACGCGCCGATCGGCAGATTTCTCTCTGGCTCGACCTTGACCAAGTGTGAGTCAAAGTACCTCTCTTATGTAGTTCTGCTTCGTACATGCCTGCACCTTACATTTCTTGTCAATTTGTCACTAGTTTCATATGTATATAGTAGTAAAAATATTATTGCTGTTATCACATGGACAAGCAGATGTTGAATGAGGCTTCTCTGTGAACAAGCAGTTGGAAGTTGAAAATTTAAAAGAAGAGTCTTTAGTGGCTCAAAGATTAGTCAGTCAACATTTCAAAAACAGCAAAAATAAGTTGTTAATAACTATGGAGTTAAGGATGTATGCAGCTATGGCTCATCAAAAGTATATTGCGTACCTGGAAGAGAAAAAAACTGCAAAGAATACAGGGATTCAGGGAGTGAAACGTAAATCTATTTTAGATGATTTGGAAGATTTGAAATTTAAAAAGGCACATCTAGAAACTGCAATTAAAGATCTTGAAGATAATGCTGATAAACTAGCAGATAAAGCTGAGGTTATTGGGGATGTTAAGTACATCACACAGTCCAATAGTTTTTGACGAACTGCTAAAGTTAAAAAAGCTGAATTTGAGGATGTTGAAAGTAAAATTAAGGCTCTATTGAAAGTTTTAAAAGAGAATTGACCTTTCTTTTAAACAATGTGGAAATTAAAAAAAAAATCATTTAAAAAAAGAGTACATTTTGTATTTAATGTGCATAAGTATTAACAACTCTCACCAGTATGTTTATGTTTATCCTTATTACATGTTGTAGCTCATCTGGTAAGTAAACTTCACTCATATAAGAAAGTATTTGATCAAATATGTCCAATAGGAACTACTGCTGTAACTCTAAAGATGTTGAAAAAGTTGTATTTAACCTATTTCTTAAATCTATGGAAAATGTTTCATCTTTAACGGGTCTTTTACATGTAGCTTTCAAAAAGGGGGGGGGGGGTGAGTCTTCCTCATTCAACATTATACCTGAAATCTAATAAGTAATTGAGCTGACAATTTGGCAGTCGTTCTCTGATGTAACTGTTAATGTGCTATAATGAATAAAAACAAATTAAGTTAAAATATATATTTATATGTTAGTAATTCTTTCCGTGGTTCGGTTTCCACGTTAAACTGTAGGTCTCAGAGGAAAGGAACTGGCCATCCTACCTCTGACACAATGGCTTAGTATGCCTTCTTCGGAAGGATCCAACCAACCTTCGGGTTGTGGACTAAGTTAAGTTTTAAAGTAATTCTTATTACTAAGGTGGTAATGTTTCTTTTTGCCCTTGTGTCAGTTTTCTGGGGAATAGTAGTATTTTTATCTTATGTTTAATATATGAAAAGGTAAAAAGTTTCAATATTCACTGTATTGTGTGAAAACAAAAGTAAATTTATTAGAAATTTATAAACTTGATTAAAGCTTATTTCATCATAATCTTAACATGCATATTTTAATTTCTTTGCTGTAAGTTGCATATTAGTTTTTTCATAACATTTTAATGTACATTAAATATAGCCCTAAAAAATATGAAAAATTGCCTTAAAAAGGCCTTAATTTTTCTTTTGCTAAAAGATTGGGAACCCTGTATGTGTGTATTGTGAATGTTTGTTGTGCTGAACAGCTTGGGAAATCTATTTATAGGTCCATAGCTGGGCACAGTTAATCCAAAAGTTAATGTTGTTAATCAGCTACTCAAAAAGTTAACTTAAATAGTCGTTAAAGCATTATATTTTTACAAATTTAACGCAAGTTACAGTTACCAGTTAAAAGATAACCATCAACGATATGTCTACCCAATGTCCTTTGGAGACTGAGTTCTTACAGGGGTTCAGTGTTTTAATCAGCTTCTCAAACCTATGGGAATCATGTTGGCAATCTAAAAGTTTACAATGTATTTGTCCACACCAGTTTGAGACACGACGACGCCAAGAGATTCACCAATGCTTCACTGACATAGCCTTTTATTACTGGATAGAGATGGAAAGAAAACTTATGTTGCTATCTACACCAAATGAATCCACAGCACTTGAAGGCTTCGATTTTTTTTTTTTCTCCTTTTTTCCCTGCTATCACTATTTTTTTTAACTGTTAATATTTGGATATTTGCTTCCTTCCATGTGTTTAAGATTTTCGGGGTTAGAAATGTGAGTCTAGATTGCAAAAATCTTAGGCAAATACGATTTGTATTCATAAATAGACTGTAATCCCAATCTTGATTTAAATGCAAAATAACTGCATAAATATAGCCCAGGATTTTTAATCTTATCGTTGCTATTGCTAGTGTTACTGCTTTAACTAACAGTTTCTAGATCTTCACAATGTAACCATATAATGAATATCAATTTAATTTATTTCACTAGCAAATTCCAAACTAAAACAAACTAAAAACTGGCACTATACTAGGAAAAAAGGCGTTCCTGCTCACACCCAAGCCATGCCCAGCGTAACAGTTATATGTGCATCACACTCGCACTTCACATTACCTAATTCCTTCACTATTCGACTCGCTTAACATAACAGTGTGCTGTGGCAAAAGCTACGTGGGGGGAGGGGGGGTTCACAGGAGGCCAAAATGGAGCTACGTGGTTTATGGACGCTCCCTAAGGAACAAATATGCTTGTAGGGGTGTGGGACTGTTGACTGACATCCTAGGAAGCATCTCTGACATAGGATGGGAGGGAAAGGTTGCAAGCGTTGTTGTGTGGTGTCCAATGTTGCCCACCTTATAGATTGTAGTAGTATACAATAGGAGTCTATGGGCTTTTAGGAGTAAGGCAGAAAGTGGTGTGGAGTTAAACGCTATTGCAAGTGATCTTGGAGAAGAGGACTTAAAGGAATGCTAGGCAGGTAGTTGGTATGATGTAGGATTACTTTGTTTAGGTGTACGAAAGTTATCTAAGGTCCTCAGCTTTATGGTTGCTCCAATCCATGACCAAAATCTGCCATCAAAAAAAAAAAAAAAAAAAAAAAAAAAATCATAATTTACTTCACATTCATAAAAATATCTAATTTCATCTCATTCCTTAAAGCTTCTGCTAACATTATTTTACCCACTGCTCAATTTCATTTGAATGACTTGGCAATAATGGAAACAGGAAGAAAATAATGCTCCCAAATTTCTCCTCTTTTCCCCATGTGTAATCACTTATCCCTTTACTGCCTTTCATTTAATCCTCATTGACCATCTCAAAACATTTTCATGATTTTAGAGGTTCATCTACCAAAAGTTACTTTAAATTAATTTTTAATATCAGTTACTATGTATTTAATCACAGATGATTGACTACCTAATGTTTTGCTGTTAAAAATTTTACTGTTTTTTTATCTGTATATTCTTCTGCTCATAGTTTAATTCTTGAACTACTTTATTTCTGTTCTTAAAGCGTCTTCCACAGAGTGCAGCATCTGCTTCTTATAGACCATTCATTCACAGCCCCTACTGTTGATTCCCATTTATTTCTCCCTGTGTTCTCGTTATCCTGCCGTAACTGTTCACTATTATCACTGGGTTATTGATTAATCTCTCTTCTAGTCACATTTACTCTTCCATTACTACCTTTAAAATGCCTAATTTCTCTGCCATTTTGCTTGTCAACTACTCTCCCTTTGTGAATGATTTAGTTTCGTGTGGCTATTCGTTTCATTCCATAATTAAGCTGATAATTCCTTCTTTTACATGCACAGTCCTATTTCTTGTATGAACCTCCGCTGTCCTTCCATCTGGCTAGTTCTAATGCTATATAACCATTCTGTATTGTAAAAATGTATGCAATTTTTGAGTATTGTCTGCACTTTTTCATCACTAGCCCAAATTCATGAGAATTTTCTCATGAAATTTTCTTTTGTTTCTCTTTTGCTGTAGCTACAAAAATTCATTAAATCTCTCTTCAGTTTCACCCATTTCCTTTTAGACTAACAGAAGATGTGGCAGTGACTTTGTCCACGTGGACCACAAAACCTTCTGCCATTTTTCTTTCGGCTTTGGCAGTACTGCCCACATGATGCATTTCAACTAGGGTTGCCACTTTTTTCTTTTCTTTTGTTGTTTTTGTTTTTGGAATAATAAGAGTGCATTTGTGTTTTGGGATACCAGAAATAGATAACGCTGTACAGAAAAAATGTTGACTTTTTATGTTTGAATGCATATTTTGCATTGCTTTTTGACACATTCAACAAATACGCATTCCTCAACACTTCCAAAGCATGTAATCGTAGGCTTCCGCAGCCAGAGTCAGTTGATTCTTGGCTGTCCGGGTGGTGCCGCATCTAGTTTCTTGAAACCGACGTTTCGACCCTCATTCTGGGGTCTTCTTCCAGGGCAGAACTGTGTCTTCGTGAGTGGTCTTGATTTATAGCGGAGGCCCGCATCCGTCTACATGGTTCGATTTGCCTGGCCAATGAAAGGTCCGAGCCATCGCGTGGTTCTTTGGCCAGGTGGGGCACGGCGCGGTCTGGTGGGGGGTGACACGTGACATGCTCTCTCCGCACCAGAGAGAGCTTGGCGTTGTGTAATTTGAGCCTGTTGTCTTCGTTAATTTTGTTTGGGCGTTTAACGATTTCTAACGCCTCCTTTATCCTCCTTGGCCACCACTTATCCTCGCGCACTATAAGTGTACTGTTTTCTAAATCTATGGCTTGATTGGTTTCGGCTGCATGACATGCAATGGTGGATTTATCAATGTTATTAGATTTGTAATTACGGATATTCTCGCGCAGCCTGTCCCTTATAGTGTGCCCCGTCTCTCCTATGTACACACGACCACAGGTGCACGGAATCTCATAGACACCGGCAATCTGTAGTAGAGGCAGCCTGTCTTTAACTTTGACGAGCTGGTTGCTGACTTTGCTGTTGGCTTTGTAGACAGGTTTTATGAAAACTTTTTTGAACATCTTCCCGATTCTGTCAGTAACGCCACTACTTGGGTAAACCACTACTTGGCGTTCCTCAGAGGTGGCTTGATTATATGTTGAATTAGCGTCTTTATCTGTCATGGCTGCATGCGAAGCCCATCTAATACAATGATTGTGGTAGCCGTTGGACTTCAATGTGTGTTGCAGCGCCTCCAACTCAGTCGTCAAACTATTTGTGTCACACACTTTTGTCGCTCTTGTACACAAGGTCATGAGGACACCTGTTTTTGTCGCTGGATGGTGGTGCGATGTGGCATGTAGATATCTGTTTGTGTCTGTCGGCATACTGAGTGTCCAACGTTCCCGTCGTCACGATTGGTTACTAACACCTCTAAAAACGGCAGCTGTCCTCGTTCCTCCGTTTGCAAGGTGAATTTAATTTTTGGTTGTGCTTTATTTATATAATCCAGGAATTTGTCAAGGGCACTTCGTCCATGGGACCACGCAACAAATGTGTCGTCAACATAGCGTAACCACAGACGCAGTTTGAGGGGCACGTTATCCAACATTTCCGTCTCCAGCGCTTCCATAAAGATGTCGGCCACCATCGGCGAAAACGGTGAGCCCATGGCCACTCCTTCCACTTGGGCGTAAAATTTCCCGTCGTACTGGAAGAACGTTGATTTGAGACAAAACTCGGCCAGGTCCGCCCATTCTTCTGAGATGTTAAGGGCCGATAGCTTGGTGCATATTATTGTCACTGCTTCTTCCACAGGTACGTTGGTGTAGAGTGACACAACATCAAAGCTCACTAGAATGTCAGTTTCTTCAATTTTGAGTGGTGATATGAGTTATACGAAGTGTGAGCTATTTCTGACGGTCGAAGCGATGCCTTCTGACAAGGGTTTTAGTTTGTCGGCGTCATTGGATTTCGAAAACACTACATGCATAGTGCGCGAGGATAAGTGGTGGCCAAGGAGGGTAAAGGAGAAATAGCTAAACGCCCGAACAATGTTAATGAAGACAACGGGCTCAAATTACACGACGCCTGGCTCTGGTGCGGAGAGAGCATGTCACGTGTCACCCCCCACCAGACCGCGCCGTGCCCCATCTGGCCAATGAACCACGTGATGGCTCGGACCTTTGATTGGCCGGGCAAATCGAACCATCTAGATGGACGCGGGCCTCCGCTATAAATCAAGACTACTCACGAAGACACAGTTCTGCCCTGGAAGAAGACCCCAGAATGAGGGTCGAAACGTCGGTTTCAAGAAACATGACGCAGTGCCACCCAGACAGCCAAGAATCAACTTCCAAAGCATGTTTACAGTCTATATTTTAAGTGAAATACATGAGCAGTTCATATTTTATTAAGTAGAGCAAAGATCTTTTTTTTTTTCTTTCATCTCTCTGATTTGCGTTTATTGTAAGGATTATTTGTCCCGTCATGGATTTGTAAGAATTATTAGTTTATCAGGATCAGCTTCCACAAAATATATGAAACTCTCTCTGGAGTTATTTCAGTTTTCTTGTACTGTAGATAGTTTTACAATTTGAATCATTAACCTTTAAACTTCACTTTAATAACACTTCAGTTACCTTATACATTAAATCCAATAATTAGTTCTAGCATTTTTCATGCAATTCTAGCTACAATCAACTCTCTCCATTCTAATCCTTCATTGTTCCAAAGATGCCCTTACTCTCTTTCTTTTTTTATGTGTCTTGCCAATGTATTCTTCATTAGGCGTCTTATTAAAAACTTGCTTCAGGCCCGTCAAAAATGACTGTTTGAACGCAATATTCTGGCAGTTCAATTTTTTACAGTTGGTTAATTATACGAAATTGTTATTACATATTGCTAATGGCCTTGATTTTTTAATGTTCTAAATATTTCATTTGCAGTTCACATAGCAATACATTAGTAACTTGTACTGAATTAATGACGAAGGAAGTATAGAACCAATAAAATTAAAAACAAATTAGGAATCCCACAAAAACTTTTGCTATCCATGTAATAATAGTTTTATTCCTGGTCCAGGCACAGTTCAGCACGATAAATATGGAACTTCTTTCACCCGCATTAATTAATACTTCCAGTAACATGGCACTTATGAAAGCAGTTTAAATGGTTTGTAAAACTGATTTCAGAGCGAATTATGCTGTAACAAAATGTGTCAGTTGCGATTCTGGTCAACTTAGCCACAACCTCCACTAACATTTCATTCGAAAATCATAGCTTTTATTACCCTCATATGAATAACAACAGGTAGCACTTATGGTGGCAGTCTGAATTTATTTTAGAATAGCTTGTATGGAAAAGGGAATATTGACCATTTTTAATGATATCTTCACGATATGAGTACCATACTGTGGATAGATTATCAGAGTATTTGACTATGATTTATTTTGATAAAAGCATTTTACTTTAATGATGGAAAGTATAATATCAAAAATGGATAACGGTCATTTATCTGGGTGATACATTTTGCGTTTCGTAAATTTAGTGTGAACTTTCTCTGAGTTTTTAATTAACTGCATTTTTTCTTATTTGCTGCCAAAAACATTCTAAGGTTATGTTTTAACCTAGTTATTATAACTGATACAGATAATATAACGCAAACATGGAATACTCTACTCTTTGTATGAATTTTTGAATCTAGTTGTCGTAAATAAACAAAAATCAACATGTAAATTTAAACGAACGTACCAATTATAACTTTTTAACTTATGATTGCCTGTCATTAATTTTCTAATATCTCTGCTCGCCGCTATTTGGCTGCAAGAATATCGTCGTTGAATTGGGAATTATAAATTGAAATCATTTTTAATGATATCTTTCGTTATATGAGTACCTTACTTTGGTTAGATTATCAGAGTATTTGGTTAGGATTTTATTTAAATAAATGCATTTTTATAATTTTGAAAGTTGATAACTGTTATTTATTTAACTGATACATTGTGCGATTACGTATTTTTCTCTGAGTTTTTAATAAACTTAATTGTTTCTTATCGTCTGCTAAAAAAAATTCCTAGGTTATCGTTTAACCTAGTTTTTATAACTGATACAGGTAATATAACATAAACATCGAACACCATTCTCCTTACATGAGTCTCTGCATCTAGTTGTAGTAAATAAACAAAATGCAACATGAAGGAATGAATGAACATGATGGCTGTTGATTGGCGAGTGACGGCTGGCATGTGACCGTCCTCTAGCCAATAGTTATAGTAGCTATAGACGACGTACACAGACTCCAGAGTAGCGTTTTATATAAGGGGAATTACAGTAACATGTCATAGGATGAAAGCCCATTGCCTAACATCATGAGAAAAAAATATCCCACTGACAAATGCAGAAGTGGCAGGTTAAATATGTTTGGGAAATCTCTTTTATTGAATACATACTGCCATTTTTGAAAGTTATTCTAGCAGTTAAACTTAAATCATCTAAGAGTTTTCTATGCAATTCATTCACAAGTATTTTTCCTTTATATAAATGACCCATAACAATTTATGGTTTATGTAGATTTAAAGCTTCAATTAGACACAAAATATTCATATTGAATTGGTTATAGTTTAGTAATGAACAAACACAGTACACAAATCAAATCAGTGTGCCACTTGCACAGTCTTCAAAAAAAAATGTTTTTTTTTTTTTTAAAAAAAAGGTAGCCATCTGTGGCCGAATATGACCAACTAATCCCAAGACAGGAGAAATTATTGTTATGCTTCCAATGGACGCAACCTATCCCATCAAATGAGGCAAAAGGTTTGGTTGAGGTACCACTTTTTCTCTTAAAAACTAAACCAATGAAGTTAAAATGAGTAAAAAAAAAGAGTATTTTAACATACTCCATTACTCTCATAGGTTATAAAGTTTGCCTCCCATGAAAGAGAGTATGGGTGCAACCCTAATTTCAACAACAAAAAGATTTTGGCTGAACAATGTTAAATTGGTAGATTCTATTACAGAACAGATTAACTTATTTCTCAGCATGTGATATTGCCTGGAAACACTGATCACCAACTCGACATAAGCTATCACAATGTAGTATTTTACTGAAATTATTTGGTTCCCCCCCCTTCCCCCCCAAATCCATACACACCAGTACAAAAATTTACAGTTTTTTCCTCCATTAAAATCCATTCTTGGAATTTTGTGGACAGTTTTAGCATTTGTACTATCAAGAGCTATGTTACTGACATAAACAAAAAAGTATCCTGTATGCTAACTGACTACAATAACTATCAGTGTATGATGGTTTGTTGAAATGCATTCATTAGTTTTAGCGTGATGCACAGACAGTGGAAAACTTACTGTTTTGTAAGTAGTTTACATGAGTAGTACCCCATTATATAAGCTATCACTGTGTAGTTTTCTTGAAGTCCGTTTGTTAGTTTTGCATGGTTCCTCGAAAGACAATTTTAAAAAAATGTGGTTTTATCCTCTGTATCATTTGGAAATATGTTAATAATCTGGATAAGAACCCCCCCAAAAAAATAATTTCACAATATTTTGGTTTGTAATCTTAATCATGTCAGAGGTGAAACGTATGGCAGTGGGAAGATATGTACAAATTGGGACATTTTGATTCATTCGTGCTATATGAGTCTCCTTCAAGATGATTAAGGTTACAAACCATGAAGTGTGTTTGTTCATTTGGCCCTCCTGTCCTCATCTGTGGCAAGTTATTTTCCCTATCTTATCCTTTTCAGTTCCGAATGGCAGCTTAATTGTCAGTATTTAATCTGAATAAGAAATATCCTACGTGTTAAAGCTATTACTATGTGCAGTTATCATAAAATCAGACCATTAGTTTTTATGTGGTGCACTGATGGTGACACAGCCAAAATTTTTGGCATCTGTATTGTTAGTATTGTACAGTGCAATTGCTGTTTTATATTTTTAAAAATCTTGTGGAGACAACTTTTCTACAATATTATCATCTTTATACATAACTAGCTGGAATCCACGGCTTCATTCGTGTTTGTAAAGAATTTTGATTGACAGCTACTGACGTGCAACCACAATAGTGTACAATGGGAGACTCGAGGCTAATACCATACACAAACATCAGTGATCTGTGCAGAGTATTTATAGCTGCAAAGTGAAATATAGGGTCGAAATATGAAATGCTTTCTCTCTACCAATTTCAACCATCATACCTCCCACACCCCCATAGCTACCAATATGACACCACCATGGTGCATGTTGGGGGACTAGAGGTTAATGCCACACACAAACACCAGTGCGCTATGCAGTTGAGGCAGCAAGGTGAAATACGCACACACACGTCTTTGGACGAAATAGGAAAATGTCCCTGATCAACCACTTTCAACTGCTATGTCTCCCACACCCCCACAGCTACTGAAATTCAGCCAACGTTGTGCATGATCGGTGACTATGCTACTACCACACATAAGCACCAATGATCTACGCTAGTTAGTTTTTGGCTGAAAGGTGAAATATAAGGAAATATGAAAGTGCCCCATTTCAACCACTATCAACCACCATATCTCCCAAATCCCCATAGCTACCCACATCTAACCACCAAAGTGAGACTCGATGTTACTACCTTACACAAACACCAATGGTCTGTGCTGTATAGTTATGGCAGCAAAGTAAAATATATGGACACATATGTCTAATGGTCGAAATAGGAAAATATCCTTGATCGACCACTTTGTACCAACCTATCTCAAACACCCCCACAGTTACCGGCCAACGTTGTGCGCAATCGGTGAATGTATGCTACAACATCACACAAACACCAGTGATCTGCTCTAGATAGTTTCGGCTAAAAAGTGAAACATTGTGACACACTCATCTTTGGTCGAAATATGAAGCCCCCCTCCCAGGTTGACCACTTTCATCCACCATAGCGCACGATGAGTGGGGTGTCCCTTATAAGAGCAAAAATATGTTTTTTTGTTTGAATGTTCACATGAAAACCCTCTAATTCTTTTTAAATTACTGTAGCTTACTTACATAAGAAATTTTATCCTCTTACGATGATATTAACCCATGCTGAGTAGACCTGAAATTTTACAAAAAATGCTTACTTTGACTATTGCTTGATAGGTGACATCATTAAAATTAGTTATGATTCTGGGTTAACAGTAAAATCCAGACAAGAGAAAATACTTTTTTTTTTTTAGTAAGACAGAAGTATTAAAATTATGAGCGATATTTTCTTTTTAGGGCCTCTTTTTTTATGGTGAAGGTACAATTTTCAGTGTTTTTGCATGAACATTATTTCCATTCTTCATCGGCTGTAATTAAACCATGAAACTCCTACATTAATTTTACTTCTCTTTCAGATAAATTACCTTTCTTTTAGACTGTACAAAACCCACAGTTTCTTCCAACGAAAAAACGCTTTCCTGAAGAACACTGATTTAAATTTTCAGCCGAGAATACTTGTCATGGTTTTTCCAAAAACAAAATATAGGTAACCATTAATCAAATTGCAAAAGATACAAAATAATGTACATACAAGACTGATAATTTTACATACCATACAAAAAAGCCAGATGTTTCTGCCATTAAGGGAGTGTATCTTTCTACAAAGTCAGATATACTCTCCCTTTTCTAAATTTTGGGTTCCTTGCTCAATTCAAGTTGAAAACTTAGGAAACGTATCTCGAGTGAATAAATGGCTCTTGCAAAATCACTTGTGACACACTGCAAGAGGGTGCCTTATTTTCAGTTCTTTGCCACTATCTCCTTCCAAAATCATAACTCGTAGCTCAAATAGTTCTCTGTAGTAGTCGTCTCTCACAAAGGATTTTTATATACATTATATATATATTCAGCCAAATAGAAATGTAACAACTACTAAATCTGTGTGTCATTGATTTCCCCCATATAAAGATGAATCAGTACAAGTCGCAAGTGTTACAGTTATCCGAATGGCATAAAAATTTATTTTTGAGTGTTTTATGGTAAAATGGAAAAAAATTACCCATGCATTACAAAGTTTTGACTTTGATAAATAAGGGACACCCTAACGATGAGAGACTTGAGGGTACCACACACACACACACACCAGTGATCTGCGCTATGTAGTTGTGGCAGCAAAATGAAATATACAGACACACAATGTCTTTGATCGAAATGTGAGAATATAGTTGATCGACAATTTTCAATCACCATATCTCCCACATCCCCACAGTCACTGAAATTCGGCCAGCATTGTGCAGAATTGGTGAACGAATGCTACTACCACACACAAATACCAGTGAACAGCGTTAGATAATTTTGGCTAAAAAGTGAAACATAGGGGGGACACATCTCTGGTCGAAATACGAAAGTGCCCTAAGTCAACTACTTTCAATCACCATATCTCCAACTTCCCCATACTACCGACATGCAACCATCATATTGCACAATAGTAGACTCGATGCTTCTACCACACAGAAACACCAATGGTCTATGCTATAGTTGTGGCAGAAAAGAGAAGTATAGGGACACACCTTTAACCATTTTTAACCACCATATCTCCCACACCCCCACAGCTACTGAAATACATCCACATTGTGAACGATAGGAAACTCCATGTTACTACCACCTACAAACACCAGTAACTTATAATATAAAATTTCACACTTTCCGCAGATGTCATTATTGAAAAATTGTACTTACTTGTCTCTCTTCGGGTTTGCGCTGCATTTTTTGCTGATGTCGCCAACATTTTGGCACCAACCTGGAGCCATCATCAGGGCTTCTGTCTATCTCACCGTCTGATGCTTTTTTAATAAACTTGAACACTTAATTCACTGTGTATTTTCACTGGCAAAGATGACTTTGTTTGTCCGCCAAAGAATATTTGCTGTTCCAAAAAGGTTTGTGTATTATGGAGTGATCTTGTAGTTGTTACATGTTCATTTGCTAGCACCAGGGCCGCCGTAAGCGGGCGTGCAAGGCGTGCACCGCACGCGGGCGGCAAACCGAGTGATCGACAGTCGCCGCCCTGCGATAGCTGCCACTCCATTGTCGCCGCGATGAAATTTGCAGCGTATTATATAGCGGGCGAAGTTTTTTTTTTTTTTTTTTTTTAATATAGCTCAATAGCTGCTTCGGGCGGCCGGCGACACTCGGAATGGCAACAATGGGGGCGGCAAATAATGTTCGAAGGGGCGTCAATCTCACAGTTTTTTTGACCCGGTTCGGAAATTTCCTAGATCCACCACTGGCTGTAGTTAGACAGGGGGCGGCATAATCGGTATTGCACGTGGGCGCTAAAACAGCTAGCGGCGGGCCTGGCTAGCACACACTTCCACATTTGGCTCAAACCATAGCTGCCGTCTCTTGAAATTGTTAGGATTTTTGTAAATTTCTATTGATTCCCTTATTTTTTGTTCTAAAAAATCCTTTGGCTTTGCAACGATCGTAGTTTTATCCCACTGAATTTTATGTCCTCCTTCTAAATGATGTTCCGCCACTGCTGATTTCGTGCTTTGTTGTAGTCTCACGTGACGAAGATGTTCTTTCACCCTAATGGAGACTGCTCGGTACGTTTCACCGATGTTCTCCTAACCACAATTGTAGGGAATCTTGTACACACCACTTGACTGTAATGGAGCTCTGCAATCTTTTACTGATCTTAAAATGCTTCTAACCTTGGTTTTACTGGTGAAGATAGATTGAACGTTGATTTTGGTCAGCATGTTACCTATCCTCTCAGTGACTCCCTTTACATATGAGAGAAGAGCCTTCTTCTTTTGTTCCATTTCTTTTATGTGGTCGTCTTTAAGCTGTCTGTGGCTCAAAGCACGGGTTATCATCTGACTACTATACCCATTCTGCCGCAGGGCCAAATTGAGATGTTTCTTTTCTTCCTTTATATGGTCATAATCCGCAATTCTCTCCGCCTTATAAAATAAACTGTTGATCAGGGCACTTTTTTTTAGCAAGGTGATGATGGGATGTAGCATTTAAATAGGGGTCAATATGTGTAGCTTTTCTGTAGACTGTGCGTGTTAGTTTCCCTTCTCTTTTGACTAGCACATCCAAGAATGCCAGCTGTCTATTCTTTTCCATTTCCATAGTGAACTTTATTTTCGGATGAATGCTATTGATGTTTCTCTGTGTGGCCAAACTACAAATGTGCCATCCACGTATCTAAACCAGATCGACGTTTTTTTTTTTTTTTGGCAGTAGAAATTGCCTCGCATTCAAATTTTTCCATGAACAAGTTTGCTGCCATCGGGGAGAGGGGACAGCCCATAGCTGCTCCATGCTGTTCATAATAATTGTTGTTCCATTGGAAATAGGTAGGTCTCAAGCGATGCTGAAACAGTAACTTTTGTTAGGTAGTGGTGGCTGAAAAGTGAAATACACGTCTACTTTTATATATATAAGATTATTCAGGAATGGCCGCTGGCAATCACGGTATCTCCGTTGATATTTTAAAGCTAGTTAGTAAACAAACTATCAAACACTTACTCTTAATGCCTACACAATGCATCCATCCCTTCTTCATGGAATAAAGCTTAAATCATTCTGCTACACAAAAATGGAAGTATTCATAACATCCAAAACTACAGACCTATATGCTTATTGGCTGTTTTGTACAAAGTTTTTACAAATACCTTGTTGAACGAAATCGGTTCCACCCTTGATTCTGCCCAACCAATTGAGCAAGCAGGATTCCACAGCAGCTTTAGCACAATCCACCACATTCTTGCCCTGCGAGAACTAAGTAGTCGGGCAAACGAATATCAGATGCCGCTTTGTGTAGCCTTTGTAGATTTCGAAAAGGCATTTGATTCAATAAGTCACAAGGCTGTACTGCAAGCCTTAACTGAACATGGCATGGATATAACTTATCTTAGAGTGCTCCATAGTATCTGTCACCTCCTCAGCCTTTGTCAGTGTTAGAGAACCAACCACTGAGTTCCACATCGAAATAGGTGTTAATCAAGGTGATCCCATCTCTCCAAAATTATTTTCAGCTGTCTTGGAGATGGCAATGTCACAGCTAGAATGGACGGAAAAGGGAATTAGAATCAGTGGCTGAAGACTTAACAACTTGAGATTTGCTGATGACATTGCACTTGTTGCTAATGACCTTGATGAACTCCAATCATTGGTTACCGACCTTGCCTCTGAGTGTAAAGCAGTTGGCCTAAGAATGAATCTATCAAAAACAAAAGTTATGTCTAACAAATGGGTCACAGATGGTGGTGTAAAACTAGATAATGAATCTTTAGAAAATGTCAATGATTACATTTATCTTGGCCAGTTTGTAAATATGAGATGTCATGTGCGACCCGAAATTTTCCGTCGCATCAAGCTGGGATGGCAAGCATTAGGGAGGCATTCTGTTATCCTGAAATCTAAAATGCCCACAAACCTAAAGCAAATAGTGCATTCTTCCTGTGCTGGTATACAGCTGTGAGATCTGGACTCTAAGTGAATTTACAAAAAGTAAACTAAGGACTGCCCAAAGAGCTATGGAGATGTCAATGCCAGGCTTAGCCAGAAAAGACAAGAAAAGAGCAACAGACATTAGGTCACTTACAAAGGTCACAGACATCTGAGAGAAGACAGCATCCCTGAAGTGGGAATGGGCGGGCCATATTGCACAGAGAAATGATCAGAGGTGGACAAAAACAGTGTTATTATGGAACCCAAGAGATCACCCCTGACCGAGAGGAAGACCATCAGACCGATGGGACAAGGACATATGCAGGGTAGTCGGAGTTAACTGGCAGAGGATTGCCCAAGATCGTGCGACTTGGAGGAGACTACTCTAGTTATATCTGAAAAAAATCATGACTTTAAGAGGCCAAATCAGAAAATGATTGAACTTGCTGATAATGATTCAGCTTCTGTTTGTTTTTGCTCACAAATCTCGAAAAGTAGTTGATTGATACTTTTTTGATATTGTGGTGGGCAGCACAGAGGATATTTTTAAATCCAAAAGCCACTACTTGTCCCCATATACACCCTTAATTTTTATACAAACCCATATAATTTATCCAATTTCGTTTAAACTTTGCACACATATACTTTAAAACAAACAGAGAAATACTGTTAACATCTGGTTTGGAAAAACCTAACATCTCTCCCCCCTTACACTCCTTAGTGTTTGTAACTGTTTATTTTATATACCCACAGTTTTTAACAGATTTCAATATACTTTAAAATGAAGAGAATTTCTGTGTACATCAAGTTTACAAAAATCCAACCCCTCATCCTCTTTTCTCAACTAACAGTAAATTTTCACATGAAACCATTGCAAATACCTCAAACGGTAGGGAAATCAGTTGAAGTGTGACTCTGAGATCCCTGTCAAATGGTGTTGGACCGATTCTGATCTAACAATTGCTGACTAATAAATTGGAATTTGAAATTTAAAAATTATTTTAAAGTTTTTTTTGGTGACATACAAATTATAGTTTTTATCCAATCTTGAAGGCTCGGTGTGCACATATAACTGAGCCACAGCGAACCGTGGCCGTGTTTAATTAGTATCTTAAATACTATTGCCATTGCTCTACAATTCACTACAAAATGGGTGGCAAAGGGAGTGTGTCACCTATCCTAAAGTATCAAGGAATTAATGGAATATGACGGGGATCCCACAACCTGTCTTAAGGAACCGTCGCCCCTTTTGCTTTGAGTGATCAAGAAAAACCTTGAAAACCCCCGTTAAAGATGGCTGGAGCAATTTCTTGGGGACTACTTCTATCAGCTTTTAAGTTTTCTCACTCTGTTAATCCTTCCTACAATCAAATAATTGCTTATCGAAGAAATGTTTATAGAAAAGAATCTGTTCTGGCCCTGATTAGTCTTATTTTCTCTGTCGTTCTTGGATATGAATGTCCCTGGTAGTAAAATGTGTTTTCTGTCATCCTTAAGTATATGTCGTGAACTTTCCAATTACCATTTCGAACAAGAGAAGTGCCTTTACTGTTCTAGATCTTCCCAACCCCTTCAAAATCACACTTACAATTTCACGTACCAGTCACGAATCTGATGGTTATTCTTTGGACCTTATCTAATGACTCTATTAATCCTTTTTGATGGGGAGCTTCCCATACAAAAGAACAATGTTCTAAATGAGGTCACATTATTGCTTTGTATGAAATTGCTTTAACTCTCAGTATACACTGATATAAATTATGACCTAGGAAACAGAGTGTATAGTATGCTATCCCAATTACTTTCTAAATATTTTCCTTTCACAACAAATTATTATCTATAAGTATTTAGCAAAATCTGTATTGCTAAGGACTGTGTTACTAATGCCATATTCAGAACTAATTAGTGTTAGCTTTTTTACTTATATGCATAACTTTGTATTTTTTTAGTATTTAGCTTCAATTGCCAGTCTTTGCACCAAGCAATCATTTTCATATCGGCTTGTAACAAACCATGGTTGCCCTGGGTAAATACTAGCATCATTTGCAAATAGTCCTATCTTCACCTCTAGTGCAAATCATTGTTGTAGATGAGAAACAACAGAGGCTCTATCATGCTTCCCTGAAGGATCCTGGATCTCGTTTGAATTGGTGATAAACATTCACTATTGGTAACTGCCCTCTGTGTTCTACCCTTCACGAAGTAGTAACTCTTGCATATTTTTCTATATTTTGCATAGCTGTTAAGTTTCGTGAGGCACTATATCCAAAGCATTTTTAAAGGCTTTTAAAATTAATTGAACCTGATATTGTTCATCTATAATATGACCTGAGTTGTGAATTAAAAGTTAAAGTTGTTACTCCCAGCATTGGCCTTTTCTGAATCCATGCTAATTTTAGTTTAATAGTTCCCATTCATACAACAACAAAAAAAGGAGCAGGACATTTTAATAGATAATGTTATAAAATTCTATGAAATGTTGAAGTTAATGATACAATTGTATGTATACCTTGAGTCATTAACACAAACACTCTTAAACACTGTACTATCTTCCATCCAGCTCGAATATTTCCTTGATGTGAGTAGGTATTGCTTATTTACAGACCTAAGCAGTTCAGTTATTCAATGTCAAGATAAAGATCTTTCACAATTTCAGTAAGAGTGATAAATGTTGCATCTCCTTGATGTTGTGAAAGCATGTAAAAATAACATTAAGTTTGTGCTTTCCCTGTACTAGTTTCCATTAACTCCATTCATTAATCAGTGATGGCATAACCTTACAAGAGTCTATTATTACTTTTATATATAACTAGGACTTTTTTGGATTACTAATTAGAAATTCAAATATAGTCCTGGCTTGACATTGTTGAAAACTTCATGTTTTACATACTTTGGCGTTTAACTTTACTAATATAACACAATGAGTTGTCCGATTTCTTAATAGTTGTAAACATCTTTGCATCTTCAAAAAATGTTTTATTTCCTGATTGAAACATCATATGTTCTTATTAACCTTCATAAACTTCTTACGAACAAATTTATTTAGGTCCCTTAGCATCATTGCTTTAAAATTAATCCAAACTTACTCAACCTTTGTATCCTGCATGTAGGTTTCAAAATTTTTTGCCAAGCGATGTGCCACACCTGAATCGTTTGCCTCCTTGAAACAATATATGAGAGTTTGTCTCTATTGTGTTAGTCAGACCAGATTTCAAAGTTACGCAGCGTCCTTTTAATCCCTTATACCATTGTCTATGCAAACTGTATCAATGATACCCAGATTTCTTGTAAGAAAAGGAATGAGATGTCTTTGTTAAAATGTTTTGACTTTTACACTTATATCTGCCCAACTTACTGAATGGTAGTTAAAAATCACCATCTGTGATGAGTATATGTTCCTGTAATTTCTGAGAAATATTATTAAGTAAATCTCTAAAATATTCCGTAGCGTGAGTTGCATTCTTTATCAACGTCACAGTCCTGTGTGAAAAAATTTCCCAAGGAGGAGCTTTCACATATATTTTTCTATATCTTGCAAACATATCCATACCTCATCAATCTCTGCTTTAAATACTACTGTATATACTTCACTACATAGGCATACTTAAGTTAATTTTACCCTACTTCAAACTGAACTGTTGCAGCATATTATTTCTATACCAGTTTTGCCCCCATACTTCGTCCATGTGGATTTTTGTTGTTTTTTTGCAGCTAATCTACCAAAGAATTGTTGGTAGATTAGGAATAGATGGAGAGCAACTTCCTTTTTCCCTCTTTGTTGGCTCTCCTTCTGAAGTTAGGTTTTATGTAAATGTTTTAAACATTTTTGTGTTTATCATTTCTTTCTGCCATCCTTTAATTTGGAGATTTTATGGTTGTGGATAACCCAAAGGCATACTTCAGCATTGTTCACTTAGCTTCTTTGCAAGCAATACTTGAATTCAAGTTGCCTGGCATGAGTTCAAACAGATTGCTTTTGTGTGTATGCATATAAACTGTGATATAGAATTCCTAATTGATGTACAAAATCAGTCTGTTGTAGTTTATGTGATTTATATACATTGTTATTGTGTATAGGGCAAATGTTACAGTTAGTTGAGAAATAAACTTTTTCGGTTTACATTAGGGTAATAGAAACATACAAAGACCAAAACAATACATCATTATTCTTTGCTGCATAGACTTTATTATGATGACAATGGGAACTCTTGAGTATGCACATAATCTATATGTGCGACAGTTCATTCAAACACATACAACGTTTTACACATTGTTACGCAGCTACAAAATTCATCATGATAGAAAGTACCTCATCTGTTAACCCACGACATAAGATATCACTCCACGTATTTCAATTGGAGTCTGTTAATTACTCTCTGCTGGTTGCTCACATTAGACAAAAATTCCATATTTAGAATGTTGTCTTCTTTAATTTACAGATTTGCCTCCTGTATTACACAACAATCAAAAATACACTTATCATACATAACACAATTTGCACATTTCACAGACAGATGACTACTCATCCACACCCTGATCAAAATCATGATGGAACTAGCAAGCCATTAGTTGATGGCCCCTTGGTTTCAAGTAAACACAGCTTCAGAAAAAGGATATGCCAAGGGAACAACAAATAAAGTGGAAAATTCCAATGATTATGATAATGTGATTGGGAGCTAAGCTAAACAGAAAGTATTTTATATATTAACTGATGATATAAGACCTACTACGTGCATTATTGTTCAAATCTGCCCATCAATTTTTTGCGTGATATGTGGGCAGATTGACAAAAAATCCAAAATTTACATTTTTAACCTCTGTATCTTCAGTGTGCATTACTAACCTGGATAAAAAGTATGAGTGAGTCCAGAGGGTAAATGATAATGCTCTGTCTTGGCATAAAGATTGATGCAGATATGAATCCCCATCCACTCCAGATTTCAGTTTTCTATATTTTCCCGAAATTACTGCTTTGTCCTCGGTCCTTTACCGTCTCTAATGATCTCAATTTCAACAAGGTGTAAAGCCCTAACCAAGTAAAATTGAAGAGGTATTTTAGGGAAAGGTTTAGCAAATTGAAGGATGGCACAAGTAAAGTGGAGGTGAAGAGGGGAGAGTTTAAGGAGATTACAAAAAGGGGTGAGGAAATGTTTATCCCACAAAAATAATTATTCTAAAAGTAGGCGAAGTCTTGTGATTATGTAGCAACAAAAAGTTAAGCTATATTGTTCTGAGTCACGTCTATAGTTTTTAGTGTAAATTCATTTTTTGAAACAGATTCGTTTCTCTGTGCCGTAGATCATTTATTTAGAATAAAAATTTCTGGTGACTTGGCCATTGTACACGTCATGTTTTCATAAACCTTTATAGATATCTTAAATTGCTTTATAAAACTTGCAAATACATAAAAAGCAAGAATTTTCTTGCACATCTTTCGGGTTTGACAAGTCATAGAATAAATAATATACAGGGTGTGCAGGAATAAAAGGATAATCCTGCAACTGCGGGTAGATCCCATCATTTCCTACTATATGACAAAATTTTATTTTAGTAAAAGTCTCACCATTTTTGAGATACTGATTTTTTAATATTTTTCAAAACATGTGACTGTTCAGTTTATTCCATTCCATTTCTACAAATTAAGACTTTTTCAACCTTTTTTTTTTATTTAGATATTTGAGTCATCTAAAACAATGTTATTTTTTTCTTAAAATGTTAAAAAAAAACTTATAAAAAAATCTTAAATGGTATAATCTTATAATATTATTATTATTCTGAATAACCCATTTGGAGGGTACGATAAATCAACTTTGGCTATGTTTCTTTGTATTTAATTTTTTTTGCTTCCAAACTTCCTTCATTCTTTGAGTGTGTTGTTCCTTTTGTTCCTGGGTCCACTTCCTTCCCTTTATGTATTTCTGTCTCTCCTGAAATCCTGCCTTGTGAATTACTTCTCTAAAAAGTGTTCTGTTGTCTATTATATCTGCTTTCATTCCATCATTTTCCATGTCCTTCTCAGTTTCAGTGAACCATGTGGGTTTGGATTTGTATTTGTTCAGTAGGGTGAAGATCTGTTTTGTTAGTCGATTACCTTCCATTCTGTATATGTGCCCGTAAAATTTCAGTCTTCTTTTCCTCATTATAACTGTTAATTTTTCTATTTTCGAATATAGGTCTTGGTTTGGTCTTAATTTGTATTCAGCATTACTATTAGGTTTGGGTCCCAGTATTTTTCTCAAGATTCTTCTTTCCACTTTTTCCAGTTTTTCAAGATCCCCATATCTTGTTACCTTAAGCGTTTCTGCCGAATACAGCAATTCTGGTCTAACCACTGCTTGATAGTGCTTTAGTTTTGTGTTCCATGATAAGGATTTTTTGTTATATGAAATGCTCTTTCCATTTTATGTATTCTAGTTTCTATTGCAGTCTTTTCTTTTGTGTCACTCGTTATCCATTCTCCTAAATATTTAGAACAATTTGTTTTAGCTATTGTTCCATTGCGAAGTTTAAGATTTTCAGGAGCATCATTGATGTTTGTCATGAACTGTTTTTTTTCATAAGATATATGTAATCCTACTTTGGCTGCGTGTTTCTCTAGTTCTTCGATTTGTTCTTTTGTACTAACCAGTGAATCAGTAATTACTGCCATGTCATCTGCAAAAGCTAGACAATCTATGGTGATTTTATTTGGATTTCTTCCCAGCTGAACACCCTTTGTGTTGACGGCTTTCCTCCATTCCCTCACTACTTTTTCTAATGCACAGTTGAAAAGTAGTGGAGACAGACCATCTCCCTGTCTCACATCGGAATTAATTTCAAACGGCTCGGAAATTTCTCCCATAAATTTTACTTTGGATGCTGTATTTGTTAGTGTTCCTTTAATTATTTCAGTTGTTTTATTATCGAGTCCTAATTCTTTCAGAATATCTATTAGTACATTTCTGTCAATTGAGTCATAGGCCTTTAAAAGTGCCTTGGACAATATCTTGTAGGTCACTTCTGCGAGGGAGATACCCTTATAGTTGTTAGGATCTGTTTTGTCTCCTTTTTTATGGAGGGGATGTCTTAAAGCCGATGTCCATTCTGGTGGTAAGCTGTTTGTCTTCCAAATTTCATTGATGATTTCTGTTAAACATATGATCATGTTATCACTAGAGTGTTTCCATAATTCAGCAACTATATTATCTTCTCCAGCTGCTTTGTTATTCTTAAGCTCTTTTATGATTTCTTTAATTTCTTCTATTGTAGGTGGCTTTGAGTCTGGTTGCCTTGGTATCATGTTATCAAAATTAAATATTTTTTTTCGGTGTATCACAGTTGTGTAGTTCTTTAAAGTATTCAGCAAGAATTCTACAGTTCTCAGTATTGTTATATGCAGTTTTCTGTGTTTTTGGATCTTTAAGTTGTAAGCTTGGTGGTGAGTATTTCTTTAAATTACTCTTAAATGTTTTGTAAAAGTCTCTTATGTTGTTTTTCTTAAAATCTGATTCAATTCATGATAATTGGTCTTTGATATGCTGTGTTTTGACTCTTCGGATGTTAGTTTCCTGGCTTCTATAAATTTTTCCCTATTCTTTTCGCTTTTATTTGTATACCAGATGTTCCATGCACGTTGTCTTTTTACAATTAGTTCATCACACTTATCATTCCACTAAGCATGTTTCCGTGTTTTTTTAAGGAGAATGGTTTCTTCTGCCGTTTGTAAAATGTCTTTTTGAAGCTGTTCACAACCTTGAGGAATCTCTTTCTTTTCCAAGAGCGTTTTGAAATCATTTACTTTAGCCAACTTCTGTGTGTCAAATTTTTTTGGTTTGTATTGATTCTTTTTTCTAACGATTGGCTTGATTTTGAATTTAATGATGGATAAGTAGTGACCTGAATTGAAACCAGCACTCTTAACAACCTTAACATTAAGTATCTTGTAAGGAACAAGGCCGGTACCGGGGTTGAGTATCGCCTAAGTGCCTCAACTTAAACTCTTGATAGCACCTCACTGTTCGATGAAAACTTACTGAATCTATTAATTTGCTTTGACCATGTTGCCAGGATATTCAACTAGAATGCTTAAGGCCGCCACAATATTTGATGACCTCAAATATTGAAAAGGTAGTACCACAGCTACAGAAATAAAACAGTTCACTTTCCCAAAAATTCTTCAAGTTTATTTAAATGAAATCCAAAGTTCAAACAGCATTCTTAAAGTTGATTAGGCAAAATCGAACAATCGTTCCAAAAGTTTGCAGATTGTGGAGAGAAATCTAACCGACCGAAACCCCTTTAGTAAATTTAAAAGTTCATGTTAGTTACTATATAACACGACATGATCCCACATGGTTGAACTAGCCAGCGTGGCGAGTTACAACCAGCGCGACGAAAGACAGACCGAAACAGACCGCGGACAGGAACAGACCGCAGGCAGGAACAGACCGCAGGCAGGAACAGACAAACCATAATGGCGGCGGGCTCTTTTTTATAGAAACGGCTGGAACTAGTGACGTCAGCAACTGTATCACATCTTTTTGCTTCCGCGTAGCTCAAAGTATGTGTAATTTATTTGACGATCCCGACTATTAAAAATGTTCAAACTTTGACAGTATCTGCACTTATCTACTAGAAGTCCAGCGGCAGTCTCTTGAGAAATTTAGAGTAATTAATTTTAAAGTTTCAGCTGTTTAAGACTCCGCGTAGTGATACATTCAAATCTGGGTAAAATCCCTAAGTGTTCTAGAACTTTTTACGCGCGTGCACAACAATCCGCGACAATCTATTTTACAAAAACTTAATTTCCGGACAAATGCTTAAACTCTTTATGAAAACCCATATATGTATGAAATCGTCTTAATTAGGGCTATCTGCTGATGTAAAATTTAAATTGATATCTCTTTTAGATAAAAAGCTTATTATTTTCTCTTAATTAAAATCACTAATTAGACTTGGCCAAATTACTTAATTTTATTGCCAAAATATCGGGGACAGTGCTGACTACAGCTGGTGATAAAAGTTCGGTTGTAGCTTTACTGGATTTAAAGATATTGCGAATCTTCGAATTTTACCATTCTGATCGCGTGTTTCAAAACTTGAACAAACGGGAATATCTCTTAAACCAAACGTTTCCTGATATGATAAATACACTTTAAAATGATTTTTATAATGAATTGTTACTGTGGGGAAGATTACAGGGAAATTCCTTAAAGTTGAAAACTGCACTTCTCGAAATTTCTAAGTCCCGCCTAAGCAAAACTAGAATTTGCCAAAATTCCAAGGTGCTTACAATCTCCTTCGCAGAGTGTATGCTTATAGCAACATAATCAAGTTGTTTTTCACCACATATTGGGTTTGGTGATACCCACGTAGTTTGTAATCGTAGGCTTCCGCAGCCAGAGTCAGTTGATTCTTGGCTATCTGGGTGGCGCCGCGTCATGTTTCTTGAAACCGACGTTTCGGCGCCACCTGGATAGCCAAGAATCACCCATGTAGTTTGTTTCCTAGCCATTTTTTTTGAAAAAAAAAAAAGAGTAGATTTTAGTACAATATTATGCTCTCTGCATAGACTTATGAGTCTTTCTCCATTCGCTGTAGTTCTTTCATGTGCAGGGAATTTTCCTGCTATAGACCTATGTTGACGTTCTTTGCCGATTTGTGCATTAAAATCTCCAAGTAGTATTGTGTTTTTCAACGGAATTTGGTCTAAGGAGTTTGAAATAATTTGCCAGAATTCTTCTGCTTGTTCTTTTTGTGATTTGTTTTTCTCGTTTGTTGGTGCGTGTGTATTTACAATGGTGTAAAGTTTATTTGCTGATTTAAAAGTTAGTGTGGACAATCTTTCATTAATGGATTTAAATTCTATTATTGAGTTTAATATTTTTTTGTTTACAATGAAACCTGTTCCAAATTGTCGTACATTCTTCATGACCTTTTTTCCTGGTTTTCCTTTAAATATTCTGATTCAAAGGGATGTTCATCAGTATATCTTGTTTCCTGAAGAGCTGTTATCATAATATTTTTCTTTTTTAGAAAATCTGTCAAACTTTTAAGTTTTCCTGTCTTCAGGAGAGAGTTAACATTAAATGTGGCTAGGTAATTTATGTTTTTGTGCTTAATTTTGTGGGTTTGTTCTTTAAGGCAGGTTTCAGGATGCTCCGACTCATCCTTTGCACAATGTTGTAGGCCCCCAGAATTCAAATGCCTACTTTTCATTTCCGTGGAAATGGGAGACTGGTTACTGCCTGGGGTAAAATCTCTTACAAAGTGCATATCCATTGTCGATTGTTTGTTGGGTTAGTGGAACAAGTTCCCTAAAAATACGTCTCGAGGTTGTTAGCTCCGAGGAATGAACCGATGCTGACAACCGCCGCTTGTTGCAAGTCAGACGCGGGATGGATTTTTCTTGAGTTGCCTCTTCCGCTAGTTCCGTCGTACCGAGATTCATTCTCTCCGCCATCACTACCGTTGAGGTATTCGTTGTAGTCCTAGCAAGGAGCTCTATAACACTGTGCTACCATCCGGAGCCAGATGGACACCTTTTTTTTTTTTACGAGGTTGATACTCCTTCCGCTCCTCCTTCCTTACCCTTTGCGGGTTAAGGCCCCGGGCTTGCGACCAGTATAGTGGAGTTATAATCTTATATATATATATATGTGTGTGTGTGTGTGTGTGTGTGTGTGTGTGTTTTCCCCTATATTTCACTTTTCAGCCACCAATACATAGCACAGATCACTGGCGTTTGTGTGTGGTAGAAACACAGTCACCTGTCGATCACAACATTGGCCGAATTTCAGTTACTTTACTTTGCTGCCTGAACTACATTGCACAGGTGACTAGTGTTTGTAAGTGGTAATATCATCGAATCTCCCATCGTAGACTATGGTGGTTAGATGTCGTTTGCTGTCAATCCAAACAAAATTTTTTGAAAATGACCACCATTTGTTGTTACGCACCCACTAATTCTTTTGATACGTGATCTTTTTATTCGGCGACATGATGTGAAGTTTAGTCAGACCATTGGTTGACTTGGTGGTGCAGTTTAGGACCCACATTTTGGGTATCAAATACAGGAGGGCGTGCAAAGATGAGCTGCTAGATTTGTTTGTGGAAATTATCACAGGAACCAGTCAGTATCTGATATGATAAAGGACCTGAATCTGGAACATTGAAGGACAGGAGGGTGAAGAGACTGCTGGGAATGTTCAAGGCATATGTTGGTGATGGAGCTTGGAGGGATTGGTCAAAGAATTAGGAATAGCGCTTTGAAGGGGACAGATGACCATGACCACAAGCACAAGATTTCATGCACAAGAGAGTAAGAAAACTTTCTCTTGTATGTAAGGATGTCTGGGATTGGAACAAATTACCAAGTGAAGTGATGAATAATTAACCAAAAATGCTGAGGGAATTTAAGATTAAAATTTGTTAATCACAAAAATAGATGATGGAGGAATTTAAGACTCAAATTATATTAGATAATTAAAAATAAAATAAAAGTTGGATAATTAGATGACAAAGGGAATTGCCACCAGAGTGTGTGCTCGATCATGGTTAAATTAATAATCCGCTATAGAATGACAAAAGCTAACTCGCTCACTTACCTCGATAACTATTGGCTGGAGAATGGTGTCATGTGTCAGCCTTCACTCGCAAATTAACTGCCACCAGAGATACCATTAGGAGAAATTTGTGGTTTTAACCACGGTTTGGTAGCTAAGTAACTGCTATCAAATTAATTGCAATAATACATTCACTAAGTTTGCTTTTCGTAGCATTTCTTAGTTAAAAAAAATATTGACAAACTTTACGGCTGAAAAAATGTGGAACTGATTTTCAGTAACATGTTGCTAATTAACGCAACATAAAAAAAAACTTTAAAAATTTAAATTACTTACGGTCTCTGCTATAATCATGAATGACAATTGTCATTTCAGCCTAGGCTAAATTTCAGTTTAATTAAAATTTTTGCTAATGTTGCTTGACCAAAGTTTATACGTTAAGATTTATTTGCTTTTTACATATTTTGCCAACCACTTTCGTCAATGGTCTTTGTTAATGTTCGCCCTGTGTGTGTTATTAGGGTGTTTAAAATGGATATTAGACTAAATAGGTTACTGAATCGAGTATTCTGGGAATTCATTTCTTCAGAGTTGCTCAGCTGTTTAATAATCTGGAATCGGTAATCTGTATTAAATTCTGTGGCCGTTACAGACACTACAACGATAGATTACATAATGAATGCCCAGCCTCAGTAAAAAACATGATGCTTTCAAAGCAAACAGGAATTCTTCAAATTTTGCAGATTAAATTTTAAGGATAAAATAAAAGTCAAGTTTGTATGATAGCGCGATCGTCCCTGTCGGCGTTTAATACCTACGTCTATTAATATTTTTGAGTTCTTGAAACTCAAGAGATTTTATTCACCTTAAGGGTAAAACACTGGTTAAGTTCTTATTTGGTCTGGTCAGGTCAGCGTATCATAATCTTTGACCCAATAAACTAGAATTATTCTAGACCCCAAGACGATACACAAAAAAACAGTCACGGGCTTACACTATTAAAAAGTAATAATCTTATTGTGTTAACCTATCACATAAGCTATCACTGTGTGCAGCTATATTTAAATCTGTCAATATTTTTAGTATTGTGTGAACAGGTAGAAATTTTCAGTTTTGGACTTTGTGATTTGGAACTTCGTAACTTTACTCATGACATAAGCTATCACTATGTGTAGTTTCATTAAAATCTGCCCTTTAGATTTTGTGTGATGAGCTGACATACATAAAAACCAACAAAAAAATAAGTTTTACCTTCTGTATCATCAGTGTATGAAATTTATTTCAAAAAGATTAATTGTAGACAGCTTTATTAAAATTTTCTATTTCAAATAATTGGAACTATTTTTCGATTCTACATTCTATTCATGACACATGGCAAATTTTAATCGCTACCAATAATGACCCTTCTGTGCTCATATCTGAATATGTATTTAGTTTCTCCCCAACAACCTCATCATTATTCAATTCTTCCTTTGTGGTAAGCAGCCAAGACACTTCCTGTTTTTACCCTCTCAAAAATCTATCCCGAGTAACTCATGAATGTGAGCTGTCAACACCGGTCAACTGTAACAGTCTTTTCCAGCCAATATGAAGATCCCTCCTGCACTTCCTTTTCTATAACTGTGGTACCTTATAACCATCAGGGAAAACCTTATTGTCTAGTACTTCTTCCTTCAACAAATACTCCCCCTGTAACATAAAAGATTACTCAGAGAAGATACAAAAGAATTACTCTGTGGGAAATAGATAGCATTGGAAACCAGATGGTAACGAGAGCAAGAAGTCGGACGAGCGAAATAGTTTAGGTCGCAGTTTTCAGTCGACGATAAATGTTACTGAACGCAAAGGTTCTTGGTATTCTTTGGATTTTTACAAATGAAGTTAAACGAGAATAAATGTCAAATAAATCGTAAGAAAAATTATTATTATTCAAATACGAGAAGTTAATAAGTTCAAACATTAAAGTTTCTACCACAATACTTTAAAACGATTCTGTACTCCTGCCGACTGAAAATCATATTAAATACAACATGGCTTATAAAATATGACACCCTCTTATAACTATAAATACCTGCAGTTTGTGTATCACTGTTAACAAAGTTTGTTTTGTTCAGTATGCTCATACAGTTCAACAATTATGAATGGCTTTGTGATATTTTCTGCATTTACTTTACGTTTTATCTTTCTTTTTGCAACCCCCATTTATATTGTATCATCTACTTCAACTATTTGTTTAGTATGTATGATTTTTCCAATCATGCTTCTGCATTCAGTATCCCTTTGTACACCTATTTTTTTGTTTCCTAACCAGCTGCCTCTAACCTAAAAGTGGCTGATATAAGCCCATTGGCCTCCTTCATAGCTTTAGCTTAGAAATTACAATATGATCCCTTGTATTGAGGTATAGGCCATGCCTAGTGAAATCCTTCATACAAATGGTATCCACAGGCACAACCCCAAGACTTAACGAATGCCTTTCCTGTGTACCATCTTAGGCTCCACATTTACACTCCTTACAGTGCATTGCAAGTGTGGCTGCATTTGACAACTCGAGACCTAGTATGTTGTTCTTGCTTCGCCATCTTTTTACAGATCACTCTCTATTTTATAACTTGCATTTCTATCAATATTATTCCCTGCGCCCTCACAAACACTTTTCTCTGTTGTTATTATTATAATCATTGAAATTTTCCACTTTTTTGACATGCGTTTGTTGTCTGGCACATCCTTATTCTGAGGCTGTACTAATTTAAAAGCGAGGTTCCATTTACTACCGGCTGTCAGTTCTGATGAGGGCGTAGAAGTGTTATCATATATCCATGAAACATGCGACTTGTATTCTTTATTTGTGAGCTGTATGGTTTATTAGTCTGAAATTCAAGATCATGTGCGAGACCTGAGATTTAAATCTAGTTTCATTAAGTCTCCCAGATCAAGTGCAGCGGCTCTTAACATAGGCAGAAACTTTAGTGGGCACAGTGTTGTATAAGATATGATTAAAATGAATGAGTACTGTGAACATCTGCGATGTGTCGTGGACAGGATATCTAGCTGGGTAGGTCAGTATGAAATGCCAACACTAGTCATCTTATTTGGAAATTGGGAAAAATTAAGATCCTTTTTATGATTTTAGGCTTGAGAGGGAATGTTTGTTGAAAACCTTAAGTGTAAATAGTGTAACATTTTGATAGTAAACTCAGTTGGGCATGTGATAGGAAGAGGTTTCAAAATCCTTCATTTATTGAGATGTCTGTGAGAAGATATATCAGGGAAGCAAAGGAATTTGAGTGCATAACTGTTTCTTGAAAATGGTAATGTTTATAGGACCCTCATATTATGGGTATTAAATACAGTAGTTAGAAAGGAGGGCAGTTAGATTTGTTTGCAGAAATTACCGCAGAACACAATTGGGAAATAATAAAAGGGGGGAAGTTGGAGTGTAAGAAAATTTCCAACCGAACATATGCTCCATTGCAATTAAAATTAAATGACTTTTTGAAAAGAAAAAATTTCTGAAAACTTGTCTGTCACATGTTCTTAAACAAATTTTTCGTGTTGAGATAGTTTTTCTATGATAAGTTAAGTTTTTCCTTTCTTAAATAGTTTCAGGTGGTGTAAGCAGCTGGGGCATTTCAAGATTGTTCCAAATAGGAAATATTGAAGACTGATTGATCTGTTTGATGTGAAGGCTTGCTTTGAAATGACTTTGAAGCATTTTAGAACCCAAATAGGCCTATTTAATAAATTGTAACATATTGCTACATTTGTTGGTATCAACACTTATTGAAGTTTCGGTAAACTGTACCATAATTATAATTCCTTTTTAAAAAGTTGTTATGAATGGCGAACTAAGTGTGGAGCTAAATTGTCTTAATTTATTTCATGTTTTTGGTTGACAGTAATTAGCTGTAATAATATCTGGCAGAGGAGAATAGTCTTTAATGTTCTGTGAATGTCTTTACACTGTAAATAAAATCGAACTTTCATTTATTTTATATTAGCTTATTCGTAATAAGTGACATTGTTGATGAATTTTAATTTTGTGGATGTTTGCTTTTGATCAGGATGATTATTATACATTTTAGTCATTTTTAATGTTATATTATGAGCATTTGCTTTTAAACCTATTACTTTTCTTATTAATTTGAAATCTGTGCAGTGTTCACAAAACTAACATTTATCTGTAGCATGCATTAACTGAAAATGTGATATTTTGAAGACTGATGCTGTTGTATAAATCACTAGGGTTTAATTTTCAATAGTGCGGCTACTGGAGAAATTTTTTATGTTCTTGAATATGCTGCTACAGTTATGTCATCTGTACACCTCAGATATCTGAATAATAGAAAGTTTTTTTTTTTGTATCATTGTTCAGCATAGCTCTGACTCCTTGTAAGTGATCATAGAGGAATGAAATTCAAATAAAATTGCACCTATTTTTCCCCCCCCTTCCCTCAGTTATGAAGACTGCTAAACAGAATCACAGCTTGAATTGTAGTATGTTTTAAATGTTTAAAAGTTTGTCAGCACTGATCATTGTAGTAGCCTTTTTTTCTAAAATTTATATGAAGCCTTAACTGGACATTTGACATAATTGCTGTCTTAGTTTAAAAAATATGTTAACTCCAGTTTTAATGCTTTCTGGTTATTTTTTGAAAACTGATAATGATTTTAATCTGTTCCACTGGTAAAGCTCCTGTACATCTTAAAATTTCCTTGAAACACTTTTTTACCAATTGTATATATAGAAGTAATATTTACTGGCTGAATATATGACCCATTATTGCATGTTAAAAATCTATTCCAGTTTCTGCATAGTTTGTATCTAGTTTATGATAAAAATGGGCACAACATACTAAACTACTCAACAAACTGAATTATTTTTCTTACACATTGACACTGGTGCTGTAATTTCAAACTACACACTCGGTTTGATATTTTATTTTAGTGAACTATTACGCATTTGGTAAGAATAGCAGCAATGCATTTATCAACAGATGTACTCTAAAATTTACGAAATTAAGTGGTAACAGGTGTGTTACATGGAAATTAATCTTTTATCAATGAATCCAATCCCTAATAGGAAGAGAGAAGAAATAACACACACAAGCATCATTTTGACAGCTCTTTTGCTAATTTTTATTTGTCATGTCATTGGGGCCAAAGTATGTATCCATAAATGCAAATGGTTGCCAGTAAATCCAGATGTAACATTTTTTAGTTGAACAATTCCAGCCCAACTACTGCACTGAGTCTGTGACCTTTGCATTACAACTAAGGCAACAAGAGACTCTGATACACTTTCTTGATGTCAGTAATCACTACTTTGCAATCTGTATCCCATAAAGTATAACAATAGTCGGTATAAAGACATACAAGAGTTTTTGGTGTTCTCATTTGTATATGCATTACAATTCTTGAAACTTCCTTGCAAGTCACAACCTAGAATTAGCTTTATCCACAACTAAAATTGTGTGCTGATCTCACTTAGTGTTCTTTGTACATTTAATACAAAAATATTGAAGGAATCAACCTTACCAAGAGTAGTAAGCCTATATACAAGAGTTTTAGTATGTTACAGATGATCTTACTCTTTTTGCAATTTGCCTTAAGTTGCTTGGATTGTAGTATGTTTAAAACTTTCTCAGCGGTGATCATTGTAGTTTACTGTTTTCTAAAAATTTTCTGTGTATTCTTAACTGGACACTCAGCATATTTTCTGTCTTAGTTTAAAAAATACATTAACTCCAATTTTAATGCTTTTTGGTTATTATTTTTTGAAAACTGATTATGATGATTCTAAACAGTTCCACTGGTAAAGTTCCAGTACATCTTAAAACTTCCTTGAAATATTTTTACCGATTGTATATATAGTTGTTTTCGCTAATGTAGAAGCAATTTTTACTGGCTGAATGTATGGACCCATTATTGCATGTTAAAATCTATGCTAGTTTCTGCGTAGTTTGTATTTAGTAGTTTATGATAAAACTGCTCAACAAACTTAATTATTTTTCTTACCCATTGACACTGGTGTGGTAATTTCAAACTACGCACTCAGTTTGTTGTGCCTTGCTGAAATAAGGTGAAGAGGATGATGAATATCTAAAGTATTATCAGCAAAAGATCCTACAGTGCTATTGAAGTTGTCTTCAAAATCATTTGTTAAAATTGTCAAAAGAAATAATACTATTTTGAGCCAGGGTACCCAGTTTAATTTCTACAAAAACAGTTGTTCTACGATCTGCATACTTGGAATGACATGTTAGGAAATTGTGTATCCATTTACAATTACGTTGTGATACTCCATACACCTGAATATTGATCAAGAGGAAGTTTAATGGCACAGTATTAAAAGCTTCCTGGAAATCCAGTGATTTCAGTGAGTCATTCCATTAGCTGCATTTTATGCATGAATATTTCTTTAGGATTAAATAACTTGCATTCACTTATTTTTCTTTACTGAATAACTCTTCACTTATGGAAAAATTAGTTGGAGAATTCAACTGAGTTGTCGGAAGAAATTGGCTTCATAGTTGCAACACTGTTGGTGCAATTTTCTGGTCTGTGGCTGCTGCAAGTTTCAGTTCACTTACTACATGATGAAAAAAATGATTTCATAGTTACTGGTCATATGAACATTTTTGCTCAGTAGATTAGCAGACTAGGTAATTGAATTTTAATTTATCGTTTTTTGTGCTAAATAGATAGCATGTTTAAATATTGAAATATAACTAAATTTCATGTCAAGAACAAATAAATTTAATCGAAATGCTTACAAACCTTATACTAGCTTAACCCTAATTAAATGAAGGTATTAAAGCTTATTATTTACTGTACACTTATAATATTTATTTATTCCAATGGAAAAAAACATTTTATGTTAATATATCTTATGATAGCTATTTAGTAAACACAATTATCACTATTTGTGAACAATTAGTTACAGTGAAAACAAGAAGACAGAAAATAGCAAATGTATGATAATATTACTGAAACTAGAAAAATAATTACACAAGACAAAATTATTAAATATTCGAAAGCTAATAAGACTAAACATAAAACTACAGAAAAATAAAAAATTATTACAGGAAATAAGAGACCATACTTGCACTAAGTACATCATTACTAACTCCACTCACGTATCAGTACTCGCTTGAAGACAGCAACACTGTCGATGAAAAAATCAAGTTCAGGAGGTATACTGTTACCTAATACCTGTATGCGTTCTAAGGCACTGCTAGCCTCATAGTGCACAGATCTCGATGACCAAATAGCTCTCTCAACCGTGTACCAGAGGGACAACGAAAATACACATGTCAGAATTTCAGAGCAGTCTATAACACCTGAGATTACTTTATGTAGAAATAGGTCACCATGAACATTCCGTCTCAACTCCAAAGTATGGAGGCCAAGGTAGGTTCCAACAGCAACCAACGGAACGTCTTTGTAATGAAAGCCCATGCGACAACCTATAAGTCTTATGAACTTATTTTGAAGATTCTGAATCTGATGAATTAGTGTGCTCTGATGAGACGACCATACAACGCTGCAATACTCAAGTGTAGGTCTGACATGGGCACATTACAAAAGCCCGAGTGTCTGAGTATTATTAATAAATCTGGAAGTGCGTGCCAGTAAGCCAAGGCACTTGGGGCATATGTTGTGGACGTTTTTCCGGATTGAGATTGTATGTCAGAAGAACTAGGTCTCTTACAGTTGTGCAGCGATTGGGTAGCTGATTTTCCATTTCATATTCAAAATGTAATGCAGACTTAGTGCGGTGAAAAGTAATGCAGGAACATTTATTGACATTCTTTCATACGGTTTTGTTGACACCATTTCACAATAGCTTTTAAGCAATTCTGAAGTAATAAGCAGTCGTTTCGAGTAGTGATTTTCTTAAAAATCTTAATGTCATCTGCAAATAGAAGGCAATTGGTAAAATTTCTAACTAAATCATTTATGAAAATATTTAACAGCAGTGGTCCTAGGTGTGAACCCTGAGGTACTCCAGAAGTTTCTACGAAAGCAGATGACAATGAGCCAAAAGCCTTTACAATCAACCTTCTGTTGCTTAGGTAGCTACAAATCCACTCCAATAATTTACCAACTCCAGCTTAGAAGTTGGGAATGGCTAACTTTATCAAATGCCTTGGAAAAGTCAAGATACATGTCGTCAAGTTGTTTTCGTTCACTAAATGCTCTAATTTCATTTTGAAGAATCGCAAGGTTAGTTGCTGTTGATTTTCAGGAGATAAACAATGTTGTTATGGAGTAATTATGTTATGAAACATGGGACAGATTTTGTTTAACACCAGCTTCTTGAAGATTTTTGCTAACACTGATTGCATAACAATCGGTCTGTAGTTCTTAATATCTTCCTTCGATCCGCATTTATGGACAGGCGCAACACAACTAAGCTTAAATACATCTGGAAAAATTCCTGTTTTTAGAGACTTGTTAAATGAGTTTTTTAAAGGATGGCAAAGTAAGACTCTACAGTATTTCAAAACATTAGGATGTGTTTGATCAGGGCCACAACTCTTTGAACAGCCAAGCTCGCCCAATGCTTTGTAAACATCATCAGTGACTGAAAGTATACTCGGACTATTATTTGTACTGAAGTGGATATTGGAAGTAGGCGAAGATGGAGGAGTAAATACTGAACACAAGTATTGTGCAAACAGATCACACATTTGCTGTGGGTGGGAAGTGAAGTGATCATTAAATATTAACATGTTTGGTGCTCCTTTAGCCTTGCTAATGTTTCGGATGAAATTCAAGAATAATTAAGGATTGTCAGGTAAAGTAGATTGCACATGTTCAATATAGTTGTTGAAGCATTTTTTAGATAAGATTGGTCTCTTAATTTTGAAAACGGGACATAGTACTCATAATCAAAAGTCTGCTTATAGCTTTGTAAGTCTTTTCTTTTTTATGATCAATTGTATAAACTCTGTAGAGAACCAACATGGGAATTTTGTCTTCCCAGTTTTTTTTTTTTTTTCAGTGTTGTATACTTTAGCACAATTGACTTCAATATGGCAGCGACTATTTTGAACAGAGTGTCAGTATTGGTGGATAAGTCAAGGCATTCAAAAGCAGATAGGTCCTAAGAAAGAAGGTGATCAAAAACTTCTAGATTATACGTTGCAAAATCAGGAACCAAAGTGCACTGGTGATCAGGCAAAGTAGATTCTACAGGGTGAATAATATTCAGTGCTGCATATCAATAGGCAACAAAGGGCAGGTGTCTTCCTTGATTGTGATATTGGACGAGGCAAATACTAAGTTCAATAATACACCCTTGGAGTTCAGGATGTGGTTACACTGTTCAACATCCAATAAACAATCTAACTCACGAAGCATTCGAGGAGAGGCAGAGGAGAAATTTGGTTCTTTTTTTTTGCCCAGTCTACCTGTAGGATGTTAAAATCACCAACCAGAATTACATATGATGGTTCTACCTGTTGGTCGGCTATCACCTGACAGTTATTGGCATATACATCGAGAGGCTTATACAGCTCAGAAAAATGAGTGTATCATGCCACAGATCAATTGATAAAAATATATACTCCACTGATAATGGGGAAATTGCTTCAATACATCTAAAAGGCATTCTGTTATTCACTGCCACAAGCACACCACCACCACACTCTAGAACTAGTTTGAGAAGACCTATCACTCCTGTACACAGAGTGATTTGTGAATCCAAGTGATGTGAACAGTTTTGTACGTAGTACCAACGGTACTGAATGGCAGAGAGGTCTGTAGTGTGAGTTAAATGATACGATGTTGATGTGAGGAGTTTGGTACTTGGAACCCATGTTAATTATGATTTTTTTGGTCAGTCTTGAGCCATGGGAGTCCTGCCACACTTTTTCTTAGCCATGATTGGGCTGGTCGTTGTGTCGAGCTCGCTGTAGGCACGGAAATATGCGTCTGTGTGCGTCTTTCTCTGTGTAAGTGTGGTGATACTTTCGTTAAACTCATCTGTCTGGACGTATGAATTGCTGTTCCTCCCATATGTTTGTGCTTGTGTGGAGATATATGGATTTGTGGGTGAGATCTTTTATGAATATAGAGGTTATGATATCTGTGTGATAGACAAGTGTCTATTGTAAATCATGGAACCTGGGTCACATGTTACTAGATGACAGAAAATGGTTGTGGTGTAGGAGCGACGTGCTGTGATCTCAAACTTCACACATCCTGTAACTATTCAGTTTGGATCTAGCGTGTTCAGTCTCTTTCCTCCAGTTATGTGCATGTGTGTGGTGATGTATGGAACTGTGTGAATGCATTGACATATGAGTGTATGTGTGTCTTTCTATAATTTTTGGCCAGTAGTGGGTGTTCTGTTTCACTTTTTCGTTGCCATGATTGGGCTAGTTGTTGAGTCAAGATCGCTATAGGCATGCAAATGTACATGTGTATGCGTCTCTCTGTGATTTTTTGCGTAAATGTGGTGATACCTTGCTTGTGTGAGGTGACGTATGGATTCGTGGGTCAGACGTAGTATCAATATGGGAGTTATGATATTTGTCTGATGACCAGATGTCTACTGCTACTCGTGGTACCTGGGGCAAATGTTACTGAATGGCAGAAAAGACTTAGGTGTGGGATAGACGTGGTGGTGCTGATGTGAACAGTTTTGTACCTAGCACACATGAGGTCTGTAGTGTGAGATAAATGAGATGATGTTGATGTGAAGAGTATGGTACCTGGAACATATGTTACTGATGATTTTTTGGTCAGTTGTGAGTCATGGTGGTTCTACCCCACTTTTTCGTCGCCATGATTGGGCTGGTTGTTGTCTAGGTCGCTGTAGGCATGGAAATGTGAGTGTTTGTGCGTCTCTGTAAATATGGTGATACATTACTTAAACTCTTCTGTCTGGATGTATGATTTGGTGTTCCTGTTTCTTTGAGCTTGTATGTGGAGACGTATGGAAATGTGTGGGAGACCTAGTATGAATATGAGGGGTTCTGGTATCTGCTGATAGTCAAATGTCTATTGCAACTCATGGTACCTGGGGCATTCTTAATGAAGGGCAGAAAGGGTTGCAGTGTGGGAGAGAGATATTGACGGTAAATGTAATCAATTGGGTGTGATGAATACTATTTATGGTATAAACACTTAAGTGTATGGTGAAAACATGCCATCTTTTGCACACCCTCTATCTCGCCAGGCTGATGATATGTAAGGAGAGTTCTGTTTTTCAGCCAGTCATGAGGCAAGAGAGTACTACACCACTTTTTCGTTTCCATGATTGGTGCCGGTAGTTGTGCTGAACTCTCTGTATACTTGGACTTGTGTATCTGCGTCTCTCTTTGTGGATGTAAGCGTAATTATGTCTGTCTGATGATTTTTGTAACGATAGTTCTGTCCAGTTGATCAGTGGTAACGATAATTCTGTCCCACTTCATCGTTTCCATGATGCTTGCTGTTCTGTCGACCTCGCTGTATACATGTACAAGTGTGTGTGTGTCTTCTTCCTCTGCGAGTTCTATCTTGGTGTTGGTTGTTGTGTCGAGCTCACTGTAGCATGGAAATGTGCGTGAGTCATCCCTCTGTGGATTTGAGTCTAGAATTATGCTCACCATTAATGTGTGCTTCTAACCATTGCTTCAGGGCTTAGGCAGTCTCTCATTTCATTGTGCTCTTTACAGTTTACTGCCGTTTGTGTTGGCATACGAATTGTGTTTCTCACGTTTTTCACTACATGCACTTCGGGCTAAAAATCATTTAACAGAGAGGGTGATGAGGGTATGTACCAGTGAAGCGAAGGACTTGGGTACAAACCCACAGTCAGACCATTGCTTGTATATAGTGGTGTAGTATTGAGTCCACATGTTTTGTACATCAAATGCAAGGTGCAAAGGATGGCAGCCAGATTTATTAGTTGAAAATATTCAACAAGTGACATAATAAAGGAACTGGGCTGGATGTCATTGGAAGATAGGAAGAGTGTCGGGGGCTGTATGTGACGTATAATACTGTTAGAATAGATATTGGTGGAATTATTCTGAGTGGTGTATGGAGCCTAAGTTGACCATGACCACAATCTGGTATTAGACTTTAGGTGATGAGGCCTGAGTGGGTAAAATATCCAAACACCCTCTTTCATATATGAATGACCTAACAATTTACGACAGTTCAAGTGTGGGTGCTATCTTCGGCGTAATAGAACTAGTGTCTGCACCTATGTTGACGTTTTGGATACTTGTCGATGTATGGAGATTTTCTATGAAAATGTGGGTTATGATGCTTATTTGATGAACAAGTTACCTAAGAGTATTATGGTAACTTTATCGTGATTGGTTGAACAAAGCATGCAATTACAAACAAATGTCACACTTGGTCCTGAATGCGAAGTTTGGTGTCAGATGGGAACATTTAAACCGAATGGAGAACTCTCCTGGGTCCTGATTGGTTGAAAAATAATTTCCTGGAAAACTGCAGTAGAGCCACCTTAAATGAACATTTTGGTATCTGACTACTGATTATTAGAAGACTGTATGAATTTTTGGTTTACTTTAACACACAAACAAAAGGTAACCGAGCAGGGGTTGGATTGGGAAACAGAAGGAAGTTTGAGAAAGTGCTAAGAGATTACACGGTGTATGTTTTTGATGAGGGTAGGGATAGATCTTGGTGAAAGAATTAGGAATAGTGCGTAAAAGACTATCAGTAGGAGCCGGCACTGTTTTCTTCCATAAGGGAGTGGGTAAATTTTCTATATCTCCACCTTGGCCCCAGGCATTCTATAACGAATCAGCATGTTCTGTGCTTGGCACTACATAAGCGTGACTCGATTTTTATCACATAGGACTGGTGTACTTCGATTCCACAGGGGTGAAATTGGTAAGATTAACAGACTGTGTTTCGTTCCTGGAACATACGTGCTGTGCTGTAAAATACAGTTAAAGGTGGGTAAGTACATGCCACAGCGTATGTCTCTCTGTTTTTAGTCAATCACTGATGTGTCACAAGGGATTGGTTGGGATTTTAGACAAAGTACAGCTAAGGACACTCAATTTATGATTGCTTACGAAAGCATAATGTAGATTGGTCTGAGTAGAGAGACGATATATGTTTGAGCTTGATCGAAAACAATTACAAGTGCGATGAAATATTTCATACCAGTGACATCAGAGATAAGATTAGTGAAATAAGGCGTCGTACTGATGCTTCCATTCCTTGAGTTTTGTCATTGTCAAACTGGAAACTTTGATTTTTCTAGCCTTGGTGTGGGAAAGGCTTTGTTAATCATTTGTCAAATATTTTCAAGTGGGCTCTTGTCCAAAGACAGGGTTAAAAAATAGGCTTGAAAAAATTACAGCCTGATTGGTTTGATATCAGTGGAGAGATTAACATGTATTCACTTCAGAAATGCCTGTAGGGAAAGAAACTGGTTTTCAAATCAATAACTTTGCTTCAGTTTAAGAGCTCTTAATTAATCGTGGTTATACTTCCATAAATGAGGAAACCCCTCTTGATTGCAGCTAATTTATTATCTCATCGTTCAATAAGTCCCGGAACTCACACACAGATGGCGTTACTAACATCAACTCGACCTCCTGCTTTGAAAGAACTAACCTTCAGATTTCACGTCAATCGGACCTTAAGCAGCAAAGCTATTGTGGTGAAAATGACGCTACTTGTGCATTTGTGGAAAAAAATGTACAAAAAAGAATTTCGTGTATTGATCAAAGATTCCTATTTTATGGGGAAAATACCGTGCAAGCTCAGTAATTGTTTGAAAAAATGTTATCCAGGCTCTGCTCCGTCAAAAACAATCTTTTACCAGTGGTATGCTGATTTTAAGCGCGGTCGTATGGATACAAATGATGCGAAACGCTCGGGTAGGTCAAATGAAGCTCTCACTCCGGAAAATGTGAAACAAGTTTTGAAAACCGTGATGGGTGACTGCAAAGTGAAAGTTCGTGGATATTTAAGCATTCACTTCGGTTCAAGAAGAAATTATTACGAGATGAGAATAATTATTATATGTCTGTTTTCGTAGTACAAATCTAAGAATCATTTATGATAGCCTAATACCTCGCCAGAATAACATGTTTTCAAAACGAAAATTTTGTTTTCATTCTGGGTGAACAGAAAAACTGCCTGAGTCTTTGTATTTATTAAAAAATAAGATATAGACCATGTGAAAGCGTAACTTTTACGTTTAAAACGTGATAATGAACCATGGAATGTCCTGGCATAGCTCAAATTCACGTCTATACCATGCAGTTCTGATATTCGAAATTGGCAGAGTGGTGGATGAATAATGTGCTTCCTTTCGCAAACAGACACCAGTCAAGCTGTTTCGCACTGTAATGGAGCCATTTCGTAACCTGCATTTCCTGTCGGACTCCCGGGCAAACACGCGAGTGGCTTCGTAATCATCGCCGGGGATACCGAAATATTTCACGCATATGAAGCATGTCAGGCCATCTAGCGGTGACTATAGCCTCTAGGTGCTGCCACCTGGCGACAGTTATGCAAGGTGAACTCCCGATGCTTCGGCTGAGCAAGTCGACACCTGTCGCAACGTCTAATGGATAGCAAACAGAGCGCGCATTCCATAGCCATTGCCTCAAGGGTTGGGTTTTCCCCGCTAGCTCTGTCTCTGTCTTGCGGGAGTGGAATGTCTGCGCCCAAAGAAATTAATCCCTTGGGAGATGCTGTCATCTCGCGGCCGGTCAAGGAACTAACGTACCAGGGAGGTGTCGCCATCTCGTGAGCACCCAAAGAACTAACGGTCCGCCATCTTGTGACGTTGTACGACCCTGAACGCTGATTGGTCCATTAGAATTTCCCGCCATGCAAAGAACTTAAAACTGTGACGTCACGCGGACGAGTGGAGTCTCTTTTCGGTTGTCCAAAGAGCTTATCAGGCTAGTTAAGACAAACTACATCTACTGAGATTCAAGGCTGGTACTACACACACCACCAGTGGTCTCCCCTGGGTAGTTGTGGTTACAAAGTGAAATGTAGGGACACGTATTATATATAAATAAGATTATACAGAATTTTTGCGGTCTACATTTAAATTAAAATAATAATCTCATTCTTAATCAGCAAAAAAATATTGAGCTGATTGAAAGGAACCTCTTGCGACAGTATTTCTATCCAGTTCAGCGTGATGAAGATTTGTTAAGACTGCGTTCGGATACTATTTTTGTACATAACAGATCAGCAAGTGATCACATAATTTATGATTTTCGTAGATTATAAAGCAGTGGCGTAGCTAAGGGGGGGGGGGCGGTCCGCCCCGGGTGACACCCGAAAGTCATGAAATGAAATAATCAAAAATAGTTTGATACAAAAAAGGATTTTTTTTTCGTATCTTTTGGTATCCAACCACTTCTACTTTTATCGTTTCAAAATTTTTTAAGTTGATCTAGCGCTTTTTTAAATCCAATCCTGTGCGCTTTCGTTACAATGGAGTACAATTATTGGCAACACTGCGCGCTTAAACAAATGTATGACTCCAAAAATCACAGGAAGTCGTACTTGACATCCGTCACTTGTTTGGTTTGATAGAAGCGGTGGTAACTATAATGTAATGTTTCTTGGATGATTATTTACTAAGCTAGGTAGTTTCGAAATTAATTGAAAGATATTTAAAATTACTAAAATAAGGGTAAGTAGACAGTTAAATTGTAATTTGTCGTAATTATTTTATTTTATATGTTGTATTTTCTTCTGAAACTAAATTAAACAAATCAACCAAGTGTATATCACAACACGCATAGTCTAGGCTTACATTTCCAAATTTCGGTCAAGATGTTTTATGTGTGGCACTAAATTCAATTTTTTTTTATTGTTTTGCGTATTTATAATTCAATTAGCTTCCAAGCTACAATTCACGAATATCTTGAAGTATTTTCTATGGTTCGTAATTTTGAATGTATCATCTGAAAAATTCATGTAATTATAAAAAAAATGTAAATTTGATAAATATAATACATTTCAGATTTACAATAGTTTACAACCGGTAAGGTAAGCGTACCTACTTATTGTGATAGCGCTTCTATAGTCGATATGAAATTGTATGATGTTCGAATTCAAGCAAATACAATAACTCATGCATAATACTAGCAACACTGTCAGGTCAATCCGAAAGGGTCCAAGTATTCGGTGATGGTATTGTCTGCCGTTTTCTAGAACGTGTTCTTACCACAGTTGAAACATGTATCTAGTTAACAAAAATTACAACGTTGGTAAGCACTTTAACGTTCGGCTCATGGAAGTTTGCTTTGCTTTCTACAGAACAAGAATATGCAAATATGATCGCGATGAAATAATGATGATTCGTGGTTTAGACGAGAAGAATATTTCTATCATGGAAACCTCTCTGTTGGATAAAGGTAGCTAAATCCTTATGTGTTCCTTAAACAGACATGGATGTGGTCCTCAATAAAAATTGAGCTTTAATCATAAACTAAACGAATCTTTGAGCCGATTACAACATTTTTTATACGCTATGGCTAACGCAGTGTCCGTCTTCGGTACATACGATGTCATATTTAGGAGCGTGTAGCTACTACATATATTATGTCCCAGGCAGGTAGTGAAATACTCCACTTGCTAAGTACTCCACGTAAAGCTGGCAGATATTGCAAAGGTATGTTTTTATACTATGTGAGCTATTGTTTATTATTTTAACTACGATATACAGGGCGTTCGCCGGGAAACGCTACCCACTGTTAGCGCTACAAGGAAGAAACTGCTCCCGGCGAGCGAGCGGTCAGCTTCCGGCATTGTTCGACCTTCGGCCGCGGACTATTTCATAATAATTTCGCTTCATAAACTTGTATGTGCTAAGCATTTTATGCACCACAATTGTTTTGTACGGCTTTAAGTGAACTATCTTTGTTACTTTCCAAGCTGACGTCTTAGATACGCCTGCCTGCTGCCCTAACTGACTTAATGATTTTTTGGGTGACTGTTCTAGTCGAAAAGCGATATCGTCAATTTTCTCCTCTGAGAGAATACGGTTGACCGACAGTCTCTTTATGTTAAAAAATTATCCCGTTTCTCTTACTTTTTTAACCAGACGCAGAATTGTTGATTTAGCTGGCAGTAAAGCGCCAGGATATTCGCGACGAAATTTACTGCGACACTTTTTAAACGACTTCTTCTTCACATATGTATCGTAGAGAAATATTCTTTGTTGCAAACTGTAACGTACCATAATTTTACTCACACTCAAACACGGTACAGATTAGTAAGAGTATGAAGCCCCCAAACCGCAAAGAAACGTTAATAAGAGACTGAAGTCACAAACTAGCTACCATGCAAATAAACCGTTCTTAACAATGTAAGGGTCCCATTTTACTGCGTCACTGCACTGTTGGGGCAGCGTAGGTGTTAAACAGTGTGGTGATTCACGGCGCCGTGTGGCGGGAGTTGCTGGCTCCACTGTCCCAGCAAGTTGCCGACGGCAACAGACTGGGAGGGTAGCGTTTCCCGGCGAACGCCCTGTATGAAAGAACTTAATGTAGAGTGGTCTCTCTGACAGTATCCCCCAGGGACTCGGTCTTGTGGAACACTTATGTTGACTTTCTTCTAGATTTCCTTTGGTCAACTCTTGTTCTTTTCTGACCCTGGTGGTATTTGATGGTTATGGAAAGGGTGTCGATTTTAGGAACCAAATATGCCTACTTTGGGAGTTTGTCTAATTCAATGTCGACTGTAGTAGTAGGCATAGAGGTTAATTAGAGAAAGAAAAGAACAGTATATTTACAATTTGCCAGAAACTTTTATAGGCATGCATGATGAAGAAGATATATTTAGGAAGCAGATAATGACTTAAAATGCATAGTTATCAAACAGTATGGGACTTGAAAAGTGGACAAAAATCTTAATGTGTCGACAATTGGTGCACCAACCTGATTTGTCAAATAATTAATAAAAATAATAGAAAATAATTCTAGGTACTCGTGAATTTGATATGCATGCTAATTCTAGAGTATTTATAAAATAAAACTCAAAACCTGAACAAAAAATTGAATTTCGCAAGAACAGTAAGATTGTTATTTTATTATTATTATTAACATTACGTCACTGCTAACAAAACATAAGTTTTCCGTATTTATTACTAATACCATATGTAAATATATGTATATTATTACCTCCGTGATACTGGCGAATTACTTTTCGTTTAACTGTTTGTGACAAAAAAATGAAAAATTCCTGGAGGAATTCATACATCGAAGAGGAAACGTGGATTTCAGCAGACGAAAGCAAAACATGCTAAACTTTAACCAGTTAAGAGTATATCTGGATCCATCTTGAAATATGTTACAAAACTAATGAGTAGCCAAAGCTCACAAAACAAACTAATTCCCACCGTGATGCAAGAAATAAATTATGTGAAGTCAGCTGATCTTCACGAAGCAAACAAGATGCTAAAGAAACAATCTGCAGTAGGAACTTGAGATATGGGTCAGATTGTAGTATACTTGTTCTTGGTTCTCTTTGTATAGAGATAATTAAAAAAAGGAAGCACTTACAGTTATTTCCAAAACAGAGAAGAAAAACTTCTGGAAAATCTTGAAAACTTTAAATATAAAGCTAAAATTTCACAAAACAATTGAAGACGCAACTTTGCAATCAACTGATTCTGAAAAGCAGAATTTTATTTAAATTATTGGATATGACTGTTTCTGGCTAAACAACCCCAAGAATGTCGTGAACCCAGTGAAAGACATGGCTCTACAAATAACGACAGTTTCCTAGTACTGGTCCAACCTCTTTCAAAATACGTTGTTGTGTGCTGAGAGAACATATCTTGGATTTTGAACATAATATATATCTGCCGCCAGTTACCCAAAATGAATTCATAATCATTCTATCAAACCACGTAAAATCTAAGCTCATTAACGAAATAAAATCGGTAAAATATTTCAAAATTATGTTTGATAGCATTCCAGACATTTCATACATTGATTAAACGTCTGAAGGGAATCGTTTGGTGAAAACTGATAACAGAAAATTCGTAGTTACACAAATATTCTTGGATTTTTTCCTTAAAAGAAAAGAAAGCTGTCGATTTACGGAATGAAATTCATAAGAAGCTTTATAGTGACGGGTTAGATTATGTGATGTGTCTTAATAAGGATATGAAAATGGAGCTAATATTAGCGGTCTAATTGGAGGAGAACAAAAAATTATTAAAACATATAGTCTTGTAGTTAGATGTACAGGTACTTTAACTAATGTACACTCCTGGAAATTGAAATAAGAACACCGTGAATTCACTGTCCCAGGAATGGGAAACTTTATATACACATTCCTGGGGTCAGATACAACACATGATCACACAGACAGAACCATAGACACAGGCAACAGAGCATGCACAATGTCGGCACTAGTACCGTTTATATCCTCCTTTCGCAGCAATGCAGGCTGCAATTCTCCCATGGAGACGATCGTAGAGGTGCTGGATATAGTCCTGTGGAACGGCATGCCAAGCCATTTCCACCTGGCGCCTCAGCTGGACCAGCGTTCGTGCTGGACGTGCAGACCGCGTGAGACGACGTTTCATCCAGTCCCAAACATGCTCAATGGGGGACAGATCCGGAGATCTCGCTGGCCAGGGTAGTTGACTTACACCTTCTAGAGCACGTTGGGTGGCACAGGATACATGTGGACGTGCATTGTGCTGTTGGAACAGCATGTTCCCTTGCCGGTCTAGGAATGGTAGAACGATGGGTTCGATGACGGTTTGAATGTACCGTGCACTGTTCAGTGTCCCCTCGACGATCACCAGAGGTGTACGGCCAGTGTAGGAGATCGCTCCCCACACCATGATGCCGGGTGTTGGCCCTGTGTGCCTCGGTCGTATGCAGTCCTGATTGTGGCGCTCACCTGCACGGCGCCAAACACGCATACGACCATCATTGGCACCAAGGCAGAAGCGACTCTCATCACTGAAGACGACACGTCTCCATTCGTCCCTCCATACACGCCTGTCGCGACACCACTGGAGGCGGGCTGCACGATGTTGGGGCGTGAGCGGAAGACGACCTAACGGTGCGCGGGACAGTAGCCCAGCTTCATGGAGACGGTTGCGAATGGTCCTCTCTGATACCCCAGGAGCAACAGTGTCCCTAATTTGCCGGGAAGTGGTGGTGCGGTCCCCTACGGCACTGCGTAGGATGCGACGGTCTTGGCGTGCGTCCGTGCGTCGCTGCTGTCCGGTCCCAGGTCGACGGGCACGTGCTCCTTCCGCCGACCACTGGCGACAACATCGATGTACTGTGGAGACCTCGCGCCCCACATGTTGAGCAATTCGGCGGTACGTCCACCCGGCCTCCCGCATGCCCACAATACACCCTCGCTCAAAGTCCGTCAACTGTACATACGGTTCACGTACACGCTGTCGCGGCATGCTACCAGTGTTAAAGACTGAGATGGAGCTCCGTATGCCACGGCAAACTGGCTGACACTGACTGCGGCGGTGCCCAACCGCTGCGCAGCTAGCGCCCTTCGACGGCCAACACTGCTGTTCCTGGTGTGTCCGCTGTGCCGTGCGTTTGATCATTGCTTGTACAGCCCTCTCGTAGTGTCCGGAGCAAGTATGGTGGGTCTTACACACCGGCGTCAATGTGTTCTTATTTCAATTTCCAGGAGTATATATCGGCCAACATTCATTTTCACAAAACGCACCTTGTGTAACATTTTTCTGAACCGCAGAAACCATTTTTACATCTTTATTTGTATCCATCAGCCCTTTTTTTTTTTTTTTTTTTTTTTTTTTTTTTTGATGTTGTCAGTCTTTCGACTGGTTTGATGCAATCCTACATCCTTTCCTATCTTCTGCTAACCTCTTCATCTCTACATATCCCCTTACAACCCACGTCCTCAATTATCTGCTCCATATATTCTAATCTCTGTCTTCCTCTACAGTTCTTACCTTCGACTGTTCCCACCACCATCAAATTAACCAATCTAGCATGTCTCAAAATATGACCTACCAGCCTGTCTCTTCTTTCTGTAAGCATCTTCCAGAAACTTCGTTCCTCACCCATCATTTCAAAAACTCTTTCATTTCTTACTTTGTCTGTCCACTTAATTTTCAGCATTCTTCTGTAGCACCACATTTCAAATGCTTCAATTTTCTTTCTTTCAGGTATTCCTGAAGTCCATGTTTCGCTACCATAAAGTGCTGTGCTCCAAACATAGAGTTTTAAAAAGTTTTTTTCTAATTCCTAGATCAATATTTGAAACTAAAAGATTTCTCTTTTTCATGAAAGCTCTTTTTGCTAGTGCTATTCTGGTTTTAACATCATTCCTGCTTCGGCCATCTGCTGCAATGTTGCTTCCCAAGTAACAGAATTAACTTACTCCTCCTATTGTATCCGATTCTATTTTAATATTTAATCTACTGTGATTGGTATCATTTCTGCTACATGTCATCACTTTGGTCTTGCTTTGATTTAAATTGAGTCCAAAATCTTCCTTCAGTATTTTGTTCACAGTTCGTGCCATTCAGTAAATTCTCAATATCCTCAACCCTTTCTGCTAACAAGACAATGTCATCAGCAAATCGTAGCATACTGATTTTTTCTCCCTGAACACTTATGCCACATGGAAACTTTTCTTTGACTTTCTTTACTGCTTCTTCTACATACAAGTTGAATATTAATGATGATAGACTACAACATTGTCTCACACCCTTTTTAACTGATGCATGTCTCTCATGATTCTCTACTTTTATAATAGCCACTTGATTCTTATATAGTTTATAAAGTATTCTTCTATCTCGATATTTTAGACCGGACTTCTCTAAAATTTTGAACATCTTGTCCCACCTAACATTATCAAAGGCTGTTTCTAAATCTACAAAAGCCATAAAAGTATCTTTGTTTTTCTTGATCCGCCCTTCAAGTATTAATCTTAAAGCCAGAATTGCTTCCCTTGTACCGCGATTTTTCCTATACCCGAACTGATCTTAAGGGATGTAAATTGTCGGATTGGATTGCAAGTAAAACCTTGAGCCTTGAACAATCAATGATAAAAATAAAGGCACTTCTCCTTTATATCCAAGAAAAACGGTGTCATATTGTACAAGGGGCAATAGATCTTGCTATGAAAAATAAAAGCACTACAACATTTCGCCAGAATAAAGAGTTCTGTTGTAAAAACGAATGGTCAGATACAAGACTTGCAATGTGAATTGAAAATGAAAAGGTTATGTTGGACTGTCTTGGCCGATCCAACACCGAACTCCGAGCTAATCAAATCCATTCGAGATATATTTTCACTGTTTAAGGTTGTACACAAAAATAATTTTCTTTAAGCAAACGTGGAAGAATTAAAAATAGCTGCATCCAAAATTTGTGGTTCATGATGAATTATGAGAACCAGAATCTCTCCTTCAAATCTCAGGGTTGAGAAGGCATTTGAAAGAAGCCTATGATACCGTTTCAGTAACAAATGATTGACTTGCTGTGGACTTTTTAAAATTCGTCGTGGAATCTTATTGTCGCCCTAAAGTTACTTACGACAATATGTGTATAAGGTGTTATGTCTGCCAGGTTGATTACTGAACATGAATCAACTCAAAATGTTAATATTAAAGATATGATTTCCGAGGATGCAACTGTTAAAGCTAAAATAAAGAAATTGTGAAATCAATTGTCTTTCGTTTACTTATCTTTTAACTGTTATTAATGTTACAATTTTATTATTGTGTACTTTACCACGTTTTATTAAAATCATACTTTCACTTATAGGATATTATATTTTACTTAACATTAAATCGTAAGAACCTGTCAGTTTATGCCTCTGATCACAATCAAGTTTATGTTCTTAAAATATGCCAAACTATTATGAACTCTACGACTTCATATTATCAGTACTGTAGAAAGAAAAAAAAGGAAACAAAATTAAATTTAAGTTTTCAGGGGGTGACACCATCCATATCCGCCCCGGGTGTCACCCACTGTTATAAAGTATGCCTATGTAAAAGAAAATACAACAATTCTCTATAATAAAGTACAGGTGGAAACTTAACTGCGATGCCCAACTCCTTTATATGTAAATTTTTGAACATTGATACCGTGAAATAACCACGTGAAAACGTTAAAGGAGACTGAAGACGGAGTAGAAATCCGTCCGTCACACGGAAAATCTACGGACAATATGTGAAATTATACCAAATCCCGGTAGAATAAGAATATATACTTCTGGATGACCAAAGAATCAGAATAAATGTTGATATAGAATTGGGTCTCCTCCTCCAGCTGGATCAAAGAAAGAAGTATTAAGATTTCGGTCTGTTAATAGTATTGTAATAGCTCCTGCAAGAACTGGTAAAGATAATAATAAAAGAATAGCTGTAATAACTACTGATCATACAAAAAGTGGTGTTTGGTCTAGAGTTATATTAGGAGGTATAACACTGTCGGTGTAGTGACGGCGTGGACCAGTATCGGCCAAGTGTGGCCTAACCTTAAAGTCTGGTTCACATCTACAGACCAGTGGCGTAGCTATCGGTGGGCTAGGCTGTGCCGTGCACCAGGGCCCCCATGCGCAGAGGGCTCCCGGAAGCCCCTGCTAGCAAATCTCACAAGACTTGGAAGAGCTTCTTCTTCTTTTTTTTCTTTTTTTTTTTAAAAAAAAAAGTCGTCCATCTAGCCTGAGGGCCCAAAATATTTTTTTTTTGCACCGAGGCCCTTGTTGATCTAGCTACGCCACTGCTACAGACACGTAGCAGCACAGACAAAAATTTTTTTATTGTATTAGCTGGTACTCACAACTTTGTTCGTGATTGTCATAAAAGGAGTTTGTGTATTTGCATGGAGCCTTAAATATTTTCAGGATGAAAAGTAACCTATGTTACTCCCTGCCATTGTAAGTACCGTCAAAATTGGTTCACACACTAAATATGTTGCATATAAATTAATTATATTTTTTTTAATAGCTAAAAAATGTGTCATAATCTAGAACAGTTTAGTATATTCTAGAAGTATTCCCAAAGTATTTTTTAGAACACTTTGGTCGATTTCCTATCATTTTCGAGATATTTGTTAAAAAGCTGAATGATTTAAAATATAAACTTTGTTAAAGTATTGTGATTGAGGAGAATGGGTGGTTTTTGTAAACCTTATGTAGACTGTGTTTTTATTTTTTAAAGTATACGTGTACAAAGTTTCATCATTTCAGATGAAAACTGTAGCTTTGTATAAAGAATATTTGCAAGAATTAAATTTGGTAAAGGATTAGGTTTTTGTCAACTAAATACAGGCAGTATTTTTGTTTGTTTTAAAGTATACTGTGTGAAGTTCTATAGATATCGGATAAAAACTGTATGTATAATGAACGTTGATGAAAATTAAGGGGGAGATGACTTGCGTTTTTTCTAAATGAAATTTTGAAAATATTTTTCAGCTTGTTTCAAAGTATACATGTTCAGAGTTCTTGAAAATGGGTTAAACACTGCAGCTTTTTATAAAGACTATTGACAAAAATTAATTGGGTGGAAACAGGAAGAGGGATTGTATCTCTGGTAACCAAATGTAGACAATATTTTTCTATTTGTTTTAAAGTGTGTGGGTTTGTGCAAAGAACATTGACAAAAATTAAGGAAGTTGTGAGAGGTAGGGGTTTTGCAAACCAAATGTAGTAAGTATTTTTCTTTTTACTTTGGAGTATAATTGTATGAAGTTCCTTCAAATTCGGATAGAAACTGTAGCTTTGTATAAAGAATATTGACAAAAATTAGGGAGATTTGAAAGAGGGAGAGGGGTTGGATTTCTGAAAATGTATACACAATTTTCCGTTTGTTCTTTGGTATTTTTGTGCAACGTTCCATAGGTATCAGATGAAAACTGGTTATTGCAGTGAGATGAAGAGTACGGGTCAGGTCTTGACTCTATATCTTTGATAGGTTTTCAGCAAAATTGGGTTAATTATAAAATAAGTCATGTTTTGTACCTACATCATGAGAAAATGTTAGTTTGGTTTTACTTTAAAACAATAATTACATCAAAAACTAGAATACACATTTATTCAATGATTGGCTTCTCCAAGTTACTTAGAGTACAATGAAATGATACTAAAGCTGATAGTTTAAGTGCTACAAGTGTTCATACTGATTATAGCAGCTAAGCCCTACTTGTGCTATTTGACCTGAAAAAACTATGACGTGGATACCACTAAATAACAACCATACTAATTTCAACTCTACATTATTTTTTGTAAGGTTCATTTGGAGGTGTTGACAGCTTTGATGGATGACAGACACGTCCCTCAGGCCTAACCTAACTTTGACCAGCCTTTTGTAGCCAAATTAAAAGGAGGCAGGTTACAACAGGCTTACCATTTCCACCTCGCCCACATCACGTGCCCTTCCATCCTCACCACCACAGACTAGAACAGTTTGCCACGTCAGTGTTCAGAGATGGCCCATCTGGTACTGTTCTCATCCATGTATCAGGTCAACGCTGCCAATTCAAAGCGTTTGTCGATAAGTTTATCGCCCAAGCATGAATTTGAGCCAGTTGTGGAGCTCGAAAAAGTGGGGCACTGTACCAAAGGTATACTAATGTTTGAAGAATGGAATGTACTGATTGAAGTATTGGATGTAGTGAACGATTTGTTCAACACAGACATCTCCCAGACTATCGTCCCACTCTGCGATCACACCGTCTCCTGCTGTACGATTGCCGGGGTGTAAATGGTATGTTTTTTCTTCCGAAATGCTGATCGTACCAGTGGCGTCTTCTTCGGTAATTCCGCTTGGAAGACCCTCTCCGACGTGTTCGGCGCCTTGACTGTCAAGAAGAGGTGAGGATACCTACACAGAATTTGTGGACATTTTATCTAGTGAAGTGCTGTGAGACTATCATATGGCCACAGTGCAGAAACTGGTTGATGCGTAAATTATTGATGTTTATGTGGCTCAAATGACACCCAGTTCATCACTGTATTATACACTACTAAAACAAGATCTTATTGTGTACACAACTTTACTTGTATTGCCTTGTCTTAACAATGCAGTAATTAAGAATTACAATCCCGGATATGTTTTGTGAACATTAAGTGCTACATGTGTAAATGTGATTCATGCATATGAAAATTTCGAATTTTGTTTATGAAAAGTATAAATAAAAATACATTGTATTTGATTTGATTTCTTTTTATTTCACTCACCATTGGGCAATTAAAAATACATTTTTAAGAACACGTGTAGCATTAAAAAATAAGTATTCTTAACAAAGTTTTAACAAATTATTTTTCTTGAGTTCTCAAGGAGGTGAACACCCCAAATCTTCTATATAGTAGCAGACTTTCTTCCAGATAATCATCTGGAACCATCGAGCCCTCTCCTGTCCTTTAACACATTTAATTGCGTCATCTTCATTGGTGATTGCGTGTAGAATAGTATATAGTTTACTGAAGGTTACACCTGTAGCATTCCGAGGTATTCCATGGTAATTATGTGTCAATCACTTAACATTTGGATCATCACACCCACGTGATGGTGACAGCACTGAGATGCAATGATATCTCATCGAACTACTCGTACATACATGGCAACTCCTTTGAAAGTAAAGGCTTTGTCTTGAATCCCTGTACATCCGGTAAGATGGTCGTAATGATAATGTGTGGCGGCGAATAGTGCTATCCTGTTTTCTGTGAGATTCCGCTCAACAGAGGCGTGTATTTCACAACACAGTCACGAAGGATCAGACAGTAGGCAGGAAAATTCTCACTGCTATCTAACTCGATACAAATAACTGCAGGCCCAGTCATAACTGTTTCATTTTGTTATGAACAGTCAATAACGGTAATAGGTGCGGTAGCGACAAATTCTTCTCGTTTTAGTAGCGGCGAAGGATGATTTCGTTATTAGTAAGATTGTTGGAATCTTGCATACTTGTCGTACAGCACTGTGGTTCTGGTTTTTTTTTTTTAGTCTAAATTCATGTTCTCGAATGGGTATACAACATCATTTAGGAACACTTTGACGTTAGTGAGATTACAATGGTCATCTCGGTTGCACTTGTTTCCGCGTTGCGTTTCCTGTTTGTAATCAACGAACCTAGGTTTCTTCAGTTGCGTTCAAATACCAAAGTTTTTGTTTTACTTATAGGAAGCAGTGGACACTCAAGCAGATCCCAACTTCTGAAATGAATACATAGTGGCTTCGCCCTGTCTAAAATTTTAAACAGTGCTGGTTTCTCCCATTCACCTACTTGCACGTGATGCATCACCCATGTGAGTTTGCTCTTTTGGAGTTTTGGATTGGCTTGTATATATGAATTTGTATCGTCACTAGCACGAAACAGTACTAGTTCCTGTTTTACATTTGCAAGTATCCTTTTAAAGTCATCACAAAAAGACAAAAGCATACTCAACGGAATACATACATCTAGGTATCCATTTCCAATATCTCGTGTACCCCATCCTGCGTTGTTCAACACACCAAGTTGTTGAGAATCATCAGAAACATAGAGTCTTGATTGTGCTTATGATGCCGATATTTCTATTTCGGTCAGTTTCACCGTCATTAAGTTCTAACCGAATTTCCTCAAACAGGAACGCAAATGCATTGGATGTTATAAATGAATTTGTAGCTCCCGCTCCATCTTCTTTGACAAATCTTGCTTCAATATGCAAGTAACTTTCGCACGCTAGTGTATATGTATCTTGGTTTTGAATAGGTATTTGAATTTCGTCATTGTTATTAAATGTGGTGGGCGTATGCGGTTGATGACTCAAAAACTGTTTGCGCGTCACCAACTCGTCAAATTCCACAACGGAAGTTATATCAAGCACCTCATCCATTTTTACAGTATAGCTTACGACTTTAGGAAGACCCTGTTAGCAACTGTTAACCGTTTCAGTGTCAATTCACTACTTACTACTGTTTAAGTTTGCCGCTTTTTATTATAACGAGCGCCCATTCTTTATATGTAGTCCAGGAGTAATGTTTTCTCCTCTGAAATCCACTAAATTGCCGTCCTGTTCGACAACTCTGATGTGAATGTTGTTGAGCATTTTCACCGTGATGGGAAGACAGATGACATTAGCCAGTACTTCTACAATCTTGTACCCTGGCGGCACAGTAGGGAAAAATTTCGTGAAGTGTATCTCCCAGCTTAGCGTTGTCATAATTTCCAGTACAAATGCTGCACTCTATACGTATTATGTTAACTTTGAATATCTGCATGGTGTAGTCTCAGGTGTGAAAGCCAGGCTTTAACACGCGTTTTGAAAATGCGAGCAGTGAGCCTATGGAGTTTGGTTTAGCGAAGTCAGTTTCCACAGGCGTTTGTATCTCACACTTGAGTGAACTGTTGTTTGATCTGATAACCAGTTTCTCGTTATTAGTCTGCTTAACTAAATTACTTGCCAAGTCATCAATATCGTACGATCCTGTAGGTATTTTTATCACTTTATTCTTCGAATAATGAAATTTACATTTTGTCTCGTCAATGTTCGGGATCGAGTTGTATGTTTGAAAATCTACCAAGTCGATTGAATACTCACCCTGGCTTAATCTATCGTTGGAAAGTAATCACAGCTCAAAACCGAACTGTTGCCAGATAAACAGAGTGTCACAGTGTTACCCCAACTAAAGTTGGGGCAAGACTAATGTTATACATTTTAATACAGGAGTTTTAAACACAAATGTCCACATACGTGTGTACCAAATTTCTGGTGCTGTCGCACACTGTACAGTATTCTGTTACCTGCATTGCAATTTCAACGGGGGAGGTAACTCACCAAAACTGTCAAAATATTTCACTACACCATCTTTGTACTTTATGTAAGCAACCCAGTGTGTTCCACCATTTTAAGCGCTGTCCAAGATCACAATTCCACATTCACGTTCACCAATTTTTTCAGGTAATGCATCGCGCATCAAGACGCCAAGAAAATGAGGTATACGCAAACACTTTACATATCTACTTATATCATCATATGTCAACGGTTGCACCGACTTTTTTTTTCTTTAAACCCGATCCATCTTTTGGATACGGTTTCAAATAAAGATCTTTACCTTTCATTGCAGTTGGTTTCATTGGGCAGTTTCTGTTCAGTCAATTGCTTTTTTTCTTCTTTAGCAGCTTTGACAGCTCTTGAAATGGCCGAGGCTCCTTCTGGAAAAGCTCCGACAGTCGACACTCGGGGAATAATAGGTATCAAGTGTTATTCTTTGAGATACACCTGCATTATTCATTTCTCCTTCGAAACATCTTAAATAAAATATTCTCACTTCATCTTCGTCATTTTCTTCATTTTCATTCTCATATTCTTCACTATCACTGCTTGACATTTCTTCTGCACTTACATCAACAGCTAACGGTAACTCTGTACCACTATCTTATTCTTCCTCTGTGAACATATCTTCTGCTAGACTGTTTTTCTCCGCCGCTTGATTTTTTTTTTAAACACAATTTCCTCCTTTCTACAACTATCCTTACACAGATCGATTTTAGCCAACTTTGATATTTCGTCGTATTTCCAGTTGTTTAATTTAACTTCCACTTCTTGCTTCCAATCCTCCCTAATTTTACTTAGTTCATCCCTCATGACTTGCAATCCTTCTTCTATTTTCTTTTGACTCAAAGAGATCTTCTGAATAGCTTTTTCTTGATTAGCCTGGTTCTGAATAATTTCTGTTTTTATTTCTTGATTACATATTTTTATTTGCATTACAAGGGACATTGTTATTTGGGTATCACCACTCCTTTCTCGAGTGTTTGATTTTTGACATAATTCTGGTGAGATCGTTCTACTTTCATAATTTTCTCTGCCCCCATTAATACTACTTTCGTTACTTAACCCACTATTCTGTTCACTATTGTTAATACTGCTATTTTCAAAATATTCATCAACCCCCTTTTGTTCGACATTAACATTGGGACTGCTAGTATTCTCAGTCTGAACATGCCTACCATTGTTCGCATCCCCAATATTAAAACTAATAACACCCGTAATGTCCGTTTGCCAACCCGACATTTTACTCGGATCTTCCAAATACTTTGAATATTCATTCTAACTAAAGTGGTGCAATTATTTGCCATATCAAAAAAATATATATATTTTTATGGGGAATTAATCAGTCCGCTAACACACAACAATGACTGCTCTATCAAATTGCACGACAGACAGCAATGGTTCAACTCTGTTTGCAACGCCGTTAATACTTCAACATACTTCAACAAGAAAGACCAAGAATGCCAAATTCATTTACTAATACTCTTTGAAAATTCAGTATTGCATACCAAAAATGCTCAACAGAACAAACCCACTCGGAAACAGCGCTGAAATTAAATCAGACATGCACATACATATACAACAAATCATAAGTTTCATATAATTACTTGTGAAATAAATTTCCCCCCTTTTTGTTTAATGCCTTTCTTTTACTTCTTTTAAATTACGAGTTTTCCACAGACGCCTAATTCTACATTACACATTTTACTGTAATTCTTTCAAAATAATTCTATTACTAGTTGAATTGTTTTTTTTTTTTTTTTTTTTTTTCCTACCATACTTTCATTACCATTTGACTTTAATTCAGTTTGAATCCACAAAACTCTCTGTTTCTTAATCAAAATTGAACTCAACAATTGAAATATAAGTTCAGTTTCTGTTTTTTAATTTCAGTATAGCAAACCTAACTATCAATCAACTGTCCACATTAACTGCTAATCCTTCTAGTATTTGCACGTTGACGCCCGGACCAAAATAAGGAACAAATTAGTACTTGTCTACTGCGTCGCTCTTTTCCGTAGTCGCTTCGTTGCTACGTACTCGAGTTGTCGTATCGGAAGTTCCGTTTACCTCCGTTTTCCGTTATTCCAGTAGTTGACATATGCAGTACTGCATACTGTTTCATAGACTTTTCTCAACCATAACTAATTGCATCATCACATCAGAAAGTTCCAGTAGGATTCTGGCAGCGGTAGCCAATATTATTATACTAAGTGGTGCCCTGTATTTATGCCATCGTTTAGGTGCGTAAGTGCCTACAGTTTTGTATCGATCGTGTAAGTTTCAGATTGTTCCAATTCTTTTAATTAGTTGTTCTATTTTGTTGGGTATCGCATTTTGTTATGGGCAAAATGAATGTGGCTTCGTGTAGTTCCGTGATTCTTGTGATGTAGGGAGCGTTAAGTACGGATCGTGGAAATTTGTTTTGTAGTCGTTGTATATGTAAAACGGTGGTGTTAGATGCAATGCCCCAGATTTCGCATCCATATAGTAGAGCTGGAAAGACGATTGACTTGTAAATTCTGAGTTTAGTTGCTTGCGTCATTTTGGTGCTTTTTATAATTAGGTACAGGTATAAGAAGATTGCGAGCAGGGCCTGCGGATAATGTGGGTATTTTACCCAACCGGAATAATGTTTAGATGACCAGTGCGAAAATTTCGCGAATATGATGAATAATAAGATTTTAATAGGACGAAAGAAGAACCACTTCATTTGTGGCAATTGTTTATTTGTTAAGTGTAATTGCTACGTAATAAAAGTCGACGCCAGTGAACCAGTTTATTAATATCTCTGTCATATATGCAGCTGCTATCTAATGGCTTGGTCTGCATTGTCTCATACGCACGACTTGCACAGTTAATACTTTTGTCCTCCAAGGGTCAAATTCCAAAAAATTTCATTCTTAATTTATAATGTTGCCTCAGTGGAGGCATAGTCTTTCAAATGTACCTCATTTATCGATTTCTGCTAGGTATCGAGGGAGACAAATGGCTCGCAACAAAAAAACACGTTATGGAAATAATGATACTTTTGCCCTTTAATTGTCAAATTCCGAATAAAAAATTTTAAAATATGTTGTGACCGCAGCGGAGACCTTAATCTTTAAAATGTTACCTCATTTATATTTATTGGATAGATAATAAGAGAGCTAAATAGCTCAAGACACAAAAAAGCTTTGTAAAAATATATTGCCTTTAAGAGTCGAACTATGAAAAATTCCTTACTTAATATATGATTTCACCAAAGCGGAACTCTTAATCTTTTAAATGATAATTCATGTATCGGTTTCAGTAAGAAATACAGGTTCACGGTACCAAAAAAAAAGAAAAAAAAAGCATATTAGAAATATTGAAATTTTTGCCCTTTAAGGGTCAATTTGATAAAAATACTTTCTTAGAATATGATGTCACCAAAGCGGATACCTTAAGCTTTAAAATGATAACTTATTTATCGATTTCAGTTAGGTATGCTGGAAGATAGTGGCTTGTGACAAAATAAAATCTTATTGAATTTTTTTTTTTTTCTGCTGTCATCTGTCTTTCTATTGGTTTGATGCAACCCTCGATCCCTTCCTATCCTGTGCTAACCTCTTCATCTCTACGTACCCCTTACAACCCATGTCCTTAATTATCTGCTTCATATACTCTAATCTCTGTCTTCCTCTACAGTTCCTACCTTCGACTGTTCCCTCCACCAGCAAATTAAACAGTCCTGCATGTCTCAAAATATTACCTACCAGCCTGTCTCTTCTTTCTGTAAGCATCTTCCACAAACTGCTTTCCTCACCCATTACTTCCAAAACTCGTTCATTTCTTATTTTGTCAGTTCACTTAATACTCAGCATTCTTCTGTAGCACCAGATTTCAAATGCTTTAATTTTATTTCTTTTCGGTATTCCTAAAGTCCATGTTTCGCTACCATAAAGTGTTGTGTTCCACACATAGACTTTTAAAAAGTTCTGTCTAATTCCTAGATCAATATTTGAAACTATAAGGTATCTCTTTTTTCATGAAGGGTCTTTTTGCTAGTGCAATTCCGCTTTTAACATCATTCCTGCTTCGGCCATCGGCTGTAATTTTGCTTCCCAATTAATAGAACTCATTTACTTCTCCTAATGCATCCGATCCTATTTTTATGTTTAATCCACTTATATTGGCATCATTTCTATTACATTTCCTCACTTTTGTCTTACTTTGATTTATATTCAATCCAAAATCTTCCTTCAGTATTTTGTTCATGCCATTCAATAACTTCTCGATATCCTCAGCCCTTTCTACTAACAAGACAACGTCATTAGCAAATCGTAGCATAGCCTACTGATTTTTTCTCCCTGAACGCTTATGCCACATGGAAATTTTTCTTTGACTTTCTTTATTGCTTCCTCTACATACAATTCGAATATCAAGGGGGATAGACTACAACCTTGTCTCACACCCTTTTCAACTGATGCATGTCTCTCGCGATTCTCTACAGTTATTATAGCCACTTGATTCTTATATAGTTTATAAGGTTTTCTGATATAGGTTATAAAGTATTCTTCTATCTCGATGCTTTAGATCTGACTTCTTTAAAATTTTGAACATCTTGTCCCACTAAACATTAACATTTTTCTAAATCAACAAACGCCATAAAAGTATCTTTTTTTTTTTATCCTCCCATGTATCGTGGTTTTTCCTAAACTCAAACTGATCTTCACCTACTACCTCATACTACCCTTTTCATTCTTCTGTATATTATTCTGGTCAGTTATTTTGAAGCGTGTGATGTTAGACTAATGGTGCGATAATTCTCACATTTGTCGGCTTGTGCTTTCTTCGGAAGTGTGAAGATGACATTTTTATTCAAATCAATTGGAATTTCTCCTATTTCATAACTTTTTATATCAGCTTGAATAATCTTCCGATTCCTTCTTCTCCTAGGGATTTAAGAAGTTCTGCAGGGATCTCATCAATTCCAACTGCCTTATTTGTTTTCAAGTCATTCAGAGCTTTATTAAATTCTGTCATCAAAACAGGATATCCTAAGTCATCAATGTCGACATCGCTTTTCTTTTCCATTACACTATTGCTGAAGTCGTCCCCATCATACAATTTCTCAATGTATTCCTTCCATCGGTTAGCTCTATCGCTTGTTTCCCATCGGCAAGCTTTAATGTTCACACCACTTTTCATCATATCTCCAAAATTCAGTTTGAGCTTTCTACAATGCCATATCTACTTTACACTTTTCACTTCACACTTCACTTCACACTTTTCTTCTAGCCATTTTTCTTTTGCTTTTTTGCATTTCCTATTTATTTGATTTTTAAATTTCCTGTATTGCTTTCTTCTTGCTTCATCTTGAGCATTTTCGTACCTTCTCCTCTGATCCATCAGCTCCTAAATTTCTTCTGTGATATAAGGTTCTTCGTCATCTTCCTGTGACGTTGGCATACATACTTGTACTAATGTGGTCAGAACGGGCTTAGTTTCTAACCTCATCAAAATAATCCTGTCACTAAACTATTCGTAATAACTTACCCGTATCCCTACTTCCTTATTCATTACAAATCCTACACCAGTGACTCCATTGACAGTTTGTGTGCTAATTATCCTGTTTTCCCCAGACCAGAAATCCTGTGTATCCTTCCATTTAATCTCACTAATCCCAACAACATCTAACTTAAGTTGTTCCATCTCCCTTTTAAGTTTTCTAACCTACCTGCCCTATTCAGACTTCTAACATACCACGCTCCGACTCGTAGATTGTTTCTATCCATTCTGATGACTCCTCCCTGAGTAGTCCCCACCCGAAGATCTGATTAGGGGACTATTTTACCTCCGAAAAATTTTACTCAGGAAGAAGCCATCATGATACATGTAATTTGAGATGATTACATGTCCTCAGGATACCCTTTGGGTATTTTATGTAGTGGTTTCCCGTTGTCTTCTGCATCCCCATGCCGTTTATCATTTCTGATCTATCCGCATTTAGGGGCTGTTTCCAACCCCAAGGGCAAGATGGTACCCTGGACCACTCCCCGCTTTTCCGTCCTCCTTTCGGAGGCCGTTGGCAAGTAGTGGATGACTCCTTATACCGGGAATCTTTCAGTCGCCAGAGCATCATCTGAGCAAACAGGGTGCACCACGTGAAGGAGAGGTTGACATTTGGTTGAATGATGCATCATGGTTGCCACCGCAGTTTGCGCAGGTTGCCCTTTGGTTATCTAGAAGGGTGCACTGGTTTGTGGGGTGTAGCTTGGCGCATTTCACACAACGATAAGCCAACTGACAGTATCATGCAGTGTGTCCGATACGTTGACACCTTTGGCACTGTGGTGGTCCTAGTCTACTGCGATATAGTTCTACTTGTATCTTGGTATAAATTAGTGATTTTGGTTCATACATTTTTTCAGACGAAATTCCAGGTTTCAGCGATACGAGGAAGGTTGGCAAGGTGGTTAGTATCTCTTTTCTTGAATTGATGCACTGAGATAAAATTGTATCCCAGTGCGACTAGTTCTTCCTTGATTCCTTCTGCTTTAACTATACATGGTAAGCCTTTTATCACAACCTGTGGTATTTTGTTTTCAGGTATCTCGTACGTGAAGAACTCTATTTCATTTTCTTTGAAAACTTTCTCAAGGATATGGTAATAATGTTAGTTTTCCACCTGATATTTCAGCGTTTATCGTAGGTAGATGACGTTCAAATTTCCTTGAGAGTTGCTGCTTAATTGTAACATTCATTACTCGAAAGTTTTCTGTGTTTTCAGCAGGCTTAGCGGTTTCTGTTGGTTGAGAAGGTACGTCGTCCATTTGAACATCAGGCTGGCTTTCACATGGTTCCACACTCAGTGGCTAAAATCTGTTGCTTAGCTGCAAATGTTTTTGACCGTTTTCAGACTGTTCAACAGACTGGTGCTGTCTTTTCTATTACTTTTAACTCCTCTTCTCTCCATAATCTAGCTGCCAACGGTTGTCATCCATTTCGCAGTCTGAGCAGGAAACTTCCTAGTCGGTTCCGCTACGTATTTTTTTCACTCTGCGCCGTTTATCTTCTGCCAGGCCGTTGTCGTTGAAGTCGGTCAGTGATGCTTGTAAGTGGAACCCTTGTTGTCATTCCCGGGTTCCAAAGTAATGCCAGGTCGTCAACAAGTCACTAAACACTAGTCTCAAAGAAGAACCCAAACAACGTCCAATATTACCACGCTTCGTCGATATCACTTTGATCACTTCCTTCTGCCTCTTCTCTCTTCCTCGGAGGCATTGTTATTGAGTAACTGATTTTACATGTTCGCGCACCAATATATAACCAGGGAAACCATCGAAACTTGTCAATATGCATTTTGTCAAACAGCACAAAACATTACAAATGAGTTAATGTGGATATTTCCGGCACCAGCTCCAAGAGGAAGAATAATGGTCCTCTATTTTTTGTGACAGTTAGGGCGCTAGTATGTGGACAATCAAACTGTGGGAAAACTAATCTTGTGCTCTCACTGCTGAAACACCCAACTGGACTTGATTTGAAAATGTGTTTTCTGAGTCGTTGTACCAGCCAAAGTATCAGTTGCTAGATTAAATATTAAAACCTATTAAAGAAATTAAGTATTCGACATTTAGCGATAATTAGAGTGTGCCCACGCCTAATCAAGCTCTACCAAATTCAGTGATCGTGTTTGTCGGTGTATCGTGTGAGAAGCCGTTTTTTTATCATCCTTTCATATCTTGTGCTAACCTCTTCATCTCTACATATCCCTTACAACCCACGTCCTCAATTATCTGCTTCATATTCTAATCTCCGTCTTCCTCTACAATTCTTACCTTCGACTGTTCCCTCCAACAACAAATTAACCAATCCTGCATGTCTCATAATATAACCTACCAGCCTGTCCTCTTCCTTCTGTATGCTTTTTCACACAAACTTCTTTCCTTATCCATCAATTCCAAAACTCGTTTGTCTGTTCACTTAATTTTCAGCATTCTTCTGTAGCACCACATTTCAAATGCTTCAATTTTCTTTCTTTCCGGTATTCCTAAAGTCCATGTTTCGCTACCGTAAAGTGGTGAGCTCCAAACATAGAGTTTTAAAAAATTCTTTCTAATTCTTAGATCAATATTCGAAAATAAAAGATTTCTCTTTTTCATGAAGGCCCTTTCTGTTAGTGTTATTCTGCTTTTAACATCATTCCTGCTTCGGCAATCGGTTGTAATTTTGCTTCCCAAGTACGAGAATTCACTTACTTCTCTTATTGCATCCGATCCTATTTTTATATTTAATCTACTGTGATTGGTATAATTTCTACTACATTTCCTCACTTTTGTCTTACTTTGATTTATATTCAGTCCAAAATAGTTTATAAGGTATTCTTCTATTTCGATACTTTAGACCTGACTTCTTTAAAATTTTGAACCTCTTGTTCCACCTAACATCATCAAAAGCTTTTACTCAATCAACAAACGCCATAAAAGTATCTTTGTTTTTCTTGGTCCACCCTTCAAGTATTAATCTTAAGGCCATTATTGCTTACCTTGTACCTCCTAAACCAATCTGATCTTCAGCTACCTTTTCCATTCTTCTGTATATTATTCTGGTCAGTAATTTTGAAGCATGTGATGTTAGACTAATGGTACGATAATTCTTACATTTGTCGGCTTGTGCTTTCTTCGGAAGTGTGAAGATTATATTTTTATTACAATCAGTTTGAATTTCTGCTGTTTCATAACTGTTTTTACATCAGCTTGACTAATCTTCGATTCTTCCTTCTCCTATGGATTTAAGAAGTTCTGCAGGGATCACATCAATTCCAGCTGCCTTATTTGCTTTCAAGTTACTCAGAGCTCTACTAAATTTCGTCCTCAAAACAGGATCTCCTAAGTCATCAATGTTGCCACCGCCTTCCTTTTCCATTACGCTATTGTTCTAGTCGTCCCCATCATACAATTTCTCAATCTATTCCTTCCATCGGTTAGCTCTATCGTCTGAGCTTAAAAGAGGTTTCCCATCGGCAGCTTTAATGGTCACGTCTCTTTTCATTATTTCTCCAAAATTCAGTTTGATCTTTCTACAATGCAATATCTACTTTACCTACTACCATTTTCTTTTCTACTTCTTCACACTTTTCTTGTAGCCATTTTTCTTTTGCTTGTTTGCATTTCCTATTTATTTGATTTCTAAATTGCCTATATTGCTCTCTTCCTGCTTCATCCTGAGAATTTTTGTATCTTCTCCTCTGATCCATCAGTTCCAACATTTCTTCTGTGATCTGGCGTTTTCGGGCAGATTGTTCCCCAAAGCCTAATGTTTCTTTACCAGCTTTCATTACTTCTGTCTTTAATGCATTCCATTCGTCCTCAGTTGAGGGCTTTTCAGAGTTACTTCTTAGACCTAAGTCTACCATTTCCGCAAAATTTTCTCTAGTACCAGATTGTTTCAGTTTATTAACTTCCAGTCTGTTCTGCTTATGCTGCTTCCTTATTCGCTTTAATTTCAGCCTGCACTTCATTACTATCAAATTATGGTCAGTGTCTATGTCTGCTCCTGGGTAAGCTTTACAGTCTATAACTTGATTTCTGAATCTCTGTTTGACCATGCTATAATCTAGCTGATATGTGCCTGTATCCCCAGGACGTTTCCAGGGCAGAATAACATACGAGAATACTTTTGTATGGGAAGGTAGAGGCCGGTAGATTCTTTCTATTTGGGTCATACATACATATAGCCGGATACCGAAACAGCTGGTTAGAGACAACACTAACTTGATCGTGCTATTTAAACAGGACGATATGAATCTCAAGCACATTTACAAAGATCACGGTAATATTGACATGCCGTTCAATGAGTTTAAAAACCTATGTGGCTCCTGCTGGAATACGAGCAAACATGGATTTTTTGTTATTGTCAAAGAGTGTGACATGTATAATGGCCGGTATTGCAATGGTAGAGCTGTAAAAGTAACAAGAAATTCTGTACCAGTATGTATTCGTAACTAAACCACCAATACCCGTTACTTTCGAATCGTTACTCGTTACTTTCGGTACATCGAACACTTGCATCAAGCATTGTATCGAGTCTCGCCGCGTACGGGATAACTTCGTTACTATCGTATCGTTTCGTTACTCGTTACTTTCAGTACAATCGAACACTAGCATGAAGCATCGCATCACATACGGAACGACATCGTTCGTACTTGATAAAGTTAAAGTAAATTGTTTATTTATCAAAATAGGTTTAGGTAAGTTGTTTGTTTGGATAAAACTTAAAGTAATTAGCACATGGATCTTACGGAAAACCTCTAAATGTACACTTGATTTGGTGTATTTAATTTTATATTCGAAAGAATAATCTAATTTCACCTGTTTGAGCACACAGAAAAAGACATGACTGTGGCATATCCAGTGGCAATAACTAATGACGGTTATTTTTTTTAAAGTAGCCTACTCAAAACCCTGCACACAAGCCTGAAATGATAATGGGACATGTATTGAACAAATATTATACTCTCATCAAAGTATTTCGTGTTAAATAGGTTTCACCACTATCTTCGTTTACTGTTTTCATTTATTTTTGTAAATTCTTCGTCCTTTTGTGATAGATTTGTTAAAATATTTGTGGACATACCATGATATTGGGTCTGCAGGCAGAGTGCTACTGACTCCCGCTTTGTTTCATTTTAAAGATATCAATATTCAAAACATTTAAATCAATGACAAAGGTACCGGTCAAACATGCGATTAGATTCGTAGTTGTTGTTGCGTCATGGTTACAACAAACATTCAACATCAAAGCCAGTACCGCATTGATCTCATGGATTCTGCGGTAATAATACAATAACTAACACCAGGCAAAAGGGATAAACTCATTATACCTTGTTCTTTCTTTATGGAATTCTTGGACGTCAAAAAGGGCTACTAGATTTGTTTCTGGAAATTATTGCAGAACACAATCAGTAACAGATATGATAAAAGAGCTCTAATGGGATTCATTGCAAGACAAGATGAGACTGAAGAGGGCCATGGGAGTGTACAAGGCGTATACTGATGATGAGGCATGGAAAGATATTGGTGTAAGAATTAAAAGTAATACTTGGAAGGGAAAAGATGAACATGACCACAAGCTGGCACCCGATTTCAGGCAAAATTTGTAAAGGGCAAATGTAGGTGGATGTAGGGAAGGGGGGGGGGGAAGATGAGTGTGTAGGGAAACTGCAACCGGAGCGCGTGCTCCGTTGCAATTTAATTAAATATTATTAGAACATAGCAAATGCAGAGATTTATGTCACGAACTGTTAAACAACTCTTTACTATTGTAAATTACATTATGAAATAAAATAGAAGATATCGAATCTTAAAATAAACACATTTCATAAATATGTGAAATCAATAAACCTCATTAATGAACGATCAATGTAAAAACAGTAACTATCTCAAATTATCCATACAAAATTTTCTGTTTACAAATTATGCACTGTAAATTTTAATGTTAAACAAAATAGAAAATACAAAATTAGTCTTTATGTTCTCAAAATTAGTAAGCTGCGAGAACTGGAACGTGTTCGTATCTATAAGACAAATGCGAATAACGAAATGAACTTGTGAGTAACGATTCGGTACTTCGAGTCAGGCGACGAATCCATTACACAGTAACGAATACATCGTTAATTTTACAGCTCTATGAAACCGATTTGATTCATTTTTTAATAAATATTCAGAACACTAGGTACTCTCATCATTATATCCATGGACATGTTTGGTAGAACATAACAAATAGAGAAAAAAGAGGGTACCCACCTCAACATATACTTCTTACGAAAGAAGGAAGTGTGGATTGTCAGGGTAGATTACTTAAACATGTAGCTGACCCCATCGATGATGATGATGACAATATGTTGATAAACTGAAAAATATGTCGATGTTGAAAAATTTATCAAAGAATTTAAAACGACAGAGATAACTATGATTGAGAATATTGATGCAACGGATAGGTTTCAAGATTATGCATACATTCTAGATACAGGCATACACTATTATGAAATCCCTGCCAACGGTGCAATTCTCTCAACAGCCAAACCGGGCAGGGTTGACATGAAACTCAATTTGGTTACAGATGCAAGGTTGGTCTTTGTAAAGCGAGGTGATAAACTTTGTTTTTTCCCGCATATAAGCCAAACGAGCCATTTACAGCGACAATAATTGTGATATATAAAATAGTACAGTGAGCAACCACAAGCTTCATTCGGTGTTTAAACATGGATGCGGTAACAACTAAGCATGGTATCATAAAAGCAAGGAATGTTATTCGACGCTAGTTACATGATCTGAAAACTTGTCAGATAAACTCTGAAAATTTTTTCAAGGATTCGTCAAGACCTGTGACTGATACTATGGAAATTTTTTCTTACCTCGGTGACATCAGAAGCAATAGTCTTCTGGCTTGATCAATGAGATCTTGAAGTCACTCAGTCGAAGTGAGAGAGATTATGATTCAGTTTATGGTGTCCGGAAGAAGAATGATTCACTAATGATAGGAAACTCACCTGCGACGATCGACGAAGTTGTTATTCTAATCGGTGGTAATGAATATGAACGAACACAAGGATTAATGGGGCTCTTGTTTTTTTTTTTAATTGTATACTACCAAGGAATTGAAAAGCTATTTGGAAATATTAAACAACACGAGTGCCCACAGAGTAAAATTTAATCCATCTGGCAAAGTTTTGAAAAATACATCCAGTAAGTACAAAAACATAATCTCTAATCTTGACCATCAGTCGTGTTCTGGTCTTCTTCCCATGAAGGAATATATGTTTTGGGACGATCTGAATGAACACTTTGAAAGATTGAAGTTACTTACCGCATCGACATCAGCAGGACATAGGGCACAATCCAACTAAATTTTATCAGTGATTGAAGAACTTCATATGAGAGACATCATCGTGTAACATGGATCAAGTTGTAGCAGAACTTCATAGACAGGTATAAAGGAATTTCCTTAGAAGGCGTGTAATAATCAAAGGTCTTGACGACCTGTGGCATGCTGATATTGTAGAAATGATCCCAAACTCTCGTAAAAACAAGTATATAATGATGGTAATTGATACTTATTCAAAGTTTGCATGAGCTGTACCGCTCAAGAACAAGACTGCTATTGTGGTTACCGACGCTATGAAGAAAATACTAACTTATGATCGTGTTCCTAAAAATTTTCAGGCTGACAATGGGAAGGAGTTTTACAATTCGAAGTTTAAGAGAATCATGAAAAGCCATGGAATTAATCACTACTCAACATATACTCATCTTACAGCATTAATAGTTGAACGACTCAACAGAACTATCAAGAATGTAACGTTGCAGGAACTCACGAGACGTAGTTCACATAGGTGGATTGAACTTCTTCCTCAGTTAATTAATAATTACAAACACAATCAATATGAAACCGTCCGATGTTAAAGATAATTCGCTACTTTCAAAAGTGTACAGTCATATTAGGATTACTATTCCTGCAAATTTTAAAAGTTATTGATCGTGTCAGAATCAACAGATTTTTTAAAAGAAAAGTTTGAGAAAGGTTACTTACCAAACTGGTGAAATGAAATTTTCACTATAAGTAAAGTGAAATTAACAAATCCTGTTACCTATTTACTTAAATATTATCAAAGTAAAGATATTCCAGGAGGATTTTACCAGCAAGAATCACAACTAAGAAAACTTACAAGTACATGTTTGGTTGAACGAGTGATAAAGAGAAGGAAAAATTTGATCTTGGTTAAGTGGCTGGGTTTCAATAAATCGCATAACACGTGGATCCATAAAAAAAACTTTTTTAAATGTAAAAATGTTTTTTTTAATAAACTAACTTATATTTCTAACAATCCTGTTTTCCTTCAATGACCTTTATAGAAAGCAAACGAGTATATAGCTCAGCAAACTTATAATCTATGTACAACAATTATTTTTTTTCTGTACACTTAGTCTATGTTACATTTATTTCAGTTGCCTTTATGCCAAGCAAATGATCAATTCACTCAGAGTCTTACAGTCTATGTACACTTAATCTATTTTTGCAGAGCATATAGCTCAGCAATGTGCACTCGTCACAGATACAGTTTATGATCTCACTTACACAGCAGCAGAACCCAGTAGCCAATTTTTATTCAGTTGAATTTATACAAAGCAAACTTACACGCTATGTACAGCAATGATTTGTCTGTACTCATATTTTAGAGAGCATATCGCTCAACAAACTTACTCTATGTACAGCAATGATTTTTCCTCTACTCATATTTTTAGCGATATAAATTCGATCAAAAATCTTCAAGGTTTTTTACACCTTTCTTGTTTGTTATCCGTGATTCAGACCGATGTTATAACTTTTGAATGGATGACACAGTTACATGACATAGCCTCAGTGATATTGCTCAGTGCAAGCAAAGGAAATTAAAATAAATCTTATAAACCTACATTATGCCACGTAATATTTGTTTTAATTGTAGTGCAGCCAGCACAGATAGCGATCAGTTTGCAACTATTTTCATTTAAACGACTTAATAATTTCATTAATAGGACACCGTTTAAATTATTTTGAAGAAAAAAAACTTAATTATTCATGCCCTCTGCTGTAACGTCAAATGCCAGTTGTAATTCTGACCCATGCTAAGTAACAATATAATCAAAACTTACTCTAACGTTGATGCTTTTGTATTGTATACTAGCTGGTACCCACGACTTCGTTCGTGATTGTAAAGAATTCATATTTACAGCTATAGACATCTAACCACCATAGTGCACGATGGGAGACTCGATACTATTACCACACACAAATACCAGTCTACTGCGCTATGTAGTTCCGGCAGCAAAGTAAAATTTACGGATACACACAAGTCTTTGGATGAAATACGAAAATATTCATGATCGACCAATCAAACACCATATCTCACACACTCCCACAGTTACCGAATTTCGGCCAACGTTCTGATCGATGGGAGACTCTGTGTTACTACCACACACAAACGCCTGTGATCTGCGATTGATACTTTTCACTTAAAAGTGATACACCGTGACACATGCGTCTTTGGCAGAAATATGAAATTGCCGCAGGTCGACAATTTTCATCCCCCATATCTTCCACACCCCCATAGCTACAGACATCTAACAACCATAGTGCACTACATGAGATACGATTCTACTACCAAACACAAACACCAATGCTCTATGCTATGTAGTTGTGGCAGAAAAGTGACATATGCGGAGACAGTCGAATTACGAAAATATACTTGGTCGGCCACTTACAACCACCATATCTACCACAGTACCACAGTTTCTGAAATTCGGCCGCTGTTGTGATCGAAAGGTGACTCTGTGCTACTACTACACACAAACGCCAGTTATCTGTGATCTATAGTTTTCGCTGAAAAGTGATACACCATGACACTTTTGTCTTTGGCAGAAGTATGAAATTGCCACAGGTCGATCACTTTCAACCCCCATTTCTCCCACACCCCCATAGCTACAGACATCTAACAACCTTAGTGCACTACATGAGATACGATTCTACTACCAAACACAAACACCAATGCTCTATGCTATGTAGTTGTGGCAGAAAAGTGACATATGCGGAGACAGTCGAAATAAGAAAATATCCTTGGTCGGCCACTTACAACCACCATATCTACCACAGTACCACAGTTTCTGAAATTCGGCCGCTGTTGTGATCGAAAGGTGACTCTCTGCTACCACTACACACAAACGCCAGTTATCTGTGATCTATAGTTTTCGCTGAAAAGTGATACACCATGACACTTTTGTCTTTGGCAGAAGTATGAAATTGCCACATGTCGACCACTTTCAACCCCCATATCTCCCACACCCCCATAGCTACCGACATCTAACAACCATAGTGCACGACAAGAAAGACGATTCTACTACCACACACAAACATCAAAGGTCTATGTTATGTAGTTGTGGCAGGAAAGAGAAGTATACGGAGATACGAATTTTTGGTCGAAATATGAAGACGCCCTGCACTGACCAACTTCAATCATTATATCTCCCACATCCCCACAGCTATCGGCATTCGGCCAACGTTGTGCACGACAGGAAACTCCATGCTACTTCCACCCACAAACATCAGTGATCTGTGCTAGGTAGTGGTGGCTGAAAAGTGCAGTATAGGAAAAAACACGTTTATTTTTATATATATGATAAGATTCATGGACAAAGAATTTAAGGAGTACTTCTATATAACAAAAGAATAATACAGTATGTAAATATAATCATCTAACGATTGATATGTCGATTTAAAAGCAATACATACTTTTATTTCAGTGTTCTGTCAATTTATTCGCGGATGCTTAGAAATGTTATTAAATAATGTCCATAACCTAGAACAAAGGCGTACATTGGGGTGATGCATGAACCTCAAGTCTCAGCTCTGAAGTGGATAACCATGGATAATTTTGTGCCCTGGCTTTGCTAAAGTACTTGGTCGCCACTTAGCTTGTTAAACCCCAAACTAAGAAAGTTAAAATAATAGCTACAAGTCTATTGATGGTAGATAAACAATATATTCTTGAAAATTTTTGCAAAGTCACAAACTGAAACTGAATCAGACAAATTTTCTGAAGATATATTTACAAGTTCGACTAATCGATTTGAGCTACACCAACCCCACAGTTCAAAGTACAACTAACTATCACATGGAAGCGTTTCAAAGTTCAACACACATTTCTCCCGTTCGACTTATTTGCTGACAACCTACTCTTAGGTTATCCCGACGCACCTCATGGCGAAAAGTAATTCTTCAAAACTACATAGTTGCTTTCTATCTGATTTTGAAATACTAAACGAGCCTACATCGTGCCAAAATTAACACGCCACCCAGCGTGGTTATGCTTACACTGTATCTTGCCGACTGACGGAGGCTACATTGTGTCAACACATTAGCATCATGGAGCAAAGAAAAGATAGGAGACCACGTAAGGGACCTTCTCCATACAACGATGTGACGCCGAGAGGAGAATGGTGGGGTGGGGAGGTCGCCATATTGGTTAGGTCAAGAAACACAGGAATTTATATGGAATGGACCTTCGCATTACTAATAATGAAGTCTTATGGGGTCACATTTATAAATACCCTAATTGATATAACCTGTAAACGTTAGAATTTAAGGAAAACAAGCTGCTAAATAATTTTTGATAGGAATTTTGTATGCCGAAACAGAACTCCTCCCTACAGTCGCAAAAAAATACAAAAAGACCTAAGCGTAATACTGCTATTTCAAAAATATTAGATAGCTGTTCAAATAAATTATATTACCACATTCCATTTCAGTAATTTTAATCCTTTCAAAATCTTTGATGAGAAAGATTACAAAATCAAGAAGCAAGTCCTATATGAAATATTTAAAATAGCCTAGATGAATGGTTAGGACTTTAAAACAACTGAAACCTTCAAAAGAATTCACGGCTTACTAAGAAGATATTGCACTGGTATTCGACCTATTTAAATTCGTCAGCAGCATCAGTGCAAGGGGAGTCTACCATTACCGTGGGTCCACAATCTGATGACGAATTCTTATTTATATATATATATTACTTAGTTCTCGAGATATATTGTCTCAAAAGTGAGGTGGTTAGGTCGAAATGCGGCCTGGACCAAAAGAAAACTAAGTGAGATATCAAAAAATTGTGTTCTTTACTTTCAATTAGTTTCGTTAAGTTACATAAGTATTCGTCATCAGATTATGGCGCCACGGTAATGATAAAACAGGCCAGTGTAATTATCTTGCTACCATGTATCAAAAGTCGCAAGCTTGTGTCACTAACAAGGTGCTCAATAAGCTACTAATAAAAAATAATTTGTTCCTTATACTATAAAAAAGAATGTTCTGCAACAGGCTGCATTTCAACCTAATCACAATTTGACTTAATGTTGAAGCAAAAAAGTCAAACGACGCAAATACAACTAAACACTTGAAACATATTGCGAATTACATTACGATTCCTAGATCGCATATTACAAATTATCACATTTAATTCCATTATACCCTTTCAATATAAATTAGGAACAACTGGACTAAAGCATGTAGAATAATGTATTCGCTTCATTTGCGATGTATACTTGATCCACATGTGAAAAATAGTAAGATAAAATGGTTCTCTGCATGAACAAATATTTGATAAGACCGTCGTCCTATTGAGAGCTGTGAATAAATTTTTTTAACAGGTACTGCAAATCTGATGACATCTATAACGTCTTGCAGACACCGCATTACAAACACTTCAAGAACAATAATTACTTACCTATGGAATGTTATTCCAGGTTGTTTTTCACTTGTTCTGTTTGTGCAACCATAGGCAACACAATTTGTCATTATAAAATACCTTGAAATATCTGAATACGAAATGTTCACAGCAGGAAGGAAAGTAATGAAAACAGACCAAGCCTAAGATGCGCAGTTTAAGCGACACCTTGTCTCCTCTCTTTTCCTACTTCCATGAGTAGCACGGCAGTGCTAGAAAAGAAACTCGCTGACCAATGCGGGAGGAAAAGTCTGGGCTAATATTTATCTAATCTGCCCTTGGGAACGCCGGACTTTCTGGTCTCTCATGAGAATATGCTGGAAAACTGATCAGATTCGCATCTCACGTCCAAAGGCTTACGTCAGATCTTGACCGTGAGAACTAAAGTAATCCTATCGTTTTGAAATTTTGTGAATCGCTAGATATTGTGAAAAATGTCAACTTTAATCCTTATGAAAAATTCTGTAACTTTGATCGTTTCGCCATAAAAAAAATCATTTTAATGCGATTTCTAATACCTGTTAATGACTTTCACCATTTTATTGTTACTAAACTGAAATATAATTTATTTTACTTCTAAAGAGCTACTCTTTCGTTTACTATTAAACAAAGCATGTTTACTATTATAAAAAGGTGAAATAAAAATCGTAATCCAAAAACAGAATCTAACTAATTAATTTTTCAGAAGTTATTAAAGTTATCGCCTTGAAAGCAACTTTAATTAAATCTATATATTTAAAAATGGTTACTGTGTAAACTTAAAGTCTCTAATTGCTTTCTTCGATTTATTACGAGTTTTGTTGTAAATATCACTCCTCCAGTGATTGCTTAAGGCTGAGGCAGCAAAAAATACTATCTTAAAAACTGTGAAAACCTGATTTCTAGCTTGAATTAACATAGTAACTGACTCTGAAAATAATATGCAATTCTATTCAATCTAATTCGTGGTTCTAAGAGCAAATTTTGTCATGCAGTTACAAAATTTATAAGATACCTGACAATAGAATGACGTCATGGCGTGACAGATGACATAATAGATGACCAAAACCTGCGTTTTATTAGTATACATTTTAATAATAAATAAGCAATATTTTCAACTTTACTACTGCCTCTGCTTAGCGTATAATGACAATTCTGTCTAAAGTAAAGACGTTTTTGAAATCAAACCTCTAACGCCTATATTCACACGCAAATCAGAATGAGACTTCATTCTTACACAATTTTCTTTAATTACATACAGTAAGTGCACTTTTCAGCACAAAATTTTATATTTGATTATGTATATCTTGAGGAAAGTTTTGATGTTCTAGAATTCGGCTGAATAGAAATTATGATACGAAAGAAACTCATTCTCCACATCAATTTTGTGCAAATTTGAATTTTTGCTCTTGTAAATGCAGCTTCCATTGTAAATATTATTTGTTTTATCAACTAATAACCAGAACTAAATTATGGATTGGATAGACTTCTTTTAACCTTAGGTGTCGAAACACGTCTACCTTTAATGTTTTGAATATTTGTTTTTAAGTTGACGAGCCAGGGGCTTTGCTCTTTCATTACAGTAGAGAATAATTATTGGCAACACCGCGCGCCTAAACAAAGAGAGCACCGCTCTGTAGCTCCAACAATCACAAACTCGTGCTTGCCGTCCGTCACATTGTCTCTGTCCGTCACTGTAGTTTGGTTTGTTAGAAGCGGCGGTGGATATAATGTAAGTTTTTTGTATAAAGAGAGCAAGTTTTAAAATTAAAGGATATATACATAATTGTTAAAATCATGGTAATTAGACAGTTAAATTGTAAATCCTCGAAAATTTTTCAAGAAAAATGTTAGATTTTCCTTTGAAAATTAAAAAAAAAAAGCAACCAAGCGTATGCCGGAACACGCGTAGTCTAGGCTTCAAAATTGTTTTGCTTATTTAGAATTGCATTAGTTTTCAAGCTAAGATTTGCAAGTGCTTGAAGTATTTTCTAGTAATTTTTGAATTTATCATGTGACAGATTCGTGATGTGTAAATTGAGTTACATTTACGTTATCCGATTTACACTCTGCGTACCTACCTATTGTTGACAGTGCACCTATACTCGACATCAAATCGTATCATGTTCGAATTTATGCAAATAAAATGATCCAGAAAACTGCATTAAACTAGCAATACTGTTAGGTTTCAAGTCAAGTGTTCGTTGATGGTATCGTCTGTCGGTAATCAGTTTTTGTAGGGCATGTATTTAAAACAGTCGGTAATGCATATCTTGCTAACGAAATCGTAACATTATACTGATCGAGAATCTGCAAATATGATCGCGCCGAAATATATTAGCCTATGATTCTCTAAGAATTTTCCATAATAAATTTTACAGAAGAAGATTTCTAATATGGGTAACCTCTTTGTCGAATACAGGTACCTAAATTCTTACGGGTTCCTTAAATCGACAGGATGTCGAACGTTTGTTCCTGAACAAAAATTGAGCTTCAATCATAAACTGAACGAATATTCGAGCCGTTTACAGCATCTTTATTTATACGCTACAGAGCGGCCCTAGAAATCTAAAATTTACACGTGGAGACGGTCTTCAGTAGGTACATACAATGTCTGTAGGTACAGTACGTATTTCTTATGCGGGTAGTAAAATACTTCACTTGTTAATTACTTCATGTAAATAAGTCAGATATCGCAAAGGCATGTTCTTTTATTACCTAACCCGTTGTTTTTTAATTACGTTTAATTATGGTTTTATATTTTATTTATTCTTTTATTTTTATGAAGGAACTTAATGTAGAGTTGCTTCTCTGACTATACAGTATCCCCACACAGGGCCGGATTTAAACTTTATTTTAGTGTAAGCTGTTCATTTTGTGCCGCCCTTTTCTCTTTCATACTTATTCAAATCACTAATTTGTATTACCTTTATTAGGTAGCAAACGATTATATGTAAATAAAAATTTATAGTAGACGTTTTTCTATTATGTTTTAATCACACACAAATTTGACGGCTTACTAAAGCGGGCACCCTAGGAAATTTGCCGCCCCTAAAACGCTGCCGCCCCTAGGCTGGAGCCTATACAGCCTAATGGGAAATCCAGCACTGCCCCCAGGGTCTCACAAGTTCACAACTAGTGGGACCCGGATCCTAGGTTTACACCAATGGGATCCCATCTGGGTCTGGAATTCCTTCTATTTGAATGAAGCCACTTCTGTTAACTTTCCTCTCAATATCCCATGGCCCCGCAAATACCGAGGTTGCGAAGTCATTTAAATAAAGCCTATGTTAATGTTTCAATAAAAAATGATTGGGTAGCTTTCGACTTTTTAAATTTATAGCGAAATCTTATGGTCGCCCTATAGTTACACTGGTGGAAATTAAAATCACATCACGCATACATGAATGGTAGAATTTTAGGAAAGTTTGAAGATATATCCAGGGCCATACCTAGAAGAAATGATAACAAATGGAAATGGATCAATGCGGATGACATGCAAAAGCGTAGCACATACACAATCATTCCATCACTCCAGTCAGCCACGACAATGAAAAACTAGGCAAAGCAAACAACAATAGGTTGTCAATTTGCTATACAACAATCTAGTTATGCCAAGTACTCAATAAAATGATCCCGAATTAATTTTAAAGGACGTTCAAACTACCGAATACAAATGCTGATAATTAAATAAACATCCAAAAAAGTGCAAAATTATATAAAAAAAGCTCTGTGATATCACGAAAACTTTTAAAAAATACTATAAAATGATTATAAAACAGATTTATTAAATTTAAGTAGTTTAGCAGGCCGAAAATAGTGACAGGTACGTCAGATGTTATAAAACAACATATTTAAACAAGTAGGCTCATATAAAATTAATCGTATCATACTATGATCTTTTTAAAAAGAAGACTGCAAGGAATTATCTATTTTTTTAATATGGTTTCTCTGTTGGCTTTTAAGGCTTTATTTTTAAATGATATTAGCAATTGATTTAGTGCCAAATTTATTTATATTTTGTCATAGTAGTCAGGATTAGAGATCCTAAAAGCATGGAAGTCTTTATAGTTCTCAATGATCTGCAACACAAAGTCTTATTGACACAACATTATTTTTTTAAAAAGAAAGAAATTAATATCGTTCTAATTGTAACTTAATAATATTTAAAACTGTATTATTTTCAATATTTCATTCAAAATAATATTGAACTAGTAGCAAAACAAATATTTCTATAACAGATTCAAAACAAAAAAGAATTGGTACAATGTTGTATAGTCCACTCAAGACACTGATGTTGTCTACTCGGTGTTCGGCGACAGAATGAGGATTGTTTGGATCGCTGTTATACCATAAACGAACTGACTGGAGTGACGGCATGATGTCGCTCCACGTGGTTTTTCCCACACACCGTCAGTCGGCTTGATGGCATGATGGACGAAACTGATAGATATTGGACTGACCGGATATCCAAATAATCCTGTCACTCCACGTTATCCACATCAATTTCCCCACAGACGACACGATGATGGAGTGGCTTCGCTCCATTTGGACTGATGAAATGATCCTGTATGGCCACCTTTACCGTTAGATACAGTTGTCAGTGAGAAATGCTCCCAACTTGAGCACCAATACATTCGTGGATCCATGCCGGCATTGACTCAACAAGTGTTCGGAAGTCTTCTTGCTGTATGTCTCACTATGTGTGCATGTCTTTTACAGTCAGTTGTTGCACAGTTTGTTCTGGGTGACCATGTGATCTAATGTGTCTACTCCTGGTATCCTAAACATGCTCTATTGGAGACAAATCTGGGGACCATGCTTTCCAAATTGTGATCGAAACTCCTTACAAGGGTTGTGTGACGATGGCCGCAGTATTAGGACGAGCATTATCTTGTTGGAAAATACGATTTGGATGGTGAATATGAAGAGTATCACAATAAGATGCAGTACCCCGTCCACATAGTGATGGACTGTCATTGCCTTCAACAACAGCCGACTCAGTCATGCTGTCGAAACTGATTGCTGCCAAAACATGACACCAGTGGCTGCACTTGCGTGACGTTCTGAAATCACAGCAGATAAGCCGTTTCTCCACTACGCCTGCGAACATGTTGTCGATTATCACTTTGCCACAGAGAGAATCGAGACTCTTCTCTAAACACAAATGTACGCCATTCACGTGTCAATTTGTGTTTTGCATTACACCAGGTTAGATGATGCTGGCAATGAAATTAGATTAATGGGGACACGTTGCACAGGTGCCAGAGAGTGTAACCCAGCTTCAAGCAATTAGTTTACAATCGTCCTGGGAGGGGGGGGGGGGAAGGTGACTATCTGTAACCACTGCTTGGATCTGGCCTGCAGTCAACCATCTGCCAGCAGTGGCGGATCCAGGATTTGGTTTAAGCCCCCTAGCCCCCCCCCCCCCCCTGGATCCGTCACTGTCTGCCAGCAACAGCCACCCACACCATTTGGCTGTCTTCACGTGCTGTTATCCATCTGCATGGACCCATGCCTGCTCTAGGAGTATTAGAGCCTTCTTTCATTCACTGTGTAACAAGTCTGTATACTGACATTGCACTACGGCCAATCCCTCGGGAGATTTCACGATATGATGCACCCATTAAAAACACGTCAATTATCCGACCTCTCTCACAGTTAGACATTTGGGTGTAGAGAGTTGTCACACTTCGCCCTGGCGTAATTAGCAAAAAAAAACTTGTGGACAACAAGTGTCATCTTTCACCACACTATTCGCCACTTATACGCTAATTTTTTTTTTTTTTTTTTTTTTTTTTTGCAATTTACATAATAAATAGCACCGTATTTCTCATATTATTATATATAAAACTTTCAATTTTTAATCATTTAATACTCTTCATGCGGGCGTACTTGGGGCCATATTTCATTCATTTATCACAACTCCGTCTGGGTGTTGGGATTTTAATTTGCGCCAGTTTGTGTATCAGTTGCTAAGTGTAAAGTTCGAGCTGCACTTTGCGAATACTGGCCTGTGCCCTCACCGCAACAATAGTCGGCCGAATGACGGCTCCCCCATAGCGTCTACGCTTTTCCCTAGTCTTTAGTCTCGTTTTACGTTTTTAAATGATTGTTTCAGGGAATCAGTGTTGGGGATGACAGGTAGGTTTGACACCCTGCTATATTATAGAGTACTGTACTTTGTTTTGCACAGTTTTGGAACGAAAGTACATTAAAATATTTTTTATCTGACTCACGTAATCACCTAGCTAGTTGATCTTTTGTGTACAAAAATAGTATCCCAGCGCAGTGTTAACAAATCATCAGCACACTGTACCGGAATGAAAGATCGTCTCTTGTTTCAACGCAATCTCGGTGAAATGTCAATCACTTCGCACTTGCCATGTATGTTTTGTCTGAGGTTCTTTTCGATTCACTCAGTACTTTTTGTTAGTTAAGTACGAGATTATAACATATTTTAATTTAACTATAGGTCGTAAAGATTTTGTATAGTAAAAATAATAATTTCATGTTGTCTCAAAGTTCTAGTCACAGAGTTTCTTATTGGGAAACTCGCAGTACACCTATATCGTAGTCACCTAACTTGAAAAGAAGATCTACACATTAACGTGAAATTCGAACCACCGAGCGTCCTTCGCAGTAACAGATAAAAGCTTTGTCAGAGGTAAATGTCAATTTTAAGGCCCGCAAGAATTACAGTCCACACCGGGATTTGAACCGGGACCTTCAGTTTCCAAATCGCATGCAGTAACCATTTGAGTAACCAGTCCGAATATAGGTGTAATGAAAAATATGTTTTCAAACATGATAAAATAAATATACTCTTTTTCTATAGCATCTATTTTTGGAATTTTTGCAGTACTTCTAGAGTAGTCTTGCGTCTGGTTACGGCGTGAGATTCGGGTGGGAGAGGTTTGGTTACAACTGCGGATCTCGGCTGCAGTTTTTGTGTGTCTTAAAATTGATCTTCAACTCTGGCAAAGCTTTGATTTTTTAATGCGAAGATGCTAGGACTCTTCCTACATTTTACGAACATCTGATGAACATGGATAAAAAAAGACTTTTCTTTGAGGCAAATAATAACATGAAAACAACATTTAGGCTCGTTTCACACGGGACACTCGGTGTCCGGCCACTGAATTCTTAGACACCGGCCACCGGAATCTAAAGGCTCGTTCGCACTGGGCGAGTAATTTAGTCGAGTGGCGAGTGAAAACGTGTGTGAACAATGAAATTTAGTCGAGTAGTTTAGTCGAGTGGTTTAGTCGAGTCGATCCATTTCGTTCTATTAAACCGGGCGAGTAGCACCCCCCACCACGCGCCACTCCCCCCACCACGCGCCACTAGACACTCGCTCAGCGGCTAACAAGTCTGAACTAATAGTTTTAGTAGATTTTTACTTTATCCATGATATATGGACTTTGTGAAAGTCTAACTGTTTTGAAATAATAAGGTATGCAAATAATTTTCTGCGACACAGTTACTTTAATAAATTATTATTTATTTTATTGATATGCGTGACGCGTTTCGAGAAATTATTCGTATTTTCGAACGCTATTTTATTACATTTTTGGTGTGACGAGTGCTCGTGTCATCTTCTGTTTGATGTTGTCCGGTTTTACTTTGTATTTCCTGAAATGGATATTTTGGATTGTGTACTAAACAGTTTTTACAATTAATAGAGAGTGGAATAATATTTTTTTAAAAAAAATTAATAAAATAGCGTTCGAAAATGAGAATAATTTCTCGAAACGCGTCACGCATATCAATAAAATAATAATTTATTAAAGTAACTGTGTCGCAGAAAATACCTTATTAGTTTTAGTAGAGTTCGTTAGCTGCCGCAAAAATGTCGTTTCACTGGAACGAAGAAACAATTTCAAAATTTGTTTCTAAATATGTAGGACATGAATGCTTGTAGAATATTAAGTCCCTAACTATAAAAACAAATATTCTCAAACTATTCGTAGGGATCTTCTAATGCTAATTCCTTCAGAAGACAATTTCAGCTCCTAGTTCATTAACCCATTTTCGTACCCATTGCTTTTTATTTCTTTATCGCATAAATTTCTTCATCCATCTCTTATAAAAGAACGCTGTATCAGCTCATTCATTTGATTGCGATGCAGCCTGCTGGCAAAATACCACGCTACTTGTGTACTGTACTCGACCGCAGTGCGAACGATTTTTGGTCAGTGGCGAGTAATTTAGCTACTAAACTACTCACCACTCGACTAAATTACTAGCCCAGTGCGAACGAGCCATTAGCGCGGCCACTTCAGAGCCACTTGGTGTCTCTTACGTCAGAGACACAGCTCCCGCTTTCTCACCGACAATGAAGGCGATTGTTGTAATTCATATTGGTACTAGTTTTATTCAGAATGTTGGAACCTGAGGAATTGGCCGCGGCAATATGCATTTTAAACAATCTCAAAAAAAAGAAAAGGAAAAGAAGGAAGTGGGTTCATCCAATATGTGCTAAGAGATTAGAAAGTGGTGCATTTTATACGTTGTTTAGCGAAGTTCTGGCGGATGATAGAAAGTTCTTCAATTATTTCAGGATGTCACAGTCTACGTTTCATGAACTACATGAAAAAATAAAGTTTGGATTTAATTACCAGGACACAATATGCGAAAATGTATCCCAGGGATTGAGAGATTGGCTGTAACAATTAGGTAATAAAAAATTCTTTTTGTAATTATAGAATTTATTATACTGTCAAAAATTTAAAAATAAATCTGCATGAATATGTAACATTAATACATTACATTTTAAGAAGATTCATTGCTCATAAGTGAGAGCAAACTCGAATCGTCAGATGGAACTGGAGATTGCTGGTTGGTAGTCTTCTGCACCGTTGTGTTAGGCTTGGGAACAGAGTGATGGTTAAGGTGGTGCATATTTCTTTGGTAATATTCATTTTGCAGATATGGCGGATAATGGATAGGAGCAGAAGCAGTGGAAGGAATGAGATATCTGTTATAATTGTCGGAACCACATGGCAGTGGATCATTATATTTTGCTAAAACCTGAATAATTTCTGCTTTTGCAAGTAACTTTTTATTTTCAGGAATGGTTTTTAAATGTGCATGTAGGGAAAGTAAAAATAACTTGTCATCGTCGTCATCAGCTCTGTCAGAACGCAACCTTATTGACTCTCTCAGTGTGTCATTAAGTTCCTTTAAAGTATCCTCTGAGTCATGCGATTTTTTTTTTCTTTTTTGGCCACGATCTCTCGGAGAAATAAATTCCTCCGGAATGTGTGCTTCTAGTTCATGGCATTCATTTGCAGGTTCCAGGCTTGAGTGTGTTCTTAAAAAAAAAAAATCATAAATTAGTATTTTCAATAAATTTAAAAAAAAACTATTTTTTGATCTCACAAATCAGATTTTACCTGTTGTTTTGAAAAGTCGGCTTTAAAAATTTAAGCATTTCAAAATAAACGTATGATTTTCTGCTGGACGCTTCGTCACCTGACTTAGATATCTTTTGCTTCGCTAATTCCCTAGTGAAGCTATTTCTCAAGCTCTTCCATCTGCGTTGCATTTCATGGCCTAAAACAATTACAATAAAATATTGTTTTAACTGTTCAAAACAATGACGGTTTAGAAAATTACCTTACTTTTAAATAATTTACAGATATCTGGCTGCCGGAAGTTCTCTAACTGACCTGCATTACTACTATAGAATTGGCATCCGGAATTGTGCAAGAAACGTGCAAACTAATATGGGAAACATTAAAAACTGAATGTATTCAACCTCCAACGCAAGATAAATGGCGGGAAATTGCCGACGGTTTCAATAAGAACACAAATTTTCCAAATTGCCTTGGTGCTATAGATGGGAAACACGTTAGAATAATAAAACCTATTGATAGTGGGTCACTGTATTATAACTACAAAAAGTATTTCTCAATTGTTCTGTTGGCGGCATGTGACAGCAAATATAATTTCATTTATGTTGACATTGGTTCATATGGGCGAAATTCAGATGCAGGAATTTTTAAAGAAAGTCGGCTTTGGCATGCTATACAATCAAATTCCTTAAATGTCCCCGCACCTGCACCGATAGGAAGTCATACAAATGCAAAATTTCCCTTTGTTTTTGTAGGAGATGAGGCATTCGGCTTATCAAAACACATTCTTAGACCATATGGTGGTAAAAACCTCTCTACTACAAAAAGAGTATTTAATTATCGCCTAAGTCGAGCCAGGAGGTATATTGAGTGCTCATTTGGAATATTGTCCAACAAATGGCAAATTTTTCACAGGCCACTTAACGTAGGAATCGAATTTTCTGAAGACATTGTTAAAGCATGCGTTATTTACACAACTTTGTGTGCTCGAGAGATGGTTTCATGTTTGATGATACCCTCTCATGCGAAGGATTCATTGATTTCGATGAAGCCAATAACGTAAAAGCAAAACAACCAACGGAAATAAGAGATTCATTTGCAGAATTTTTTGTAGTGGAAGGCAATATTCCATGGCAATATAATAGAATATAAATTTTTTGCAGTATCAATATAGTTGTAATTAGTTATTAAATTTTTTGTATAAACTGTAAAACTTTAAATTTAAAATGAAAAAATAAATTGTAAATTTTAAATACAAAATTTACTTACTTTTCTTGTTTTTTTCTTCATCTGGCAGTTCCTTGAAATCGGGCACAATCAAACAAAATATTTCATCCCAACACTTTTGTTTTTCTGTTTTATTTGAATACGCCACTGCTTGAACATCCCATAGAGCCGGTCTTTCTCGAATCAGCTCTATAAATTGTTCAGTATCAAAGCACTCCATGCCACTGGTGTCTCGTGTGAACGGTCTAATAGAACTGACTGGTTGGTTGGTGGCCGAGACACAGGGCAGTGTCCGAGCGGCTAGAGGGGAAAGCCACCGACCAGACACTGAATCCAGTGGCGCAAGACACAGCCGCTCCGTGTGAACGCTCTCATTCTGTTCCATGTTCCGGCGGTGTCTCAAGATTCAGTGGCCGGACACCGAGTGTCCCGTGTGAAAGGAGCCTTAGTCGTAAGGGAACGGAAATTTTCGAACTCTCTCTATGCTCTTCTCCACATCCAGCAGGCCGACACAGATTCGCACCGTCAAAACATAAAACAATCCAATGCCTGCCGAGTGTCGGACGACACACCGTCTCATTTGGACAAACTTCGATCGAGTGAGCGCCAACACTAAGAAACTTGTCGGTGCCGTGACTGTGCGGAACAGTATCGGGCAAGTGAGGCCCGATCTTCTGAGGAGTTAAAATTAATCTAAAACCACTTTCGATCACCGGTGAGCAACGTGTGGCTAAAATCTTGCCATATTGACTATTGAACACAAAGTAATGCAAATTGATAATTCTGAATAGGCCTATGTGATTTACGAGTTTGCTGCTGCTATAGCTAAAAAGAGGAGATTGTGAAAGAAATAGTTTTTAGTTTATTTGTGCATCTTTTAAATTATGTTAATATTACAATTTTATTAACTATAATTTTTAATAACAATAAATTATAATTAATTAGACTTTATTAATATCATTATTTTCACTTACAAGATATTATATTTTTCTTAATTTTAAATTTAAGTTTTCAAGGGGTGACACCATCGATAACCGCCCCAGGTGTCACCCACGCTAGCTACGCCACTGGTCAAGCACAATGTTATTTCGAATCATATGACTAAAGGACGTAGTTTCACGTTTTTATTTTATCTAAACCTATATTTTCCACTCTTATTCAACAAATCAAGTGTTTTTTGGTATAATTACAACTTATTCTCTTACGGCCAATTTATCGTAATTTTCTATTTAGTGTCAGATAAATTGTTGCCTTGGTATATTAAGACATGAACAAAATATTTTCTTTCCTCAACATTGTCGATCTTCCTTTTGCTGATTTACAAACATAAAAGTTTGATTTCTTTGTAATACTTTCCTGAATTAATCTTACAATATAATAAAATGTCTAAACAATATCCTTAAATATTCTGGAAATTTATGTGAATAATCTTGCGACAAGGTCTGGTACTTTCCATTAATTTGACTAGAAACATTTATTGATAAATGTATAACATTCTTTCCATTAAAATCAATATTTTTAATAAAAGGCTATTTAAAAAATATAACCATCCTCCCCGAAATTATCAATATTATTCATCTTGAATAGCTGAACTAATGAAACACAACTGGAAGAAATAAAACATTTCGTCTGAACACGCATACACTATAACCACCAACTTCTGAACAATTCCAACGAATTCGTCTGAATGCCAGCTCTTAAGAACACTCTGTTCACTCTTCCACTCTAACAATTGCCTTAAGTGTTCCCACTCGTAGAAGACTGTGCTCCAGCTACCTCACTGTGGGTTATACTATAGAGCATTTACTCCAGCAAAGTTATCGAATCAAATAACATAATAAATTTTTACTATGTCGTAAGAGGAAAAAATCCATTTACACCTGTAAAATCATCTATGAGATACAACTAATCTTACTACAACTTGCAACATCAACTTATAGACACAGTTATTTCGTGAATGTTTAAATCTACTGGCCTATGAACTACAGTATTTCAAATAACACTCCAGACTCTGATCACAGTTAGTCTTTTCCATACAACTGCGTTATGATTTTATTAAAAAAAAAGCAATAATGGAACACAAGTGAGCAGCATTGATGTAGGTAATACTGAATATAAGTTTCTAAACTGCAGGAAAACTACTTATTTATGGGCATTAGTGCAACAATTGGGTAGCAGTAGGGTTGCCAACCATACGATAATATATAGTATTGTACTACGTACTATTTTTTAGACTGTTAAAAAAATATATAGAACGAGAAAATACTATATTTCAGATAACTTGTAGAATCTGTGAATGCACATTATGATTTATGTTTGAGTGATACTATCTGTGTGTATGCGAACGTGTCTCTATCTTTCTGCGTTCCAAAATGAAATTGATGACGTCAAATAGATGTTATCTCTGCAACTGTCTTTTCTTTGTTTTTATTTTGTTAGATATTTTTATTTCGCCAGTCAACAGGCACTAAAGGGACCCGACCTTCCTCGCAAGACCTGGGCAGCTCTTAAGAGAGTTAGGACTGGTCATGGAAGATCTGCTTCATCTTTGTATACATGGGGAATGAGAGACTCGCCGAGATGTGACTGTGGTAAGGAAAAACAAACCATCCGTCACGTGACATTTGACTGCCCACTTCTAGCCTTCAGAGGATCACCGATAGATTTTATTAACATATCAAATGAAGCTTTAGATTGGCTACACCATGTTAATTTTGAATTTTAATTGTAATTAATGTTAAATTCTATTATTTTTGTCCAATGGCCATAAGCTAAATAAATAAATAAATTTCGAGGTTGTACGAGGCATGTTTTTTAAGTAAGTACCGTTTTGAAATTAAAAAATGATGTCAAATATATCTCAATAATTTTATTTTTCATGAAAGCCTGTACCTTACTCTATTTTTCTACATAATTCCCTTCAATATTGAGGCACTTGTCATAACGTAGTACCAGTTTTTGAAAACCCTCCTCATAGAAGTCTGCAGCCCGTCTTGTTAACCACTGCATCACAACTGTTGTGACTTCGTTATTGTCTTCAAGACGCTGACCGCCCAAATATTTCTTCAAGTGCAGGAACAGATGGTAGTCACTGGGCGCCAGATCAGGGCTGTATGGAGGACGATCTAGAGTTTTCCATCGAAAAGATGTGATGAGATCTTTGGTCTGATTAGCCACATGTGGACGGGCATTGTCATGCAGCAAAACGATGCCCTTGCTCAACTTGCCACGTCTTTTGTTCTGGATTGAACGGCGCAGATATTTCAATGTCTCACAATAAGCTGCTGCATTGATTGTCTCATTACGAAGCAGATATTACACAAGCAATACTCCTTTTCTATCCCAAAAAACTGTGCACATGATTTTCCGGGCAGAAATCGTTTGCTTGAACTTCACTTTTTTGGGTGAATCTGAATGCCGCCATTCCATGGACTGTTGCTTTGATTCAGGTGTGACGTAGGCCACCCATGTCTCATCGCCCGCAACAATTTGGCTTTTGAAATCATCACCATCGTTGTGGTACCGCTCAAGGAAAGTCAATGCACTGCCTAAACGTTTGGCTTTGTGCACATCCGTTAACATTTTCGGTACCCAATGTGAGCACAATTTTCGGTAATTCAAGTGCTCGGTCACAATGCCATACAAAACACTCCGAGAAACATTAGCAAAGTCATCAAACACGGAGGAAATCGTAAAGCGTCTGTTTTCTCTCACCTTATTGTCCACTTTCTGCACCAAACTTTCATTAACGACCGAAGGACGCCCACTCCGTTGTTCATCATGCACGTTTGTGCGGCCATCTTTAAATGATCTCACCCACTTTCTCACCATTCCATCACTCATAATGTTTTGTCCGTAAACTGCACAGATCTCACGATGAATATCGATCGGTTTTAGGAGGTTAGCGTTCTCGCCTCGCATTCGGGAGGACGGCGGTTCGAATCCCCGTCCGGGCATCCAGATTTGGGTTTTCCATGGTTTCCCCAAATCACTCCAGGCAAATGCCGGGATGCTTCCTTCAAAAGGCCATGGCCGAATTCCTTCCCATTCCTTGCCCCCATCCTTGCCCCCCATCCTTGCCCCCCATCCTTTCCCGTCTCTAAGGACCTCGATGTTAAAAAGAGACGTAAAGCAGTTACAAAAAAAAAAAAAAAAAGGTTTTAGGACTTTAGCACAAAGAAATCTTATAACAGCCCTTACTTCACAGTCGGCGGGACTCACGATTATCGGAGGCATCTTAAACACTCAGTAAACAACGTAAACAAGGAAGAATTAGACTGTAATGGCGTCAGTGCGTAGGCAAGAGATGCAGGTACCCAGTGCGCATGCGCGGAACGCCGACCGTAGCGCTGCAGCCACGGTGTGACAAAACGGTACTTACTTAAAAAATTCGCCTCGTACTTCCTTTTGATATTTAATTAAACTAGCTGGTGCCCACGACTTCGTAAAGAATTTTTATTGACAGCTACCGATATGTAACCATCATAGTGAACGATGGAAGACTCGAGCCTAATACGATACACAAACATCAGTAATCTGCACAGCGTATTTATGGCTGCAAACTGAAATATAGGGACACACCTGTATTTGGCCAAAAAATATAAAACTGCTCTCCGTCGACCACTTTGAACCACAATATCTCCCACATTCTCATAGATACTGACATTTAACCACCATGTGCACGTTGGGAGACTCAAAGCCACTACCACACACAAACACCAGTGATCTGAGCTATATAGTTGAGGCAGCAAAGTGGCATATATGGACCCCCCACATGTCTTTGGCCAAAATATGAAAATATCCTTGATCGACCACTTTCAACCATCATGTCTCCCACACTCCCACAGTTATCGACATTCGGCCAACGTTGTACATGATCGGTGACTCCTTTCTGCTACCACACATGTATACCAGTGATCTGCGCTAGATAGTTTTGGCTGAAAAGTGATACATAGGGACACATACGTCTTAGGTACAAATATGAAAGTGCCCCAAGTCGACCACTTTCAAACACAATATATCCCACACCCCCATAGCTACCGACGTCTAAGCACCATAGTGCACGATGGAGACTCGATGCTACTACTAAATACAAACACCTGTATATAGTTGTGGTAACAAAGTGGAATATACGGACACACATGTCTTTGTTCGAAACACGACAATATCTCTGATCGACCACTTTCAACCTCCATATCTCTCACACTCCCACAGCTACAGTTGTACGCTATATGCTACTACCACATACAAACACCAGTGATCTGCGTTAGATAGTTTTGGATGAAAGGTGATACATAGGGACACATATGTCTTTGGTCGAAATATTCCAGTATAAACCACCATATTTCCCATACCCCCCTAGCTACCGACATCTAACCACCACAGGACACGATGGAAGTTTAAATTCCACTACCACACACAAACATCAATGTTTTGCGCTATGTACTTGTGGCAGAAAAGTGAAATATACAGTCACATATGCCTTTTTTCGAAATACGAAGATATCCTTAATCGACCACTTTCAACCACCGTAACTACCACACCCCAACAGTTACTGAAATTCGGCCAACGTTGTGATCGATCGGTGAATGTAGGCTATTACCACGCACAAACACGTTATTTTTGTTACATTGTTTTGGCTAAAAAGTAAGACATATGGTCATGAAAGTGCTTCAGGTCAACCAGTATCAACCATCATATCTCCCACACCCCTATAGCTACCGATATCTATCCACCATAGGGCACGATGGGAGACTTGATGGTACTACCACACAAAACACCAGTGATCTTCTCTATGTAGTTGTCGCAGCAAGGTAAAATATACGGACACACATGTCTTTGGTCGAAATACGAAAATGTCCTTGATCGACAACTTTCAATCACCATATCTACCATATTCAAACACCAGTGATCTGTGCTAGGTAGTGGCGTCAGAAAAGTGAAATATAGGTAAACACACATCTATTATTATATGTATACTAGCCACAAAGCCCGTCAAAACTGACGGATTTAATTATGTGTTCTGGCAATTAATTTCTTTTTGGCTGCTTACCTAAACAGAATTGTTACAAAATAAAACTCAGTGTGCTGTAATTTCTCGTCCTCGATTATGTAGCAAAAAGTTTCAGTTGTCAACTTGGTCCAGGTTGCGTTTCAGCCCAACCACATTCTCCGCCCATATCACCGCTAGAAAATCAAAGCTTCAATCACACGCGAAATAATACATTCCCTGTGTCGCATGTCAGTGTCATCATACACTGCAATACAAACTTGATCCACAATCTTCACAGTTTCTTGTCTGTGATGAAGATCGATGTTTAAACTGTTGACACAGCTTACATCCGGTTGAAATAATGACCCCAGTGAAAACCATCGATGCTAAAAATAAATCTTAACAGCTTACATTATGACACGTAATATTAGTTTTAATTGTGGCTTAAGCCACACAGATCGTGATCAATTTGAAACTTCTTTCTTTCAAACCAAGTAATGAAACCAAGTAAAGACATAATTAATAGCATAATTAGTAGCACTACATTTCTTAGCAATTACTTAAATACATAGAATTGTTATAAAATAAAGCTCAATACAATTCCTAGTGCCTTGCCCCGTAACAAAAGGTTGCTATCCTGGTCCAGGTTGTATTTCAACCTAAACACGTAAAAAAATTGCCGCCAGAGAAACAATACTTCAATCACACGCATATTAATACATGTACTATGTCGCATTTTAGTGTTCACATTGCATCGCGAAATAAACTAAATCAAAAATATATAAAGGTTCTTCAATCTTCATTTTTTATATTCGTTATTCAGAATTATACTAAAACCTTTGAATAGCTGACACACTTACAGGTGGCTGAAATAAGGCATCAGTAAAACCAAAGTAAATTAAAAATAAATCTTAACAACTTACGTCATTCCAACGTAATATCAGTTTTAATGGCTAAAAATTCTCCACCGGACGGAAACTGGTAACGCCCTGTTGAAATTTGTATCAATTGCTTCGTTATAATGGCAACTTCTCCACATATGCATCCTCCTTTTTCGGAAAAGTCGACAAGAATTAAATTAAAAATTCGGAAATGTGAGACGCTTCCCAACCGCAAGATGTTAGCATCTTTCGTTAGAACGAAATAATGATTTAAGTAAGAGAAAAAAATTAAATTACTAAAAAGAAAAGGAAAAAAACACATGCCCTCTGCTGTAACTTCAGGTGCTAATTCTAATAACAATCGATCAAAACTGCCGCTAACATCTCAAAAATTAAAGCTTTTAACTTACATATATGTGATTTTAACGAAAACTTCTACATAAACTAATATTAAATAAATCTAAGCAACTAATAAATATCTTCTGTCAGTTAATTTATTCGCGGATGCTTAGAAATGTTATTAAACAACTTGGGTATTTCTCTGCAGTTGCTTAACTAAACAGAATTGTTACAAAATAAAGCTTATGGTAATTTATCGTCCCTTGGGTTGTAGCAAAAAGCTTCAGTTGTCAACTTGGTCCAGGTTACATTTCAGCCTAAGCACAATATCTGCTAATATTGCGGATAGAAAAGCAAAGCTTCAATCACGCGCAAATTATCGCATGTCAGTGTCATCATGCATCGCGATATAAACTTGATCCCGAATCTTCACAGGTTCTGACACCTTTCTTTCTTAATACCTATGATGAAGATCGATATTTTAACGGCTGAGAAAGCTTACATTGGCTGAAACAATGACCCCAGTGAGAACGAAGGATGCTAAATATAAACCTTAACAACTTACGCTATGCCACGTAATATTTAATTGTGGTTTAGGCCGCATATATTGCAATCAATTCGTAACATCGTAATGATTTCAGTAAAAAAAAACCTGATAATTATTATGCTAATTTAATCGCAAATAATTTCAATAATAGGACACAGTTTAAATTATTAAAAAAAACATTATTCATGCCCTCTGCCGTAACGTCAAATGCCACTTGTAATTCTGATCCATGCCAAGTAATACTCTAACCAAACTTTTCGTAGCACTGATGCTCGAAATACAAAGCTATTATCTTAAAAATCTATGGACAAAGAATTTAAGGAACAATTTTATATATCAAAAGAATATTACATAAATATAAGCATCTAATGATTGATATGTCGATTTTAACGCAATACATACTTTTATTTCAGTGTTCTGTGAGTTAATTTATTCACTGATGCTTGGAAATATTAAATAACGCGCATTCCCACGGATAATATCGTAAAGCGTGACGTCATAGCACAACGTCATATATTGACGTCATCGCGTGACATGACGTCAGCGTGACACTTGCCTATTATACTAATAGACTAGCCAAAAAACCCGTCAAAAATGACGGGTTTAACGGACTGTGCTGGCAATTGATTTCATTTTGGTTGTTTACCTAGATAGAAATTTTATAAAATAAAGCTCACTATGCTGTAATTTCTCGTCCCTTGTGATGTAGAATAAGTCAGTTGTCAATTTGGTCCAGGTTGCGTTTCAGCATAACTACAATCTTCGCCAATATAGCTGGTAGAAAATCAAAGCTTCATTCACACGCGAATTTATACATTCCCTGAATCGCATGTCAATGTCATGATGCATCTATACCAATCATGCATCATGCGATACAAACTTGATCCAAAATCTTCACAGTTTCTTACAACTTTCTTATTGTCTATGATGAAGATGGAAGGTTTAATGCCTGGCACAGCTTACATTCGGCTGAAATATGACCCCAGTGAAAACGAAGGATGTTAAAAATTCTTACGTCATGTAATATTAGTTTCAATTGTGGTTTAGGTTGCATAGATCGCGAACAATTTGGAACTTCTTTCATTCAAACCAAGTAATCATATCACTAAAAAAAAGCAACTAATAATCAATATGACAATTTAAACAAAATTCATACTTTTCTTTCAGTATTGTAGCAATTCCTTTCTTAGCAATTGTTGAAATAAATTGAATTGTTATAAAATAAATGCAATTCCTATTGCCTGGCGCTATGACAAAAGGTTTCGGTTGCTATCCTGGTCCAGGTTGCATTTTAAAACTAACCACATACGGGAGTAGTTTACATCGTGATTCATGATATCAAAACGTGACATAGTGCTTATGAAACCTGCTTAAATAACTGATAATAGCTAAATTCAACATGCTATTGCTGTGATAAGGTTCTTTATTTATTTTTGTCCAGGCTGGATTTCAACCTAACCACAATCTCGGGTAATACTGCCGCTACAAAATGAAAGCTTCCGACCAAAACGACAATTCATTGATGAGATACATTACGCAACAACATAAATTTCATCAAAAACATTAAACAAAAAAGAAAGGTAGTAAACCAAAAATTTGCAACGTGATTCAGACCGATATTACAACGTTCGAATAGCTGTCATAGTTACACATTGCGGAAATACGTAATAGCCTCAGTAATATTACTCAGTGAAATCAAAGAAGATTAAAATAAATCTGATAAACTTACATTATTAATTGTAGTGTAGGCTGCACAATTCTAGATGAGTGGGCAACTATTTCGGTTCAAACTAATTAATTATTTCAATAATAGGGTACAGTTTAAATTATTTTGAAAAAAAGCTAAAATATTCATGCCCTCTGCCGTAGCGTCAAATGCCAGTTGTAATTCTGATCCATCTTAAGTAATACTTTAACCAAATTTTTCTCAGCATTGATGCTCGAAATACAAAGCTTTTATCTTACAATATCTGTGAACAAAGAATTTAAGGAATACTTCAATATATCAAAATAATATTATGTAAATATAAGCATCTAATGATTGATATATCGATTTTAACGCAATACATACTTTTATTTCAGTGTTATGTGAGTTAATTTATTCACTGTTGCTTGGAAATGATATTAAATAACGCTCACTCCCACAAATAATATCGTAAAGCGTGACGTCATAGCGCAACGTCATAGGTTGACGTCACCGCGTGACATGACGTAGGTGCGACAACGCTACATCTTGTGTATTATACTAATAGACTAGCCCAAAAACCCGTCAAAAATGACGGGTTTAACGGACTGTGCTGGCAATTGATTTCATTTTGGTTGTTTACCTAGATAGAAATTTTTTAAAATAAAGCTCACTATGCTGTAATTTCTCGTCCCTTGTGATGTAGCAAAAAGTTTCAGTTGTCAATTTGGTCCAGGTTGCTTTTCAGCATAACTACAATCTTCGCCAATATAGCTGGTAGAAAATCAAAGCTTCATCCACGCGCGAATTTATACATTCCCTGAATCGCATGTCAATGTCATGATGCATCTATACCAATCATGCATCATGCGATACAAACTTGATCCAAAATCTTCACAGTTTCTTACAACTTTCTTATTGTCTATGATGAAGATGGATGTTTTAACGCCTGGCACAGCTTACATTCGGCTGAAATAATGACCCCAGTGAAAACGAAGGATGCTAAAAATAAATCTTAACTTCTTACATCATGTAATATTAGTTTCAATTGTGGTATAGGTTGCATAGATCGCGAACAATTTGGAACTTCTTTCATTCAAACCAAGTAATGATATCACTAAAAAAAGCAACTAATAATCAATATGAGAATTTAAACAAAATTCATACTTTTCTTTCAGTATTGTAGCAATTCCTTTCTTAGCAATTGTTGAAATAAATTGAATTGTTATAAAATAAATGCAATTCCTATTGCCTGGCGCTATGACAAAAGGTTTCGGTTGCTATCCTGGTCCAGGTTGCATTTTAAAACTAACCACATACGGGAGTAGTTTACATCGTGATTCATGATATCAAAACGTGACATAGTGCTTATGAAACCTGCTTAAATAACTGATAATAGCTAAATTCAACATGCTATTGCTGTGATAAGGTTCTTTATTTATTTTTGTCCAGGCTGGATTTCAACCTAACCACAATCTCGGGTAATACTGCCGCTACAAAATGAAAGTTTCCGACCAAAACGACAATTCATTGATGAGATACATTACGCAACAACATAAATTTTATCAAAAACATTAAACAAAAAAGAAATGTAATAAACCAAAAATTTGCAACGTGATTCAGACCGATATTACAACGTTCGAATAGCTGTCATAGTTACACATTGCGGAAATACGTAATAGCCTCAGTAATATTACTCAGTGAAATCAAAGAAGATTAAAATAAATCTGATAAACTTACATTATTAATTGTAGTGTAGGCTGCACAATTCGAGATGAGTGGGCAACTATTTCCGTTCAAACGAATTAATAATTTCAATAATAGGGTACAGTTTAAATTATTTTGGGGTGGGGTGGGACTTTCTCCACCAGCGAAATACTGTTACTGACCTATTAAAATTTGGATTAACTGTTTCCTTATAGTGTCCTCTTCACGTTTAGCACTCTCCTTTTCTGCAAAAGTCACCACGAATTAAATTAAAAATGCCGAAATATGGGATGCTCCGCAACCGCGAAATGTTAGCAGCACTGAAAAAATGACACAAAAATTATCGGCACAGGGATCATATCAACCTAAATAGGTTCGTTTTGTCATAGTGATCATGGTTAGGTTGAAATTCGGCCTGGACCAAGAGTAAAAATTTTACGGGTAATTCGTTCTGCGGCAGGCTATGTCGCAAACCAGAGACAAACTGTGCATTTGTTTACAACGGAAGCAATCTGTTATATCTGACTGCTTATATCGATTCCAAGATGGTGAGCCTTATAGTACTGCATTTCGAATAAAAATTTTGTATCTGTTAATTTTATGCGACGTTTTGCAACGGAGTGAAGCTAAAACTGCAAGAAAATATTACAACAATGAATTAAACCAACAGTTCAAGAGATTATCATTGATTTCGCAGTGCCGGCGGCAACTAATAGCAGCGCTGCAGTGTCATATTTAGGCATTTTTTTAAATTAATTCGTGGCGACTTTTCCGGAAAAGGAGAGTGTACAACCTGAAGAGGACATTATAAGGAAACAATTAATCCAAATTTCAAAAGGTCAGTACCAGTATTTCGCTGGTGGAGAAAGTCCCACCCCACCCTTATTTTGAAAAAAAGCTAAATTATTCATGCCCTCTGCCGTAGCGTCAAATGCCAGTTGTAATTCTGATCCATCTTAAGTAATACTTTAACCAAATTTTTCTCAGCATTGATGCTCGAAATACAAAGCTTTTATCTTACAATATCTATGAACAAAGAATTTAAGGAACACTTCAATATATCAAAAGAATATTACGTAAATATAAGCATCTAATGATTGATATATCGATTTTAACGCAATACATTCTTTTATTTCAGTGTTCTGTGAGTTAATTTATTCACTGTTGCTTGGAAATATTAAATAACGCGCACTCCCACAAATAATATCGTAAAGCGTGACGTCGTATCGCAACGTCATAGCTTGACGTCACCGCGTGACATGACGTAGGTGACACTTGTCTATTATACTAATAGACTAGCTGCCCCGACAGACTTCTTTCTGTCAAAAGTTATTGTCCAATCGCAGTCCAATAGAAAAAATAAATGAATAAAACGTATTACAAAGTGATCACTTTATTTATTGATTTAATGTCTCAATAATAAACAACGATTACTTACAAAAATAAGTTTTCTATTTCGTACACTGCAAGACGTTAGTAATAATGTGATGATATTTTTATTGAAATGCTTTATGGTACACGATATTTTTTGTTTGGTTACCTGTAGCGTAAACAAATAAAGCTGACGGTTTTCCAACGCGGCAGCAGGCAACATACAACTGTCCATGAGAGAAGCATTGGTTTCCAAGATTAACGCCGCAAACACTCAACGACTGACCCTGGGATTTATTTATGGTCATAACGAAAGCAAGACGCACTGGAAATTGCAGTCGTTTAAATTCAAATGGTACATCAGTTGGTACCATCGGGACGCGAGGTATCTACTCATCTTCTCCCTTATATTTTCCCCTTGGAATGGTTGCTTCGATCACATTGTTCAGTAATTTTTTCAAATTATTACAAAGACGCGGTTAGTTGATATTTTGCAACATTATTTACACCTATCCTACTTTTAATTGAAGATTATGAGGCAGCAATGCTGGCAAATTCAGTGAGTTCAAAAATTCTGGTTGATAGTTGACGACATCATCTTGGTTAGTTGCGCAATCAACTGATTTGTATGTCCTTAATTCATCGGCAATTTCATTTTGAAATTTATTTAATTTACATCCGTGTTTTTGTCTCTGTAACATAGCTCGTTCGTTAGCCAAAAAATTGACAGGAAATGTAATGCAGTCAGTCAAAACGTCTACAGGGATTTTGTCATTACCAATGCCATTTCGAAAACATTTCCTCAGATTGAGCATTTTCCAATTCCAAAGATAATCATAAAGTACCTTTGTTTTGTTTTGATTGACTGGCGATAATATTATTTTCGTTGACGACACGCAACCCTTTTTTTCCTTCAATCTTTATTTTGAGCAGGCATAGACTAATATCCATACAGTCAAATCAACTTGAAGGCATACCAGAGAAAATTCTAACGCGCCTTTGTTTTGTTTTGATTGACTGGTTTATATGGGAAAAGAAAAGTGTTGATTTTACTACTTTCCTTGCAATTTTTACGTTTTTTTTTCTCTCCATAAAAACCTTCCATGTCGATTAACAAAAATATGAAAAAAAAAATTAGCCGAATTGGTCGAGCCGTTCTCAAGTTTTGCGCTTAAAAAAACATTTGGCGATTCATTTTTATTTATATAGATTTTGAAAATAAGAAAGTATTATTACTCGCAGCCAATTCAATCATCGTGAATTCTACCTGAACATAATTTAAAACGAATGGAATACGTCACCGCAAGACTTATCAGAACTTTGCATTCTTAAAATAATAGGATATGTGTGGCTCGATCGTCAGACGCTAATGCATATCACTTCTCAACTGAAATACCATTAATTGATTTTGCTTTTTAGGTATTCTTAATATTGCATCCTTCTACACTGATGCATTCTATTTTTACAGTGGAAACTTTCGTGATAGGCGTCATTGGTCTAAATGTAAAAACACTGGACAAATAAACACACAATTGGTTTTCGAGAGAAGCAAAATTTTATAAACAACCAAGAAAATGCCACGCACCGAGGAAGTAATGATAACACCTACGTCAATGATATTACTTTCGCTGATCACATGCAGGCATAAATTAATATCCATAGAGCCTAATCAACTTGAAGGCATACCACAGATAATCCTAACGCGCTTTTTTTGTTTTGTTTTGATTGATGGAAAAGAAAAGTGTTGTTCTTACCATTTTCCTTCCAATTTTTACGTTTTTTCTCTCCATAAGAACCTTCCTCGTGCATTAACGAAAATATAAAAAAAAAAAAATTAGCCGAATCGGTCTATCCGTTCTCGAGTTTAGCGCTTAGCAACACATATGGCGATTCATTTTTATTATATAGATAAGATTAGTTATCGAAATTTATAGCAACAATGCATCAATTTCAAGTGAACTGGTGTTCATTGAGCGATTATTTTAATTAGTTTAGAGGAGAATTGTCCTACACATATTCAAAATATTTTAACGATGAATGAAATTGATGGAGACGCTCAAGTTAAAATATGTTTGAACTAGCTTGTACCCACGACTTCGTTCGTGATTGTAAAGAATCCATATTGACAGCTATAGACATCTAACCACCCTAGTGCACGATATGAGACTCGACACTATTACCACACACAAATACCAGTCTTCTGCGCTATGTAGTTCCGGCAGCAAGGTAAAATTTACGGATACAAACAAGTCTTTGGATAAAACACGAAAATATTCATGATCGACCAATTTCAAACACCATATCTCACACACTCCCACAGTTACCGAATTTCGGCCAACGTTGTGATCGATGGGAGACTCTGTGTTACTACACAAACGCCAGTGATCTGCGATTGATAGTTTTCACTTAAAAGTGATACACAGTGACACATGCGTCTTTGGCAGAAATATGAAATTGCCGCACGTCGACCATTTCCATCCCCCATATATACCACACCCCCATAGCTACAGACATCTAACATCTATAGTGCACGACAACAGACACGATTCTACCACCACACATAAACACCAATGCTCTATGCTATGTAGTCGTGGTAGAAAAGTAAAATCTGCGGAGACACATGCCTTTCGTCGAAATACGAAAATATCCTTGGTCGGCCACTTACAACCACCATATCTACCACAGTAGCACAGTTTCTGAAATTCGGCCGCTGTTGTGATCGAAAGGTGACTCTGTGCTACTACTACACACAAACGCCAGTTATCTGTGATCTGTAGTTTTCGCTGAAAAGTGATACACCATGACACTTTTGTCTTTGGCAGAAGTATGAAATTGCCACAGGTCGACCACTTTCAACCCCAATTTCTCCCACACCCCCATAGCTACCGACATCTATCAGCCATAGTGCACTACATGAGATTCGATTCTACTACCAAACACAAACACCAATGCTCTATGCTATGTAGTTGTGGCAGAAAAGTGACATATGCGGAGACAGTCGAAATACGAAAATATCCTTGGTCGGCCACTTACAACCACCATATCTAACACAGTAGCTACTACTACACACAAACGCCAGTTATCTGTGATCAGTAGTTTTCGCAGAAAAGTGATACACCATGACACTTTTGTCTTTGGCAGAAGTATGAAATTGCCACAGGTCGACCACTTTCAACCCCCATTTCTCCCACACCCCCATAGCTACCGACATCTAACAACCATAGTGCACTACATGAGATACGATTCTACTACCAAACACAAACACCAATGCTCTATGCTATGTAGTTGTGGCAGAAAAGTGACATATGCGGAGACAGTCGAAATACGAAAATATCCTTGGTCGGCCACTTACAACCACCATATCTACCACATTAGCACAGTTTCTGAAATTCGGCCGCTGTTGTGATCGAAAGGTGACTCTGTGCTACTACTACACACAAACGCCAGTTATCTGTGATCTATAGTTTTCGCTGAAAAGTGATACACCATGACACTTTTGTCTTTGGCAGAAGTATGAAATTGCCACAGGTCGACCACTTTCAGCCCCCATATCTCCCACACCCCCATAGCTACCAACATCTAACAACTATAGTGCACGACAGGAAAGACGATTCTACTACCACACACAAACACCAAAGGTCTATGTTATGTAGTTGTGGCAGGAAAGAGAAGTATATTGAGATACGAATTTTTGGTCGAAATATGAAAACGCCCTGCACTGACCAACTTTAATCATTATATCTCCCACATCCCCACAGCTATCAGCATTTGGCCAACGTTGTGCACGACAGGAAACTCCATGCTACTTCCACCCACAAACATCAGTGATCTGTGCTAGGTAGTGGTGGCTGAAAAGTGAAATATAGGAAAAAACACGTCTATTTTTATATATATATAAGATTTCGAGAGCAAATTTTTACATAACTTTCACTAAGCTTTTAAACATCCTGAAGGTAATAACATCGCAGACTTTGATGCGTATAATACTATGTCAACTTTAAAATCAACGCTAGAACAATGGAAAACAGACTGTTTCTTTGGTTAAGAAACCAAGGAAATGTTCTTAGAAACCAAATCCTCCACATGAAGGAATAATATTGAAAAAGATTTTCTAGTTTTCGTTTATATGTCTGGAGTATCTTAATAAATTATTTAATTTTGTGGAAAGCAATTTGCTATGCCAAATACAAAATTAAATTTAAAATAAAAGGTTTCATTTGATGACAGGTAAACAATATTAGAAGTACTGAATTTGGTTAAAAGTAAGAGATTGTATCGAATTTACCGACAGAACTCCAGGTCAAAAATGGCAGCATATTTTAAAATGTACCAAAAATAATTTGTGAATTTATTTAAGATTATGATTTCTATTCCCGTGACGTAGGTATTCACAGAAAGGATATTTTCAATTGTGAATTCAAACTGGAAGAGAGATGGAAAGCAAGAATCTCATTTAAAAAAAAAAAAAAATTCTTTTTATCTACATTAATTTAAAAATTGAATGCGATAAAGAATTTTGATAGAGACAAAAAATTGTTAAAAGATGCAAGAAGTGTAAAAAATATAGCTTTCATAAAAATAAATAAAAAAACATAATTTTTCATTTTTACTCTTTCCATAAAATACTATATTTTCAAGTGTACAATATTTTTATAGGTTATTCTAAAAAATATAATCAGCCAAAAAAATGTTGGTAACCCTAGGTAGCAGACTGTTAGGATATGTTAATACATTAAAACGTCTCGAGAGTGACATGTCTTAGAAAACAAACCAACCAATAAAATTGAGTGTGAACATATCATCTTAGGAGTTTAAAATATTTTGTATATCAAATCAACAATACAGTGTGAATTATGTAGATATTTTTATGAAGTGTATGACTTCGCATACACAGCTTGAACTAGTAAGAAGTAAATGGAAGAACAAAACCAAAAAGTAGAATGCATACTGGAAGCAAAACGAACCCTGTGTGCTACATACAAGAGCGTTAACTTAGAAACGTTCCGTTTATGGAAGACGTTACCATAAAAGTTTTTTCTCTAAAAGATATAACTTACCCCATGAGGTTCTTCCAACAAACGAATGTAAAAATACGAATATTTATGAATGTTTGTTGTAATAATCATAATAAACGTAATTAATCGAAGCAAACGATGTATTTTCTTTATAACTTATAAATTAAATGCTGTTCGTTGGTAATCGCATCAATTGAGACTGGCTCATATTTTTTTTGTTCGCCCACTCCCAAGTGAAACATTAATACCTAGGTAAAACCTCTGTAATTTGAGCTGTAGATTCCATAAATGATATTCCAGCAAGGTATGTGCAATATTCACATTTACTTACAATTATTTATTATTAATTATAATAATCAAATCTCGGTCATCTATGACGTCACCTGTCACGCCATGACGACACACTATGAGGTCGCACAATGACGTCAAGCTTACGCGATTGTTATTTAATACCATTTCTAAGCATCCACGAATAAATTAAGTGGTACAACACTGAAATAAAAGTATATATCTACATCTACATCTACATATATACTCTGCAATTCACAAAATTGTGGGTGGCAGAGGGTGCTCAGCACCAAAGCTAATCTCTTTGCTGTGCATTCCAATCCCTCATGGTACGAGGGAAAAAAGAATTCATATAAGAATCAGTCCGGCACCTTATTTCTCTAATTTTATCTTTCCTGTCCTTCCGACTCAGATAGGTTGGTGGAAGAAGTATTTCACTACACTCATGAGTGAAAGTTGGAGTACGCATGTTTTCCAATAAGTTTAAACGAAACGTGTGTCGTCTATCTACCAGAGACTCCCAGCCTAGTCTAGTAATCAGTGCTGTGACGCTTTCATAAGGACTGTAGCAAGCGGTCACGAATCGAGCGGATCTTCTCTGTACTTTCTCTATACTTTCGATTAATCCCTTACGAAACGGGTCCCAAATGGCACAACAATAATCCAAATGTGGACGCACAAGAGATTTATACGCTATCTCCTTTGTTTGTTCATTACAATTTTTCAAGATTCTACCTATGAATCGCAGCCTAGAATTTGCTCTACCTACTAAAGAATTAATGTGTATGTCCCATTTCATGTTCCTTTGTACTGTTACTCCCAAATATTTAATATATCGCGTTTAAATCAACATATATCATTAGATGCTTATATTTACGGAATGCCTATTGATATATAGTAGAATTGCTTAAATTATTTGTCCACAGATTTGTAAGTTTTTTTAAAAAATTTATTTTAAAAGCTTTTTATTTTCGAGCAACAATGTTACCAAAAATTTTAATTAGATTGTTATTTATCATAGGTCAGAATTACAACATGTATTTGACGATACAGCAGAGGGCATGAATAATTTAGATTTTTCATTCAAAATAATTTAAAGTGTCCTATTAATGATATTATTAAATTGTTTGAATGGAAATAGTTGCACACTGATCACGATCTGTGCAGCCTACACTATAATTAAAACAAATATTATGTAGCATAGTGTAGGTTTATCAGATTTATTTAATTTCCTTTGCTTTAAATGAGCAATATTACTGAGGCTATGTCATGTAACTGTGTCATCTATTCAAACGTTGTAATATCGGTCTGAATCACGGATAACAAAAAAGAAAGTCGTAAAAACCCATGATAATTTTTAATAAAATTTTTATCTCGACGCATTATTGCCATTAAAATGCTATACAGTACATGTAATAATGATCGTGAGATTGAAGTATTGTTCTTCTGGTGGCAAGTTTAGCGTAGTATGTGGTTAGGTTCAAATGCAACCTGGACCCGGATGGAAGCTAAGACATGAATTATAAAAATTTCTCGGGTTTCAAGCCGCGTCAAAATTGAGCCGTCTGGCGACGTTTCGGAAGCTTGCACTGCTTCCATTGTCAAGCCCCCGCTTAACATCACTGAAGTCTGCCGCACGGTCGTCTATTATATAGCGCCATCAGTCGGGAGCGGAGGGGAAAGCGCGTGAAGGGTCGGTCTAGTTGGGCCCTGCTCGCTTGGTGACGTAACGATCGTGTCACTCCTATGCCCTAATATGGCTCGATTCCGTCTCGTTTGTAATAATCCAATTACTGGCTTCCAAGCTTGCTTAAATTGAGGCCTTGATCACGATTAATAACATTATTGCTAAGCCTAATCTAAATAGCCTCCTTCACAACACTATCCCAAAAGTTATTTGCGTAACAAACGCGTGTCGTTTTTTCGAAGCATGCCTCGTGTCCGTTGTCAATGGCGTGTTCGGCTAAGGAAGATTTTTCTTTTTTTTTTTCCAAGTTTAAAATGTCTGATGTGTTCTTTGAGTCTTTCATTAATCGTCCTTAAGGTTTGCCCTATAAGAAGAGCCGCATTCACATGGAATTTTGTACATTCCAGGAGCCCGAAGATTGAGACCATCCTTCGAGTTCGCAACAGCTGTCCTTTTTTTGGTGGTCGAAAAATCGAACGGATGCCCTGTTTGTTGAGTAACCTTGCTATTTTTGCTGTTACTGCTCCACAGAAAGGTAGAAAGGTACGCGGCTTGTCTTGATCTCTATCATCTGTCTTGGTTCTGTTGTTTCTTGCGATGGTTGCACGTTGGATTTCCTTCCAGGTGTTGCAGTTCCTCCTTTAAATGGTCATTGTCGGACACCACCTTTGCCCTATGGACAAGAGTATTGAGAATTCCCAGTTTCTGAGAAGGATGGTGAAAACTTTGAGCATTAAGATAGCGATCGGTGTTTGTAGGTTTTCTGTAAACGTTGTGCCCTAACCTTCCATTATGCTTCCGACGCACTAGAACATCTAAAAACGGAAGTGATCCACTCCTTTCGATTTCTATCGTGAATTTAATATTGGGATGAATCCAATTAAGATGGTTCACGAATTCATATTATGCCGGAATTCCATGAGAAACGTATCGTCAACAAACCTGCGGAAACAGTTAGGCTTTAAAGGAGCCGTGTCAAGAGATATATGCTCAAAATGTTCCATGTAGAAGTCAGCTACTGCGGGAGACAACGGGGACCCCATAGCTACGCCGTCTGTTAGCTCGTAGTATTCGTCCTGGTACACAAAGTATGTAGATGTGAGGGTGTGTCTGAATAACTCCACAAGTTTCGGATCAAAATGTTCATTAAATAGTTCAACAGTCTCCCCTATAGGCACACGCGTAAGCAGCGACGTAACGTCCGGGCTGACCATAATATCGTCACGTTCTAACCTCATTTCTTTAACCAATTCAACAAAGGCAGAAGAATTTTTAACATGATGTGCACACTGACCAACCAACGGATTTAACAAACGCGTGAGATATTGAGACAACTTGTATGTTGGCGAACCTATAACACTCACTATTGGACGCATTGGAACAAGCTCTTTATGTATTTTGGGGTAGGCTATATAACCTTGGTGGTCTTGGGGCTCGGACACTTAGATTCTTCACCGTTTCTTCCGCCAATCCGGATACTCTCATGAGTATGTTTGTCTTCCTGGTTATCCTTGCCGTGGGATCGTGGGGAATCAGACGATATGCGTCGTCATCTAAGACTTCACGTATCTTTTGGCGGTAGTCAGCGTCGGTTAAGATCACAGTCGAATTTCCTTTGTCAGCTGGTAAAACCATTAATTCGAAGTCTTCACGTAAAACACATAAGCCATCTCGTTCAGATCTAGTAATATTGGGCTTAGGTGGTTTGGCCCTCCTCAGGATGCGCGTCGTTTCCATGCGTACTTCTTCCGCTGCGTCCGTTGGAATATTCCGAACTGCTTGTTCCACTCCGCTGATGATACCCATGATAGATACGGAACGTGGAGCCGGTGCGAAGTTTAATCCTTTCTTCAGGGCTGAGATAGCACCTTCGTCAATTTGCTTCCCCGACAGGTTAATTACGGTTCGTCTGTCTTCCGTTGGCTGAGCGTCGTGCGAATCCCGTGACAGGCGGTTGAATTTGCAGCACTGCTTGCGTGTAGCCGTCCTCAATGTTGAGTTTTGCTGTCCTGTGGTAAAGTTGTCGACCCATTCCCAATCCATCGGCGATAGGGCAGCTGCTAGTAGCAAATGGCATCCCATCAATTCTGTAGCATTTTTTGCAAGATCACGGCTAGTTTGATGAATCCCTCACAATTGCAAGACCGGTGCGGCGTAGAATCTTCTCGATGGCAGTAGTGTCTGCCGGATGATTTACCACGGCAAAGCGTGGCACTGTTTCGGTATCTCTGCATCGTAACAGGAAGACCAATGAACTTAGAAGTTTGGCCTTCTTGCAGGGCAGCTTCTCCAGATGTTTAACGCTGCGCGACATATCCTCCCGATAGAGGTACGTTAGATAACTATGTACGTTCTCGCGACGGCAATACTTTATAAAAACTTCTCGGGTTTCAAGCGGCATCAAAACTGAGCCGTCTGGCGACGTTTCGGAAGCTTGCACTGCTTCCATTGTCAAGCCCCCGCTTAACATCACTGAAGTCTGCCGCACGGTAGTCTATTATATAGCGCCATCAGTCGGGAGCGGAGGGGAAAGCGCGTGGAGGGGCGGTCTAGTTGGGCCCTGCTCGCTTGGTGACGTCACGATCGGGTCACTCCTATGCCCTAATATAGCTCGATTCCGTCTCGTTTGTAATAATCCAATTACTGGCTTCCAAGCTTGGCTTAAATTGAGGCCTTGATCACGATTAATAACATTATTACTAAGCCTAATCTCAATAGCCTCCTTCACAACACTGTCCCAAAAGGCTAATGCAGATTTTTCTTTCTCAGAAACTGGGAGTGCTCAATACTCTTGTCAATAGGGCAAAGGTGGTGTCCGACAATGAACATTTAAAGGAGGAACTGCAACACCTGGAACGCGTATTTCGTGCCAATGGTTATAGCAATAAGGAAATCCGATGTGCAACCATCGCAAGAAACAACAGAACCAAGACAGATGATAGAGATCAAGACAAGCTGCGTACCTTTCTACCTTTCGGTGGAGCAGTAACAGCAACAATAGCAAGGTTACTCAACAAACAGGGTATCCGTTCGATTTTTCGACCACCAAAAAAAGGACAGCTGTTGCGAACTCGAAGGATGGTCTCAATCTTCGGGCTCCTGGAATGTACAAAATTCCATGTGAATGCGGCTCTTCTTATAGGGCAAACCTTAAGGACGATTAATGAAAGACTCAAAGAACACATCAGACATTTTAAACTTGGAAAAAAAAAGAAAAATCTTCCTTAGCCGAACACGCCATTGACAACCGACACGAGGCATGCTTCGAAAAAACGACACGCGTTTGTTACGCAAATAACTTTTGGGATAGTGTTGTGAAGGAAGATATTTAGATTAGGCTTAGCAATAACGTTATTAATCGTGATCAAGGCCTCAATTTAAGAAAGCTTGGAAGCCAGTAATTGGATTATTACAAACGAGACGGAATCGAGCCATATTAGGGCATAGGAGTGACCCGTTCGTGACGTCACCAAGCGAGCAGGGTCCAACTAGACCGCCCCTCCACGCGCTTTCCCCTCCGCTCCCGGCTGCTGGCGCTATATAATAGACGACCGTGCGGCAGACTTCAGTAATGTTAAGCGGGGGCTTGACAATGGAAGCAGTGCAAGCTTCCGAAACGTCGCCAGACGGCTCAATTTTGAAGCGGCTTGAAACCCGAGAAGTTTTTATAAAGCATTGCCGCCGCGCGAACGTACATACTTAAGACATGAATTGTCAGAACACTGAATGAAAAGTATGTACTTCGTTTAAATTTGCATATTGATTATTATTATTATTATTTTAACTGAAATCATTACTTGATTTGAATGAAAGAAGTTATAAATTGATCGCGATATATGTGGCCTAAACCACATTTAAATATTACGTGGCATGTTGTAAGTTGTTAAGATTTACTTTTAACATCCTTCATTCTCACTGGGGTCATTATTTCAGGCGATGTAAGCTGTCTAAGCCGTTAAAATATCGATCTTCATCACATATAATATGAAAGAAAGGTGTGAGAACCTGTGAATATTTGGGATCAAGTTTATATGGCAATGAATGATGACACTGACATGTGATACAGGGAGTGTATTATTTCGCGTGTGATTGAAGCTTTGCTTTTCTAGCAGCAATATTAACGGAGATTGTGGTTAGGCTGAAATGCAGCCTGGTCCAAGGCGACAACTGAAGCTTTTTGCTACAGCAAAAGGGACGATAAATTACAATGATTTTTGTTTTATAACGATTTTATTTAGTTAAGCAAATGGAGGGAACCAATTACAAAAACACTCGTTTAAACGCGGTATATTTGACGTGCTTTGGGGCTAGTAATACATAATATCCGTGTACCATCCCCTTAGCTTTCTTTAATTCTTCTAGCCAGCTCAGTTATCCTTGCGACTAATAATCCTTCCTTACTTTTCATTAGACTGTACCATCCCCCAAATAGCTAACGGCGCCTAAGCAGGATCATTCCCACCTGTATCTATGATGACTCCGTGCTGTGCTGACGGCGAAGGCCGCTACCTACACCGATGCTCGCCGCCGGCCATTTCTGCTCGCCTCGAAGATCACTAATTATGACTTGCCAGAGCTAATCAGATGACGACCCCTCCTCACACTGTGGACTCTTGTTTTCTTCACAATTCACCCCACTCCCTTTACTTGGTGGGTCTCCGGTGAAGCGGTTACCCTTAGCCAAATGGCGTAGTGCTCTGTCTATTACTGCTGACTGACTGACCCACTCTGCTGAGCATTGGCTTCAGTGTTGCCACATTCCTACGGCTGAAACTGTTTATCTTTACTGTCGCAACTGACGTGTTATATGAAATCATATGTATGCTACAAATTCACTAAAAACCCGTGGGCCACTACAGAATGACTGGACCGATTTGAATATATTTTTTTAAAATGCTCATAATAGTCCGAACAAAGTTTTTAAAGAAAAAAATATTGGAAAAGCTGTCCAGAAAAAGGAAAAAAATACGAAAAAACTGAAAGTGCTTTTTCTATGCACCGATTTGACTATTTTTTAAATGATCATTATAATCCGAATAAGGTTCTGGTGAGAAAGAAAAATTGCAAAAGATACAAGAAAATTTTTAAAAATAGAAAGTATTTTTATTCGATTTTATTACGAACTCAAGACCGTAACTCATGATTTGATCGATGGATATGCGTAATTCTTTTTTGTTTTGTTCATTATGTTTCCAGGATGTAAATAATTCAATTGAATGTTTTATATTGAAAAAAAAAAACCTGGAAAATCTTAAGAAAAATCAGGAAAATAGCATTCCAGCCTAAATTAAAATCAAATTACTTTATTTTTTAAAAATTGTTTTTATTTTTGTGTTGTTACGCGTTCTGTCCAACAAATGTACTTATTTTATTCCTAGTCCATTGAAAATAATTGAGGCACGTGTGCTTGACGATATCGAAAAAGGTGTTGCCTCAATTAGGCACGACGCATTTAATCAAGAGTTGAAACGCGAAAACCAATATGATTGTGATGGATTGAGAGAATCAGTTTAAACGAATGTTCCGCTATTGAATCGGCACCAAATATATGCGTACGACACTCCTATCAAAGTTGTAAATAATGGAACTAGAGGTATTTTATTCTTGGACGCTTCAGGTGGAACTGGAAAAACTTTTTTGATTTAATTGATTTTGGTAAAGATTCACTCGCAAAATGAAATTACACTTGCACTTGCACTTGCTTCATCAAGAATTACAGTTGCGTTGTTGGAAGGCTGTTAGATGTCTCGTGGTTTTAATTACACATAATAAATAACTAGTCCACGATCCAGTTTCAAATTTTAACTTGTTTTTTATTGCTAGTTAGACATCGGACTTCAAGATACAGTTGACATATAATCACAAAACTCCAACGACTACATTCGACACTTCTTCAAAAGACGATAATACTAAAACTGTTCGTTCAACATTGTCCTTGGCCGACGTAAACTGTGTCTAAAATACTAAACTAAACTATCTCTGAGTCTCTGCTGATTGCTTTATATAAGTTCCATCGAAAGTTCTAGAACACTACAAAGGCTTCTGACAGATATTTCTCGAACATTAACAATACTTAAACAGTTAAAAACCTATTAAAAACAATCAGTATTAATACATAATTATTTACAATCATTATGAAATACTCAGAAATGAAAACACAAAAATATCCACGTAAATCATTTTAAACTGTAGTAGGCTAAATCATCCTTTAACATCGTAGCTCACCTTAAAAGATGGAATTACAAATATTTAAGCAATTCTCTTGTATAGCTCTGTCCTTAAACATATTAAATGGTATTTCTATAATTTCTTTTCATAAAACAAAATCCATTTACGCTGATTTACAGTAAAATGCAAGACAAACATACAAGATCACAATTCCATTTACCGTTTAGGTTTGAGGGCTGTTACAAGGCGGTCAAAGAGCTCATTCAGCACTTAAGTTGTCATTGGATATGCAAGTCAATGAAACTCAAACGTGCAACCTTTTGAAGAACTGTGTGATGGCCAACGTTCTGCAGCAATGCAAATTGATCATTTGGGATGAATATACAATGGCGTATAAAAGTCTAGGGCGCCACTAGACCGAACGATTCAAGATCTTCGAAATAATTAAAACCTTTTTGGTGGTGCGATTATTGAAATCGAAAAATAAATAAAACACCTTGAGATATACTGAGATTTCAAATTTAGTGGAAGAAAATAAATTATTTGGTTGTCATAAAACTCTGACCCTATTTAGTTAAGACTTAAATTTTGGAACAAAACCACATAGTTTCACGCCGATCACAGTCCACCATTTCAGTGGTGCACCGCCAATAGTACTCATCTCGCAATTAAAATTTCCCATTGGCGTACTACTGAATGTACTCCTCATCAAGTTGAATATCCATTGACACAATGGTTAATAAATACAATGATCATTCAGATATATGGTTTTTTTCCTCACTTTTACTTTTTTTTTAAATACATTTTCAACACCTTTTCACGAAGTTCACAAAACGATCACAAACATATTTATTGAAACTTGGACGCGATAACATCTGTCGGGTCAGCTAGATATAAATATAAAAGTCTCGTAAAAAATCTATCTTTCTAATTTAAAAAAAGGTCCATCTATCGATCCTCCAAGTACGAAAAATCAAATTATAGCCTCAGTTCCGATATAATATTGCTCATTCTGTAGGACAGCATTTTGCAGTTAAGGTTACTCCAGGGTAACATAGGGCTTCTAGAGGAAGCGTACCTGGCTATAGTTTACTGGGATCTACTTTCCACAAATCTTATGGTTTTGAATCTTATATTCGAGATCCATCACCAGTGCAGAAGACTGTTTATAACATGATGGCAGAGATTAACAATATGACTGTGATGAATACATATAAGCCTCCAACCATAAAATGGCCTCATAGTGTTCATCCATCCAATGCATGTTCTGTAGTTTATGTAGGTGACTTTAACAGCCATAATTCTCTGTGGAGATATCCAACTAATGACCCGTGTGGTAAAAAAACTTGTGGACTGGTCAGTTGCACATAACTTCCATCTAACTTATTTAATTAAAAAAAAAAAAAAAAAGAACAGGCACTTTCATATCAGCAAGACACTAATCCTGTTTTATTCTTTGTTTCAAGTGACCACCAAGGCTGCAGTTTACCTGCTGTGACGATCACATATATATTAAAATTATTCTATGCTATGCATATTCCTTGAGATTTAGTTAAGTTCGGGTTGTTGTTGTTTTGAAATGGTGTAGGTTGCTACGAACGAATTATTGAGCGACGTGGTCGAGATGGTAAATGCAATATGCGAAGTTCGATAAAAGAGTAACGGTCTTAGTCACCAATTGGTGCTGGTGAAAATTGTCAAATTATTAACTGAGTGAATAAAAGTTTTCATCAGAACAATTAATGACTTATGCATCTGTTTATTGTTAGATGCTAGCTATTAAATTGGCTAAAGAAGTAAGGACGAACGTGTTTGAATATAAAAAAATTATTTTCACACGACATTAGGTAGCACTAGTTTGGAATCACATAACCTAAGCAAAGAATAATTAACACAAGGCGACCTATAATAGTTTTGCTTTACAACCTGCAAATGCAAGGGAGTAAAGAAGCAAAATAGTGACAAAAAGGAACATGAAAATACAGATTGGAGAAGACTGAACCTTGAAAGTCTAAAAAAATTGTAACAAAGGTGATGCAAATTATACGTTGGATAAATTCATTTAAACATAGATGTTTTTGTATATATTTCCACATAGTAAGGATTAAAATTTTTATGTTTGTCACAGTTTGAAATATATTTAATCATTGATACTAGTGTATAAAATTAGTACAGTTATGTATGTGGAAATACATATTAATCTTTGCAATTACTTAGTGTCATCGTAAGCATTATTTCTATAAGGTATTTTTTTGTCACAAGCCTGTATCTTCGTTCATACTAAACGGAAATCAATAAATGACGGTGTCATTTTAAAGCTTATGGTCTCCACTTTGGTCAAATCATATTTTAAGAAATTAGGTATAAGGAATTCAACCCTTAAAGGGCACAAATGTCAATATTTCTAAAATGCTGTTTTCTGTGTTACGAGTCTTTTATCTCCCTGGATACCTATCTGAAATCGTTTAATGAAGTATCATTTTAAAGATTAAGATCTCCGCTTTGGTGAAGTCATATATTAACACAGAAACTTTTCGTAATTCGACCCTTAAAGGGGAAAAGTATCAATATTTTTGAAATGCGTTTTTGTGTCACGAGTGATTAATCTCCCTTAATATCTAACCGATATAGATAAATAAGGCATCATATTAAAAAATGAGGTCTCCACCGTGGTAACATTATATTTCAAGAAAGGAATTTTTTGTAATTCGACCCTCAAAGGCCAAAAATATCAATTTTTCTAAATTGCTTTTTTGTATCTCGAACAATTTTTCTGTCTGGATATCAATCCAAAATCGATAAATGAAGTAGGATTATGAGGAGCAATGTCCCAGCATATTGAAATCATATTTTAAGAACAAATGTTTTTGCAATTCAACCCAGAAAGGTAAAAAGTATAAATTTATCTGAAACTCATTTTTGCGTCACGAGCTATTTATCTCCCTTAATATCTAACCGATATAGATAAATGAGGTATCATATTAAAGAATAAGGTCTCCGCCGTGGTAACATTATATTTTAAGAAAAGAACTTTTCGTCATAAGACCCTTAAAGGGAAAAAGTATCAATTTTTCTAACATGCGTTTTTTGTGTCTCCAGCCACTTATCTCCATGGATATCTATCAAAAATTGATAAATTAAGTTAAATTATGAGGAATAATGTCTCAACTTTGGCGACATCATATTTTTGGAAACAAGTGTTTGGAATTCATCCCTTAAAGAGAAAAAGTATAAATGGTTCTACAACGCAATTTTTGTGTCGCGATCCATTTATCTCCATTAATATCTAACCGAAATAGATAAATGTGGTATCATTCTAAAAACTAAGCTTTCCGCTGTGGTAACATCACATTTTAAGAAATGAAATTTTCTGAATTGAACTCTTAAAGGACATCAATATCAGTATTTCCTAAAATACGTTTTTCTGTCTCGAGTCATTTATCTCCCTTGACAATTAAACAAAATTGATAAACGAGGTATCATTTAAAAGTGATGGTCTTCGTAATGTCTTCGGTTCCGTTAACACATTTTAATAAAGAAATTTTTGAAGATTCTAACCTTAGAGGGCAAAAGTATTAGTATTTTTACAATGCATTTTTCTGTCACGAGTTATTTATTTTCCTTGATACCTAACCGAAACCAATAAATGAGGTATCTATTTGAATATTAAATTACCCGCTATGGTGACATCATATTTTACGAAAAAACTTTGTCCAAATTCGACCGTTAAGGGGCAAAAATATCTTCATTTCTCAAAACATTTTTTTTTCTTACTTCGCTTGGTAATTAACCGAAATCGATTAAATGAGGTATTATTTTAAAGACCAAGGTGGCTGCTTTGGTCACACCCTATTTTATAAAAGGAATTTTTCGTAATTCGACCCTTAAAGGGAAGAGGTATCAATATCATTTACATAAAGTGTTTTTTTTATTTCAAGCCATTTATCTTCTTCGATACCTCGCCGAAATCAATAAATGATATATCGTTTTAAATATTAAGGTCTCCAGCTAGGTAAAATCATAAATTAAGAAAGAATTTTTCGGAATTTGGTGTTTAAAGTGGTAGCGCGTATGAGACTGTTCAGAGCCAAGTCCATAGATTGCAGTAGCGGATATCACAGAGATGTCAATAACCTTTTTTACACGCTTTATATTAGCTTGACTTGTATGTATGTATGTATGTATGTATGTATGTATGTATGAATGTAACGGAATTTTACAACTCCATTTTGACCCACTTCCCGATGTCCAAGCTGTTTGAAATTTGGCACAGATATTAAGAACCGGTGACAATACAATAATTTCATAGCTAGATCCTGCTATGCTCTTTACTTTGACAGTAACAACAGAAAAATGGTTGAATGTCGTGGAATTTTGCAATATAATTTTAACCCAATTCCAGATATCCGAGTTGTTTAAAATTTTGCTCATCTATTGATAACTGATTACAATACAATAATTTCATAGCTATGTCTTGATATTCTGATTACGTTGACAGTAAAAACATAAAAATTTTGCCCACGTTTTAAGAACCGTTGACAATACAGTAGTCTCTTAGCAACGTCCTGCTATTCTCGTTACTCTGACGGTAACAATAGAAAAATGGTTGCCATGTAATGGAATCTTTCATTTCAGTGTTTACCCGCTTCCTGACGTCCGAATCGTTTTAAATTTTGCACACTTATTAAGAACCGATAAAATTCAATAATTTCACTCTCACCACGTTGTCAGTGTATCCTATACCTGATGGGATTACTGAGTTAGGCAAATGCAGCCGCGATATTAGTGCGCAGGTGCGATTCGAGAAATCTTCGTCATTTGCGGCCACACCCTTCGGAGATTTCCCACCCAATATAGCCATCATCATCATCATCGTTCTCCAGTTTCCCGGGTGTGATTTACGAGCCTTGGTTGCTGTAGACGATCGTCTTCCGCTGTCTCCTATCCAGAAAGGTTTCTCTGTCTGAAGTCGCTTAACGTGATGTTGAATAGTAAGTATTCGAAATATTACTTCGTACTATTATAGAAAAGTAGCCTTCCTCGTTTACCGTGCTATTGGATCTCTTGTTGAGTTGACCATTTAATTGTATTTTACTCGTGGGAATAATAATTAATAATGCAAACACAACCTCAAAGAAAAAGAGAGATTGGCGAAGAAAAGCCAACAGTAAGAAACATACTTTTTAAACTATCTGAACTAAAAAGTTAAAAATAAAATTGTAGTTTAAAAAACTAAAATCACGCTTTCGTAGTAATGTGAACTAAAAGGTTAAAAATAATATTTAAATATAAACATTTTGTTTAACAGTGATAGGACGTCCCACAATTCAGGATAAATTATTTTTTTTGAATAAGCTTAAAGTACAAAGTCACTGATTACAAAATTAACTTTAATGTTAAAAAAGCGTGGGGTGCGCTCAACATAACTTTTGACAATGACTCTGTCTTTACAAAGAGCCAACGACAAAAAAATACAAGACACACTGAAATAGCACCCCATGCTTTTTTAACATTAAAGTTAATTTTGTAATCAGTGACTTTATACTTTAAGCTTATTCAAAAAAAAATAATTTATCCTGAATTGTGGGACGTCCTATCACTGTTAAACAAAATGTTTATATTTAAATATTATTTTTAACCTTTTAGTTCACATTACTACGAAAGCGTGATTTTAGTTTTTTAAACTACAATTTTTTTATTCAATAAGTGGGTTTTCGGATATATTTTTTTTCTGTCACGGAAACACTGCCGTTTTGCTATACAATTCCAATGTAATCATTTTATTCGCACAGCAACAAGTATTTCAGAAATGTTGATATATCATGTGCATGTAGTTCAGGTTGGTTTTATTCTGTTAAAATCAGTGACAGTTTGTCATAAACACAGTGTTTTAAATTTTCCTACTGTTTCGTAATATGCTGTGAGTATTTTGATGCATATCTATTAACTACAAAAAAAAGTATTTTCTGCAAAAGTACGGTTCTACTTTTTATTATATTACAAGCAGTCAACCTCACTATTCATGGCATTTTACTCACGAAATATTCGCACGGGTCGTCTAGTATATATTATTTTTATAAGTATTATTTTGTCACAAGCCTGTATCTTCGTTCATACTAAACGGAAATCAATAAATGAGTGTCATTTTAAAGCTTACGGTCTCCACTTTGGTCAAATCCTATTTTAAGAAATTAGGTATCGGAATTCAACCCTTAAAGGGCACAAATGTCAATATTTCTAAAATGCTGTTTTCTGTGTTACGAGTCTTTTATCTCCTGGATACCTATCTGAAATCGTTTAATGAAGTATCATTTTAAAGATTAAGATCTCCGCTTTGGTGAAGTCATATATTAACACAGAAACTTTTCGTAATTAGACCCTTAAACGGGGAAAAGTATCAATATTTTTGAAATGCGTTTTTGCTGTCACGAGTGATTAATCTCCCTTAATATCTAACCGATATAGATAAATGAGGCATCATATTAAAGAATGAGGTCTCCACCGTGGTAACATTATATTTCAAGAAAGGAATTTTTGTAATTCGACCCTCAAAGGCCAAAAATATCAATTTTTCTAAATTGCTTTTTTTGTATCTCGAAGCAATTTTTCTGTCTGGATATCAAATCCAAAATCGATAAATGAAGTAGG
>JARYHS010008074.1:275974369-276127813 GCA_031002005.1 Vandiemenella viatica | reverse complement strand
GATAATTAAACAAAATTAATAAACGAGGTATCATTTAAAAGTGAGGTCTTCGTAATGTCTTCGGTTCCGTTAACACATTTTAAGAAAGAAATTTTTGAAATTTCTAACCTTAGAGGGCAAAATGTATTAGTAGTTTTACAACGCATTTTTCTGTCACGAGTTATTTATTTTCCTTGATACCTAACCGAAACCAATAAATGAGGTATCGATTTGAATATTAAATTACCCGCTATGGTGACATCATATTTTACGAAAAAACTTTGTCCAAATTCGACCGTTAAGGGGCAAAAATATCTTCATTTCTCAAAACATTTTTTTTTTTACTTCGCTTGGTAATTAATCCGAAATCGATAAATGAGGTATTATTTTAAAGACCAAGGTGGCTGCTTTGGTCACACCCTATTTTATAAAAGGAATTTTTCGTAATTCGACCCTTAAGGGCAGAGGTATCAATATCATTTACATAACGTGTTTTTTTTATTTCAAGCCATTTATCTTCTTCCATACCTAGCCGAAATCAATAAATGATATATCGTTTTAAATATTAAGGTCTCCAGCTAGGTAAAATCATAAATTAAGAAAGAATTTTTCGGAATTTGGTGCTTAAAGTGGTAGCGCGTATGAGACTGTTCAGAGCCAAGTCCATAGATTGCAGCAGCGGATATCACAGAGATGTCAATAACCTTTTTTTTATTCAATAAGTGGGTTTTCGGATATATTTTTTTTCTGTCACGGAAACACTGTCATTTTGCTATACAATTCCAATGTAAACATTTTATTCGCACAGCAACAAGTATTTCAGAGATGTTGATATATCATGTGCATGTAGTTCAGGTTGGTTTTATTCTGTTAAAGTCAGTGACAGTTTGTCATAATATACAGAGTGTTTTAAATTTTCCTACTGTTTCGTAATATGCTGTGAGTATTTTGATGCATATCTATTAACTACAAAAAAAAGTATTTTCTGCAAAAGTACGGTTCTACTTTTTATTATATTACAAGCAGTCAACCTCACTATTCATGGCATTTTACTCACGAAATATTCGCACGGGTCGTCTAGTATATATTATTTTTATAAGTATTTTTTGTCACAAGCCTGTATCTTCGTTCATACTAAACGGAAATCAATAAATGAGGTGTCATTTTAAAGCTTATGGTCTCCACTTTGGTCAAATCATATTTTAAGAAATTAGGTATTCGGAATTCAACCATTAAAGGGCACAAATGTCAATATTTCTAAAATGCTGTTTTCTGTGTTACGAGTCTTTTATCTCCTGGATACCTATCTGAAATCGTTTAATGAAAGTATCATTTTAAAGATTAAGATCTCCGCTTTGGTGAAAGTCGTATATTAACACAGAAATTTTTCGTAATTCGACCCTTAAAGGGGAAAAGTATCAATATTTTTGAAATGCGTTTTTCTGTCACGAGTGATTAATCTCCCTTAATATCTAACCGATATAGATAAATGAGGCATCATACTTAAAGAATGAGGTCTCCACCGTGGTAACATTATATTTCAAGAAAGTAATTTTTTGTAATTCGACCCTCAAAGGCCAAAAATATCAATTTTTCTAAATTGCATTTTTTGTATCTCGAGCAATTTTTCTGCCTGGATATCAAACCAAAATCAGATAAATGAAATTGGATTTTGAGGAGCAATGTCACAGCATAGTAACATCATATTTAAAGAAAAATGTTTTTGCAATTCGACCCTTAAAGGTAAAAGTATAAATTTATCTGCAACTCATTTTTGCGTCACGAGCTAATTATCTCCCTTAAAATCTAACCGATATAGATAAATTAGGTATCATATTAAATAATAAGGTTTCCGCCGTGATAACATTATATTTTAAGAAAGGAATTTTTCGTAATTCGACCCTTAAAGGGAAAAAATGTCAATTTTTCTAAAATGCGCTTTTTGTATCTGGAGCTATTTATCTGCCAGGATATCTAACCAAAATTGATAAATGAGGTAGGATTATGAGGAATAATGTCTCAGCTTTGTGACATCATATTTTAAGAACGAATGATTTTGGCATTCAAGCCGTAAAGGGAGAAAGTATAAATATTTCTATAACGCATTTTTGGCTCACGAACCATTTATCTCCCTCAATATCTAGCCGAAATAGACAAATGAGGTATTATATTAAAGAATAAGGTCTCCGCAGTGGTAACATTATATTTTAAGACAGGAACTTTTCGTCATAAGACCCTTAAAAGCAAAAAATATCAATTTTTCTGACATGCGTTTTTTTGTCTAAAGACACTTATCTCCCTGGATATCTATAAAAAATCAGTAAATTAAGTTAGATTATGAGGAATAATGTCTCAACTTTGGCGACATCATATTTTTGGAAACAAGTGTTTGGAATTCATCCCTTAAAGAGAAAAAGTATAAATGGTTCTACAACGCAATTTTTGTGTCGCGAGCCATTTATCTCCATTAATATCTAACCGAAATAGATAAATGTGGTATCATTCTAAAAACTAAGCTTTCCGCTGTGGTAACATCACATTTTAAGAAATGAAATTTTCTGAATTGAACTCTTAAAGGACATCAATATCAGTATTTCCTAAAATACGTTTTTCTGTCTCGAGTCATTTATCTCCCTTGACAATTAAACAAAATTGATAAACGAGGTATCATTTAAAGAGTGAGGTCTTCGTAATGTCTTCGGTTCCGTTAACACATTTTAAGAAAGAAATTTTTGAAAATTCTAACCTTAGAGGGCAAAAGTATTAGTAGTTTTACAACGCATTTTTCTGTCACGAGTTATTTATTTTCCTTGATACCTAACCGAAACCAATAAATGAGGTATCGATTTGAATATTAAATTACCCGCTATGGTGACATCATATTTTACGAAAAAAGCTTTGTCCAAATTCGACCGTTAAGGGGCAAAAATATCTTCATTTCTCAAAACATTTTTTTTTTCTTACTTCGCTTGGTAATTAACCGAAATCGATAAAGTGAGGTATTATTTTAAAGACCAAGGTGGCTGCTTTGGTCACACCCTATTTTATAAAAGGAATTTTTCGTAATTCGACCCTTAAAGGGCAGAGGTATCAATATCATTTACATAACGTGTTTTTTTTACTTACAAGCCATTTATCTTCTTCGATACCTAGCCGAAATCGATAAATGATATATCGTTTTAAATATTAAGGTCTCCAGCTAGGTAAAATCATAAATTAAGAAAGAATTTTTCGGAATTTGGTGCTTAAAGATGGTAGCGCGTATGAGACTGTTCAGAGCCAAGTCCATAGATTGCAGCGGCGGATATCACTAGAGATGTCAATAACCTTTTTTTCTATTCAATAAGTAGGGTTTTCGGATATATTTTTTTTTCTGTCACGGAAACACTGTCGTTTTGCTATACAATTCCAATGTAAACATTTTATTCGCACAGCAACAAGTATTTCAGAGATGTTGATATATCGTGTGCATGTTGTTCAGGTTGGTTTTATTCTGTTAAAGTCAGTGACAGTTTGTCGTAAATACAGAGTGTTATAAATTTTCCTACTCTTTCGTAATATGTTTTGAGTATTTTGATGCATACCTATTAACTAAAAAAAAAGTATTTTCTGCAAAAGTACGGTTCTACTTTTTATTATATTACAAGCAGCCAACCTCATTATTAATGGCATTTTATTCACGAAATTTTTGCACGGGTCGTATTGTATATATTATTTTTGTAAGGTATTTTTTTGTCACAAGCCTGTATCTTCTTTCATACTGAACGGAAATCAATAAATGAGGTGTCATTTTAAAGCTTATGGTCTTCACTTTGGGCAAATCATATTTTAAGAAAATAGGTATTCGGAATTAACCATTAATATTTCTAAAATGCTGTTTACTATGTTACGAGTCTTTTATCTCCCTGGATACCTATCTGAAATCGTTTAATGAAGTATCATTTTAAAGATTAAGATCTCCGCTTTGGGGAAGTCATGTATTAACACAGAAATTTTTCGTAATTCGACCCTTAAAGGGCAAAAGTATCAATATTTTTGAAATGCGTTTTTGTGTCACGAGCCCTATATCTCACATCATATCTAACCGATACAGATAAATGTGCTATCATATTAAAGACTAAGGTCTCCGCCGTGGTAACATTATGTTTTAAGTAAATAATTTTTCGTAATCAACCCATAAATGGCAAAAATGTAATTTTTTCTATTATTCATTTTTTATTCCTCGAGCCACTTATCTCTCTGGATATCTAACCAAAACCGATAAAACAAGTAAGATTATGAGGAGCAATGTCTCAATTTTGGTGACATCATATTTTAAAAAAGAGGTTTTTTGGAATTCAATCCTTAAAAGGATAAAGCATAAGTTTTTCTTCAACGCATTTTTGTGTCACTAGCTATTTATATCCCTCGATATCTAACCGATATAGATATATGAGGTTTCATATTAAAGACTAAGGTCTCCGTCGTTGTAACATTATTTTTTAAGAAAGCAATTTTTCGTAATTCGACCTTTAAAGGGCAAAAATGCCATTGTTTCTAAAATGCGTTTTTTGTGTCTCGAGCCATTTATCTCCCTGAATATCTAAGCAAAATCGATAAATCAAGTAATATTATGAGGAGTAATGTCTCAGCTTGGTGACATCGTATTTTAAGAAAAAAAGTTTTTGGAATTTAATCCATAATGGGAAAAGTATAAATGGTTCCACAACGCATTTTTGTGTCACGAGCTAGTTATCTCCCTTGATGTCTAACCGATATAGATAAGTGAAATATCATATTAAAGACTAAGATCTGCGCCGTGGTAACATTATATTCTAAGAAACCAATTTTTCTTAATTCGACCCTTAAAAGGCAAAAATGTCAATTTTTCTAATCTGTGGTTTTTGTGTTTCGAGCGATTTATCCTAATCCTGTTTTATTCTTTGTTTCAAGTGACCACCAAGGCTGCAGTTTACCTGTTGTGACGATCAAAAATATATTATAAATTATTCTATGCTATGCATATTTCTTGAGATTTAGTTAAGTTCGGGTTGTTGTTGTTTTGAGATGTTTTAGGTTGCTACGAACGAATTATTGAGCGACGTGGTCGAGTTCGTAAATGCAATATGCGAAGTTCGATAAAAGTATAACGGTCGTAGTCACCAACTAGTAATGGTGAAAAATGTCAAATTATTAACTGAGTGAATTAAAGTTTTCACCAGAACAATTAAGGGCTTGTGCATCTGTTTATTGTTAAATGCTAGCTATAAAATTGGCTACAGAAGAAAGGAGGAATGTGTTTGAAGATAACAAAATTATTTTTAGACGAGATTACGTAGCACTAGGTTGGAACTACATAAGCTAAGCAAAGAATAATTAACACACTTTGTTTCGTAAAGTGCTAACAAATTTTACTCATAGCCATCACACTGCTTTGCTATAAGTAGGTCTCCGATCTCTGTTATCATATCGTACCCAATGCCATGATGGTATTTTGTTAAAGCTAATTGGATTAAAATTTCAACTGATTTTGACAGTAACACGAGATGTATTTCATCTGATATTAATAACTATCTAGATTTGTTTAAGCTGTAATAGCTACTACAATGAGATACATTCCCAGAGGAATGAGAAAAGAATATATTCCTAGCTGGAACAATTCGTATATGTGAAAAACTTTATGACGATTTTCAGAATAGTGGGGGATCTGATGTTGCTGACGAAGTGCTTTACAACTTGGAAGAGACTAAACGTTATAAGTGGATAGAAACCATCAAATCTGTAGCTTCAAGCATTCCAGCAGAAAGGCTTGGAGCCGGTTGAAGAAGTTTTTGAGGAGCACCCCATATCGCTGAACCCAAATCAGCTGTAACACCCAACCAAGTTGCCAGCTGCATTGTTAGCATGTCAAAAGTTTAAACTGATAAAGATCCTGAAAGTTTAATAAAATTACAACTAATTCACCTGAAAAGATAAAATAGTACGTCAACAAATATTTCTGGCCCTTTTACGGAGGAAGAGTTAACGGTAGCCCTGAAGGAAATGACGCATAGAGAAGCTCCAGTTTTTGATGGTATTCCTAACACACTGTGGAAAGAATGCAAGAAAACTGATATTACGGCTTTTTTAGAAACATCTTAGACGCTGGAAAGCTTCCTTCAGAATTCAAACAGACTAAGAACATAGACATCTTGAGAACAAGGAAAGGAAACTAGCAGGGTGTCTTTTAAACCACCGCCCAATTGATTTGATGAGTTTTTGTTACAAGTTATAAGTGGAAAATCTTAATTGTAACAGGATTAGTCCTCAATCTTAAGCACCTTTTAAGCTGAACAAGTATGATTTAAACCAAACCGTAGTTGTGAGGATCACATTCCTTCTTTAACAACCCATATAGAAGCAGATTTTTAAAGTAAACTGAAGAGAGGAGCCGTATTTATCTCACAGCTGCACATAATACATTTTGGAGGGAAGGTCTAATGTGCAAATTCATCAAACTTACGGATTGCAATGTAAAATCTGAGCCCATAAACAACTTGCTCTAGAACAGGGTGATTCAGGTTATGATGGATTGGAGCACAAACAATTAACAGTGCTCAACAATTGGTTCCCTCAGTGATCTGTGCTCCCCCCTTTATTGTTTAATCTTTACATAGCAGATATCCCTTTGAATACCTCCCGTCAATTTGCATATTCTAGCAGCCTGAAAATCGTTACTTAACAGTCCACCGTGAATGTGATAGAAGAAATCTCTAACAGTGATCTTAATATTTTGTGTGGGTACTGTTCTTTGATGTCAAGCATCTCCAAAATAAAACCCTGCTTCTTCTACTTCAACAACAGCAATGCCAATGTCATCCTGGACGTCTCACTCATTGGCATGCCACTATCACACAACCCTAACCACAAGTATATTGGACCGGAAGTTGCCCAGCACACACTTGATTAAGATCACCGCTAAACTAAGAACAAGCAACAACATAATCCATAAACTTGTATCAATATGGGGAGCTAATGAATATGCAGTTCGATCATCTGCAATTGGTCTGATCTTCTTAACAATTGATTACCGACAGCAAATCTTCTCAGGTTTGCAGCCGGATTTTATTAAAAGGCGACAAGCTTTCGGCAACTAGCTCAGGAGCCATCATCAGGTCAATTATGTACCGGCGATCTTGCCGCTACGAATACCAGGATTTTACTGGTGCCGCTTAGCAACCTCATGACGCTCGCAGTTCCGCTTCACTGTGATTGGTCGTAGGCGGCGGTCACCAATCCAAGTGCTAACTGCACATCTTGCAAAACAATATTGCAGGTTTAAAAAATGAACATTATCAAATGATAAACGGGTGGAGGAGCTGCGTCAGGAAGTCAAGTAATTAGCAGTAATACAATACCTTTTTGTACATATATTCTCACTACAATCTCCTTAGATAGTGCATTAACCACTTATCCTTCCTGCCTCATAAGAATTCTTCAAATCAACAAGATACATCTTCTTTTAACCTAATGGTCTCGACCTCATTCACAATAATTAGATGGCTAACTTTGTCAAATACCTTAGGAAGATCCAGTGCCATACAGGTTGCTTTGGTTGCCTTGATCATTTTATCTGATATATCTCTCATATAACCTACTGAGATTCAAACGAATAACCTTTTCTGAATCCACGCTGATGATTTATAAACCACTAATTTTCCTCACAAATTTTGTTAATGTAGTTTGTTATTCAACACTCTATTAGTTTGCTCACCATTGAAGTCAAAGAAATAGGTCTATACTTCTGAACCCTATTTATTTCACCTTCCTTATGAATTGGTTCTACTAAGGCTCTTATCAAATACTCCAGAAAACACATCTCTCCATATTTTAATTATACAACTCTTCCACATATGGTATAATGTCTTTACCACCAACCTTTAACACATTTATGGTAATATTATCTATACAATACACTTCCCGCTTTTTTAAACTGCGCTACTTTCATATTACTTACTTGAGTTTCTGACTTCCCCGCCTGCAAAAGATAATTTGAAGTCATTTACACCTAGAATCTAGTGCAAATGTAGGATCTTGGTCATACCTTCCCTCAGTATTCACCCAGGCAACGTTTCCAATTCACACATGCTCCAGTCCTAATCATCACCCTTCTGTCTTGTATTAACTTCATGACGAGCTCCTTCATCATTGCACTTATTAGTGGAAGGAGTCTTCCCTACAATAATTTCCAACATCAATTCCAGCTGCCCTTCTTACCACCCTTTCCAACATCAGTAGTTGATATCATAATTGATTAAGGCATTTGAGAGTTTTGTTCATGAAATTCTAATATAAAAGTTATATAAATTACAAGGAAAGGTAAAATGACTCATCACTCACCAAAGTGGAAGGCAGCGACGGGGGAAAAACATATATCACGAACACAAAAATACACAATATTTTGGTCTTAAACCTTCTTCATGTTGAAGAGAATGAGTCATGTGGTTCGGGAGGTGTGCACACGCCGAAGTTTCCTACATGACTGAGTGGATTATCAATATGGCGGTGGGACTAACATGTTGTAAATAAATATGTATGTTGCAGAAAGTGATAGAAGTAGTAATATAGCGGAAGATTACGGAATGTAGAGACGAAAAAATAATTGGGGAAGTAAGAATAGATATATGAAAAGAAAAATGTAGTTAGTAAAATGACAATAACGCTAATACTGATATTAATGAGCGATGCGTCAAAGAAAGGAATTTTATCGGTTGTTGAGGCAGGATGGGTGTCTGGTATCTAGGATATTTTGGTATGCAAGTTCCCATCTCCGAAGTTCTGAGACGGCGGTGGTTTCGGGGAGATCTCTGATCTCACGGTGAAACATTCATTGAAGTTGGAATTTTGGTAGTTAGCATGTTCAGGTATTGGCAGATATAAATTGCGGGTATGGACTGTTTGTCTTGTACCATTCATTCTGGTCGAAAGTTGTTGTGTAGTCAGGCCTATATGGGAACTTGTGCAATGGCGGCAAGTTACCTGCTATATGATGAGGGTTGTGGGGCATGTGGCATGTCCAGTGATGGGGAAGGTTTCCCCTGTGACAGGATTGCAATATGTAGTAGTAGGAGGATGCGTGTTACAGGTTTTGCAGCGAGGTCTATTGCACGGAAAAGATCCGTAAGGTATTTTAGGAGAGTCAGATGGAGAGTATTTGTAAACCGAGATGTTTTTGAGGTTAGGTGGTCTGCTGAAACAAGTACGGGGGACAGTTGGCAGAATATTTGGCAAGAGTGTGCGCATTTCAGGAAAGGAGGATCCGATTGATGGATTCGAGCCCAGGCGAGAACTGGGTGACTGGTTGGATTCTAGAGGTGCCGGGCGAGAGTGGTTATGTGGGGGGGTAGATGATTGCACGTGTGATTTGTTTATGTACAAGGTCTGCTGGGTAGGAGCTGGAAATAAGGGCTTGGGATAGGTTCTGGAGAGGGATTTAGAATCAGAACAGATACGTTTGCGGCGGATAGCAAGGCTGTAGGGAAGGGAACGTTTGGTGTGGAATGGGTGCCAACTGTCGAAATATAGATATTGCTGTAGATTGGTTGGTTTGATGTGGACAGATATGTGAAGGGCACCCTGCCTGAGTGTAATGTGTGTACGGGAGTAGGTCCAGGTGAAATTAATGGAATTGCTATTGTTAAGGGAATGGAGGATCTCGGACCAATTCGTGTTCGTCAAGAATTTTGAAGGTATTTATATTTCTGCACGGAACCTTAATTATTTGCAGGATTGAATGTAGTCTATGTTACTTCCTGTTAATTCAGCGTCACGCCTGTGAAAGTCCCGTCAAAATAAGTACACACACTAAATGTGTTGCATAAAAATTATTTATATTTGATATTTGCTGAAAAAAATTGAAAAATGTGGCATATTCTAGAACATTTTAGTACATTCAAGATCATTCTAGAAGATTCTAGGAAAAAAATGGAACACTTTGATCGAAATATAAAAATGTTCAAGGTCAACCGATTTTATCCACAATATCTTCCACACCCCCACACCTACTGACGTGCACTACTACAGTGCACGATGGGGGACTCCAGGCTACTACCACATACAAACACTAGTGATCTTCGCTAGGTATTTTGGCTGCAAAGTGAAATATGAAAATACCCAGGTCGACTACTTTAAAACTATATCTCCCACACTCTCACAGCTACCGACTTGCAACCACCATAGTGCACAATGGGAAACTCGAGGATTCTACCAGACACGAACACTAGTATTCTTCCCTTGGTTGTGGCTACAAAGTGGAATCTGGAAACATACACGTCTTTGGTACAAGAATGGAAATGCTCTTGGTCAACCACATTTCTCAAACCCCAACAGCTAACAACAATTAACCATCATAGTGCGCGATGGGAGATTCGAGGTGACTACCACACACCAGTGGTCTGCGCTAGGTAAATTTAGCTGCAAATGAAATTATAGGGACACACACGTCTATAGTAGGCAGATTACCCGGTGTTGCGGGGGGGGGGGGGCGGAAATGAGTTGTGATATTTCATCCCGTCTGATCGGATTGCCGTATACACTTTCCATCACCATCCACAATGGCCTATTTCACTACCGTTTTAGAGATATATGTAAAAAAAATTAAATTTTTATGGGGGCTGAAATGGGAGAGGAAGTGCAGGTCTAAACCAAATTGAGACAGTATTTTCCTCTTGTTTTAAAGGATAGTATGCAAAGTTTCATCAAGATCAGATAGAAACTATGGGTTTGTATGTCAACCCACCAACTATGAAACAGTTTTTAAATTGCAAATTTGAAATTCTCCGCCACTAATTGTACGACTCGAAAAAATCCAACCCAAATAAACAGTAACTTCAATGGGCTTTCCGGATAATCCATCAACTTTCGTAGATTTTCCTTCTGTGTCCTAGATGTTAACAAAACAAAAAATACTGAATCGCAGAACGTGTAAATTTTCATTAATGGGGATGATTGGAGCGAGGTGGTGCGTTTTTGCAATTAAAATATAGACAGTATTTCCCTCTTGTTTTAAAGCATACATGTGAAAAGCTTCTTCGAGAGTGGATGAAAACTGTGAATTTATTTGAATAACTAGCTGGTACCCACGACATTGTTCGTGTTTGTAAAGAATTTGGATTAACAGCTACCGACATCTAATCACCATAGCGCACGATGGGAGACTCGATGCTATTACCACCCATAAACGCCAGTCACCTGCGCTATGTAATTCAGGCAGCAAAGTAAAATTTCCGGACACAAATGTCTTTGGTCGAAATACGAAAATATCCATGATCGACCACTTTCAAACACTACATCTCCCACACTCCCACAGTTACCGACCTTCAGCCAACGTTGTGATCGATGGGTGACTCTGTGCTGCTAACACAAACAAAGACCAGTGACTAGCGCTTGATAGTTTTAGCTGAAAAGTAATACAAAGGACACATATGTTTTTTGTCACAAATTTGAAAGAACCCGCAACTCCTCAACACCCCCATAGCTACCGACATCTAACAACCATAGTGCGTGACAGGAGACACGATTCTACTACCACACACAAACACCAATGCTCTATGCTATGTTGTGGCAGAAAAGTGACATATGCGGAGATACATGTCTTTCGTCGAATTACCAAAATATCCATGATCGACCACTTTCAGCCACCATTTCTCCCACACTCCCACAGTTACTGAAATTCTGCCAACATTGTGATCGAAAGTTGACTCAGTGTTGCTACCACGCACAAACGCCAGTGATCTGTGATAGATAGTTTTCGCTGAAAAGTGATACATCTAGACACATGCGTCTTTGGCAGAAATATGGAATTGCCGCAGGTCGACTACTTTCAGCCCCAATATCTCCCACAACCCCATAGCAACCAACATCTAACAACCATAGTGCCCTACAGGAGACAGGATTCTACTACCACACACAAACACCAATGGTCTATGCTATGTAGTTGTGGCAGAAAAGTGACATATTCGGAGACACATGTCTTTTGTCGAAATACGAAAATATCTGTGATTGGCCACTTTCTACCACCAGTTCTCCCACAATCCCACAGTTACTGAAATTCGGCCAACATTGTGATCGAAAGGTGACTCCGTGTTGCTACCACACACAAACGCCAGTGATCTGTGATAGATAGTTTTCGCTGGAAACTGATACACTAAGACACATGCGTGTTTGGCAAAAATATGAAATTGCCGCAGGTCGACCACTTTCAACCCCTATTTCTCCCACACTCCCACAGATATCGACGTCTAAAAATTATAGTGCACGACAGGAGACACGATTCTAATACCACACACATACACCAATGGTCTATGCTATGTAGTTGTAGCAGGAAAGAGTAGTCTAAGGGGACACAAATGTTTGGTCGAAATATGATAACGCCCTGTATTGACCAACTTTAATCATCATATCTCCCACATCCCTACAGCTATCGGCATTCGGCCAATGTTGTGCACGACAGGAAAAGCCATGTTGCTTCCACATACTAACACCAGTGGTCTGTGCCAGGTAGTGGTGGCTGAAAAGTGTAATATAGGAAAACACACGTCTATTTTTTATATATATGTATATATATATATATATATATATATATATATATATATATATATATATATATATATGAGATTAACAAGCATATAAATATTCATTTTTATAAATGCATAGATAAATTATATATCCCATATAACTCGAAATTTCATCTTTTACAGATGACATAGGTATCGGAAAAAAGTCCATATATATATCTACTGATACTTCAAATTATATCTTTGATCGTATTAATAAATGTTTTACAGCTAATTGCTTGTCTTTACAGTTTTATAGAACCCAATATGTCTAGCTTTGTACATCACGTAGACAATATATAGTACGCCACACAGATTAGCACCAGGCATTTAGATAAAAATTTGTGAGCCCGTCCATTCCAATGGTTGAAATAATTTAATTTATTTCGGAAGACAGGAAGTTACTCTGGGCGTTGACAATTAATATAGCAGAGTGAGCAGTTGTCACACTCTGTTTTATCGTTCGGAATCTCTGTCCCAATCTTCTGGTCACCCTGCTCACTCGGCTACTAATTCGAGAAGACCACATCTATACTATTATATATCTGTAGCAAGCTGCGTGTGTCTCTTTACTGGAACGGGTATCGCGCAATTAGTACCGCAGCAATTTGGATGTGGATTTCAAGTTTTTTCGAGCTAATGGTGCCAGTCAAAATCTGGGAAAATAGCTAATGACTGATATATACTGAATGAAACTGGAAATATTTAAATTCATTTCTAGATCGGTAATTATAATATACGGATCACACTGTGGTTGAGATGTTCACTCCTTGCAGAAAAACTGACAATAAAATCACAATTTCCTTTTTTTAGTATCATGTTTCGTTTCCTGACTTCAGCTATTTATCTAATCTATTATCCGAAATTTAAAACATTAATATTAACGGAATATCTGACTCAAATGTATCAAGTGTCATTAATACATAATTTACTGTAAGAGCAGTGCGCTTTGATTATTAACATCTTTGACAATTACAAACTTTTTCTCTGGTACGACAAGTTTTTAAATTTTCGCTGAATGCCGTACAATATTAAAGAAAAACGCTAATATGTGATATGAATTCTGAAATCAGGTACCTACAAAAAACATTAAAAGGTAACGGTACCTATTTCTTATGTGCAAATATTCCGTAATAATATCGCGAAAGAAACATGTGTAAAAATTTTGACTGCTGTTCAAACCACAGCCGGTAGAATAAACTGTTATATTTATTAAATAACCATCATACCCCTAATTACGCCGCAATTTGATGATGCATTTTTATATAATTTGATGAGACGTTTTGCTTAGTTCTGGAGACATAGTACGTATCACATAGATTGTGTGGTTAGGTCGAAATGTGGCCTATATCAGACGAAATAATTCCGTGGCACCACAATTTTACGATGTTTTCTTAAGGCGAGACATTTTGATATTTCGCTTAGTTCTAGCCAGATCGTGTATCAAAGGTTTTATTAATTTGTTAAAATGCGGCCAGGGGCATTCTTATGCAAGAATACGAGAAACGTTATGTCAAAGACGATGTGATTAGGATGATGTGCGTCCTGGACAAGAAGTAATATATATTTCCCTCTGTACCAAGAATTTAGGGATATTTTGAATTAAGATATTTAGAAATCTAGGTTAGATATCGAAAGATTTTGTTCTTTACTTCGATATTATGTTTGGCGTGAATAACATTATCTGAGATGGTTGTTCTATACTATTAATTCTGTGCCTCATTGTAAAATATCTGTCGCATCTGGTCTAGAATACGTTTCCTTTTTACTTTTATATACACATTTTCTAGAGAAGCATGTATTCAAAAACGGGTATTGCAAATTATAAAGCTATGGCACTTCCAATTACGCTCCTGGTCCAGGTAGCATATCAGCTTAACTACATAATATTTGACCCAATATATCTCGAGTACTAAGCTAGATATCAAAAAATGTTATTCTTACTTTCGATTTGTTTCGTCGAGTTCTATAAGAATCTATCATCATATTGTGGCGCCAAGGTAATGATAGAATTACCAATTTCTAGATTTATACTCTGCTAGACAGTTAACAGTTTGTGTCTGGAACAATATGGTAGCTAAACGTTGTACATTAATAAGCCAATATTTCTTCTTTACATATCATTATGGTTAAGAAAATCAGTTTTTTTTCTCGAAGAAAGATGTATGAAAAACAGCTACCATAAATATCAACAGGTAACAATACATTTTCCCCACAATGACTTGTGCGGAACTTTCCATATTTCTACGTACATTACTCGATTAATATATATTTTGTGGCTACAAAGTGCAAATATTCGTCAGTACTATCGCCCAAGGGAACGTGTGTACAAATTTTCGCTGCTGTTCAAACCACGGCCAGTAAAATAAACTGTTATTTATACTAAATAAGTCTCATAACCCAGAATCTGCAAATGTTTATCGCCATACGTGCTTTGGTTAATGACGACGGCAACATGGAACCAGTGAAACTAAAAATCAATTGAGCATCTTAAAACGTTATGCCACACGCGTAAATAACAATAAAACTAAATCATCATGCGTTATGCTCTAACAAAGCTAGTCAATTGTCATTCTGGTCCAGGCTGCATTTCAACATAACCACTAATTTGTCTAATGATTATGTTCGTATATCATAGTTACTGTCACATCCGCATTGATACATTCGCTGTATTGTGATCGATTCTTGAAACTGGAATTACTTACAGGCGGGTGAACTAACGACATTAGTAATTTGGTGTCACTGAAAACGAATTACAATTCTTATAATTTATGCTGGGCGTACTTTGAATCCTGAAATCCTATCATTACAAAAAATGTATTTAGGGATGAATTTCATGCGTTTAAGTGTATCTGCATCGCTTGATTCTGAAGCGGCAATATCAGTATGATTGTGGTTAGGTCGAAATGCAATCTGAACAAGAATGTTCTAGGAACAGCAAAAGGTATGAGGCACTTCAATTACTGTTAATAATTAATACGCTACTTAATGATTGCAATGTTAGTGATTAAGTGTAATCACGAAAACAAACCAACCGCTGTGCATGTCCATGTCTATATTTCCATGTGGCAATGGCGATATTTTTTTTCTGGTCCAGGCCGTATTTCAATGTAACCATTTTGATTTTGAGATATGGTGATAAAAAACTGCTAGAAGTTCGAGTGGATGCATAGAAGTTATAAGCAAAAAATACATTTTATTACCTACAGCATGAGAATGTACTATATATATATGACATACGAAAACTGGCCAGCAATTTTAGATTCGTTGTTGTAAATGCTATCGTTGGAGGCAAAGATATCTTTATAAATGGCAGTTGAATGTACTGTCAAAACTATCGCAGACGTTACCTTTCGTGTCGCCTTTATGTCTAAAGTAAGATACATTTGTTTTTGCATTAATAGGCAGTTTCTATCCTCCGGAAAATGTATCTCAAATTTCTTATTGGACCGTTAGACATAATGTTTTATGTAGTTTTAATTTCTTGTTTTTCATATATTATTTTGTGTTAAAATATAAGTATAATAAAAAATTTCGAACTATAGTAATGAAAACTGAATCTCAGCTAGTAACTAAAAGGAAGGAAAATCTTTAAATGAATTTTTTGTTTCTACAAGTTAATATTTGATACTAAACTAAAAAAGCTCAGAGTAATTCTATACACGCCAAGACCCGCGTGTGCGAAGCAACGGGTAAATGCTAGTTAATGAAATATATTTGTTTGCATAACTGATTGTCGTTTAAATTGGACTGTGCCTATTTCCAACTTGTTGAAGCTGTTGGATGCAAAATCATTTCCAATTCCTACAGTTTCAGCTATGTGTGATCTTAACATGAAGAAACTAGTTTATTTTGCCTCCATAATGTCATATACAATAATAATCTCCAGCAAATAAACTCAAGGCGTTACTGCAAAATACTGAAAAAGGTTATTAAAGAATCTAAAAGTATCTTATATCTTTAAACGAGCAATTCTTGCATATATATATATATATATATATATATCGGATCTCGGAAATGGCTATGACGATTTGGATGAAATTTGATATTTAGATAACGTTTTGACTTTTAAGATTACCTGAATAGTTGTCATCCCTACAAAAAAGCGAGTTTACAAAATACGATCAATTTTTTCACTGGATATTTCGAAAACGGCACTAGCGCCATCTCGTAGACAATTCAGGTACCAGAAAGCCTACACATAGATTCTCTTTGATTTCAAAGAATATTTAAACGAACAGTTCTTGTACACTGGCTGACCCGTGGAAATATTTGCACTGCAAGTTTAATTGTAAAACATTCACAAAGGAAGATAATAAAAAAATTATCATTGGTTTTGTCAGAGGTGATACTTTACAGAAACTTCTTTGAAAATAATATTATCGGTACCAGTTATAAAGCAATCATCGTTTACTTTTTGACCGTAAAAAGTGGTTGTTAGTTTTTCATTAAATACTACCACGTGAGGTATGAGCATAGTTTTATCGGAGTGAATTGATTTAGCACGGATGATGTTCTATCATTACCGTGAAGTCACAATCTGGTGATGAATTCTTATAGAACTCGACGAATCATATCGAAAATAAAGAATAAATGTTATTGATATCTCTCTTGGTTTTCGAGATATATAAGTCAAAAATCAGTTATAGGTATAGTTCCTTGAGCTTTTGGCGACGTTTCTTCTGGTCCAGACCGTATTTCAACCTAACAACAAAACCATTAGGAACAAAATAAAACATTGAAAGTACATTTCAACCATATAGACATAGTGGTTTTTCTGGATTTTTTTTCTGGTCCAGGTCGGATCTAATCCTAGCCTCTTCACTTGAGATATCAGAAAAATAAATTATTTATTTTCGATTTGTCTCGATGAGTTTCATACGAATTCATCATCAAACTTGGCTATGGCGAAATTTATCTTCTGGTCCAGGTCGCATTTCAACCAACCACGTCAATTTTGAGATACGATATCTCGAGAAATAAGCGAGATATATACAAAAAAATATTTTTTACTTTCAATTTTCTCGTCGAGTTACATAAGAGTTCATCATCAAATGTTACCGTAGAATCCCCTGAATTACCACAAATCTCGCACCTTGACTGGCATTAATATTTCAATTTAACATAATAATAGCATTTTTCTTTGAAAGCAATTTATGAGGCGGTCTCGCAAATGGATCTAGTGATTTGGATTAAATTTCATTTTTGTATTTGGTTCCTCGAAAACGGCTATAACCACATTACGTAGAAGGTTCAGGTACCAGTAAGGCTACTGATGTTAGTTAAGCTTCTCTTTGGTTAACTGAGCACCTCAAAAAGCCTAGGAATACTTCAAGCCTTTTACTTTAATCAAACTTTACTCGAAATCTTGGATATTCAACAGAAATCGAAAGATGCCGAGCTAAGATCGGTCACCCATGTACTGTGCTATAAACATAAAATTCATTACTCTGAAAATAATACTAAGATAATATTGGACATTGTAGAAAAGGAAATAGGAAAATATATATCAGTAATGATTTTTAAACCAAAGAAAATTCAGTAGAATCTAATTTTTCAATTGCTGATATATTTTATAGACTTTTATATCTGTTGCTGATAAATTGATTGCCAATAGCCAAATGACACACAGTATGGACTTGTCAATCCAGGATTCCATGAAAAAGTTTACACTATGTCTTTAAATTTACCTACTTCAGAAGAAATAAGAAAAGTTATGATGTCTCTTAAGAGCAAAAAGCTCGAGTGGTTATCATGGGTTTTTCAGTAGGTTAATTAAATTGTATTCCACGGAATTAAGTAATATACTAAGTTATCCACTTAATATATCTTTACTTGAGCTTACCTTTGCAGAAGTGCTCAAGTATGCTGTAGTTAAATCACTCTAAAAAAGGGAGATAAGTTAGTTACATCGAATCACCGTCCTGTTTCAGTACTAACAGCGTTTCCCAAAGTTTTTCAATACAATACATTCAAAAAGCACAATACATTTCAAAAAACAATGTAGAATAGAGTTTATCAACACTTTAAAAATAATACAAGTAGTCTAGCTATCTCAAAATTTGGTTTTCAAAAGGGCCATTCAACAGAACAAGATATATTTGAATTCACTGTCAAGATTTTAGAAGGAATGAATGATAAATTAATTCCTGTAGGAATTTTTGTAACTTTTCTAAGTCATTTGAATGTGTAGATCATGAAGTTCTGATACAGAAACTGAAGTTATAATGGTATAGACGGCATTGTTAATAGATGGCCCAGTTCTTACCTTCTGAATAGAAATCAAACTGTCACTGGAACATTTTAAGGTTGCGTTATGTGGTCCACTGTTTTCTAAGTGTGAATTTATCAGATGTGGAGTACCTCAGAGTCAGTACCGGATTAGCCACGTAGCAGGAGTTAGCAAAAGCTACGGGCCCCGCTTCTCCTGGGGTCCCCGAACCTCCTAGGGGCCCCGCGACTTCTAGGAGAGCCCCGCCGTGCCTAGAATTCCCCGTCAGGATCAGATGGACAACTCTTTTTTAGCTCTACTACTTTCCGGGACGACGAACCAAGGGTTCCCTTCTTCACATTTGCTACGGGCCCCGCTCTGTGTTAATCCGGCCCCGCTCAGAGTTCTATATTGAGGCCACTATTGTTTTTAATACTGTATATGTAAATGATCTACGCTGGGATGCATCTAAAAACTCAAATTTTGTCCAATTTGCAGATGACACAAACACAGGGATTAAAAATACTCTAGATTTATCTACAGAACATATTTCAAATTATGTCTTTGACCCTATTAATAAATGGCTTACATCTAATGGCTTGTCTTTAAATTTTTGATAAAACTCAATAATGTAATTCAGTACATCACACAGATAATCAACAGATATAAAATTTACAGGCCAGTAGGTTCAAGAGTGTATGACATTTGTAGGTTTGCAAATTGATCATAATATAAATTGGAGGGTACATGTTTTTGATTTACTGTAGCGATTGGGTGCAGCCTTATATGCAATTCGTACAATTTCAAGGTATAGCTGACATCTGTAGAAAAAAAATAGTTTATTTTCACTCCTTAATGTCATATGTAATAATATTCTGTAGCAATTCTACTCATAGAGACAGTATGTGCAGAGCCCAAAAGCGAGTAATAATTATGTTTGAGGTTAGAGGTAGAACTTCATGTAGAGATCTATTCAAGAAGTTAGGAATGTTAACATTGATGGCCGAGTAAATACACACATTAAGGTTTTGTGTAGACACCAATAGTACCCTATTTGGAATAAATAATAAAATACACAGTTAGGACACTAGAAGTAGAAATGATCATAAGAAATTCAAGTCATTATAATTATTTCAAAAAAGTGCCAGACATTCAAGGATACGTGTATTTCAGTAAATTATCTACACGTGTTAAGTGCCAGAGACAAGAATTTTTAATTGACTCCTTCTACTATACAATACAATGCATTCATTTTCTTTAGATCACAATACAAGAGACTGTCTCTGTGGGATGTGGAAAGTTATCAATTTACAGTTAAATAATTTCATAACAAAATAATATATACATCAGAAGATATACATAGCATACATGGTACATTAATTATTTCAACTACAGTTTCACAAAATACTAGAAATTATTGAGTAGACACTTCGGAAATAAATTCTTCGACAAAATAGAAGGAGTAACCGAGTGTGGTGGTGTAACATATAGCGTTCTGCCCTCGCATTCGGGAGGACGGCGGTTCGAATCCCTGTCCGGGCATCCAGATTTGGGTTTTCCATGGTTTCCCAAATCACTCCAGGCAAATGCCGGGATGCTTCCTTCCAATTCCTTGCCCCCATCCTTTCCCGTCTCTAATGACCTCGCTGTTGAGAGACGTAAAGCAGTTAAAAAAAGGAAGGAGTAATTAGTTAAAAATTCTTTTAATTATTTACTGAATTTAATCTTATCACCAGTTAGTATTCTAAATCGGGGCCACTACTGTTTTTAATATATATATATATGATCTACGCTGTGTTGCATCTAAAAACTCAAAATTTGTCCAATTTGCAGATGACACAAACACAGGAATTAAAAATACTCCCGATTTATCTACTGAATATAATTTCAAATAATGTCTTTGACCTTATCAGCAAATGGTTTACAGCTAATGGCTTGTCTTTAAACATTGATAAAACTCAATATATGCAATTCAGTACATCATACACATTAACACCAGATATAGACATATAATTTGCAGGCCAGTCTATTCAAGAGGTAGAGTGCATGAAATTCCTAGGTTTGCATATTGGTCATAATTTAAATTGGAAGGTAGGCCTACATGTAGCTGATTTACTAAATCGATTGGATTCAGTCACATTTTCAATTCGTACAATTTCAGCTATAGATAATCTCTGTATGAAGCAGCTGCTTTATTTTGCTTTTTTTTTACTCCAATGTCATACGGAATAATATTCTGGGGCAATTCTACCCATACAGCCCAAAAGCGAGTTATATGAATTATGTGTGGGGTTAGTAATAGAACATCACTGTAGAGAGCTGTTCAAGAAGGTGGGGATTCTAACATTGGTGGTTGAGTATATATACACATCAATGTCCTTTGTAGGTACAAATTGTACCTTGGAACAAATAGCAAACACACAACTATGGCACTAGAAATAAAAATAATCTTCACGAGGATTACAAGTCGTTGTCATTTGTTCAAAATGAGGTATGATATTCAGGGAGATATGTCTTCAATCGTTGTGAAGATCTTTTTATTCCTATTGCCGTAATTGTGTATTTTACTATTTGTTTCATACAGAGTACATTCTGTGACCATGAAAATGTATATATATGAATGTGTATATATACACAGTCACCAATGTGAAAAGTCCTAATTTTTTGAACAGCTATCTACATGACGTTCTACTGCTAACCGCACACATAATTTTTATTACATGCTTTGGGGCTCTGAACATTTTGTCCCTACGAGTAGAATTGCCTCAGAAAATAATTCCATAGTTTATGACATTAAGGAATAATAAATAATTGTTTCAAAAAAAATAAATACTGCCTTCAAAGAACATACTAATAATTTTAAAATAACTTTATACCTTGCCTAGGAGAAAATAATTCTGAACAGACAATATTTTATGTTACTATTATTGAAAGTTTTATTTTAATAAGTTATTTTTGGAGTCGCTGCCAGCGGTCACATTACAAGGAACGAATTACTGAACTTTATTTGCTGTTCGAGGTGACGCTGGAAGTACAAACGAACGTTCTGAATATTTTACATTTGCAGCATGTAGTGAAGCAGATATTGTTTTTTTGTGGAAACAGTTTAGGTGAACATATTAGACAGTATTTAAATCTGTGACTTGGAGTAGTTGATCGTCAAGGTATATCTCTGCGCTACATTGCCAGTTAGTAGGCAGCATCATGTGGTAAACGCTTAACAGTTAGCATAATAAAGGCGTACTATCTGCATGTTTCAGTTTTGTGGCTTTAGAAGGTAAATAGTAACATTTTTTATTTATTATTGTCATTGCTTATTGTTTTAGTTTTTTTTTCTTGCTTTGGCTGTCACCAATTCAAAAAATAACTGATTAATGAAAATATTTCAATAATAATAATATAGAGTATTGTCCATGTAGATATATTTTCTTTTAAGCGAGATAAAAAGTTATTTTAATTTTTTTTTTTTTTTTTTTTTTTTTTTTTTTTTTTTTTGAAGGCGGTTTTTATTTTTTGAGACAGCTATTTCAATATTAAATTTTTAGGGGTATTATAGTTGGTTTGTATTTTAAATATGCCTCAGCAGTTCTCACTTTGTGAACTTTCTGGTAGCTCAATGGTTAACGCGATTACTTTCAAAAAAATTCTAGCTAGATATACCCCAACAATTTCCATAATGGGTTGAATTGGATGCTGTGATAAGGAATGTTAGTTTAAATTTTGTCCAGGCTGTGTTTCAACCTAATCACAACATCTGTTAAAGCTGCTGCTCGATAATAGAAACTTGTAACATCCGGCTATTAATACATATCACTAATATTCGGATCTTTAGGACCCAAAAAATCGCGAAATATGCAGGCAAATATGACCTTAAAAATGGGTAAATATGACCTAAAAGAGACAAAATATGACCAAACATTAAATTTTTTATTCATTAAAAATGCTCAAATGTACATAATTTATTTTATGTAGCTGTGTCGCTTTCAAGTAGACAGCATAATTTGCTTCTATGCACTCACTGTACGATTGGCAAATTAATTTTATTGAAAGTTATTTTCTTGTTCCTGTAAAAGAATGGATTACTAGAATTTTACTTTTAAAAATGGAAATTTACTATACATTTGTTGCGAATTATTGTACATACCATTTTTTATTCTTGTTTGATGCCAGCATTGCAGTATATCACCACATGCATCTTCAAGTTCTCGAAGAGGAATTTTCTCCGGTTGTCACTTAAAACTGTCTTGTAGTGTGAGAAGCTTCGTTCGACATCGCAAGATGTGACGGGAGCGTACTTAAACAGAGTCAGGTCACTGCAATTTAATTGTGGGTCGTCTTCAGTCAAAACAGATTCGCCACCATGTAAAATTTCACTAATTCTACAAATTGTTTTATATCATTTATTCCCACACAACACTTTATCGAATTTGTTTTTCAGCAAACTAGCCACACTGCCCCCTGCTTGGCCTATTTCGGTTTCCACACTTTTAACGACCGCCAAACTTTCATTCAGTTCTAGACCAATTTTTTCAAGACGCGAAATCGTAGTTGTGATACCTGAAAAACTTGACTTTATGTACGCCAAATTTCTGAACAAATTACTGGAAAAGAGTACTTGGACAATTTTTATGGAAGATGCTTCACTGCTATCAAAATTAGAAACTATTTTCTGTATGTTTTCATAATATTCACAGTAATAGCTAACTGCATCGAGCCATGTGCCCCAACGAGTAAGTACTGGTTGTGGTGGAAGAGGGATGGAAGGTGCGTCTTCTTTAAATTTTGCCACTCTCATTGGAGCTTTAACAAAAATCTTTTTTACATTTGATATTAACCTATCAACATCAGGGAAATTTAGTCTTACTTCCTCGGCAACTCTATGTAATCCATGAGCGAGACAGGTTAAATGCACCATCGAAGGATACCACATCTTCAGACATTTCCCAGCCTTTACCATGTACGGCGCAGCGTCGGTCACAAATAGTAAGACATGTTCTCGCTTAACTTCACCGCTCCATAACAGTTTCATAGCGTTGTCGAAACAGACGGCAATTGTTGAATGGTTTACTGATTCAAGAGCTTCACAGTCCAGTAAAAATATATCACCCGGTCTGTCAGAAAGTAGGGTTCCAACGATAACATTTACAACGTATCTCCCACAAGCATCAGTACTTTCATCCATTGATACCCAGATCTTATTGGTGCCTATCTTAGTTCTGATTGCCTGCAATACATTTTCATAACAAGACGGTAAATAGTTCTTCCTCAATGTTGATTCGGTTGGAATCGTCTGTGTTGTGTATTTCTCCAAGAACGATTTGAAATGCTCATTGTTCACTTTATTAAGTGGGATGTTGGTTGATACCATCATTTCACAGAGTTCTTTAGAAAAAATTGATAATTTGGAAGACGACGAAGCTGTAGATGTATCCAAGAAAAGTCGCTGTTTGCTTTGCCGAGTTGAATGTCGTATTACGTTATTCTTGTGTCTTGATGTATTGCAGTGCTGCTGCACATGAAATCGCTTTGTTGCATTCACTTTAGTTTCACATAATTTACAGAAAAGAACTCTTTCATCTGTGCTAAAATACTCCTCTCCAAATTCCTTTACGTAACTCCGTAACTTTACACTTTCAGAAAGTTTTGTTTTCGGCATGGTGGTACTCACTGATCCACTGCAGATTTAACACTGGTTCAGGATTATTTTCAAAAGCATTGGTGACAGTGCGTGAGTGGCTGAAGGCTTTGTGTTTGTTTCGACGTGGAGAGTCTGGTATGTGGGGAATACCTGACCCAGGTAGGGACGGGTTTCCCGTTAAGCAGCAGTTTCGCCGTACTGAATCATAGGAAGACAATTGATTCCTCTCAACTCATCGGTGGGTCACTGCAGTGGACTCAATTCCCGCGATACCGTCGGAAGTGAGACATTGATTGACGCGGCTCGACACAGGCATGCTGCTGCTGCATAGTCGAATTTAAAAAGCGGGCGGAACATTAACGTTTAGAGAGTGAGAATAATTTATAACTTTAATTCTTGGCTGGTGAATTCTGAACAATTTAGTTACAATTAGTTTCGTATGGCCCAAATATGCATTTATAGGCTATATAAATTACATTTAAATACAATCAGAAACGTCGAATCAGTGTTTATTTCTGCATTTCAGGTCAAAAAGAAGGCAGAAAAAAAATGACTTTTCCTAAAGATCCGAACCCTACATATCACATACACAAGTCTGTATCTGGAATATACCTGTTTGTTGCGGCATCATGCAGAAAATATAGATTTTTTTGTGGGTTTTCCCAACGTGAAAGCTTGGTGTACAAGTTGAAATCTGACGTACATGTTGAGACATTAGGAAACATTTATTTTATGAATGTTCCGCAATAACTTAAAAATAGATGAACTGATTTCGATGAGATTTAAATTTGTGGGTCGGTATAAAGAATATTGGAAATTGAAAGGGGTGGGTGTAAAGCGGAAGAGGTGTTTGGCTTTTGTGTGCTAAAAGTCTTTTTCTGTTTGATTTAAACTATATATGTGCAGATCCATTCATATCAGATAAAAACAGTAGGTACATATAAAAAACAATTAAGGGGCGATAGAGAGGAAGAGTAGTTTGGTTTTTGTAAAACTAGTTTGGACAGTATTGTTTTAAGCGATATGTGTGAAAAGTTCCAGCGAAAGCGAATAAAAGCTGTTGGTTTGAATAAGAAGCATAGCAAAAATTAAACGGGGAAAGGGAGAGAGGGGTTAGGTTTTGTAAACAGAATATAGACACTATGCCTCTCTTTGTTTTTAAGTATGCATGTGTAGTGTTCCATCGAATTCTGATAAAAACTGTGGGTTTCTATAAAGATCATTGGAAATTAAGGGGGGTGGGTGTGGAAGGGAAGAAGGTTAGTTGCAACAAATCAAATTTAAACAGGATTGTTCTATATCTTTTTAAGTATATACATACAAAGTTCCTTCAGAACTTGATAGAAAGTGTAGCTTTGTATAAAGAACATTAATAAAAATTAAAGCGATGGAAAGGGGGAGAGGGATTTGGTTTCTTTAAACCAAATATATACTATTTTTATATTTGTTTGAAAGTATACTAAGCATACTTCCTTCAAAATCAGATAGAAACTAGCAAACTAGCTTTGTATAAAGAACATGGACAATAATTAAGGAGGTAGAAGGGGGGGGACAGCGTTTGTGTCTTTTAAAACTAATATGGACAGTATTTCTTTTTCTCTTTGTTTTAAAGTATCCATCGAAATAGGATTAAAATGAACAAACATTAAGAGGCTTAAATGGGCAGAGGATTGTTTTTTTTTTATTTTGTTGGTCAGAAATCTTCTCAGTGAAAAAATACATGTATGTACCATCTTTTATAGTGATTGATCAAACGGTGTCGACTATAGCTTCTTATAAACAACATTGACAAAAATTAAGAGGTGGAAAGGGGAAGAGGGGTTGGGTTTTTTCAAACAAATATGTTGACAGTATTTTTATATTTATTTTATAATATACATGTGCAAGGTTCCAGCCTAATCGGATAAAAAGTCTGGGTTTTATATTGGGGTAAAAAGGGGGGAGAGAGGGAAGTTTATGGATTTTTTGTCAGAAATCTTCTGCAAGAAAAAATACATATACATGCCAACATTCATGGAGGTTGGTCAAATGATGCCGTATGTAGAGTTTTAAAAAGGAACATTTAAAAGATTATGGGGCCGGAAAGGAGGAGAGTGATTCAGTTCTGGCAAACGAAAAGTTAACAGTATTTTTTCTTTTTTATATTAAAAGTGTGTAACGTTCCATAGTAAACACATAAAAACTGTTGGTTTGTATGAAAATTAAGCAAAGTAATGGGGGAGAGGTGGTGGTTTTTGAATTTTTTGGTTAGAAACCTTCTATCTGAAAAAAATATATATAAGTGCCAACTTAATGGTGTTCGATCAAACTGTGTTGAGTAGCTTTCTATAAAGAACATTGATAAAAAATTAAGGTGGTGGAAAGTGGGAGATTGGTTCAATTTTCGAAAATCCATACGTTCACAGTATTTTTCTCTTTGTTTTAAAGTAAAATGGTCAAAGGTCCATCAAAACTGGATAGAAAAACATGTAGGTTTGTATAATAATTAAGGGGTGTAAAGGGGGAGGAGTTTATTTATTTATCAATCTCGTTTCATGGATCCCTGCTGAGGAAGAACCTCTGGGATGTGAAACATGTCATCGTTAACAAACATACATATAATACAATACAATACATTCATTTTCCATTGATCCCAATATAAGAGACTGGCTCTGTGGAATGTGGAAAGTTGTCAATTTACAGATAAACGGTTGCATAACAAAATAATACATACACCAGAAGATGTACAGTAATAGCAAACATGGTACATTTTAATATGATTCATAATCATAATGAAAACAATCGTATGTTACAAAGACAAATAAAGAGAATAAAAATAAACATTAATTTTTACAACTGAGTTTTACAAATGATCATATTGAATACAATTAATTATTTTGTTCAAATTCTTGAATGGAGTAGAAGGAGATGCCAACTAAATAATTTCTCAGGTTGTCTTTAAATATATCTTTATTATCTGCAAACTTTTTTATATTGATGGGAAGTTTATTAAACAGGTGTATCCCAGAATAATTAACTCCTCTTAGTACTAATGACAGAAATGTTTGCATTGTGTCCAAGTAATTTCTGTTTCTTGTATTGAAATTGTGTACCTGTGAATTAGATTTAAACAGGTTAAAATGTTCTATGACAAAGCACATGAGAGAATATACGTATATATATACTAAGAAGTCATTGTAAGAATAATGATTTTTTTTAAAAAAATTTCTGCAAGAAGTTCTTGGTTATATCATACACAGAATCCTAATAGCTCTTTTCTGTGCTATGAAATCTTTTTTACTTTCTGAAGAGTTTCCCCCAAAAAATTATGCCATATGGCATCAGTGAATGGAAATTTGAGGAGTACACCTGTTTCGTTAATTCTAGATCTGCTGTTAAATAGAGTGTTTGTATTGCAAAGGTGGCACTTCTTAACTTCTTCAGTAGTGAAGTGATATGTTCATGCTATCTGAGTATACTCCTCGTTTCTAAGATTGTGTTATCTCTATAGCTTACTTGTAAATCCGTCTGTGCATAATTTTTGTTTTTTAGCTAATATAACGTGTTTTTTTTTCAAAATTTAATTTTAATGAATTTGCCTTAAACCAATTTGCCACTTCACTAAGTACTTAATTTACATTAAATTTTAGATTACTGTTTGGTGTTCTTCTCACTGTCATATTAGTGTCATCTGCAAATAAAACACTCTTAACTTTTTCAGATAAGTTTCCAGGAAGGTCATTGATGTATGACAGAAAGAGGAGGAGTCCTAGTACGGAGCCTTGTGGAATTCCATGTTTTATTTTCTCCCAGTATGTTGAGGCATCTTTACTACTTTAGAATAAAAAAAGGAAACATTTTTGCATTCGACTTTCTATGTATGAATTAAAGCATTTACCTTCCATAAATACCATAGTATTCCATTTTTTTCAAAAGTAATTCATAATTTACACAGTCAAATACTTATGCAAGAACACAGAATACTCCTACAGGGGCCCATTTTATTATTCAATTCCTCAATTGTGTTATTTAAAAATGAATATATAGTCACGTCTATGAATGATCGTTTTAGGAACCCAAATTGTGAATTAATGAGGGTATTATATTGTGTAACATGTTTTATTACTCTACGATACATGAAAGAATACATGTATTTGCCAACTTTCATGGTGATCGATTAAATCGTGTCGACTCTAGCTTTGTATAAAGAACATCGACAGAAATTATGGGAGATGGAAAAGGGGAGATGATTTGGGTTTCCACAAATCAAATGTTGACAGTATTTTTCTCTTTATTTATAATTATGCATGTCCAAAGTTCCATCGAAATCGGATGAAAAGTTTTGGTTTGTATAAAAATTAAAGGATCTATGGTGGTAGAGGGATGAGTTCTCAATGAAATTTATGTGGGAATACTTTGAAGGTATACCGTACCTACTAAAAAATTTCATTAAAATTGGTTTACAATTGGCGAAAATAACGCTGAACAAACACATAAAAAAATCATACGAATTAGAATTTCCTCTTTTTTTGTGAAGTCGGGTGAAAATAAATAAAAGTATCTTGTTTCCTCATATGGAGATCACTTATAGCTAACATTCTATGAATTGCGTATGTGGATGCATTAAATCGCTTCAGTAAGTCAGAAACATGTACCTAGCAATTTAAATTATGATCAATATTTGTCTGTTTGTTATATCAGCAAATTGGACAAATCCATTGAAGTAGTTTTTTCAATGGAATCGGCAGAATAATTGATATGGCCGCACGGAAGAGAGAAACTGGATGAATTCCTTGAACATTTGAATAGAATTAATGATAATATCAAATTTACGATGGAGTTGGAACGGAACGGTTGCCTGCCTTTCCTCGATATTTAAATTACGAGTAATCCAGATGGCACGCTAGGGCATCGTGTTTATAGAAAGCCCACCAACACCGACTTATATCTTGGGGCGCAGAGCTACCATATACTCGATTCCTTGCGAATGTGGGCAACACCACACGGTCTGTATTCCAGCGTTGTTTGGAACATGCAAGATGTGTACGATTGGGACAGGTCACTAATTCAGCCGTGGCCTTACACAGTATTGAAGACGGGCATACCTTCGACTTCGAGGCGACGAAAATATTATCTTTCGCCAAGGGTTTTTGGGACAGTGTTATAAAGGAATCCGTGGAGATTCGCCTGGCGGACAGCATTGTGAATAGGGATTCAGGATACCACCTTAGCACGGCATGGAATCCAGCGATAAATCATCTTCGGAGGCAGAGATCAAGGTGGCAAGATTATCGCTGCCAGCCGCCCCCCTCCGCCGTGCGTACCCCTACCATGGAGGAAGGAATATATGGAGGCGACGCAAGGGACCTTCACCACGCACTGAAGTGACGCCGGGTGGAGAGAGGTGGGGACGCCATATTACCCTACCCAAGAATCACCGGGAACATGCCCAAATATATCCAGGGAACTCTACCATAACCGTGGAGCCACAATTTGATGATGGATTATTATGTTAGTCGACGAAACAAATAAAAAATGAAGAATAATCTTTTTTTGATATCTCGCTTAATTCTCGAGATATACTTTCTCAAAGGTGAGGTGTTCTTGGTTAAAATTCAGAAAAAAATTTACCAAAATCAAATTTGATAATGGATTCTTACATAACACAACGAGAAGAAAAGATAACGAAGAATACAAATTTTCGGTATTTCGCTTAGTTATCGTGATGTACCGTCTCAAAGGTGAGGTGTGTTTGAATGAAATGCAGAAGAAAACTTTCGCAAAAGTCAAATTTGGTAATGAATTCTAATGTAACAAGACGAAAAAAATCGAAAATAAAGAGTAAACATTTTTCAATATCTCGCTTACTGTTTGGGATATAGAGTCTCCAAATTGTGGACGTGAGGTGGAGATGCGGCCTGGACCAAAAAATAATTCCGTCCTAACCACAATGAATTACATGCTGCACATGCAAAGTGTGTGTTTTCTTATTTTACTGCCGCTTGTTTTTACATTGAAATGGGGCATAGAACAGAATAAAAATGTCACCAAAAGCACAAGGAATTATAACCACACTATACCTATAACAAATTTTTGTTAGTCGATATCGAGAACTAAGGGAGATATCAAAAAATGCTGCTCTTGATTTTCAACTTGTCTCTTCGAGCTACATAATAATCAAGCATCAAACTACGACAGCCTGGTGATTACAGTGATGCTTGGAGCATACAGGACATAATTTGGTACAAAAACAAACTTTGTAGACACACTCATAACTTTGCATCGCGAACTACATTTCATATAACGACATTGTTTCCTTCATCACGATTCCTATTTCGCAAAGCACAATTTACCACAATTAATTTCATCCCACACTTCAGTAGAAACTGCAAACGTAATGAAAGAATGCACAACTCAATCACGATGTAAACCACTTAAATTAGACTTTATAACACTCGTATAAAGTAATGGTAGTCTATGATGTGCCAAATGGTAAGGTATGCCAATTGGCTGCACTACACCAACAAATATTTGAAAACAAAGTCACCAATTTGAGAGTTATGAATAAATCTTTAATGGTAGTAGCTAGTCTGACTGAAAACTATTGAACAGTTCAATAACAATAATTAGAATGCAACTTACAAATGAAATGGTATTCGAGGTTTTTTCCTATCTGTCATATTTGTGCACCCGAAAGCAACACAAGCTGGCATTATAAAAAACTTATAACTATTACAAAATCAAATTTTTACTGCATGGAGCACACTGTGAAAATGCAATGTTTTGAGCTCGGTCCGCTATAACCGCCGCGCATGCGCAGTAGGATCCCGGCGTCACCGATTGAACGTCATTTCTCCTCCATATATTTCCTTCCTCCATGACCCCTACCACGCCGCCTGCCCCACTACCCGGCCGCCCCACCAGGTCCTTCCCTGCCCCACCACCTGTGCACTGATTGGCCGCGACGCACGTGACTTACGTCACCTAGCAAACAAGGCCCCTTTTAAGCGTGGACGCTTCCAGGAATCCGACACTTCGCCGGAAGATGGAGCCGGAGGCAGGCTTCGAAACGTCGCCCTACATTGAAGCGCTACCTCGGTGGAAAGCGTTAGAAGATTTTATACAACTGACACGCCGAGAAAGGTTACATTCGTTCATCGACAGAATAATTTTCAATATCTTTTGTAAATATCTTTGGTATAATACTGTACATATAATTCTATGATACTGCGTCTTCTAGTGTATACATCAATTTTGCATTACACTGTAAAAGATGTTTGTCTAAGATCTATGATAAAAGATCTATATATATAAAGATGAATGTATGTATGTATGTATGTTTGTTTGTTTGTTTGTTCTTCATACAAATCCACAGTTTTCCTCCGATCTCGATGAAACTTTGCAAACTTATCCTTTGAAACAAGGAGAAAAATACTGTCTACATTTGGCTGAGAAATTATCTATATAAATAATACATGTTGTGTCATAATTTCGAAATACTACTGAGCGGCGATAGACAAGACGCGTTGGATATGGACGTCTCTGTACTGTTTTTCCGTGTAGCGGTAAGGCAGCTCAGTGGTTAAAGTGCTTGCTTACAAATGTTTGGGTCGTGATCTCCGGTTCAAATCTTCGTGGAGGCTAAGATTTAAAAAAAATTGTTTTTGATGGTAAGAGTCAGGCCTGGGCCGTCGGTTATTCGGATTGAATGTTAAACTGTAGATATTACAAAGTTAGGGGTGCAATGCGAGGCAAATCGTAGGTAGTCTTTCAATGCTGTAGGTGTACACTTTTTTACGTTATATTGATCCCTTAGAGGTGATTCGCTGTCATTGTGTTTGTGACATGCAGTAATCTATTATCTTATAGCTTTAAACGAGCAGTTCTTGTATATATATATTTTGGATCTCGGGAACGGTACTAAACCTCACAAATAAAACGTTACTCCATCTAATATACACAAACTAGACAGACAAAACAAAATAAAGACAAACTATTTAAAAAACCACTCATATATGCATCACACATGAATACAAAACACATTAACAGGGCCATCACGCATACACACACTTTTAAAAACTTGCGCTGTCGGCACGAGATATGACACATACAAACAAGATGGCCACAACAGACAACCGAAGGACACGAAAGCGCAACAGAGAAAAGACATAAATAAACCAGCTGACCCAACAGACGAAGGATGAAAACGCATAATTGTGTAAATATGATACAGGCAAAACATGCTTTGTATGAGGAAACGGAGATGCGCAGCTGCATACCATACTAAAAATTGTAAATAGTAAGTAACTGTTAGCTATAAAAATATCCCATGCTCATAATTACATAATAATAAGATTAAAATGTTTATAAAACTGTATATAAAAACTGTAACACAGATTCGTCGCTGATTATGCCTCGATGAGAGGTGAAACGCGTACGACGAGATAATAAATAAATTAAACAGTTGCATTGGCGTTATCATTCAACTGGTAATTAATTAAGCAACTGTGGACACATGGCCTGTAACAACATTGCACTTATATTTACATAACATCTTAGAAAAAAAATAGAAAAAGTGGTTATCATTAATTACTACCAGTTGTATTGTAAAACATCTAAAAAGAAGATATTTAAAATCTGGCTTTGTCTGAAAAAAACTTCTTTGAAAATCTTTATATATATAAAAATCTCACGTCACGATGTTTGTCCGAGATGAACTCCGAAACTATTTAAATGATTTTGATGAAATTTGGCTTACTGTGTGTAATTTGGACCAACTTAAGAGATAGGATAGTTTTTATCTCGATTATTGACCTTAATATCTATTATTGCGAATTAAATGTTCGTTCAATGTTTGTCATAGGACAATGGTTTATAATTATTTGTAAGTGCCGTAAGTTTGAGCGTTCTGGTGGCTCCGTGATTAAGGCGTCTGACTGGAGACCCAAAGGTCGCTGGTTCGAATCCCTTTGCCGGCCGGGATTTTTATACGCATTTAACTCGGCATTCACCTCCGGCGCAGGGGTGGAATGCGCAGTCAATAGAAACCCTGTCACCAGGTCATTACGACCGCACGAAATTATTATTATAGTTCCATAGGTTTCTAACAGATGGCGATGTATTAATTTATCGACACAACACTTGGATATCTGGGTTGGGTAACCATCCAGTAGCTGGCGTTGCGTTTCGATTTATTTATGTTACAGTATACTCCACGTCATATGTGTTTATGTATGACATAACCCAGTTTCGTGAATTTTTCGTGTAGTATCATTTTTCTAATTGTGCTGTGTATAGTGTTGTGTATCGTTTGTATGTTATTATATTTAACGACAAAGTAATTACACACATGAATATAGCATTGAAGAAAACGTTGCGATAAATTCAAAAACGTGTAAGTATTTGTTGCTTGCTTCTCATTTTTCTTCTTCTTTTCGTTATGACCAACCTGGGACCACGTGTCAATTTCAATTCTTTCCCTGTTTTTTTTTTTTTTCTTCCTCTCCAGTACTCCTTCATTATTGCACTGTGCTTCCTCTTTCTCTCTTCAGACCATTTTGCACCCGTTTTCTTCTCCTCTCTACCTTGGAATCATATCATATTCGGAATCTGCTTTCGAAAATATTTTCTTTCCATGCTGTTCACTGATATTATTTCGTTTCAAATCTTTCTTAACCTCTTGAATTGCAAAATATATTTTAATACCTTTTTTGTTAGCCTGGTGTCATCCATGCGATAGATGTGTCGAAAAAATATCATTCTCCTTTTTTCTGGCTGATTCTGTTATTTTTTCAATGTTATGATATATTTTCTCATTAGTTTTTATCTTCCATTGTACTGTATTTTTCAATGGATCAAAAATTTTCCATATAATTCTCCATTCCAATACTCCAAGCTTACCCAATTTCATAGAGAGCAGTCTGATGTCTCACTGTTTAAGGCGTCTGACTGTAGGTCGAAAGGTCCCCGGTTCGAATCCCTGTCTCGGCGGGGATTTTAATAGGCATTTAACCCGATTTTCACCTCTGGCACAACTTGCTGTGTAATGTGAAGTACGCTAGAACGCTTCCGTGATCGGGATTCCCTGCAAAACTGGAGGTCTTCTGTACCCGGCAGAGTTGCCGGGTTAGGTTAAGGTGGGGACGGTAGGGGTGGAATGCGCAGCTGACAGAAGCCCTGTCAGCAGGTGATTATGACCACACGGAATTATAATTATTATATATCAGGCATTTACTGGCATAGAGGCATTCCGGTTTCAGCACTGTATTATAGTGTCTTATTTTAAGGCTTTTAGAAAGGCACTTTTTGTTGTAATTCAACTATTTTTATTTTAATTGTTGCAATTATAGATTTCAGTGAAATGCCGCCAAAAAAATCTAACCTCAACAAAGCGTGTAGCAGAGAGGCACGACGCAAACGTGTTGAGAGAGCTCATCAATCAGCAGAACAAGTCGCGGCAAGTAACGAAGCTCAAAGAATCAGGAAAGCAGAGCGTCGTATACAAGAATCTCAAGGAAAGCGTGATGATCGTCTGCGACAGAATATATCGAGAACATGAGCGGCACGAGAACAGCACATCGCTACATTTAGAGAAAGAGAACGAGAGAGACAGCAAATCAGTCGTGCATTAACACGTGTATCATTTGTTCGTGTTGCGTTCGAATATGCACCAGACATTGATTACTCTGCACATTCTAAAATTGCTCAGTAATCGTGCTATTTTGGCAGCAAAAATTGTTGATGTCAACGATATTAACTTCCAGATACAACAGTTGTTGCCAGGTGATCTGATGTCTTTTAAATCAATAGACACTATTGTAGATGAAAATGAAGCCGTAAATTTTCCAACTGAGTTTTTAAATTCTTTGGATATACCAGGAATGCCACCATACAATCTTCGGTTAAAGATGGGTTCACCGATTATTCTTCTTCGGAATTTGAATCCACCTAGATTGTGCAACGGTACACGTTTGGTCATCAAAAGGATCACCGGAAATGTTCTTGAAGCAACTATTTTGACTGGAAAGCTTAAAGAAGAAATCGTCCTGTTGCCATGTATTCCAATGATACTGTCAGAATCTCCAAAACTATTTAAAAGGCATCAATTTCCGATTCGTTTGGTTTTCGCTATGACCATAAATAAGTCTCAGGGACAAATAATGTCCGTTTGCGACTTGGACTTGGAAAATACGTGTTTCTCCCATTCGCAGCTATATGTCGCCTGCTCACGTGTGGGGAAACCATCAAATCTATTAGTATTAGCAAAAGACAGGCTACCAAAAATATTGTACACCAATTAGCCCTTAGATAAATTAAAATTATAAATTGTAATAATTTAAAATAATGAAAATAATTGTTAAAAATGTTTAAAAATCAACTTCATCTACCTCATTTATAAAACTGAAATTTCAATTTATAAATAAATAAAAAATAATTTATTTATTTTAATAAATATCAATTTTTTATATATTTTCAATTAAGTAATTTGTAATAAAATGTAATTACCTTTTTTATTATTGTTTGTCGTTAATTTTAACTATCCGAAACTCTTTATCAATTACGTTTCAATTTTCAAATCGACTAAAATGTTTTTGTCTTGATTAGTGAATATTAATTTGACTACATTAGGCAGTTTAGAATAACATTGATCCAACGTACTATAACTACTGAGTCACAGCAACGCGTGACCGGGGCAGCTAGTAATATTATAATATTATAATGTAATCATTTGAAGAAAACCTAATAGAAAATCGTTTTAACCAAGTTACTCGAACTTCGCCCAGTGAAGACTCAATTGAAGAAAATCCTGACGATTATTCACGATATTTATTTAACCAACTGCAGTTCTTAAATAAGTAAGAAGGAAATATATTGAATGTATAACAAATATGTAATTAGTGTGGGAAAAAGGTGGTTACTGCAGGAGCTCTTAAAAAAATTCTGTCTACGATCCCGGGTTCAAATTCCGTGGGGAACAAGAATTTGTATTTAACCATATGAGCTACGGTGGGGCGTTCTGTGGTTGGGATTCTACGTTAAATTGTAGGTCCCAGAGAAAAGGAACTGGCCGTCCTACCTCTGATAGAATTGCTTAATATGCTTCCTTCTATCCAATCTAGACGAAATTAATAGTATGGCTGACCTATTTCAGGATGACGGCAAACACATATTACTACCAGCTACATTCAATCTAGGAATGACCGAGAAAAAAAGATAAGAGAAATCAGGGCTAGAACCGATTCATTTCCATTCTCTTTTCTTCCACGAGCGGTTAGGGAGTGGCTTAGGAAGCAATTATCGATCGAGACAACTTAGATTCCGATAGGAATAGGAATCTATAAACCCCTCCGGCCATCCTGATTTGGGTTTTCATGGTTTTCTGAGATCGCTCCAGGTGAATGCCGGGATGGTTCCTAAAAAATAGTCCATGGGCGCCTCATGCCATATCCCGTATATCCATTCCTATGCATAAATGGTTACACATTAGGATTGGTGCAATGCAACTTCCGCCATCAACTTTTAGGGAATCGCGGAGTAATAATAATAATAGTAACTTGTTGAAATTTGGTTTAATTACTTCGTAACATGTCATATTCACATTTTGCGCTCTTTCTTTGCGGAAAAGTCGCTAGAGAAATTAAAAATGCCGAAATATAAGGCTGAGAAACTGCGAAATGCTATCAGCACTGCAAAAATAACAAAAAATTTATCGGTACAGGGGTCATATCAACCTAAACAGTTTCGTTTCGTCATAGATTTCGTGGTTAGTTTGAAATACAGCCTGGACCAAGAGAAAAAAATTACGCAATTTTGCATTCTGCGGCGTCCATAGGAAATGGTGTATTTGTTTACAATGGAAGCAATCTCTGACTGCTCGTTTCTATATAAGATGGCGGGCATCACCGTATTACAACTCGGATAAAAATTATCTGTTTGTCAATTAAATGCGACTTTTTTAACGAAGAAAAGCTGAAATGGCAAGAAAACATTACAATAAAAGATTAAATCAACATTTTAAGAGACAATCACTGATTTTTCAACGCTGACGGCATCCAACGGCTGTGCTTCGCTGTCATATTTCGGCATTTTAAATTCCTGGCAATTTTTTAAAGCAAGAGCGTAAAACGTAAAGAGGACATAATGACGAAGCAATTAAAACAAATTTTAATAGGTTACGACCAATTTCGCGTCTGTTTCGAAGGTGATGCAGTCCCCGACAAAATTAATTTTTCACAAACGTCTCTAAGGATTTTGATGAAATCTTGCATACTGAACAGAAATCGAAAGATGCTAAGGGAAGATCGGTCACCCAGGTACTATAAAGATAAATGTATGTATGTTTGTTTTGTTTGTTCTTCATACAAATCCACAGTTTTCATCCGATCTCGATGAAACTTTGCACACTTATCCTTTAAAACAAGGAGAAAAATACTGTCTATATTTGGTTGAAAAATTATCTTTATAAATAATACATGTTGTCTTATCATTTCGAAAAATTACTGAACGGCGATAGACAGGCGCGTTGGATATGGAGGTCTCTGTAATGTTTTTCCGTCTAGATGTCATGTAGCTCAGTGGCTAAAGCGCTTGCTTACTAATGTTTGGGTCGTGGTCTCCGGTTCAGATCTCCGTGGAGACTAAGATTTTTAAAAATTGTTTTTGATCGTAAGAATCACGCCTGGGCCGTCGGTTATTCGTATTGAATGTTAAACTGTAGATATTACAAAGTTAGGGATGCAATGCGAGGCAAATCGTAGGTAGTCTTTCAATGCTGTAGGTGTACACTTTTTTACGTTATAATGATCCCTCAGGGGTTGTTCGCAGTCAGTGTGTGTGTGTGAACAGCAGTAATAATACTATAAATATTATAGTATTAAGTAAATCTCTGTCTTTTTGTTACATTTTGACGACTAAATAGTTATATGGAGATTGATGGAATTTGACAAGAAAATCTGTATGAAGGGCACAGGATATTTTTCCCAGTATGATTAACAGTTGTAGTCACGAAATTTTGAGACCTTATCGATTGGTGACAGAAATATGATGGAAATTGATTCTCTTCAAGAGACTGGTTGGACGATAGTATGATATAATGGTAGTTCTCCTGTCATATTATGCCGACTCGGTGTGAATCCACGCATACGAAGTCGTGGGGACGAGCTAGTATTTTATAAATTATTTTGCAGTGTAATGGGTCACATTTTATAATAGATTTTTTTTTTTACAAAATTTCTTTAAAAAATGTTTTATAAAATATTTCATCATTTGTCTAAGTAAACAAAGAATATGGCGCAACCGAAGTAACCCCCGTTGGTTAGGACTGACATTTTCGTGTAAATCTTTATTTCTGAATATTAACAGAAGGAAATGTAGTACAGACAGATACATGTAGAATATAAGAATGGGAATAAAAAGGTGAACATTTACGCATAGACTGCGAAGTTAATTATTTCTATGAAAGAAGGCTTTGCTGGCGAAAACAGGAAAGAGAAAATTAATGGCTTAAGAAGATAGTTCTTGTCAGGTTTTTGGAATAATTACAAAGGGAATGCCCTGAGCATTGTGGATGCTATAATGCAGAATGGTGTAGGTCCGCCACCAGCAATTGAGACTAGTCCACTGCACATTCGCCGTAAAAAATAAACATCCATTAGTATATATCGTTAGTTTCATGGGTAATAATTTTGATACAGAAATTTTAGAAAAAATTGTGGTAGGGATTCATTGGACCTATACTGCAGCTTCAACAATAATTTTCATAATACTACTAATATGTCATGTTATCTCATTGCAGTTCTTTCACTTAAGTTTGATGAATTCCTTTCATATCAAATCTAGCTATTCACGATCTAACCAAAATATGTTTACTTCTCTTCTTTTTCCTCAGTAAAATACATAACGTGATACCTATTGTGGCTACAGAAGCATACAATTTGACTTCATTCATTTCACAGAACTTTGATGAAAAATTATATGTAGTGCAATGGGCCTGGTAAAATATCAAAAACTATAATCCAGAAAATAGATATGGTAAAACCTTTTATAAAAGATCTCTGAGAAAGATCTTTTACAGTGTAATCCTGGCCTGTTACTGCAATTGACGCCTTTCCACATCAGAGGAAGTCATAAAGTAACCGCACGTCGTAAAAACACTTTATCAAGAGCCTTAGAATGGTTTTTATCATCCAATTCTGGGACTAAGTTATTACATTTCCTTACTATCATTACGTGCAACAGCTGTTGAGAACATGGTTGAGAATTCTCTACTGAAATTATTTCTTTCGAAATTATTATTATCTACGGAAGCAGCTATATCTCAGAACTTCATATCCATGGAGGAAGGAAATATATGGAGGAGAAGTGACGTTGAATCGGTGAAGCAGGCTCTAAACTCTCCCGCATGGTGGCAGCAGCGGTATTGCGCTTCCCAACATTGCGATTTTCCCAGTATATCCCGAAAACTAAGCAAGATATCGAAAAATTTTATTCTTTATTTTCGATTTGTCTCGTCGTGTTACATAAGAATCGATCATTAAATTTGACTTTTGCGAAAAAAATTTTCTCCATTTCAACTCGAGAAACCTCACTTTTGATACAGTATATCTATAGAACTAGGGGAGATATCGAAAATTTTTATTCTTTATTTTTCATTTGTCTCGTCTTTTTAAATAAGAATCCATCATCAAATTTGACTTTAACCAATTGTTTCTTCTGAATTTCAACCAAAACCATTTCACATTTGGGACAGAATATCTCGAAAACTAAGCAGAATATCAAAAAAATTTATTCTTCATTTTTTATTTGTCTCATCGAGTTACATAATAATCCATCACCATATTGCGGCTTCACGTTTATCCTAGAGTCCCCTTGAGGTGTTTGTACATATTCCCCGTGTTTGTTGGGAAGCGGTCAAGCCCCCACCACTCCGGCCATGCCCCCCACTCCTCCACCGGCCTGCTTCACTCCCATACGTTGTAAAGGTCTCTTGCGTCGTCTCCATATTATTCCTTCCTCCATGTTCATATCTGCATTTCAAGCATCTTTGGTGCAGCCTTTCTTGCTATTTTTGTGGTCTATGGTGCGGCGCGTGCTTTTGTATGAGTGGTTTAGTGTTTTGAGGTTATGAAGCGTGTTTATGCTATTTTTCAGTTTATTCAGTGATAGACGAGCATTATGGATATGTCAATGAATTTGCGTTTGTTTGAAGATTGCGCAGTATCTAAGGGTAGATACTGTTATGCAGAGAACTTCTTGAAAACGTTAAATGACAATCAGATATTTTCTTGCAAAGTAAGTTTTATTCGGGCAACTGGAGATAAAAAAATGGCTTATTTAATACTCCTTACCCATGCCGTTAGTAGAGGCAAAATGTCAACTCCATTACTGAACTCTCAGGTGTTCTTGTTCGTTCAGTTGTAAGTTAATATACAGAGGATTACTGGAGATCGCGATTTCGATATGTACTGCAGTTTTCAAATGCAAGACACCGCTAGAAATATTTTTTTAAGTACATTTAGAGGTATGATACTGTTACAGGGTGTTACAATCTAATTTCTTCTTGAGAATAATGGTACAGGGTATTACAACCTAATTTCTGCTAGAGAATAATGGTCCAGGCTTTGTTACTATGGAATATCGGTTTTAAAATAATACAACTTGTGGTTAGCTACAGCAGTATTATGACATCATTAGTGAATGTTGCTGCAGCGGAATCGCGATCACTACTATACCCATTTACCGGTAGTGGTAAATGAAGGTTAACGGATTGTTTTTTAGTCTAGATTCCATTCTTTTGTGGTTTCACATACTCCTACTCTTTCCATGACTCTAATCAACCAAGAGTACAGGGTTTTTGCGTCTTGGAGATTGTAAAGGTGAGGAATATGGGGATGTAAATTTAGTTATTTATAGAAGACTTTGTTTTTTAATTTAGTTGCGATTGGCGCTTGCTCAGGTGGCAGTTTCCCCTACACCCTCATTTTTTACTTTTCCACCTACTTTTGCACTGTACTAATTTGAACTTTAAATTCTTTTAACATTTGTGGAAAAGTATACATCATTTCTCTTGGTAATTTATTCCAATCTTTAACCCCCTTACCTGTAAAGGAAAATCGGGTAATATCAAGATGGGGATACCGCTGCGGCCTCGCGTAGTAAACACACAGTTCACGTGGTATATACGACATCATTGTGACCTATTCAGTCTGTGAGTACCAACATAGTTACAGCTATAGATATGATCTGAAAATTGGATATCTGCAATATCGTGTGTTATGGTTACGTTTCACTTTGGTCCAGGCTGCATTACAACCGAAACGCATATTTATAAAATATGATTTTGTCACTCATCATTTGAATTTATGTTGTAATGCAGCCTGTACCATACGTTACAATGATGTCATACATGCCACGTAATCTGTGTGTTTACTACACGAGGCCACAGTGGTATCCCCATCTTGATATTACCCGGAAAATCTTCTCACACCCTCATGCCTGAAATTGAATGATAGTTTATATTGTGGTCAACTTTCCCCTACCATGCACTGCTACTTTCTTCCTCACCTCATCACCATTATATGCCTTGTACACTCACAAGGCTCTTCACCCTCCTCCTGTCTTCCAACTATATATATGTATGTGTGTGTGTGTGTGTGTGTGTGTGTGGTCTAGAAAGTACATCTACTAAGAATAAATATTTGGATTTTGTCAAGTTTTTTGGGTGCTACAATTATCCACGTTAAATACAACAGTGACACACATTAACATGGATCTGATCATGTGGCTGCTGACAGTTTTGAAATCTCGTTTGGGTAATAGCACAGTCTCTGGGACTCATCAAGAAATTGTAGTTTTCGTCTGAAAACTGTGCACACGTTTGCTGGGTGATATTACTTAATATATGTTGCTCTTAGAGCTGTAAAATATATCCATCCTCACAAACTTCATTCAAAAAGTGCCATTTTGGTACAGACTCCATTTCAACTATAAAAACTAAATTCCTTTGACCTAATGGTGAAACAAGTATATTGCCGCACTTCAACCTAAATATAAGCTACGTTAATGTTGCCACAAAGTGCTTTGATAAATACCGTTGAATATTAACATCTTGGTCATAACATGCAGATATTTTTCTTGACGATGTAATACCTATTTTCATTGTACGTAAATGAGGCAACTGACGACCGGTGTTTTTTTTTTAGTATGTAATCTTTTCCATATTTATACTTTTATAGCGCCATATTCCCAAATAATATCATTCAAAGAATGTGTGCATGGTCATTATACTTCGCTATAAGGCTTCTCCCATTCGCTCGAGGTATAGCGTTGCGGCACTTTTTGAGTGAAGTTAGTGAGGTAGCTATACATTTTACACCTCTAAGATCAACATATATCAAATAGTATCACCAAACGAACATGTGCAACAGTTTTCAGACCAAAACGACAATTCCTTGATGAGTCCCAGTGATTGCGCTATTGCCCTTGTTTGTTCACTGTGATGCTTGATGCAGTCAAGAGATTGGTTTTTTGAGGCATGGTGTGCAATTGGATATTAACAATGAGTAGGCTACAGAAATAATGTGGTAGTTAATCAGCAAATTTGCCACTCATTTCTCAGTGCCCCTTATCCAAGCAGTACTTATCTAAGATCAGAATCTGTATTTAAAGAATTAAATATAAATAAAAGTTTTGCTTCAGAATCATCTTAAAAATAATATGGCAAAGTAATTTCATTTCCTGTATAAAACTAATTATTTGTTATAAATGTTCAGAGAAGTAACTGTAACCCAATAAATTCACACTTCAAAACTAATGGGATGTTAAAGTAAATTTATTAGATTAGAAAATTGCAGATTTACAGTTGAGATAATGAAATTGATAAGTAAGAAGGAAAGTATGCTAAAAGCATAAATCACACTATCATTAGCGAGCTGTAGAAGCATAATGGATAATGTTTGAATTTTTTAACTTGAGGAGATATTCAAACTGTATATAGGCCTAGTTGTAGAGTTAAGTCATCAGGCTGTACCTGAAATTTAATGATAATGCTCTATAAAAAAACCCTCAACCTCAAGGTCAGACACGTGCCGAGGAGGCGAATGGGTGATGAGGAAAATCACTCGCTAGCGTGCAACCTCAGTAGCACCTGCGCACTCCTGTTGTATTAGCATTTCGTTTTAAATTGGTAATACTCGTGGGATCAAAATTAAGACTCACAAGAAAACCAAAGAACCCTGCGGTAAGGGTGTGCCCCAGGCTAATATAAATACACCAAGTTCAAAGAAACGGGTGAGGGTTGATAGCCCCCCCTCATCTGACAGTGACAGTAACAGAAAAGTTAGTTCAGTACAGAACGCTTTTGTAATTAGGGAAAAAGTTGAAGGAACGTTTGAAAAGGTGTCACCCTTCTACATCCCAAAGGGTCTAGGGTCTAGAGGGTCTTTTTGGTACCCTCAACACTAAAAAAACTGAGGAACGGGACACCGCTGCTGGAAACAGTCACCAGTAAGCAAGCTACCGAACTGCTGAATTGTGAGAGGGTCGGGGAGTTCGCCGTCAAATGCGAACTACGTAAGTCCCTAAATTCCAGTAAAGGTGTAGTCACCTGCCTTGACGTTATGGATTTAGGGACTGACGAGCGTCTCAAGGAATGGAAATCAGAGAAAGTGATCGAGGTACGTCAGATCACACGAAGGGTGAATGGCAATCTTGAAAATACAGCCACCTTCGTCCTGATGTTTGACACTCCAGTATTGCCCAAGAATATCAAGGCTGGATATATAAACCTTAACGTTCGTCCGTATGTTCCGGACCCGATGCACTGTTTCCAGTGTCAGCGGTTCGGACATACGACGGCGTCATGTAAGGGCAACCCCACCTGTGGAAACTGCGGGAAGGGCGCACACGAGCCGGGTGTCAGTTGTACGCTTCCACAGGCTTGTGTCAACTGCTCCGGTTTGCACCCCGCCTGGAGCAGGGAGTGTCAAGTGTATCTTGAAGAACGCAAGATTTAGGAGCTGAAGACCAAAGAGCGGATTCCTTACGGGGAAGCTAAGTAGAAGGCCAAGTTACTTGCCGCCCCAGTATTTGCAACTAGTTTTGCTAAGATGGCTTCAGCTCCTGTCAGGAAACAGAGTGTTGCTACCCAGATGTTCGTTGCAGACTGGGCACGAGCACTACATGCTCCTGTCAGTGTAATTGCGGTGCAAAACCCTCTTAAGGTCATAACTCCTAAGACCGCGGACGTCTGTAGCAACACGTCTGCGACCTCAATCACACCAGCAGCAGTGAAACAGGACCCACCAGCAGTAGCAGTGAAATTACCAGCACCTCCAATACCACCACGTGCCTCAAAAGCAGTAGTACTACCAACTGCTACCAAAGACTGCGACGCGAAGACACGGGGTCCGAGGTTTAGGCTGACGGACCCGATTCAGTTCGTTAAATCTCCCTCTTCATCCCCTCCCAGAACACCTGGAAAAAGAGAGAAAAAGGTAAAGAGGTCGAGGAAGAAGAAGGGCAAGGAGGTAGTCGATGAGGACGCTGAGTTGGAGGCGTCAGACTCTTCAGAACCAGAGGAAACTGCAATGCTGGTGGACAAGCCTGATCCCGTTTCTTAGCGGGCAATGACCAACGACCCAACCAAACCGGGGCGGATGAAACCAAACAGGTAGGATGTGCCTAAAATTTTAGGCACATCGGTCTAGTTTTAAGACTGATGGGTGACCTCTTTACAGCCACCCATCCATATGCATCCATATGTTTTGTGTTGTTATTATTCATGTCTCTGGCCAATATACAGCCAGCAAGACATGTAGTGTTTTTAATCCTCTTTTGAACCTGTTTGGCCCCTTTACAGCCTTCCAGGTGTTGTATGGTTTTAAGTCGTTGTGGTCGCTTTAAAGCCAAGTCTGATTTTATGACATATTTTATTTGCTGTCTGTACGGCCGAACCCTTTACAGTCGACCATGCAGACAGTATTTTAGTACTTTCTTAATCCACAGAGATAGCTGGTAATAGGGCGCTAATGACCCCACTGTCGACGCACCCTAAAGGAACAACACCAACAACAGTATGATTTAGTGGTCCCTCTACAACCACTAAGCCAAGTATTGTGTTTTAAGTTCTTCCAGTTTTTATTGTGTTCTGTCATGTTTTGATTTTAATTCTGTCTGGCTCGCCCCTTTACAGCTAGTCAGCGAGTTTGCTTTATCATTTAACCTGGTTGGCCTTTTTACTGTGAACCAGTTATTTTTGTCTTTAATTTTGTACGACCATTTTGCAGCAACCGTTTTAGTACCCTTTTTAGCTGTCTGTATGTCCGACTTTTTTGTAGCCGGCCATGCAGTTGGCAATTCTGCCAGTATTTTAATCTTTTCTTTTCGTCTGTGTGGCTGACCCCTTTACAGTCAGCCATGCGGGCGGTATTTCTGTTTCTGTTTTAATATTTTAGTTTCCTTTTCATTCTGCCTGGCCGACCAAGTCACAGTCGGCTATGCAAATGGTATTCTAGTATTAAACCACGCTGTTAAACCAGGTTTTAGTTAGGGCGTTAATAACCTAGATGTTGACGCGCCCTATAGCCCTAGCAACAACAAACTGGACGTTACTTGCACACCGATGAAAAGTTTTAAAAAACTGAAAATTACTTGAACTTTAAAAGTAAATACCTCTTAAATAGGTGCATTTAAGTTAGAAATGCAACATACATTGTATCGTCACTTGAAAATTCCAACAAAAAGTATTCAAAGCGTTCTGGAATTATTGCGAGATTAGCGTGCAATGTTATTGTTAAAATAAATCCTACTAGACGACCCATGCGAAAATTTCATGAATAAAATGCATTGAATAGTGACGATGAATGCTTGTAATATAATGAAAAGTAGAATCGTACTTTCGTAGCGTATATTTTTTTTTAGTGTAATAGGTACGCATCAAAATAAACACAACATATTACGAAACAGTTAGGAAAATTTAAAACACACTGCATTTATGACAATCTCTCACTGACCTTAAAAGAATATAACCAACCTGAACAAAATGCACAAAACATATCAACATCTCTGTGATATTTGTTGCTGTGCGAATAAAATGTTTACATTGGAAATGTATAGCAAAACAAAAGTGTTTCCATAACAAAAAAAAATATCCAAAAAGCTACTTATTGATTTAAAAAAAGTTACTTGATATCTGCTGCTGCAATCTAGGGACTTTTCTCTGAGCTTTCTCATATGCGCTACCACTTAAAGCACCAAATTCCGAAAAATTCTTTCTTAATTTATGATTTTACCTAACTGGAGACCTTAATCTTTAAATCAATGTGATATTTATCAATTTCGGCCAAGTATCGAAGAAGATAAATGGCTTGACATAAAAAAAAAAGCACGCTGTGGAAATAATATTGATACTTTTGCCCTTTAAGGGTCAAATTCCAAAAAAAAAAAAAAAATCTTTTATAAAATATGGTGTCATCAAAGCAGCCACCTTGGTCATTAAAATGACACCTCATTTATCAATTTCAGTCAGTTATCAAGTGAGGTAAAAAAAAATTCTAGAAATGATGATATTTTTTCCCCCTTATGGTTTGAATTTGGTGAAAGTTTTTTCTTAAAATATGATGTGACTAAAGCGGATAATTTAATATTTAAAACCATACCTCATTTATTAATTCCGGTTAGGTATCAAGTGAAATAAATAGTTCATGATAGAAAAATGCGTTGTAGAAATATTAATACTTTTGCCCTCTAAGGTTAGAATTTTTAAAAATTTCTTTCTTAAAATGTGGTGTAACGGAACCTATGACCTTACCAAGACCTCAATCATTAAAAAGATACCTCGTTTATCAATTTGGTTTAATTATCAACCCAGATAAATGACTAAAGAGACAAAAAACGCATTTTAGAAATACTGATATTTATACCCTTTAAGAGTTCAATTCAGAAAAATTCGTTTCTTAAAGTGTGATGTTACCACTGCGGAAACCTTAGTTTTTAGAATGATACCACATTTATCTATTTCGGTTAGATATTAATGTAGATAAATGGCTCGTGACACAAAAATGCGTTGTAGAACCATTTATACTTTTACCCATTTTACCAATAAAAAATCTTTCTTAATATATGATGTCACAAAAGCTGAGTCATTACTCTTCATACTCCTACTTCATTTATCGATTTTGGATAGATATCCAGGGAAATAAATGGCTCGAAACACAAAAAATACATTTTAGAAATATTGATATTTTTGCCCTTTAAGGGTCAAATTACGAAAAATTCCTTTCTTAAAATATAATGTTACCATGGCGGTGACCTCGGTCTTTAATGTGATATGTCATTTATCTATATCAGATAGATATCAAGGGAGATAAATAGGTCGTGACACAAAAATCCGTTATAGAAAAATTTATACTTCTTCCCTTTAAGGGTTGAATACCAAAAACATTCTTTCTTAAAATATGATGTCACAAAGCTGAGACATTATTCTTCATACTCCTACTTTTTTTTATCGATTTTGGTTAGATATCCAGGGAGATAAATCGCTCGAGACACAAAAACACATTTTAGAAAAATTGTCATTTTTGCCTTTTAAGGGTCGAATTACAAAAAAAATCCTTTCTTAAAATATAATGTTATCACGGTGGAGACCTTAGTCATTAATATGATACCTCATTTATCTATTTTGGTTAGATATGAAGGAAAATAAATGGGTCGTGACACAAAAACGCATTGCGAAAATATTGATACTTTTGCCCATTAAGGGTCGAATTCCGAAAAATTTCGGTCTTAGTATATGACGTCACTAAAGCGGAGATCTTAATCTTTAAAATGATACTTCATTAAACGATTTCAGATAGATATCCAGGGAGATAAATGACTTGTAACACAGAAAACAGCATTTTAGAAATATTGACATTTTTGCCCTTTAAGGGTCGAATTCTGAAAACTTCCCTTCTTAAAGTATGATGTGACCAAAGTGGAGACCATAAGCTTTCAAATGACACCTCATCATTGATTTTGGTTAAGTATGAAGTAAGAGAGAGGCTTGTGTCAAAAAATTACCTTATAGAATTAATTTATATGATGATTATTCACCTCCGAGTATGTGGGTTTTGTTGCAACGAAGATGGATATCTGGTATGTTCCAAAATTAAAAGCAGGAATTTATCTTTTTATAAAAGTTTTCTTGTAGGACAGCAATTTATGTTTCAAACGTTTGACTTTGCATGACTTTTTATGACTTCTAATAATAAGCAACAAATGGCAAACGGAAAGAAAAAAAATGTACTCACGAAAAAAATATTATCCTAATCAAGGTTGGATATAGGATCCTCAAATACCTATATCAGTATTTAACCATGCAGCTACCTGGACATCATGGCATCGTTACTTTTCTTCTCGTTAATAGTGAATACTTGCGGTGAAGTGAACGCAGTCGGTAAATAAATAATAAATTCAGTTTTTCTGGAAAAAAATATTTATCTGCATTTAAGAAATATTGTCCATAACATCCATTTAAATTAAATAAAATTGCAATGGAGCGCATGCTCCGGTGGCAATTTCCCTGAACACCGATCTTCCCCTTTTTCTGTATCCACCTACATTTACGCTTCACAAATTTTAAATTTAAATTCTTTCAACGTTTTTGACAAATTATTCATCATTTCTCTTGGTAACTTATTCCAATCGCTGAAACCCTTGCCTAAAAAAGAGAATCTTCCTACACCCTTGTGCCTGAAATCAAGTGCCAGCTTGTGGTCATGGTCTTTTCCCTTTCATGCACTACTTACAATTCTTACACCAATATCTTTTCATGCCTCAAAACGAATATACGCCTTGTACACTCCCATGACCCTCTTCACCCTCCTTCTGTCTTTCAATGAGTCCCCTTTCAGCTCTTTTATCATAACTGTTACTGATTGCGTTGTGCGATAATTTCCAGAAACAAATCTAGCAGCCCTTCTTTGCACCTTCTCCAACTCCTGTATTTGATACTCAAAATGTGGGTGCCATACTACACTACCATATTCAAGCAATGGTCTGATCAAAGTTTCGTAACCCAATTCCTTTACTTCTCTCGTACATCCCCTCATTACCCTCTCCAACAAATGCAGGATTTTGAAACCTTTTCCTATCCAATGTGATCTGCCCAGTTTAGCTTGTTATCAAATGTAATTCCAAGATATTTACATTTCAAGTCTTCAATAAGCAATTCTTTCCCCACCTTATAATCATAATAAACCTTTAATTTTTTTATTTGTGTATCTAATAAGCTGACTCTTCTTTGCATTTATCTTCATTCCATGTTTACCAACCCAACTAGATATCCTCTCCAGATCACTCTGCAACTGTTTACAATTCTCAACTGTTTTGATCCTTTTATATAGCATTATGTCATCTGCAAACAATCTTATTTCTGATAGTAAACAATCAACACAATTATTCATTAGAATAATAGATAGCAAAGGTGCCAATATGCTACCCTGTGGTACCCCCATTTTTACTTCCACTTCTTTTGATACTGCATTTCTTACTTTAACTTTCTGTTTTCTACCTTTCATTTTTCTCGTAAATATCTCCTAAAACAACTAACTTAATTTAAAATTTTGGTAATTCTTATGATGGATTTTTGTTAATCTCTAACTCAGTTTAAATATAAATGATTTTCGAATTGAAGTTATTACATTCTCAAGCGCCGTAGAATAAAAGTCAGTGGTTGTTTCTATAGCTAGTCCAACAAATAATTTACGGTATTAGTATTTGTTGTTTAATAATACGCCATACTAATTTATCAAGCAACTGTAGAAGAAAAGGCCTACAATAATCAAATAATTTACAGTATTTTTCCGCTGTAGGCTTCTACAAATTGTTCTTCATTTTATATTCAACACAAAATCTCATTAGTAACAAGAGATAACCAGCAACAAATAGTTGAAAACTTGGATAGCGGGAAACACTCCATGCGCAGCCGCAGTGCCTACAGGCAGGTGACGTCACTAAAGCGATCTCCAATCCTAGAGCGTTTTCTGTCGCGTGACAAGAGACAAGAAAAATTTGATTTTTATTTCGCTTTTTTAATTAAAAACAATCCATCTTTCTTTTAACAAAAATAGCTTCCTTAAGCATTAATCTACGCGAATGACTAATATTTTTAATACTGTCAAATAGACAATTTTTCTGTTAAAATGGTATAATTCCATTTTAAAATATGTTCAACTTTTGTTTGCTGCAGCCTTCTGTATTTTTTTTTTTTTTTTAATATTTTTTTTTATATATATATATATATATATATATATATATATATATATTTTGTGTGTGTGTGTGTTTTTTTTTTAATCAAGTTTGAAATGTCTTCTGATTGGAGTCAAAGGAGAGTGAAGTGTGCTGACTTTTTACATATCCATAAAAAGGATATATATATTTATATACGACTAACAAAAAATATGAGTGCTGATTTGAAGGCTCTGTTTCAAAGTAAAGATGTTTCCAGTAGTGACTATTTTCTAAATTCTTTGACAGAATATCAAACATGACACTAAGTGAACTTCAAGAAGAAGTCTCCCATTGTGTGAATGATGAAGATTTTGTATCTGCAGCAGAAGAATTAAACTCCATCAATCAGTCAGCTGCAGATGTTGGTGTTAGTCCCTTTATGTTGGTGTTGGTCCATTTAACAAAACCATGGTCAGTGAAGTTGAGCAATAAGCTCTATGCATCAAGAAAATGCGTAGAAATTACTGAAGCTGTGGCTGAGTACACCAAACAAAAACTGACAAAACTCCTTAGTGTTGAAATTCCATCTTCAGAAGAAAGTGTACCAAAAAAACTTGTGAAACTTGCTAGAAATTTATATCAAACATCAATGCAGCTTTTGAATTAAGTGAATCCTACAATAAAAAGGAGCAACTTCTATCAATTTTCCTGGCATCCTTATCAAAGGAACAAATTTTGCATCACTTTCCATCTGGAACAAAACATATGGTGGGGAAAATAAGAATATTGAAGGCTGAAAAAGGAGTGTTTGGAAAAGTGGATCCCTTTTATGGCCACTCTATGAATGAAGTTGATGTTCACCTTGCAGTCATTAAAGACCCGTAATGCAGTATTGAGGAAGCTTTTGACATTTAGCAAGAATTATAGCAATATCACTGGAGTAATGACCAAATTACAATTTTCACAGAGGTTACATATTTTCAAATCAACACCACAAGTGTTGCAGTTGCACAGAGGACATGACTCAATACGTGCTCTGCTGGCAATATGTAAAATTTAACAGCAGCTCCAATCACAGCCAGAAAAGATCATCATTATTTCTGATGGTGCCCCTAGTCACTTCAAAAATCTTTACTTACTGTTTGAAGTAAATAAGTCACTTGTGCCAGTGGAGTGGGTATACAGTGCTACTGGACATGGGAAGGGGCCTTGTGATGTGAGGCCTGCTTAGCCACCATGCTATGAAATATAATCTTTCCAGGCCAACTACAGAGGCAATTCAAAAGAGGATGATCTTGGAAAAACATTGGGAGAGGGGAAGAGATGTCATCTTTATCTTCTTAGATATTGAAAAGGCCTATCACAGCATATCTAGAGATAAACTTTGGGGATGTCTGTCCAAGTGAAAGGTACCAACAAACTTGATTACCAAAGTTAGAATGGTCTATAAGATCTACCAAAGCTGCGCTCAAATTGGACACTTTTATTCATACTGGTTTGTGACTACCAAGTTAGCGCATTATCACCGCCATTGTTCATCATTTTAATTGACAAAATTATGAAGAGAGTTAAACAGCAACTCGACTCTGACTTTAAATCATTTGCATTTGATGTTATGATATGGGTATATACAGAAGAAGAATTACAACAGAAACTGAACATCTGGAATAAGCATTTTAAGGAATTGGGCCTTGAAATAAGCTGCACAAAAACAGTGGTAATGACTTTCAGCAGACATAATATGAAGCCTGTTATTTATCTGAAGGGTGAAAAATTGAATCAGGTGGATAATTTGCAGTACCTTGGCAGTAAAGTGACCTCTGACAGTAGACACCAGAACGAAATTATCTATAGGACACAAAAATGAGCTCAGTTTTACCATCAAGTTAGGCACCTTCTGTGGAACAATCATAATCCAACTACAGCCAAAATGTCACTGCATAATTCATACTTTTTGCCAATTACAACATACAGCCTGGAAGTATGTACCACTACCGGCAGAGATGAAAACAGACTCCAGATGGCCGAGATGAAGTTCTTAAGATCAATGGTACAGAAAACCAGAAGGGACAGGATCAGGAATGAAGTGATCCGTAAACAAATCCCAGTCAATGAAACCCTTTGAGAAAAAATTGACAAAGCAATATTGCAATGGCTGGGATGTGTCAAGTGGATGGACACAACGTACAACAAGAATGGCGAGGATATGGCTGGAAAAAGAAATGAAAGGTAAAAGACCAAGAGGCCGGCCCAGAAGGAGTTGGATTGATCTTGTAAAACTGGACCTACAGGAGAGGTGCATCATGATCTAGAATCCAAGAAGAGGAAACGTACTTGGACAGGCAGTGGTGGCGAGCGCTCTTACACCACACCCGGGAAACAGGAGACAGATGAAGATGAAGGATTTTACAAGAGTGGTGTTGTTATACACACCAACAGACTCCATCCTGTTGCTAAAAGAGTAAATTGAAGAATTCTGCCAGCAGAAAATAAAAGAATTGCCTCTTTGAGAGGAATTCAGAAGACGTGTGGACTCAGGGATGGGCGAACCTATAATGCAGCAAGAAAGAAGAAATTTAATTTGATGCTGAATTCCAACTAAGATCTCTGAAACGGAAGGAGAATATTCAGATAAACAATTTACAGAGAGGGAATTTTGTGGCCTTTATATATGACTGTGACTGGTGGATTATGGAGGTCATAGATATCAGTTGAGAGTTAAATGAAGTAATCGTGAATTTTGTGCTCCGACACGAACCAACTGCTGGATATAGATCTCCAGCTGCAAGACAGCATCACCACAACCAGTTCTCACTTCCAATTCACAATGTTTTAAAGATTGTGGATATTCCAATTCCTATTGGTTTAACAGGAAGGCATCACTCAATATCAATGGAAAATACCGATGCAGTTCAACAAATTTTTAGTTCATTAAATTTCTAATTTCAGTTCTAAGCAGAGTATACAGGAAGTAGTATGTTTTGGAACTCGCGCATATATTTTGCAAATTTTAATATGTTTTTATAAGTTATTTTTATTTTTAAAAAGCTGTATGTTTCTTATGTTTATTAAGAATTAAAATGCCATGCAAAGATTAGATCTTGATTTTGTGAGACCAATATGGAACTGTGATGTAATGGAAACTGATGAAATGTATGTCATAATATGTCAGGTTTTAGAAAAGCTGTAAAACTAAAAAAATGCATGTTGTCAGTACTCAATGGTATTGATCAACAGTAAAAATAATCAGTTTTTGGGATTGGCATTTAAAAAAAAGAAAGAAATCAGAAGGCTACAGCAAAAAAGTTGAACACACATTTTAAACAGAAAAAATATTATTTTTAAAATTAAAAAAAAAATCGCTACAAAGTATCATGCACTGATAGAGGACTTTAAAATTCTTATCAAAAATTGTAAGTGAGAAATGGTGTCCGGAATGCCATCTTTTACCTGAATTTGAAATATGTTAAAATTCAAAAACTTAAAGAGGGCATGTAGGTAAGATTTTTGTCTTCATCTGCCTGAATTGATATGGACTATACCACTGGTTCTGAACCCTGGGTAGTGTGGTCGTCCATTCAGGAATGATTTTTTCGAATAAAGATTGTTAGGTAGTCTTTCTGTCCCCCAGATGTTGGATGTGATCTTGACTTTGGATGGATTCCACATCGGCATGTTTCCAAAAAAAAAAAAAAAAAAAAAAAAACTGCAAAAATGCCATCTTCATCTGTTGGTCTATTGAATTTATGTTCAGAAATGTTCTTCTGGATCTTCTCCATGGTTGGTGGGTAAAAGTTGGTTTTAGTGACATTTTTTGGTTCAAATTGTATTTTACTCCTTCAGTGTCCTCGACTATAAGGAGGTGATACAGTCCTCATTGTTTAGTTTCAACTCCCTGACTAGATCCTCAGAGTGGAGTAGGGAGTTATTTTGGATTTAAAATCTGGTAAGTATCTGGTGTTGTTTCATCTTTGCTCAGTGACGTCCTTATGATATTGCTTTTTGATGTTGCTAGTAGCTCTGGCAGTATTTTTTATCATAGTTTGCTGTGCTCTTGTTCCTTTTGAACCACACTTGGCTTCTTTCTTCAATAGCCTTATTACATGCTGTTGTCCACCATAGGTGTTTGCCCCTCCTAGTAGCAGGGATGGTTTCTATCTTTGCATCAGTAATAATAATTGCCGTTTGCATTTGTGGTCAATCCGTTTTATTAGATGGGTTCTTGATTAATGAATTGTCATTCTCAGCTTGGACAGGTTGAACATCAGAGCTCTGCCCTTGTTGCCTCTGATCTTTATGACTCAAGTGAAATTTGTTTTGATGAATGAAAATTAATGGTTGGAACTGATGTTTGCACCTCACAGTACCTTGGAATTTAGTATTTCCTTGCTATTTCTTTTATTAATGGCCATGTCATCAAGCTGGAATGTCCCAAGCATAGATTTTTAACATCTCCAAGTTTTGGCTTTCCTAGGAAGTTTTGGCTTTCCTAGGAAGGTGTTTTAAAGCTGTGGATTTCAGCATAGCTCAATCAGTTCCTCTCAATTACTGCTGGTTCTTTTGTGGGTTGAATATTCTCCAACTATAGTCTTAAATTTTTGCTCTTGTCTGATCTGTGCATTCTAATCTCCCACTAGGATAGTTATATGATGTTTGGGGAACTTGTCCATTGTCTCCCAATTCTCCCCAAAAATGTTCTACACTGTCAATATCTTTCTGCAAGGAAGTTGACATTTATGTAAGCTTTGTTGAGAGTTCTGAAGAATATAACTTAGTCATTTTCCCATTTGAGGATGAGGAGGAGATTATGGAATTGGCTATTTTGTCACTGTCTGTGGTGCCTGTTCCCAAGTGAGGCTCATTTTTTACCACTCTCCGATGTCACTGCCCTTGAAGATCCTGTAACCTTGTGAAGCAAAGATTCTCCATCTGTAAATCTAGCCTCTCATAGGGCTGTTATCAGGATATTGTATTTCATCAGGACATCCAAGGTACGTTTTAGTTTACCTGATGTCTATAGGAGGGAGTTAATGTTAATGGTTCTCAAGTAGTTAAAATGTTCCTTTTTCTTACGTGAAGTGCAAGGCTTCCCAATGCCTTTGCCTTGCCTTGTCATAAGCAGTGGTGGAGTGGAATATTTTTCCTGTTAGTCGTTTGATCTGTGTTGCTAGAGTGAAGAAAATGTGTGATTATCTGAAGGCAATGTGTTTTTTACTATTAAAGTTGTAAGCCTTGAAGCATCCAGCACTGGTCACCTCACTGTTTCAATTTCCTGCTGGTTTGGTTACCCAACTTTCCACTGAGTTATCCAGCCTAACAAAGACATCTCTTCTAGATTAGGTGCTGGATTTAAAGTGAAAAATAGTTGGATTCTCTTGTTAAATGTCATAGTTGCAGGTGACAAGCAACAACACATTTCACTCCCATTTGCTTATAGCCACAAGGAATTCTGCCAGGTTTATTGCTATGACCAGCAGATTCATTCTATGTAATTTTTTTTTATCATTGTTGGTAGTCGTGGGTGCATGTCATTGCACATAGTATTATCATCTTTGGGGATCATATATATATATATATATATATATATATATATATATATAAAAATGGCATTGACTGATTGCTTTCCATTTGACGTTGTGACAGTTTTTGTGTTTGGTGGGATGTGTGTATTTGATTGGTGTAATAGAACGGATACTGAGCATGACAGGTGAGTGGTAATGCTCTGTCCTCGCATTCAGGAAGACACTGGTTCGAATCCCGATCTGGCCATTCAGATTTGAGTTTTCCAAGGTTTCCCAAAATCACTCCAAGCGAATGCTTAGATGGTTCCTTCAAAATATCATGGTTGAATTCCTTCCTGTACCTTGTACCTAGTCCTTTCTCACCTCTAGGTGGCGTCAGTGAGGCAAATGCCTCAAGCAAATTTTTAAATACAGTAGAACTCCAACTATCCGAATCGCTTTTTAATTCATCCCACTGAAGATTTGTTGGAAAGAGGCAGTGGCTAGTTTAAAACAATCTTTTTACTACCAAAAGTCACAAGTTTGTTGCAACCATCGGACCAGTCTGTTATCGAAACCATGAAACACCATCACAAAAGGCAACTTTTAGGGAAACTTTTGGTGGAGGGCGAAACAAAGGAGGTGTGTTGGCTACCCACAAAAAATAAATTTGAAAGATTGCCCTTACATGGTGGCGGAAGCTTGGAGCCTGGTTAAGGCAGTCCCATTAAGACGCGCGTGGAACAAGTTGAAAGGCATACCAACTGAAGAAAAGGAAAAGGAGAAAAAGGAAAAAAAAACTCAAAAAATGGAAATGGAAGAGACGGGAGAAGATGGGGATGATGTGTCACTTGAGGAATTCAGAACATTCTTTTGAAAATTCTTGGATGTTCAGAAGTTAGTGCTGAAGATATAGGAGAGTGGGTGGTGTGTAATTCGTCAGACTTTGAGTATGAAATTCTAAATGATGATGAACTTATTGAAAGTGTGAAAGAAGAAAGTGTTGAGGAAGAAGATAACCTAATATCGAAGTTGAAGCAGACACGCGACCATCAGCTAGTCGAGCTTGCTGGCCTTGAAACTGCGTTAAAGTGGATGGAGTGTCAGGCCGAGTGTGAACACATGCAACTTCTCACTGTCAAGCGGATGCACGACTTAGCTGCCTGAAAATGGAAGAATACAATCAAACAGCTTACTTTGACCGAGATGTTAAGCAAGCAATGACTGTTATTTACAGTACGGTATGTACATACTGTACTAATGTACAGCAGTTGCAAGTATGCTTAACATGTAGAAGTGTTGCCTTTTCATTTAATTAAATAAAAGCTCATTTTCTTTAAAAATATTTTTCTCTCCCATTTTCAATATGCATACAGTAATTAATTAAAACAGACCCTTTTTCGGAAAAAAATCCAATTATCCAAATTTTTTATTATCTGAATGGGATCCGGTCCCAATTGATTCGGATAATTGGAGTTCTACTGTAATATCTTTTAAGGAACTTGTGCATTATTTTTATATGTCACTATTTGGTTGCTGTAATTGTTTACTATTTATTGCTTTGGCAGTTTTTGTGGTATATTTTTATTTGATAGCAGTAATAACAACATATATTAAACTAGCGTCTAAGCCCTTCAGAAATGACGCGTTTAATGGAGTGTTACGGTAATTTATTTCACTGCAGTTGCTTAACTAAATAGAATTGTCATAAAATAAAGCTCATTGTAATTTATCATCTCTTGTGCCTGAGCAAAAATCTTCAGTTGTCAACTTGGTCCAACTTACATTTCAGCCTAACCACAATCTCCGCTAATATTGCTGCTAGAAAAGCAAAGCTTCAGTGACACAAATTAATACATTCCCTGTACCGCATGACAGTGTTAGCATGCATCGTGATATAATCTTGATCCCAAATCTTCACAGATTCTTACACCTCTCATTCTTATTACCTGTGATGAACATCAATATTTTAATGGTTGAGACAGCTTACATCGGCTGAAATAATGATCCCAGTGAGAACGAAGGATGCTGAAAATAAATCTTAACAACTTACGGTATGCCACATAATATTTAATTGTGGTTTAGGCCACATATATATCGCGATCGATTTCAAACCATGAAATGATTTCAGTACAAAACACTGATAATTAATACGCCAATTTAAACAAAATGCATACTTTTCTTTCAGGGTTCTGACAATTCATGTCTTAGCAGTTGCTTAACTAAATAGAATTGTTAGAAAATAAAATTCAATGTAATTCCTCATGCCTTGCGCTGTAGAAAAATTTTTCTGTTTCCATCTAGGTCCAGGTTGCATTTCAACCTAACCACTTACTACATTACAACTGACGCCAGAAGAACAATACTTCATTCTCATGCATGTTAATATATGTACTCTATCGCATTTTAGTGGCAATAATACATCACGTTATAAATTTGATCAAAAATCGTCAAAGGTTTTTACACCTTTTTTTTTTTGTTATCCGTGATTCAGACCGATATTAACATGTTTGAATGGCTGACACACTTACATGTTGCTGAAATAATAGCCTCAGTAATATTGCTCAGTGAAGGGTAAGGAAATTAAAATAAATCTTATAAATTTACATCATGCCATATAATATTTGTTTTAATTTTAGTGTAGGATGCAAAGATCGTGATCAGTGTGCAACTATTTCCATTCAAACGAATTAATAATTTCCATAATAGGACACAGTCTACATTATTTTGAAAAAAAAAAAAATGCCCTCTACTTTAACATCGAATGCCATTTGTAATTCTGACCCATGCTAAGTAATAATATAATCAAAACTTTTGTTACATTGATGCTCGAAACATAAAGCTCTTATCTTACATATCTGTGGACAAGGAATTTAAGGAATACTTCTATATATCAAAAGAATATTACGTAAATATGTGCATCTAATGATTGATATTTCAATTTAAATGCTATACGTACTTTTATTTCATGGTTTTGTGAGTTAATATATTCACGGATGCTTGGAAATGTTATTAAATAACTTGCATAACCAAGAACAATGGCGTAAAGCGAGACTTAAAGTGACGTCACAGATGAGCAACAGTTGTTTATTATAATATTAGACATTAGATAACATCGTTGAAGGAACATGTGTACAAATTTTAAGACCAAAACTACAAATCCTTCTAGTGTACCAGAGGTTGTGGCACAACTGATAGAAACTCCAAGATAGGAATAAAAAGGATAAACACAATAGGAGGCTACTAATAATTTAATTGTAATAGAGTCAGTGGTAACTTCCCTATATACCCAATTTCCCCTTTCTTGTAGACCCCCCCCCCCCCACACTCTTCTCTTCAAGGAATTTTAAGGTGTTGAAACACCTTTTGGTAAATTATTGAGCAACACATACCTTCACCCTCCTGCTGTCTTCCAATGACTCTCATTCCTGCTCCTTCATCATATCAGTTACTATTCTGCAGTAATTTCCAGAGACAAATATAGCAGCCATTCTTTGCACACCCTCTGACTCCTTTATTTAAGACCCACAATGTTGCTCCCATACAACACCTCATGTTTAAACAATGGGCTGACCAAAGTTTTGCAACCTAACTCCCTCACTTCTCTGGTTCATCTCCTCATCACTCTCTCCAATAAAGGAGAATTTTAAATCCTTTTCCTACTATCTGCCAAATAATCACTATCAGCATTTTGCATTTTTTCCCCCTTATCTGAGTACCTTACAAGTTGAATGTTGTTTGCATTTATCTTCATTCCATGTTGACCTACCCAGCTAGATATCTAGTTCAGGTCACTTTGCAACTGTTCAAGCTTCTCCCATTTTGATCTTATTATATACTATTGTCATCTGCAAACAATCTAACTTCTGACCAATCATTAATGCAAGCATTTTTTATGGTAATTAATAGCAATTGTCTCAATACACTACCCTGTCTCATTTTCACTTCCCACCCTCTTTGCTTTCTACCTCTCAAGAACTCTTCTATCCAACAAACCAGTGGTTTATATCTTACATACTGCCATTTTATGGCTCAGTCTGCCAAAGGCTTAAGAAAGATCTAGTGCTACACTATTAGTTAGGCCTCCCCTGTCCATTTCATCCAAAATATCCTGCATATATATCACAAAAAATGGTTCACATGAATATCCTTGTCTGAATCCATTTAGTTGATTTGAAACTCAGTTTTTTTTCCTCACAGACATTTCTGATGATTGGATATCAATCACTCATTTAATTTATTTAGCACTAATGTGTAGCTTGTGGGCCTGTAAGTTTGGACCCTATTCGTCATCCTATTTTATGGACCAGAATTACTATCGCATTTTCACCCACCAATATGACTCAGTGCCCCGAGGTGCCCCACACTTGACAGAGAGTTTCAACAGGGCTGGGCATGAGCCCAGGCCACCTATGTACCAGCTGTCCTGAATGCAGTTTTTAGGTAGTTTTCCACAGCTTCCAAGGTTAATGACCCAAACTCCACCTAATAACTACTCAATTTACAAACAAAAACTACACTTACCACTTAAAGAATATATTTATACATTTTGTAGAGAGATAGCAACACTTCACTTCTTCCAATAGTACGTAGACTGAGATGGCAGTAAATACCAAATTCTTGGCATCTGCAAGGGCATGTAGCCATGAAACCAAAGCTACAAACTACTTTTCTCACTTTTTAAATAAACTGTACCCAAGTTATACTATGAATCACAATTTCAATTAACAAGCTCAATATAAACAAACATATAAATGTTCAATGGAAAGGACCGACCATTGCAGCATATTTGGTATATATTGTGAACAGGATACCAGTATAATGGAAAGCTTTTAGTTGCATTTCCACAGAGCAATAATTTCTTGAATTAAAAAAATAGCTCATAATTTTAAATTAAGCCTTACAATGCGAAAAAGAAAGCACACATTTATAACATTTTTGTTTCAAATGTAGGCACTCAAATTTAATTGCAAACAACATTACACCATTTACACCGGTATTGTATACTTTGGCTAATTTGAAAACTGCAGTAAGCAGAGGCATTGCACATATATGGAAAAGCAAATGTTTTTTGGGATGTGCATAGCACCAACTCTTGAAATGTAGAGCACAATATATACCACATGCAAGTCAAAACATCATTCTAAGAACAAAACTACACAGTCCAGTCACATTAATGTGACCACCTCTCAAAAACCAGAATAACAACCTTTGGCAGAACGGATCGCTGCGAGGCGTGCAGGAACAGAGTCAATTAGGTTTCTGAAGGTGTTCACTGGGATGTTGAGCCATGCCGACTCCAGTGCCGTGGCCAGCTGCGCTAGATTGCGCGGTTGAGGATCCATGGTGCGAACAACCCGATCGAGGTGGTCCCACAGATTCTCGATTGGGTTTAAATCCGGTGAGTTTGCTGGCCAGGGGAGTAAGGTAAACTCATCCTGGTGCTCTTTAAACCACTTACATACACTGCGAGCTGCATGACACCTCGCATTGTCCTGCTGGTAGATGCCATCATTCTGAGGAAAAATTATTCTCATATAGGGGTGGATATGGTCCGCAAGGACAGATACATACTTGTGCTGATCCATCGTGCCTTCCACAATGATGAGTTCACCCAGTGAATGCCAGGAAAACATTCCCCAGACCATAATGCTCTCTCCTCCACCCTGGGTGTTTGCCTTCAGACGTTTCACGCCGTATGTGCCAACGTCCATCTGTTCGATGGAGCATAAAACGTGATTCATCGGTAAAAGCCACCTGTCGCCATTCTTTGGACGTCCAGTTGCTGTACTGGCGTGCAAATTCCAGCCTTCGTCGCCGATGAACAACAGTTAGCGTAGGTGCATTAACTAGGCGTCTGCTGTGGAGGCCCATGCACAGCAACGTTCGCTGAACCGTTGTTGAGGATACACTCTTGGTAATCCCTTGGTTCATCTGGGCGGTCAGTTGCTCAACAGTTGAAGGTCTATTTACCCGAACGCATCTCCGTAGCCTTCGTTCGGCTCTGTCATCTATCGCCCGTGGTGCACCACATATTCCACGCCGCTGATTTTGAATAGTGCCATTTTGCCATGCACGGTATACTTTTACCACGGCGACACGTGAACAGTTCACAAAATTAGCCGTTTCCGAAATGATTCCACCCTTGGTCCTAAAGCCAATAATCATGTCCTTTTGGACGTCGGATAAATCGCTACGTTTCTGCATTACGCCAACGATTGAAATGCTTTCCGATGCCCTAGGACATCCTTTATATACACTCCACTGTATTGTGCTGCCACCTGCCTTCTGTGATTGGTTATCTCACGTTGATGTCGAAAGAAGGTGGTGGTCACATTAATGTGACTGGACTGTGTAAATTGGTGACTTGTTTGTACATAGTGATAAAAATAGTCCAACAATGTTTAACAGGAATGATAAAGTATTGCAGCTTATTATATTTATGTGCAAACAGAATAATATCTGCATAGAAATAAATTCTCTCATACAGAGCGCAAGTTGCATGTCCAAACAACTTGGCCTTTAATGGTTAATATATTTCAAATCGAACACAAAAATAATGGAATAGCTCTCCACTAGCAGTGGAAAGTATAACCGTTTGGAGAACTATCCTTGACGCTCACGCTTCAAGAATCAGTTCTGAGAACTACTCCAGCATTAGAAGTAACAGAAGCTCTCAATCCATAAGGCGTTAACACCCTCTGATCTATATGGCATGGCGGCATATTTTACTATGGACTTCCACTGACTAGTTGAGTCCATACCATATCAAGTTACTATATTTTGCTTAGTTCAAGGAAGACGCAAATGTCAATATTCTTTTTGGCGTGTCCATCTACATTGTCACTAGTCATCGTCTTCCAGAGAGTAATGTCATTGTATAATTGCAGAAGGTACAGAGGCTGAAATATCTACTGCAAAACACACACACACACTATTGGCTGCAATTCTGTAACCAAATTGATACTCCCATCAATTAAGGGACTTGCCTATAAGCTTCTGCTTTTTTTGGGTGTGTTTGAGCCACCAAAGTCTTTCCCACAGTGAGCAGTGGTTCGTGTATACTTAAAAAAATATGGTAAAGCATTATGTCTGAAAAAGTGTGGAACTACTTTTCAGTTGCATGTTGCTCATGAAAGCAACATAAATTTAAATTACTCATGGTCTCTGCTATAACAATGAATGCCAATTGCCATTCCGGCCTAGGCTAAATTTGAATTTAATTAAAAATTCCGCTAATGGTGCCACTTGACCAAAGTTTGCTTATTATGTGTTTTACTGACAGCTTCCATTAATGGGCTTTGTTCATGTTCACTGTATGTGAGTTATTAGATTATTTAAAGTGGGCATCAAACTTCAGATATGAAAGAATGTAGGCTTTCTCAGTGAATCAGATGAATAAAATCTTCTCAAGCGTTCCACTGGGAGAGCACGTCCAATAAGAGGCGACATTTTGGAGCCTGATTCTGATTCCATCTTCCAGCGAAGTGTCTGGTACCAGACGAGTCTGCACTTATAGGGCTTGTGAATGCTAGGTGACGTTAGTCACTTGCATCGGGAGCCAATCAGTGCACAGGAGGTGGGGCAGGGTACCACTACCATGCCTCCGGCCCCACTACGCAGCTCCTTACCATGCCCTATCCTGCCCCACCTTCTGTGCACTGATTGGTCCCTGACGCACGTGACTGACATAACCTAACAACCACAGGCCTTGCAAGTGACGACTTGTCTGGTACCTGACACTACACCAGAAGATGGAACCAGAGTCAGGTTCTGAAATGTCACCTCTTATGGACGCTCTCTCCTGGTGGAAAGCTTGAGAAGATTTTATTCAAACTTCAGATATGTTACCTAAACGAGTATTATGGCAATTCATTTCTTCAGATTGCTCAAGTATTTAATAATCTGGCATCTGTAGTAAGTTCTCAGGCCTCTATGGGCACAATCACCAAAGATTACATTATAATGTTTAACCAGCCTCAATTAAGAACATGATACATTCAGAGCAATTGTTGCTGTGTTGCATTCCCTTTAAACTAAATAGAAATTCTTCAAATTTTGTGAAGTGAACCTTTAGGTAAAAAAATAATAATCAAGTTAATATTTCAGCCAGTTTGAGCCAACCAACCATTATCTTTGAAACAATTATATGATAGTGTCATTGTCTCTGTCTGTGCTCAAGAGATTTATTCAAATTTTTCATAGTGTATCGTTAGGGTGAAACACAAGTCAAGTTCATATTTAGCCAGATTAGGTCTATCTGCCATAACCTTTGACCCTAAAAACATGAACTACGCGAAACCCATGACCATATTCAAAAATGGTCGTGGGCTTACATTAGTATTAAATAAATATTAATTTAAAAGGAAGAAACTTTAGGTCTGGCATACTTTTGTACAGAAGGGAGTGGGTAGTTTCTGAGTTGTTAGCTAAAGGGACCACAATTCCAGTTTTCCTTATTTAGGTTTGAGACTGAGGGGATAAAAGTAGAATACTGAATGCAGGTGCTTGATGGAAAAAAACATAAATACTAAAGAAATAGTTAAAGCTAATGAAACAATAAAAGAGTGTGTTGCAACAATGAAGGTGAAGACTAATGCTGAAACTATCACAAAGCCACTTTTAAGACTGATACTAGTGAGCTGTAGGAATATAATGATCAAAGTAATAGAGCTTAGTAACTTAATAGAGATATAAAAACCACAGATAAGTAACAGGGATGGAGTCTTGATGAGAGGAAGGAGTGCTCGGCAATTGAGTTTTCACCTGTGGTTATAAAGTGTACCATAAAAGGAATTGATGGAGGGGTCTTCACATTGGTTACCAAAGGCTATTATACTGGATTCCTTGGTTGATACAAATAAAAAATAGGGTATTGGTTGCTTTGTGCATTGGAAGAATAAATTATGAAGATTAGGCCATCAGTGCATAATTAATTAAATATCCAGACTTCAGAGGTGAGTGTAAAATGATCATTATTGCTGGGAACTTAAATTTGCCAGTTGTGGACTGGGAGGGAAATAAAATTAACAATACAACAGAATTATGGTTTACAAATATGTTAGTGTATGAAGGAGGCTTGACACAAATGGCAGAGCAGATCACAAGAGGACCAAGTACTTAGATTCCAAAAAAAGCCTGATCAAGGAAATAATAAGAATGGGGAAAGAAAAGATGATTCCAAAAGAGAGACTAGAGATAAGTAAGCAACCATGATAGGGATAGGAGGAGGCTAAAGGGGTTGGTGAAAGAGATAGCAGGGCAATATAGAACACCTGAAAAAATGAAGCGAGGAATTTTAGCAGCAGAAGGATTTATAAAAAATATTACCATATGTATGCAGGGGGGGGCTACTGAATCATGCATCACAATGTTCATAATGCCATGCGGACTCCATACATGCTTTCACACTACACTTTCAAACTATACTGTCACAGTTGCAGATGAGTGATGTCTGAAATGTTTCACCAATCTAGACTTACTATGAAAAATGTGCTTTAACATACCTGTTCAATATTTACTAGACATAAACTTCAAATCATTATAAAAAAAATTCCAGTCCCGATTTACTTACCTTTTCATCAAATTTTGTAAAATCTTCCAATTAATTTTATATTTAATTGTCTGGCTGTGCAGAATGATATCGCCTGAGGTTTTGAGTGTTATGAACCCCCATGCTTTTGTCACCATCTATCAACAAGTAGTCATTTGGTTCCATGATTTTCTTTACCTGATATGGCCCATAGAAGATATGAAAGAATTTGGATATTCTTTTCTTCTCTGAGTGATGGTTTTATGTTTTTCAGTTAGAAGATATCATTTATCATGAAGGTCTGAGTAGTTCGCCTATTTGCCCTCTCTATTCGCCGTTTTGCCGTCTCAAGGATAAATTCACTTGTGATCCTTCTTCTAGGTCGTGTTCAGCATCTGACTCCGGTGGCCTCACAGTGTGATTTGCAAGTGGTGTAATAGTCTGTCTAAAATTCAAGTCTATTGGCTTTTGTCCCGTCGTACAATGAATAGTATTTTTGAAGTATTTTTCAATGGTATTCCCAAATGTCCTTTACCCACGACATATGTTTATCGCCTACTAGGAGGCGTAGGTATACTGAGAGCTGTCTCAGATAGCGTTCTGCCATGTTTGATTGTGGGTTTCGCACATCATATTTTACCACTTCTATAACCGCTTCTCGCATCCCGGCTTCTCATTTACGACTCCGTGATCCAATAAAATCTTCTCGGGCTTCCCGTATTCTAGTACATACTTGTTAGCTATTGTGCGGACTGTGTGTGAGGTATTTAGCGTGTGTACGGCATATAACTTAACCAATTTCGAAAAAGCGTCAACCATTAAAAATATGTGTTGTCTTCCATATATTCCTCCCGCGAACGGGCCATAGTGGTCCACACATACCAACTGGTTTGGATGATCTACTATCAAGGGACTGCAATTCCCCATGTTTTATTCTCTGACATATCACATGTTCTAATGACTTCCCCAATTTTTCTTCTTAATGCATGGCAGTACCATTCCCGCCCCCATCATAAAATGTGTTTTTTCTGTGCCTGTATTCCCGTAACTGGATGATGGATCCTGCTAACTCATGCTGCAACCAGATCTTCCAATTGCTAATTGCATCCAGTCTCTGAAAGCATACATACTCGTGTACTACACATAGTATAACAACATTCCATACTCTGAGGCTTTCCCCGCCTACTCCTTCGCATAGGAACTTTCGCACCACCTCAATATCTGGCTGTCCCTATTGTGACTGTATTAAATGATTTTTTTTTCCCTCTTAGTTGGTCCCATCGAAAAATTGTATTGCTGCTATATATACATTTCATTTTTATCCGCGATACGTCCTTCTCCTTCTGGCCTGTCGATGGGATTCCAGCTGATCCAATCCGCCGGCGTATTTTCTGCCCCTTTACAATAATCAGTCTCAATATTGAATGTCTGCAGGAACAATGCTCAGTGCGTGATTCTACTGGTAAAAAATTTTGCATTCTTTAATAGTGTCAATGCCTTGTGAGCTATCATAATATATATCTTATTTCCTGCAAGATAAATTTGGAATTTTGCTACGTCAAAATAGATACCCGCCATCTCTAATACCATGTGAAATGTGACTGTTCGGTTTCCTTGAGTGAGCGACTGACAGTGGTGACTATTCTTAAATTACCCTGCTCATCCTTTTGATGGAGAGATGATCGTAAACCTTCAAAACTCATATCACAGTACAAATAAATGGTTTGGGTGTGCGAGGCATACACATTCGCCAAATGCATTCTTTATTTTGGTAAATAACTCCTCATGTTCGTCTGACCATTTCCATTGCTTTCCTTTCTTTATAGCAGACTCAGGATAACCGCAAAATTAGGAATACACCTCCGGTAATACGTACAGACTCCAAGGAAACTTCTTAATTACTTTATTGGTTGCGATTGCCTATACTCAACAATCTCTCTTACTTTCGTCTTGGCAGGGGCCACTCCATCTGGGGTAATAGTGTATCAGAGATACTGAACCTTCTGAGTACACATAGTGACTTTATCTGGGTGCAGTGTAAGCCCGTTTGCTTTCATCGTATCCAACAAATTGTGTAAATGCTCGAGGTGGTCTGAAAATGTTTCTGAGGCAATTAAAATATCAACAACATACACACTGCAGTATGTTTTTAAATTCCAGTCTCAGAATAGAGTTCATTGCCCTCATGAATGCACAAGATGAATTTTTAAACCTGAAAGGAACCCGATTATATTGGTATTGTTGGCCTTCAAAAAGAAAAGCAAGGTATTTTCGACAAGCAGGGTCCAGCTCAAGTTGATTGAAACCAGACGTTATATCAAAGGTCGTTAACCATCTTTTTCTGTTGAACCTCGACATTATATCACAGATTGGTTCTGGTCTCTCACAGCTCCTTCTAGACGCAAATTCAATGCCCTTGCGTGTAAACAAACTCTTATGCTACCATCCATCTTTGCAACAATCATTATTGGACAGACATGTAGAGATGCTGCAATTGAAATTACTCCCTTTTCTAACAATGCATGGATGGCTTCTCTGGTAGTTTGTCAGTGTTTCTGTGTAACAGGGTATGTATGCCCTTTGATAGGTTGCTCATTCATGACATGAAACTTGTAGCTTAAGTTCTTAATTTTCCCAGGATAGTATGAAAAAAAGGATAGATTCTTTTCTAGTAATGTTACCAACTTCAGTTTTTTGTAACTAGACAGATTACCATGGGTTTCGACTGCATTAATTAGTCTCTCTCGTACCCCATTATGTTAGTCTGCGATGTCACATACAGTTACCAGGTTTTGGCCAAAGTAATTCCCTGTAATGCTTGAAGATATTACATTTTTCAGTGGTAATCCTCAATATTTCTTAACTGCCTTCCTACGGCTGTCTCCGTCAATGTGATGGCTTTAGAAATCAAGTGTCTTATTGACTTATCCTCAAAGTTTATTATTATTTTTTTCTTTTGCAGAGCGCCACACCCTAAGATTAAGTCAAATGACAACTCACTCATTATTAGTGCAAATATGCCCACTAATTGGCTTTCAATAATTAATTTCAGAAAGGCCTGCCTCGTGATTCGTTTTTCCTTTGTGCCAAAAGCTGGAATCAGTGTCACACATTCTGTTGAGGTAATTGGCAATTGTTCCCCTGTGCTTTGTACTCGGCGTAATAAGTCCTCTGACATTGCCCGTGTCCAAAGGTGTATTGCATGGCACATCATATATCGTAGCTTTAATACTGGGGCACCTTGACACTATGTGCTGTAAACATTTTTCATTTTCCTCTTCATGTTTATCATGTTCAGACCCTCCACCGATCCAGTAATTTATGTTGCGGATACCTTTCTTATTGTGTAAGCATGTCACATCATCCTCCATTTGTAGTCATGCACCCATTTTTATCATGTTTCCCTCAAATTCGCATCTCTGGACGCATTGGTCATAGGTACGGATTCCGGTATGTGGAACAGTTCATACGGTACTCATCACTTGTACCGATGAAAACTGACCTTTGCGGAACTGAAGAAATGCTTTTTGATTTTCCACGGTTGAAACTTTTGTGGATTGCACAGTTCTTTCACACTACTCGGCGTCCCGAGTTCTCTTCACTGCACTGTCTTGCGTGCGAATCCCCTCGCCAGCATGCACCTGGCCAGCACCACCTCTATGCATGCATTCCACAGGGATGTCCAGGGCTGTCCTCGCAAGGCCAGACTGGCAACAACACTAACTGGATCATTACACTCCTCTAGTTAATTCCCATCCTAGGATGATAGTCCCTAGTAGGCTCATTAAACCAGTGACTCAGTATCTCTGCAATTTTGAGAAGCTAACTAACTTCTTTTCCATTCTTATCTACAATTACCGAGCCTGGTGGTGTAACGGTTAGCGTTCTAGCCTCAAATTCGGGAGGACGGCGGTTCGAATCCCCGTCCGGGCTTCCATATTTGGGTTTTCCATTGTTTCCCAAATCACTCCAGGTAAATGCCGGGATGCTTCCTTTAAATGGTCATGGCCAAATTCCTTCCCATTCCTTGTGCGCCATCCTCTCCCATCTCTAAATTCCTCGCTATTAAGACGTTAAGGATTAAAAAAGAAAATCTACAATTGTATGAGTACCTTCCATTTCCCTAAGTTTTCTAATGTAGTCAAGGAATTTTTAGATGCATCGTTAGGTGTTTCCCCTTCACCAATAATATTCCTCATAAATCATCCTTTATGTTCCTCTTTTGCTGTTATTAATTGCTTGTTTAGTTGTTTCAAGTAACTCCTATTGTCCTGCTGGCTGTTAAATCTGTTGTATTCTCATTAACCCTTTTACTCTCTTCACATCTCTATCATAGTTCTGTACTCCACTTTACTTTTTCCATTCTTCCATTTACTGAGACATCACTGAAATGTCTCCAATGCAGAAAGTTGTAACTTTTTAAAATTCAATCTATTTTCCATATCAGTTTTGACCACTGGTTTACTGAATCCCCTAATATCTACCAGAAATGCATTGTGATCACTTATTACTTCAGTTACTTGACACCCCACAGGATTTTCATCAGACTTGAATAGAAAGATATCCATAATGTTTGGTCCCCTTATGTTCTGCTCTACCTCTTGTATAAATAATCTTTCCCTACTAAGATATTTTCAAATACTGTTCACTTGTGCTGTTAATCTTATTTCCTACACAGCTGACAACTATTAAATTTAAATCCCCACCGATAATGACCATTCTACACTCAACTTTCAATTGTGAATATGAATTTAGTTTCTCCCTTAGAACCTCACCTTCATCATTCATTCTTCCACTATGGTGAGCAGCAAACACCCTGATTTGGAGACCTTTATCTCTAAAATGATATGTCATTTATGGATTTCGGTTAGGTATCGAAGGAGATAAATGGCTCGTAGTAAAAAAAAACGAACATGTTGTAGAAATAATTGATACTTTTGCCCTTTAAGGGTCAAATTCCAAAAAATTCCTTTTATAAAATATGGTGTGACCAAAGCGGACACCTTGGCCTTTAAAATGATATTTCATTTACCGGTTTCATTTAGGCATCAAGGAGGTAAAAAAAAGTTTTAGAAATGATGATATTTTTGCTCCTTAAGGGATGAATTTAAAGAAAGTTCTTTCTTAAAATATGATCTGTCCAAAGCGGATACTATAATATTTTAAATGATACCCCGTTTATCGATTTCGGTTAGATATCAGTGGAGATAAATGGCTCGTGATGGAAAAATGCGTTGTAGATATACTAATACTTTTGCCCTTTAAAGGTAGGATTTTGAAAAATTTGTTTCTTAAAATATGGTATAACCAACTGAAGACCTACAAAGACCTTTGTCTTTAAAATTATACCTCGTGTATCAATTATCAAGGGAGATAAATGACTCGAGATATAAAAACGCATTTTAGAAATACTGATATTTTTGTCCTTTAAGAGTTAAATTCAGAAAATTCCATTTGTAAAACATGTGACCATAGCGGAGACCTTAATCTTTAGTGATACCTCATTTATCTATTTTGGTTATATATTAATGAAGATACATGGATCGTGGCACAAAATTGCTTTGGAGAACCATTGATACTTTCTCCCATTAAGGGTTGAATTCCGAAAAAAAACCTTTCTTAATATATGATGCCACCAAAGCTAATCTTCATAATCCTACTTCATTTATCGATTTCATTTATCGGTTAGATATCAAGGGTGATAAATGGCACAAAAAACACATTTTAGAAATATTGACATTTTTGCCCTTTAAGGTTCGAATTACAAAAAATTAATTTCTTAAAATATATTACTAACACGGCAGAGACCTTACTCTTCAATATGATACCTCATTTATCTGTATCGGTTAGATATGAAGGGAGATAAATGGCTCATGACACAAAAATGTGTTGCAGAAATATTGATACTTTTGCCCTTTAAGGGTCGAATTACGAAAAATTCCTGTCTTAATATATTATGTCACCAAAGTGGAGATCGTAATCCTTATAATGATACTTCATTAAATGATTTCAGATAGGTATCCAGGGAGATAAATGACTCGTAACACAAAAAACAGCATGATAGAAATATTGACATTTTTGCCCTTAAGAATGGAATTTCGAAAAATTCCTTTCTAAAAATATGGCGTGACCAAAGTGGAGACCATAAGCTTTAAAATGACACCTCATTCATTGATTTCGGTTACGTATGAAGGGAGATAAAGACTTGTGACAAAAAAAAAATACCGTATAGAAATAATATATATGATTACTGCATTGTATATAGTGATAATAATTCACTTCTTACAACAACTTATTTTACAGTCACCATATTATTTAATATATGTTACTCCTAGAGTTGTAAAATATATCCATCCTTACAAACTTCACTCGAAAAGTGCCTTAACGTTAAGCGACAAGCCACTGGGAGAAGGCGTATAGAGATGTATAATGATAACGCAAATGTTGCTTCGGCTGTATTATTTAGTAATATGTTTCTAATACACCCTACAAGATAGTATAAAATGCACAAACTACAAGCAAAAAAAAAAAAAAAGACCAAAAACGATGAAAATCAAACGAACTTTATAATTAAAACAAAGTCCATTAAGCTATAAAAGGAAGCATCTATGTCCATTCTGATGTAGGCTACATTCCAATCTATTCTACTCGAAAATCATGATAATTAAAATGTTTAATAATCCAAATTTCTAGCAAATTATGCTTTAACAATAAGAACCAAATGCCATTTTGGTACAGATTGCATTCCAACTACAAAAACTAAATTCCTTTGTGCAGTAATGGTTCAAAGTGGTTGCAGTTTTTTGTGTGTAATTTGTTCCATATTTATGTTTTTGATGGCTGTGATAACATTTTCCCAAATAATATCGTTCAAAGAACGTGTGCAAGATAATTATACTTTGCTATATAGCTTCTCCCAGTCGCTCCTGTTACGGCACTTTTTGACTGAAGTTTGTAAGGTATGTATATATTTTATAGCTCCAAGAGCTACAGACATTAAACAATATAATCTATCGAATGTGTATAACAATATTCAGACCAAAATGACAATTCCTTTATGAGCCCCAGTGATTATTCTAGAGCCCTAATTTTTATGGCGATGCATTATTGCCACTAAAATGCGACACATTACTTTTGGGACACACCTTGTACACCTGGTGATACTCCACCTACGTGCTCAGAGGCATACTCCTCAAGACAGAAATATCATCTTTCCCAAGTAGCACATCAGTCTCCATGTTACTGGCCTCACTGTGTGGTTCAGCTGTGGCTGATCACTGCGACTCAAGATGTGCATGAGTTCCACCCTGGTATTTTGTTCCTCCTTCACCAGCTTCCCCAAATTATGTTCCTATCAATACTATTGTTCTCACCTATCACTATTCTACTTAGTGAAATCCCCAAAAAGTGATTATATACCCTCTATTACCTGCCCTAATGTTGCACTAGTTTTGAAAACAACTTGTGCTCTAGTAGCCTGTGCCTAATTGATCCTACAGAATAGGTCCTGCACCTCTCCCATGGCTTCTACCTAGCAGCAGAACCTTTTTCTTCTTTTTTTTTTTCCTTCCACGCCCCTATTCATAAAGGCCTGCTACATCTTACCTACTCTTACTTCTTCAAGAAGCTCTCCCCCATCTGACTCTGGTAACAGGTTAAACTTATTTCTCCCCACAATATCTGAAGTATCTGGCACCTTCTTCCTGCTAATCCTGTTTCTCTTATGACCTTTTGCCAGCTCCCAACCAACCGTTTCACCTACCCCACTTATTCCACCATACATACTTTCTGTCTCTATAGGCTGAACCTGAAGAGACCCGGTCATTTCACCATTCGTCCTGATGATTTCCTCCATATCTGTGACCATTTCATTGTGCTCTGAAATTTTCATATCCTGCTCTGAAAGCTTTCTATCCTGTTGATAGGAGATGCGGCCAATAGGATTGAGGTCAAGTTGACAACATACCACTAGATTTATTCAAGGCATTTGACAAAGTGAGCAATAAAATATTGTTAAATGAGGTAAAAACCATTGAGTTGGATGAAAAAGTGACTTGCTGAAATAACAGAGGTGCTGGGTTGGGACTAATTGGAAGTTAGGTGGATGGTGAAGAATGTGATGAAAGTGTTCAAGGTGTGTGTATTGATGACGAGGCTTGGAAGGATATTGGGTAGAAGGAGAAGGGCATGGAAGGGAAAAGATGATCATGACCTCAAGCAGGCATTCAATTTCAGGCATAAGAGAGAGTGAATTTTTTTGTGAGTAACGGAGTCTGGGATTTAAATAAATTACTACGGGAAGTGTTGAACAATTTACCAAATACAATGAAAAGATTTAAATTGGGTAAATAGCAAAAATAAGTTGATTAATGAAATGAAAAAATATTCATATTGGGAAATTGTGAGCATCTGCACCATTGTAATTAAATAAAATGTTTACATATTTACCAGCAAACATAACGGAAGTGCTGCTGTCACTCCCAGAAATGAGATTCAATTTTTTTTCCCCACCTTCTGATTTCTGCTAGGCAACCTCTCACTTTCATGTCCATATTAAAGTTTTGCTGACTTTTAGCTATGAGCTTCTCTCTAATCCCACATAGCAAAAGTAATAATTTTACTTTTGTTTTTGAATCTTGGTTGATGAGAGTCTTTTTTTCACCTTCTGATTTCAGCTAGGCAACTTCTCACTTTCATTCCCATATTATAGCTTTGTTAACTTTTAGCTACTATGAGCTCCTCTCTAATCCCATATATCAAAGGTGATAATTTTACTGTTGTTTTTGAATCTTGGTTGATTGTTGCCTCTACATATTTCTTCTGAGGGATATAATAAAGAATGTTTGTATTTGTTACTTTATATACAAGTTATTAAAAAATTAAATTTTTAATTTCAGGCAAGGAGTGAAATAGACGAAGTAATTAGTTTCATAAATGTGAAGTTGAGTTCAGCTGATGACAGGTAAGATAAAGTACTACTTGCAAAATGGTGCCAAATGCTAATTAGGGGAAAATAATATACAGTTACCAGGAAGTAATAGGAGTTAATTAGCGAATGGATTTACAAAAGCGAAATGAACCACAACTTACCTTAGATGATGGTATCATGGGGTGAACACATAAATAAGTACAAATCACAGGAAAAACAATGAATATTTTGGGACTTGGCCCTTCGTCATTAAGAGAAACTCGAGGAGGGAGGGTAGTGTAGGAGACCATTTCACAGAATGACCGTTAGTCAGGAACATGGTAGGGGTAAACAGAGGACTGGGAGTGGGGGACGGTGAATTGGAGCTAGTATCTGAGCAATGCAAAATGTTGCAAAAAGTGCAGAAAAATACATTAAAATGTTCATAACATAAATTTGAGAAAGTAAATAAATAAACAAAATAAAATTGAAAAAATATGATGATAATAATAAAAGAATCTATTTAGTTAAACATCACCTCTGGTATGTGGTGGTTCAATGTACTGTACACAGTGGGCTTGGAGACAAGTAGAGGATGGAGGGAAGGAAAAGTACTGACTGGGTATTATCGCAAATTGAGACCAGGAGGTTGCCTTGTGCCATTTGTATTGGTAGGCAAGTTCCCTCCTGAGTTCAGAGGAGCTGCTGCTGTTTGGGAGGACTCTGATAGCATGGACCATGAAGAAGAATTGAAATTATTAGTGTCATGGGAGATGGCATGGATAGCTACTGGATTTATTGGATTCTGAGTGAAAACTGTCTGACAGTTGCCATTCATTCTAATGGCTAACAGATTGGTAGTCAAACCTATGTAGGAAGCCAGGCAGTGTTTGCAGGTCAGCTGGTATATTATGTGGGGAGTTTCACAGGTGGCGTGTCCTATGATAGGAAAGCTCTCGCCAGTGATAGTTGGTGAAAGTGGTGTAGGCATGGTGAATGTCGCACATCTTACAACGGTGTCTATTGCATGGGAAGGATCCTTTGGGCTGTCTGATGGGGCAAGGAAGACTGTTTTTGTGGACTAGTGCCTGGCTGAGGTTGGGAGGCCTGCTGAAACAAGTTCTGGGAGGGCCAAGGTGGATTTTTCGAAGAATAGATCTCATTTATGAGCAAGTTAGTAGGAATTCATAACCTTGCCCAAGGATTTTATTGATGGATTCAAGGCCAGGGAAGTATTGTGTAACCAGGACTGGACTGGGTTGGTTTCAGGAGGTTTGGAGCAGTCAATAGGTAGAGCAGGTTGCAATGTGGCTTGTGAATGTTGCTTGTGAACCAAAGCTGGGGGATAATTGCTTCAGAGATGTTGTTTGAATATTCCATAAGGTATTTCTGATTGGAGCATACACGACTGCCTCGAATGCCAAGACTGTAGGGGAGGGAACGTTTGGTATGATACAGATGGCAACTGTCAAAATGGAGGTACTGCTGTGAGTTGGTGGGTTTGGTGTGGACTGAGGAGCTGAGGTGGCCATTAGAAAGGGACAGGTCCATATCCAAGAATGTGGCGTGGGTGTGGAAGTTAGTCCATGTGAAATTCAGCGAGTTATTAAAGGTATTAAGATTATCCAGAAAATTTAGAAGGGTGTTTTCTCCACGTGTCCAGATCATAAAAATTTGATCTATGCCACAGGATGGGTTTGAGGGGACGTTCTCCAAAAATATATGTTCAGGCAGCCCATGAGAGATTAGTATAAGAGGGGGCCATGCGAGTGCCCTTGGCAGTGCCACAAGTTTGGTGGTAGATATTGCCTTCAAAGGAGAAGTAGTTGTTGTTCAGTATCAGTTCAGCCAAGGTGGCGAGGAAAGATGTGCTAGGGCGGCTGTTGGAAGGTCGTTTATCCAGAAAAAATTCCATGGCACTAAGGCCATGGCAATGTGGAATGTGTGTGTACAGTGATGTGACATCAATGGGTACCAGTATAGAGTTGGAAGGAAATGGTGTGGGTATGGTGTGTCATTGATGTGGGAGGGGAGTTGAGAGACTATAGATTGTAGGTGCTGGTCTACTAAAGCAGAGATTCGTTCAATAGGAGATCCATAATCTCCAAAAATGGGGCGTCCTGGATTGCCGGGCTTATGGATTTTGGGAAGGAGGTAAAGGGTAGGTGTGCGCAGAATTTGAGGAGTAAGGAGAGAGATTGACTGTGGAGTGGGACCTTGGAGGGACCCATTGAACCTCAGCTCCTCAGTCCACACCAAACCCATCAACTCACAGCAGTACCTCCATTTTGTAAGTTGCCATCCCTATCATACCAAACATTCCCCTCCCCCCCCTCCCCTACAGTCTTGGCATTAGAGGCAGTCGTATATGCTCCAATCAGAAATCCCTCATGGAATATTCAAACAACATCTCACAAGCATTGGAATCCCGCAATTATCCTCCAGCTTTGGTTCACAAGCAATTTTCACAAGCCACATTGCAACCTGCTTTACCTGTTGGTTTATTATTTGTTGCTGTAATTGGTGGTTCTATAATAAGATGATTAGTATTTCCTATTCCTTGACTGCTCCAAACCCCCTGAAACCAACCATAGTCCAGTCCTGGTTACACAATACTTCCCTGGCCTTGAATCCATCAATAAAATAGTTCGGCAGAGTTATGATTTCCTACTAACCTCCATTCTTCCAAAAATCCCTCATGGCACTCCCAGAACTTCTTCAGCAGGGCTCCCAACCTCAGCCAGCTAGTTGTCCACAAACACAGCCCCAAGGATCCTTCCCATGCAATATACTCCGCTGTAAGATGTGCGACATTCACCATGCCTACATCACTTTCACCATGCCTACACCACTTTCACCAATCCTATCACTGGCGAGAGCTTTCCTAACGTAGGACACGCCACCTGTGAAACACCCGACATAATATACCAGCTGACCTGCAAACACTGCCTGGCTTCCTACATAGGTTAGACTACCAATCCGTTAGCCACTGTCAGACAGTTTTCACTCGGAATCCAATACATCCAGTAGCTATCCATGCCATCTCCCATGACACTAATAATTTCAATTCTTGTTCATGGTCCGTGCTATCAGAGTCCTCCGAAACAATAGCAGCTCCTCTGAACTCAGAAGGTGGGGACTTGCCTACCAATACAAATGGCACAATGCAACCTCCTGGTCTCAATTTGAGATAATACCCAGTCAGTACTTTTCTTTCCCTCTATCCCCTACTTGTCTCCATGCCCATTGTGTACAGTATGTTGAACCACCATATACCAGAGGTGATGTTTAACTAAATAGATTCTTTTATTGTTATCATCATTATATTTTTTCAATTTTATTTTGTTTACTTATTTACTTTCTCAAATTTATGTTATGAATATTTTAATGTATTTTTCTGCACTTTTTGCAACATTTTGCATTGCTTAGATACTAGTTCCAATTCATCGTCCCCCACTCCCTGTCCTCTATTTACCCCTACCATGCTCCTGACTAACGGTCATTCTGTGAAATGGTCTCCTACACTACCCTCCCTCCTTGAGTTTCTCTTACTGACGAATGGCCAAGTCCCAAAATATTCATTGTTTTTCCTGTGTTTTGTGTTTATTTATGTGTTCACCCCATGATACCATCATCTAAGGTAAGTGGTGGTTCATTTCACTATCCCTTTATATATATATATATATAATAACAATGAGCAGGAAAATGCTTGTAGGCAGTAAAACTAAGGAAGGATAGGGAAATATGATCCAACACTTACCACAGATGAATCCAGCTGGTAGGATGAACACACACAAAAAAAAACTTATTTCCCTATCCTTCCTAATATATATATGTTTATATACTATGTTTTTCTTTCAGACCACTGGGCCTTAACCTGTTGAAGATATTTTTGCACCAGTGTTCAGACACTGTTTTTACCGACAATGCCATTTCTTGGATGCAGCAGTGTATACGAACATTGAATTCCTGCAAGGAGAAGAAACTAACAGTTTTGACCTATGATGTTCTTGGTTAGTGTACAACTTAGAGGTTCTGAGATAATGTACTTTGAATAATTGTTATTTATTCAGATTATTTTTTTTCAGGAAGCTTACTTTACTACTCTGCAATGACACAAGAACTGACAAAAAATATTTCTAGCTCAATATTACCTAGATATTTTGAACATTTAAAACATTTGGATCAGGTATGTTATATTACTTACTATTCTGAATTTATTTTTCTCTATTATTAAGTAAGGATATTGATTGCCGTGATGTTACTTTCACTGTGCAGTGAAATGAAGCTGCAGCTGTAAGGTAATTTGTTGTATATTTTAGCTCAAGATATTTGGCATGCTGCATCTGCATTTTTCTCTTACTGAACAGGACAGAATGTAATTAATAAAATTGTTTTTAGTATTGCAAGTAAAGTTATACTTACAAATAATGTTGAGACACCATATTGAGACTGCCATGAACGTTTAGTGGCTGGATTTTATCCATAACTGGAAATCTTATTTTGAGCCCACCAGGTCTTAACCAGCAACAGAAGTAATGTAGAATATTTATTGTTGATGTACTCATTTGTTTTCCATGATTTATCAATTACTGTGAATCATCTTGTGCCTCTGTTTGTTAAGATCCCTGGCTGGAGTGCTTAGTTTTGAATCTCAATCTTGACTGGAATTTTAACTCCTAAAATCACCCTCACATCTGGCAAAGCTGTGTTCTGTTCATGTGGAATAACAAGTTCAGTGATGGTACACTTAACAGATGCATTGCATATTATACTGAAGAACTACAACTACTTCATAATCTCTTTGGTAGTAATTCCATACATATTTATTAGTATTTGCTATTATCAGTCTCTCAACTGGTTTGATGCACTTGACCTCTCAATTATCTGCTTCATATATTATTATTTTTGCCTTCATTTGCAGTTTTCTGTCAACTGCTCCTGATATAGGTGTTGGAGAACATGAATCTTGTCTTTGCCGCCTGAATCATGAGGGTGGTTCAACCTAAAAAAATATCAGTACCCTCAAGGTTTGACAGGAGCTAAGGGGAACTATGGATAGCAAGGAAAACTGCTCGTTAATGTGCATATTGATGCACTCCTGTTGTGTTGGGTTTGGTGGAGTGTTTTGGGAACTCCACATAACTTGATCCTTAGTTCCTGCTGTAGTAGGTGGTTAGTTGGGAAGGGTGAAAACTTTACAGTTGCCTTAATTATTAAAAAATGCCCTACGTTGCTTTTTAGTGGGTAGTCTTTATGGCCTACAGACAGAAGAGTATTTAATTTTAATATGAACACAAATCAATTACAAAGCAGTGCCTCATCTTGTATTTGCCAATTAACAAACACAAACCACCAAGGAAATGATAAATATTGATGAGAGATTGTCAATATTATGAAACTTATCAGTGAATGACGAAATTCCACTTTCGATCATATTGATTTTCTCTTTAAAACAACAGGGAATGATCTTCACGATTCCAATAATTGGATGAAATACTATAATAAATTACATTAGTATAAATTTGTCAGGTGCAAGGGTATTTTTACATTACCCACCAAATGTAGTGATTGAAACTTCACAAAAATTAGTCCGTCTTTCAAATATAAAAATTGTTAAAATATTTTGTGGCTTTTTAAATAAACACTAACTCACCTTATTGGAGGCGAAACACTTAATCATTCAAAATTTCTTTTGGCAGGGATGTTACAGGGCTTGTCTCAATGATTGGAGTCCACACTGTTAAGTTCATTGCGCATTTACCATAAACAGTGTAGACTGCTCTGTCAACTGTGAAAATGTTACAGCATATGCTAGCTACAGCACTCATGTCACTAATGAGCTGAGCATTTCTTCTTACTGCAAAATCGACGTATGCTTTCCTCTTCAGAAAGCAAAGTACGGAGTGTACCAAGTTGCTCCAGCCTGCACACACTGTTAAGTCTGGTACAGAGTGACTCCAAAGCATACAACCTCTACCACTCAAGGCCTGCTACAGAATGTCTTTAAAACATACTCCACTGTAGCTCTTGTCTTCTGCGGCAAACCACGCCTATAGGACGTATTTTCAGCATAAGGACAAAAATACCCAGAAGTTAGTATCATGCAGAGATTTTTACATCACTGGTTGGTTCTGCTATAGTGCCTCTTTTTCAAATAGCTTTCTGTTGGCTAGAACTGTTTCCTGGTGTCTCGTGAGAATCGGCTAAATCTTGTCAATATTTGGGACATGAGTCTCCCAAAAATCCCGAGTTAGCAAAGTGTAAGTGGCCGGTGATCCATCTTACCTTGGATATTTCCCAGAACTAGTGGGTCCCACGAGGATTTACAGCACCATTACTCACAAAGAAGGTGGCTGTCCATTGTTCACCCCCTCGGAGTAATGCAGCATTCTGATGGGAGTTCTGTTACCTGGAATTCCATCACCTCACTCGGCCATCGTAGCTACGAAAATCTGACCATTTCAAAATTCTTCCTATCACTGATTGCATTTAATATTAATAATAAAAATTGTACGGGATGGCCCACATTTGTCAATCTGCTACATATGCTGCACAGTTCATAGTTTTTTTTAGGTATTGTCTAATATAATATTTTTTTAGCTGTATGTGACTCCTCCCTAGTAATGGTTGATGTGACCGCCCTATATACAAATATTCCCCACTGTCATGGTCTCAGCGCCATGGAATATTTTCTAGACCAGCGTCCCCCAATAGCCTCCCCATCAGACACTTCCTAATCACCCTGGCCGAGCTAATACTGAACATCACCTTTTTCTCATTCAGTGGTAGAATTTACCACCAAGTTAGCGGCTCTCTCATACTCTAACCTCTACCAAGCCACCTGGAACAGTCATTGTTAGGTGGAACCATCTGAAACCCATTTTGTGGGTCAGATTCATTGATGACAGATATCAGATTCATGATCTGGTCCCGTGACAACCTGCTCAGTTTCTTCAATAAACTCAATACCGCCAGCACTCTGAAATTCACGTGGACTTACTCCCACACACATGCCACTTTCCTGGATGTCGACTTATCCCTCATGAATGGCTACATCACTCATCTGTCCATATCAAACCCACCAACTTACAACAGTACCTTCATTATGATAGCTGCCATCCTCATCACATCAAACGTTCCCTCCCCTATAGCCTTGGTATTCGGGGGAGACACATACATTCCAATGAAGAGGCCCTCCATCAGTATTCTAGCAACATCTCCAAAGCCTTGATATCCTGAAATTACCCACCAGATTTAGTTCATAAACAAGTTTCGCAGGCCACATTACAACCCACTCTACATATCAACAGACAATAACCCTCTAAAACCAGCCACAGCCCTGTTTTGATATACTTCCTGGGGTTGGAATCCGTACTGAGTCCTGCGACAAGGTTACGATTTCCTTTGAGCCTGCCCTGAGATGAGAACCCTTCATCCAAAAATTCTCCCCCACCCACCCAGAACCTGCTTCAGCAGACCTCCAAACCTCAATCAAATCTTGGTCCATTAACACAGGACTCCCCAGCTTGCAAGACAGCCCCAAGGTTTCTTTCTCTGCAGCAGATCCTGCTGCAAACTATTCAATATGCACCCGCCTTCCACAACCTTCACCAACCCCGTAACTGGGGAAAGCTTCCCCATCAAAGGACTTGCACATTTGTATCCTCCCACCTTATATATCAACTCACCTGCAACCATTGCCCAGCCTCCTACATTGGTCTGAAAATGAATCCACTGGCCATCAGAATGAATGGACACAGACAATCGGTATTCATCCAGATCCCTGATCCCTCTGTATCTTCTCCCCCCCCCCCCCCCCGTTCCACCCATCCCCCTCACCTCCTACCTTTTCCCACAGAACCATTGCTCGCCAGGGCCTATCTTTTTGTATCTTGTAACTTCGAAATTTGCTTAATTTTTATTTCACATATTTCTCAGTTTTGTGCACATACATGCATGGTGTAAAAGACAAGTTAGGACCATCACCTGATCACCTGATGTGTACCATGTTTCTGCGACGGGTTCCTATGAATAGGTTTATTATTATTTTCTGGTTTATGCCTTTCTACCCCCACCCTCACTTCCCGCTATGTTATTTCCCCCTCCTTCCCATGAGTTACCAGCCTTGCTGGCTAACTCAGTTGGCTGTCTGCCTCCATCATACAGCCATCTCACTTTACTACTGAAGAAGGGCAATAGGCTCGAAAATTTTCCTTTATGTGTGCAGTTTTTTTCCATGTCTCGAAGCCACACGTATCCTCCTTTATGGTAAGTGGTGGTGTTTCTCTTATCCAAATATTTAACACATCCACTTTCAGCACCTTTGTTTCCTAATAAGTCAATTCCAATAAGGAGATTGTTTATGGCTTAGTGCCTTGTCCTTCTGATTTCTATCATAAAATATAATCATTTTGATAACAACATCCGAAATTTTTATTTTCATCCTATCTCTTTGCTTTGTGATTTTTAGAAAAAATATTTCTGTTAAGAAATCACATGAAGATAACTGGACTCTTCAGTCTATAAATGAGAAAGTTTTGATGTACGTTTGGATGTATTTTTGGCCTCAGTCACGCCTTAATAGCTCAACAGATTTAAATAAAATTTAGCACGAAGTTAGTAAATTGTGTGCGAAGTGACTTAGGATAGTTTTTATCTCACAGAAATGAATAGTTTCTTTAGAAATTGCCCTTATAAAAGAGTTTCCTACTTCGTACATGGCATTGCCATGTTTACTCTTTGCTTTTAATGTACATCACAAACACTTCTTTTCAGAAATAAAAATAAAAAGCCTCTGATATATTCATGTGTTTGTGATTAGTTTATAAGTGCTAAAAATTATGCGCTTGACAAATAATAGTTAGGAAGCTGGAAATATAAACCTGTACTTATCTTTAATTTTTTTTAAAAAAAATCTTAATGTCTGTAAGTTCTTCAGTTGCATACATGAGATGGTATAACACCTCAGGTCATTCCGTTCGTAATATATGCATCATAATATACGTGAAAAATCGAGTTTTTTTAAAAAAAAATTTTTTTAAATGTTTAATACTAAGAGTATACCAGCAAAAATGTCAGTTCAGTAAAACTGACAAATGGTCGTCTGCGAAATGTCGTTTTTGTATGTTCGTGACAAATATGATACGGTTTTGTTTCCACCTTGGTTCAATTTATTGCCTGTTTTTCTTTTCTTTTTTCTCTTACTATACATTCACTGTAACATTACAGATTATTTTTACCAAAATTTAAAACTTAACAGGAGATAAGTAATCCTTTCTTGTTTTTTTGTCCAAAATTTGTTTAGAAATCAGTTCAAATAGTTGCTAATAATAAACAAAATTCTTTTATTTTTTTTGCTTACTGTTCAATGTTCTGAAAATAACTATTAAATCCTTCATTTAAAATTTATGTATTCAATGGTCTAAGGTAGAAACTTTTCATTTTGAGAAGCCCTATTAGGAGTAATTTACGTTGTGATACAAGTTGTCACTAACACGATGCTTATGAAAGCAGCTTATTTATTTCTAATAATAACTAAACATCCTGCTGTCTTATGCTATAACAAGAACATTTTGGTCCAGGCAGCACGTCAACCTAGCCACTATCTCTGCTAATATTGGCACTACAAAATCAATCAACATGGACATACCTTAACACATTAAATGAATCAGAACTAATTTCGAGTTGTAGCAACATTTTCTATAGGTTTCTTCATTAGCTTAGCATAAATTATCACAATTAATTTTATTATACACCTTCAGTATGAATTGCAGCTGGATTACGTGCACTAACACAATCACTGTATCACAATGTAAACTTCATCTGCAACATTAACATAAGCTGTGTTAAGAGTTCTGGACTTTCCATTGTACAGCATAAGTTACAAGCATTTTAGTATACATTTTTAAATTATGTTTTTTAACAATTGTCATGATGCTGATGTCATAGTTCATGTGACTGGATGTAGTTCCAAATGTATTTATTATTTGTGTCATGTTCATGAATGCCATATTGCAAAGGTCATTTTTCAGACAGTTTTTAACGGTTTCTTTGATATCACGATCTGAAATTGTGGATCAAGTTTGCATCCCAATTCTTGACGTCACTAACAATCAAATAGTGAATTTATTAATGTGCGGTTGATAGAGCCCTTGATTTTCTAGCGACAATATTGGCGGAGTTTGTGGCTTGGTTAAAATACAGCTTAAACCAGAATGACAACTGAATTTTTTTTAGTAATTTAAGCTACTTTCATGAACGCCAATATAGTGACAAGTATCGAGTTGTTCTTAAATTGTATCAAATTAAATGCTAATAGTTCTAGAGCAGGAAATATAAATCTGTACTTAAAAAAATTTTAAAGTAGTTCTGCCGGTAAGTTCACAAGAAGATGTCATCAGTTGTGGATATTAAGTAGTGTTGCATATCAGGTATTCCGTTCGTAATATGTGTCACAATATATGTGAAATATCAAAATCTGAATCAAAGTACTGATTTCCAAGGAGTTGCATTAACGATGATTGTGTTAAGTTTGAAATACAGCTTGGACCAGAATGATTGCCAATATATTCCATGCTGCACAGTGGATTTGGTGTGCAGAAGGTAGTTGTCATGTGAATTCTGACTACAATGACATCAGAATCTGCTCAAGAAGACATCTATTGCCACTAAGGGGCATCCATTAATTACGTAAGTTGAAATGGGGGGGGGGGGTCCGGTGAAATTTCACCAAGGGTAGGGGGTGTTGACAGAAACTGATGTGAGGATTTGAAACTTCTGAAGGACAGTAGAGATCTTTTTTAAAAAAAATAAAAAAATAAGACCACAAATGACACAGATACTGACTTTAGGGCAAGGGGGGGGGGGGGAACCATCCTTGGAAGAAGGAGATCTAAAAAAAAAAAAAAAAACTACAAGGTCGGTAGCAAGGGGGGGGGGGGTTGACTTGTCAAAATCTCATGTCTTCTTAGTGGGGTGTCCAACCAGATGTCACTAGAGGGAAGAGGGGGAGGGAGGGTTTCGGGATTCTGGAAAAACATCTCGGATAAAATTAATGGATGCCCCCTAAATGAGTAATGTTTGTAACCGTATCTTTTAGCACGCGTTACATCTTTGTTACCTATGTCACGGATTTGACTTACACTTTCAATTGAAGAATAAAAGTCAAGGAAGCATTTGACCATTTTTTTCAACCCTAAAGCCATTTTTTTTTCTGCTGATTGTACTCTGAATAGTAACAAAAACTTTTCTACCATAACAAACTTTCAAGCGGACGAAGTCGCAATAATTGCTTGTTTTAATAATAATATTGGCCTTTTTTTATAATCGTATTCACACACTGCCTGATTCAGAGAATCCTTAGTGAGAACCAATGTGCTTAAAATCTAAACACAAGTAGGTATGGAAAATAAAAACATAAAAACAAAACATGAAATATATAACACAAAAATGTACATAAATTGTAGTTGACTCAACTAAATTGCATGAAGTTAAACTGAAAGATGAAGACATTTTTAAGCCTCACATGCCCAAAATGTATTAATTTATTAGTGATCACTCCTGCCACTTTTTGGTGCGCATTAATGACACTTTCCGCCAAAGAATGCTTTACAGAAGAAAAACCAAGTAGCCTTTTACTATCAAGCTTTTACCAAATTTAGCAACAAAATTTATATTACTTTGCAAAATAATCTGAATTTCAAAACTCCATCTTGTAAATAAATTCTCCACTCAGCCACTTCAATTGCAATCGTTCCTGCTTATCTTTTGACAATACACCAGCGAAGTATCGTGGAGTTTCCTCAGTGTAATATAACCATTATTTGTGATTTCTGATATCGGTGATAACAAAACAACTCCTGACATCTCTCTGTCAAAGTTTCATTTGCTGTGGTGCATTTTTATGGTACAAAAACCACCCTCTGTAGACACACAAAAAAAGCAACATTTATTTACGAGGTACCACTGACCTTCATCAAACACAGACACACTTCTTTCCAAGGAAGAGACAAATGTAACTGGCTTACGTACAGCTTGAACGCGACATCAGATTCATTAATGTTGTATCACAAATCATTGAAATATTTTGTACACGGCACATTCCGCTTCTTGGAAAGCGTATTAAAACTTTACATTGCTATTTTATTCCTTTTTGACTGTTAGGTCATGAGACAAAAAAGTGTTGTTTCATTTCCCTTATCTGTGATTGCACAATAGTTTAGCAGCATGGAATATGTTTTAAAACTTCAGGAATTATACAGAGCCTTCTTTCAGATCATGTCTGTTAATATCGTTATGGTGGAAATGACTTTACAATTTCATATTGACGAAAATAAAGTTTGGAACAGTTAAATGTAGAATTTTTTTCTAACTAACTCTTATTGCTACAAATAAAAGTTTTGAAACTTGATTTTTCCTCATTGGATTTTCCTGTCATCTTTTGGTTTTTGATTTTACCAGCAAACCAATAATTTGCATGAATTGTGGAATGTGACATCAGCATCTTTAAACATTGTTTCGTGAGGTGTGACTGTCGCCTGAATTTTCGCTACTAGTATTATGTGGTGGCTTGCTTTCACAATCATTCTGATAGCTGGGTTGCATATTGACTATTGTGAACGCGTTCATTTCAGATCTGTGGTTATGAGGTTGCCCATAATTTCCTCTGTAGCCTTCATTTTTTCTTGGAGCATATTCATTTTTCTGGGACTGTGTTCAGTTATTCACTTTCCAGTGATTATTTTGGTGACCCTTTCCATGATTCGAATTTCCACCAAGAAAACAGTGGTTGTTCTTCCTTTTGACCTTGGCGCTTTTCAGCTCTCTTCTGATTTTTAATAGCATGCTGATCAGTTGCATCCAAATTCTTTAGAGTATCAAGCAATTCTGAGATGATCATGACTCAGCATGGGGTTGAAGTATGCCTGAATTTATGGACTAAAGTGTGTGACGACAGCATCAATAAATTCACTGTTCGACATAGGTACTTCAAAATATCGTGATTGTATGACCAGCAATTCAATGTAATTCTGAGTCATCTGGCCTAGGGTCATAGTTCCCTGGGTAAAGTTGGTCTTGCTTGATTCTGCACTTTTGTGGAGCAGACTGTTTTTAAAAATAGCTCCTTAAATTCATTATAAGACATATTTGGTTCATAAGCTAGCAAAAGCCAGGGGCAGTCTGCCTCGTAAAATGAGTGCTTTATGATTATCAGTTTAGCTGCATTTGGCACTCTTTTTACTTCAAAATATCTATCTAGCCTTACAATTTATATTTTTATGCAAGCTGAAATGTGGAATCTTTAATTCAACATTTCTGCAGCATAATACCTACAAGTTTCAGAGCTCGATTCGCGACTTGTACAAGAATTACATAGGTTGTTAATTTTCTTTTCAAATAAAGAAAATTTTGTCCTTGTATCTGCTATGAATTTTTCTTGTGAAATTTGCAGCTCTTTCTGACCATCTTTGACTTGTTTGATTGAATTTCGACCTTTGCATTCACTTTTGTGAAATTAGCTTCAGTCTGAATGCACAAATTTGGATATTTGTCCCAGGTTTGCACTATTTTCCACTCTGATCCATTCAACAGTTTGGTTGGTGCAATCCAATCTTTTACACAAGTCCTCATTAGAGTTTTTCAGAAGTTCTGCAATTGTTATTTAAACTTTCAGTAGTTCTAGTGGCGTCTGACCTTACGTCCGCCTTAAAACTATCCATCTGTTTCGAGATTTGCCCCCGAAAATTAGACAGTATCATTGACCATCTTGATAATGACTTCATGTCACCTTGAGATTTTTGGAATTCAGACTTCCTGTAACTGAAAAACTATCCTTATGGGACATTTGTGTCAGCAACAATTTTTTGTCTTTTAATTTCTGAAATTACATCATTTGTTCCATCATCATTGCTATAATTTTGCTCAATTGTGGTGTGTACTCATGTCGAACTTATGTGGTATTTTTTGTTGTGTGGGTTTGCTTCTTGTTATGTGGAGTCGAGACATTTTCTGCACAGACATTTGGAAAATTTTCCACTTCTGCCTCACTCATGTTTGTGGTTGATTGAGAGCTGTATCCCAGTTCAGAAGTCAAATTAATGTTTGCCACCATCTCGGCTTCTGCAGTGGTGCGCTGATGCACCGTCTCTGATGTTGGTTCATTCATGACCTCGCAGATGTCTGAATCTAAAGCTATGTTCTCCATTAAAACAACTCCAGATTTAAGCTTAATGAACAAGTAATTTACAATCACAAACACGAATATCCCAAAAGTAAATATAAAGATAACGGAAATACACGAATGAAATTACCACGCAACACAAAAATTGGAAATCTGACAACAATATCTCCATACTACACAAAAAAAGTTGGACATTTCAAAGTCAGACGTTTGTCAGAAAATTTTGCATCACAAAATTAATTCAACAATTATCACTACAAATCTGACAAAAACACAACAACAAATTTCAAATAATGTCGTCATTAATATGATACATTTAAGTGCATGCAGACAGAACTTCTGAACAATTACATCTATTTGTAAATTATGCATTGGGTGTCTGACAGACTCTGTTCATTTATACATCATTATTAAATCTTATGTGTGGATTGTTCAAATAATGCATCAAAATGCATACACAAGAACAAGTAAACATAATTTTAAAATCATAAACTACTTTAAAAAATTAAAATAGCCAAAATGGTGTGTACTATCAGAAATAAAATCACTGAGGTAATTTAATCATTTGAGTAATTGAATCGAAGCTATATGTTGAGCCAGCCATTTAGTAGTGGATGATTGGTTGGGAAGGGTGAAAATGTTATAGTGCTCTTTATCATTAAAAACTGCCCTAAGTTGCTATTTATAGGGCACTCTTTACAGCTTACAGATAGAGGCATATTTAATTTTAATATGAACACAATGAGTCTCAAATCAGATTTAAAGCAGTGCTTTGTCTTAAGGTGGTTGATCATACATGCTGCAGTACCTGAGAGGTTTATCTGCACAGACAAACTGGAGCACTGACAGAGCCTACATATGTTATAGTAAACCATATAGAATCTCAGTAATCCAGTGTAAACACAATACATTGCTTTGGTGGCTTCTTTCATGCTTTTAAATGTAAATGGCAAAGATAAAAATCTTAAAAGTGGTGTAAACAGTCATTGTCAAAAAGAAAATAATAAAGTCATATTAATTTGTTGAATGAATTGAGTGTAGAACTTAAAGATTACCCTAACTACTTGGATGGATATGGGTTGATTAGAAAACCTAAAATTGCTTTCAAAATCCCTTATTTTAGAAAAATGATATTGCTATGAGAAGTGCTGAATCTTTACACAAGAGACTTGCTGGATTAGATTTATTGCGACTGGAAGGTACTATGAATGCTTTAAATTTTCAATAATGATATTCTCCCAAGCCCTCGGTAAAAGCATCAGATTACAACTCTTGTAGTTTTTGCATCAATTTTGCATAAGCAGCTTCTCTCCGGGGGGCAATAATGGTATTTCGAGCTCTAGTTTATATATTTAAATAAATTCTTCTGTAACTTTATTACACTTTATTTTTTGATGTAGTGTACTGTACTATTTTGCTACTCTAGATGGAACCACGTTGGCTTATTGCACTGTAGCTTCCATCAGAGTCCTGATAAATAAACGCGAATCGTCCCATAGAACCAAGATGATACAGACAACTGTGGCACTCCATGCAATCATTTGACAGTTTTCTAATAAATTCTCTAGTAAGGTAGAAAATGGATTTTTCATTTTTCTCTGCTCTCCCAAACAAGTCTGGATTCCTGTGCAGTTTTGAACCATACACGTTCTGGTTTGCCTGCTTTTAGTGTGGCCTTACTGCCAGAATGACGGCAAAATTGAATGACAGGTGTGAGAAAGTTGTAACTGCTGATAGCATCCTGATCAGTGCACTGGCATACTCCAGGAATTTCATCCACTTGCTGGTATTTGTTATACCTACTAATGTGCAAGATGTTGTTATGCCCTGTGATTTTTGTTTTGAGTGCTTTGCACTGCAAAAAGATTTTCTTAGCAAGAAATGACTGAAAAATATAATAAGTTCTTCTTTTTCATGGATTATTTAGTAGCTTTTATTAATTCTAAAAGCCACTCCTTTCATTTGGCAAACAAACAATTTAGAAATCCACAAAATAATATTTGAGCACCCGTCTCACAACTATAATTATGACGTGTACCCACTGTAAGGGTCCCTGTGTGGTAGGCAACCCGATGGCATCAGATTCAGTGTTTATCTTTTTCGCTATGTTGCACCACTCGGACAGGTCTGAAAACTGAACCGTAAATATAGTGCCCATAGGTGATTCTACAGTAAATTTCTAAACATTGTCACTCAAGGAAATGATTTTTTTTTTTTACTAGGAACTTGTTATAAACAAATTGCGTTATTTCCTGTAGCAATGTGCACATCCCTGATTTTTTTCAGAATTTTCCCGCATTGATTTCATGAGTTATGCATTTAGGCCCCAATGGCACATTTATCCCCATAGTGCCCCTAGAGTGGTGGCATTGAAATAAAAATCTGTCCAAAGGCTATGCTAACCAAGATCTATGAACTGGTATGCCCCATGAACGGGTTGGGCCAGGGGCACTTTTCACTGTCTTCTTCCACTAGACCAGGGGTGGCCAACCCAAATGGTCATGCGGGCCACTATGGAAGTACATCATAACTCCGCGGGCCGCATATAAAATTATATAAACCCGCTAGAGACTTTTTTTGGAGTGAAAAATTGAAATTTGAGTTATTATTGTGTTTACTATTATTCTCACATGTAAATATAGATAATATAATAATAATGACACTAAATGCAGATTGTAAAGAAATATATGACATTAAAAATGAAATATAAAAAATATTTTGTAAAAGTGGGATGAATCTCGCGGGCCTGAAAAATGTTCAAGGCATACGGCCCGCGGGCAGCGGGTTGGCCACCCCTGCACTAGACCCTTTTTTTTTTTCTCTAGTCTCTAGTTCGGGAGTTTGTATGGCCCTTCACAACACTTTAAGCAGTCGCCACCCCTTAAAACCTAAACACCGAATTTAATCTATGGATCTGCAGACAATTATTCTGAGCCCTTACTAAACATACTCAGGGATTTACGACTCTTAATCCACCACTTTGTTAAATCACTTGCTCTCCAATAAACGTTGAAGAGATTTGAATTATCAAACAACAAAACTAACAATGTTTCACTCCAGCTGAAGGATTGCAGGTTTTATTACTCCTCTCATAGGGTGCTAAACATATGTCTACCCTCATGCATGTTCTGGTGATGGAGAGCCATGCTTCTCCCAGCTCATCCCTACTTATAACATCTCACACTTTCTGACAATGGCGCAATCCTAGCACAATGAGTAGTTATTCTACTAAGCATCAGTGGAGCAACCTTTTCCCTTTGAGCTTATCAGATCATTATACCACACTCTGAAATTGCCTAATATGGCCCAAAAACACTCAAATAAATCCCTAAATGAAGTACCGCAATGTTACAACCTAACACCTTTTCTAGTTTAATCCATACCCATTATCTCAGACTGTTTCATATTTGGCAGAAATGTTAAATGATGATAACACAATAAATCTCCGCTATTTGAAAGAGAAGGGCAACATCCCCAAATTTGAAGTTCGATCACGCCATATTAATGCCAAGACGTACAGATGCTATATCGATTATAGCACCTTTACCAAAAAATAAGGTGCAACATGTTCCTACAAGTTTTAGTTGACTACTGTGTTCACCAAATATATGCAACAAAAGGAACAAAAAAGAGTTGGCACTGTTTACAGAATGTCAGCGAAAAATGGGTAGCAAATTTATTTGTTTCATTGTGGTTCAAATGATTTTAAGAAGTAGAGATCCCTATACTGGAATGGAGACCTACTGTATAACAGGCCTGAGGCCTAACCGTTTTATGAAATGTTATTTTAAGAATTGTGTATAGCAAGCTGGGAGTTGATTAATTATGGTTTTGTATATTTTTCATGTAATTAATTGTGTAAATGAACATTGCTTTATGGAGAGAAACTGTGAAAATACTATTTCAAAGACAGTATTATGCATGAGGGTGAGGAGGGTTATGGGAATGTACAAGGTGTATATTTGTGATGAGGCATGGAAAGATATTGGTGTAATAATTAAAAGTAATGCATGGAAGTAAGAAGATGGCCATGACCACAAGCTGGCACTTGATTTCAGGCACAAGGGTGTAGGAAGATTCTCTTTTTTAGATAAGGGTGTTGGGGATTGGAATAAGTTACCGAGGGAAATGACGAATAATTTACAAAAAAGTTGAAAGTATTTAAAGTTAAAATTTGTGGAGGGCAAATGTAGGTGGGTGCAGAAAAGGGGGAAGATGGGTGTGTAGGGAGATTGCCACCGGAGCATGTGCTCCATTGCAATTTAATTAAATATTAAATCTTGAAACAATTGATTTTGTAATTTTAAGTGTTGATGTGAGCTACAGTGTTTGCGACTGTTTTGACTGGTTTAAGTAGATAATTTGTGTGTAAATACTTGTAAATATCTTTAATTTTCATTTACGTGTGTGTCGTGATGGTTGTGAATGATTTTGTATTAATTCTGATTGTTTTTGTATGGATTTAATTGTTAAAGTATTGTTAGAATTTGAGAAACATTGGTCGGAACTTTTTAGCAATTCTGGATGTTTCTAACGTGTCTATTTAAGTTTGCAGAGATGGCAAGCAGAGAGAGTTATCAGTCACTAGTTAGGACAAAGTGAACTTAGTCACCGGAACATTTGTTTACGTCTGTACTTAATACTTTTGGATGAGGTCAATGTCTTGAAAGAAAAATAAACAAGTGGATAGTGATTCTTTGAGTAATTATTTCATACAATCAAATAGCTTGATCCTTCCAGTTCAGAATTAACCAGCAATTAATTGCAAGAAACAAGAGTTACAGTAAAATTGGAAATTTTGAATTTTTCTGATTATACATATGCTTATCTCTTAACGATTAAATTTTTACACTACAATATCCTTTCTTCTGTTTTATAAAAATAAAATAGTTTGGTTTCTGAGCTACGTAGATAATGAATTTCAGTTTGACATTATGTAACATAATTATTTGCTGCAGGTCCCCATCAGCGCTTTGAATTGTACAGAAATCATACTGCGACATTATGGAGGTCCATGTGGCCCGCACAAGGTAAGCTGTTCTTTTTGATTACTATGATTTTAATTCCAATTTAAAATTACCTCTCAAGAATTAATAAGCACTATGTGTATTATTTGGACAACTGTTCTCTAGTGAGTTAAAACCTTCTTCAAAGTATACTAAATCTATTGAACCTAGACATAGTGCATTACTAAATACAGAAGAGGTAACTGCCCAGCAGTTAATATTTTTGTGATTTGTATATTTTTCATTGTTTACACATATTATCAACAGTGAAATAATAGGCGATAAGTAGTGAAATTAGGATAGGGATATGAACCACCCATGATTGTTGTGGGGTGTGAATACACAAAACAGACAAATATACACGTGATATAGCAATTCTCATTTCTTAGCTCTTCATCTACAAGATAAGGGAAATGAATCACCACTTACCTGAGATGATGGCATGAATGGGCACAAATATTTCAATTTTTAGTTTATGACCCTTCATCACCAGCAGATCACTTTTATGGGTGGTTGCTGTTACTAAATATAAAAGATTTTAAAAAAAAAATAAAAATATTTTTTGATATAATAAAAACGTTGTCTACTATCTTTGCCTCAAATAGTGACGACCAAGCAATGTTCGTGGTGGGGTTTAGTTCCAACATTTGAGTTGGGATGGTGAGTTGTTGAGAATAGCCAAGCATTGGGAAATTAGTAAGTATATAATAAAAACTAGTCATGAGCAAGAAAAGGGAGCAGATACCAAAAGAAAATAATAAATGTTAAATACATAAATACAGATAAGCAAAAATAAAAATAAACTTTAAATCAGAAAAACATGATGTTAAACGCCCCCTCTGTTAGTAATGTTTCGAATTGACAGTGGGGGTAGAAGATGGGAGAGGATAAAGGAAGGAACCAGTGGAAGCAATCACATGCTATTAACTCAAGTTGAGATCTGGAAGCTGCATGGTGCCCATTTTGTTCTGATAGTCTGGTTTCTACCTGCTGACTTTGGCGAGATTATCATTGTTTGGTAGGAGACCACCTTATGCATGTTCTAGGAGGGGCTAGAAGGATTTTAGGAAGAAGGGATCCCATTTCTGTGCAGTCATGAAGGAAAATATAGCCTTGTCATAGGATTCATTAGATGGATTCAAAACCACAGAAGTACTTTGAGGCTATTACTGGATCATGGTTGGTTTTAGATGATTTAGGGGGTTGATGAGTTGCGATGTAGCCTAAAAAAATTGTTTTTGAACTAGATTTGATGGATAACTGTGGGATATCAATGCTTGGTAGATGTTCAATACTATGTAAGGAACTGCTGGTCTGAGAATATACGACTGTACCGAAGGCATAAGGTAGAGTATGTTTGGTGTGATGTGGGTGTCAGCTGTTATAATAGAGGAATTGCTGCAGATTATTGGGTTGAGAGGACCAAGGAACTCAGGTAGCCACTGGAGAGGGACACATCCACACCCTGCTGAAGAAGGGTCTGCTAATTTTTTTGTGTGTTTTTGTCCATTTGAAGCATTTACGCCGTCCTGCCATTGCCTATGGAAAGCAGTGACTCATTTCCTTCACTAATTTGTAATATATATGATCTCCAAACCCCAACCATCTCTTGATCGATAAACACGGGACCCCAAAGTCTGCAAGACACCAGAACTAAATTTAAGATACCACAAACTTTCCTCCCCCCCCCCCCCCTTTCCACCCACCACACTCATCAGAGCCTATCTTTTAGTAGTTCGTAACTTCGAAAATTCCTTAGTTTTAAATTTACAAATATTTTTACTTCACATATTTCTTAGTTTTGTGCACATACATACATGGTGTAAAAGGCAAGTTAGGACCATCAGCTGACGTCTACCATGTTCCCGCGACGGGTTCCTTTGAACAGATTTATTATTTATTATTATTTTCTGGTTAATGCCTTTCTACCCCCACCCTCACATCCCACCATGTTGTTCTCCCCCCTCTCCCCCCCACCCCCAAGAGCTACCGGCGATGTTGGCGGATTCAGTTTTGCTGCCAGCCTCCATCATGTAGCCATCTCGCTCTACTACTGAAGAAGGGCTATGGGCTCAAAACTTTGCTCTATGTGTGTACCTGTTTTTTCCCTGGCTCTATGGTAAGCAGTGGTTTTTCTCCTCTCTCTCTCAATATATATGTATAGTAAACAATAAAATCGAAAACGCTAAGGAATTAAATTAAGATAGGAAAATGAGCCACTATTTATTTACCTTTAGATGATGGATGTGGGGTTTGAACTCACATAAAAGATAAAAACACAACTGATAAAGAAATTTTCGGGATGAGCCCTCTATCAACAGGAGAACATTATGGGAGGTGGGCTATGTTCGAAACTGTCTCACAGAAAGTCTGTTGGCCAGGAAAATTGTGGGGGTAAATTCAAACCGAGGAAAGGTAAGGGCAGTGATTCAGAGCTAATACCCGAGCATAGATAACTATCCGAAATGATCTCTGGTTGGTGGGAAGAGCAAAATATAATTAAATCTAAATATGAAATATTCTGGGAGGTCCAGGGAGGATTTTTGGAATAATGGATCTCATTTCTGGGCAGGTTATTAGGAAATCATAACCCTGCCGAAGGATTTTATTGATGGATTCAAGGCCAGGGAAGTATTGTGTAACCAGGACTGGACTATGGTTGGTTTCAGGGGGGTTGGAGCAGTCAATCAGTCAATATGTAGAGCAGGTTGCAATGTGGTCCGTGAAAATTGCTTGTGAACCAAAGCTGGGGGATAATTGCAGGATATCAATGCTTATGAGATGTTTGAATATTCCATAAGGGATTTCTGATTGGAGCATATACGTCTGCCTCGAATGCCAAAACTTTAGGGCAGGGAACGTTTGGTATGAAGCGGATGGCAACTGTCAAAATGGAGGTACTGTTGTGAGTTGGTGGGTTTGGTGTGGACTTAGGTGCTGAGGTGGCCATTGGAAAGGTACAGGTCCACATCCAAGAATGTGGCCTGGGTGTGGGAGTAGGTCCATGTGAAATTCAGTGAGTTATTAAAGGTATTTAGATTATCCAGAAAATTTAGAAGGGTGTTTTCTCCATGTGTCCAGATTATAAAATTGTCATCTATGAACCTCAGCCACAGGATGTGTTTGAGGGGGACGTTCTCCAAAAACACCTGTTCCAGGCGGCCCATGAAGAGATTAGCATAAGAGAGGGCCATGCGATTTTCCATGACAGTGCCAATGTATATATACGAGAGGCGTTTTTTTTCACCTTCCGATTGAACAGCATAGAGACCAGACGAATTGCAGGTGGGCGGTGTGCGCAGTAGATAATTGCGCATCTCCCCTATGACACACTCTGTTTTTGACTCGTTCGTGACTTCATTCTGTGCCAAGCTACAGTCAAAGAAACATGGCCGCGTTCATCAACTCTCCCGCCAAGTGCGAGTTACGAAGTGTTATTCATTTTCTGCAAGCAGAAGGGAACAGTGCAGCAGAAATCCATCGAAGAATGAGCCAAATGTATGGAAAGAGTTTTATGAGTGAAGGAGTCGTGTGTGAGTGGTGCAGAAAATTTAAAGAAGGCCGAACTGATGTGCATGATGAAGGAGGTCAAGGACGCAAATCTGTCACTACAGATGACCTTGTTCAACGGGTTGACAAAGTGGTAAGAGAAAACCGTAGGTTCACAATAAATTCGTTATCAATGAAATTTCCAGAGGTCTCCAGATCTTCTCTGTACTCCATCGTAACAGACAATTTACACTACAAAAAAATCTGTGCTCGCTGGGTCCCTAAAATGTTGACCGACAACCACAAAATTCACCGAATGGCGTCAGCTTTAAAATTCCTTGCCCGTTATAACGCAGAAGGAGAAGATTTTTTGAAATCAATTGTGACTGGAGATGAGACATGGATTCGGTATGAGACACCCGAAACGAAACAACAATCCCAGCAATGGATGCGAACAAACCAAAAAAATTCAACGAGACCTTCAACAACCGAAAGGTTATGGCTACCGTGTTTTGGGACCAAAAAGGTGTATTGCTTTTGGATTTTATGCTGCCAGGGACCACGATTAATGCAGCTGTTTACTGTGAAACTTTAAAACATTTACGGAGGGCCATTCAGAACAAAAGAAGAGGTATGCTGACTTCTGGCATTGTTCCGCTCCACGACAATGCTCGCCCCCACAGTGCTGTTGTCACCCAGCGACTTCTTGAACAATTTCAATGGGAGCTTTTTGATCACCCGCCATACAGTCCCGACCTAGCACCAAGTGACTTTCATCTTTCTGCTGAATTGAAGAAGTGGTTAGGAGGGCAGCAGTTCCGGACCAACGAGGAGCTTCAAGACAATGTGATGACTCATTTAAACTCATTGGCGGCAAATTTTATGAAAATGGTATTGGACAGCTTGTCCACAGGTATGATAAATGCCTTAATCTTCAAGGTGATTACGTTGAAAAGTAACCATAAGTGTACCATAACAGTTGTTAATAAAATATTTTTTCCATGTCCATTCGGCTTTTATTTATGGCCTATCAGAGGTTGAAAAAAAAAAAAAAAAAAAAAAAAAAAACAGCCCTCGTGTGTGTATGTGTGTGTGTATATATATATATATATATATATATATTATTTTCCCCTAATTTGCATTTGGCACCATTTTGCAAGCAGAACTTTGTCCTACCTGTCATCAGCTGAACTCAACTTCACATTTATGAAACTAATTACTTCGTCTATATATATATATAAAACAACAATGAGCAGGTAAATGCTCTAAGGCAATAAAACTAAGGAAGGATATTGAAATATGACTTAACAATTACCACAGATGAAGGCGGCTGGGAATGAAGAATATAAGAGAGGAACACAAGAAAAGCAATATTTCAGCGGTTAACCTTATTCCTTCCAGCATTTAGACACTAGACAGAGCACAATGTGTACACACCGAAGGCTGTCTGGTGAATGGAGGTAGCACGGCATGCCCGGCAAAGATCATAGTATAGAAGGGTTGGGGGCAGGTACTAGATTGATAATCGATAATGCCGAAGGTCTATTATCTTCGGAGGTGGGGAAACATCATAATAATTACTGGGTGAGGTTACAATTATTATAAAACGTATTTTGAGAAACTTTAAGTTGGAACAATAAAATATAAGCTGTAGGAAATAAGTGCTTAGTTTAATGGGAGGGACTGATTGAGGCCTGGATGATGTCAGGTGTCTAGGATATTCTTGTATTCTAGTTCCCAGCTACACAGTTCAGAGGAGGTTGGGTGTGAGAGAAAACTCTGATCGCCCTAACTGATAAACAGTTGCTGAAATTGTTGAGATTATGGGAACTGGCATGTTTTGCCACTGGATGGGCTACATTGCTAGTGTAAACTGTTTGTCTGTTGCCATTCATTCTGATGGCTAGTGGGTTTGTAGTGAGGCCTATATATGAACTGGTACAATGGAGTCATGTGAGTTGATATATGAGGTGTGTTGTGGTGCAATTAGCATGTCAAATGATGGGGAATGTTTCACCCGTGGTTGGATTGGAGTCGGTGGTGGCAGCTTGGGTGGATGCTGCATGTTTTACAGTGGGGTCTGTTATATGGGAATGATCCTAGTGGTAGTTGGGGAGAATTATCTAAGGTGATCAGAGTTTTCCCTGACACTGCAGCTTTCTCTGAACTACATAGGTGGGCTCATATTTTATTTTTCCTACTTAAAGTTTCTCAAAATATGTTTTATAATATTTATTTCCTCTCCCATTTATTATGTTGTTGATCCCCCACCTCCAAAGATAATAGACCTTCAGCACATTTGATCTAGTATCTGCCCCTACCTCCTTCTATATTACCTTCTTTGCTGGCCATGCTGCACTATCTCCATTCACCAGACATCCTTCAGTGTGTACACATCTTGCCATGCCTGGTGTGGCACTTCTGGCAAGAATAAGGCTAACCGCTGTAATATTGCGCTTGTTGTGTCCGTCTCTTTTATGTTCATCATTCCCAACTGCCTTCATGTGTGGTAATTATTTGGTCATATTTCCCTATCCTTCCTTAGTTTTATCACCTTAAAGCATCTTCCCGTTCATATATATATATGAAAGGAAAGAAATGCCGCGAGGCAATATTTACATTGTAAAGAAAGGGAAAATACACCCAGCACTCACCGAAGTTGAAGGGAAGAGGGCAGTAGCAACACAAAACAACACACAAACAAAGAAAAAACAATATTTCTGGTGAAAACCCCTTTTTCAACTTAACAGAGGTAGGTGGCTGGGCTTGCACAAGACTTGGGTTTGCACAGCCACTCATAGACTCATTGTTTTGTGTTGCTGCTGCCCTCCTCCCTTCAACTTTGGTGAGAGTTGGGTGTATTTTCCCTTTCTTTTCCATGTATATATATAACAATGGAATGAGAAAAGCTTTTGGTGAATGAAAATAACTAAGGATAGGGATTGTAAATTAATTACTAAAATTGGAAGATTGTAGGGCAGTAATGAACACACAAACCATGAGATAGACATAATTTTACAATATTTCAATTTAACATCTTATTAATGTAGAAATATATGAACCTTTTGGCTAGGGAAGTGCATACCAAACATGACCTACTTCATGACTAGGCATGCCAGGGTGAGTGTAGCGAGGATGGGGGGGGGGGGGGGGTGAATGAACTATGAATAACTATGGGAAAAAAAATTAAAATTAAATAATAATTACAATTAACCCACTACTTTTCAACTGTGCATTAGAAAAAGTAGTGAGGGAATGGAGGAAAGCCATCAACACAAAGGGTGTTCAGCTGGGAAGAAATCCAAATAAAATCAAATCACCATAGATTGTCTAGCTTTTGCAGATGACATGGCGGTAATTACTGATTCACTGGTTAGTACAAAAGAACAAATCGAAGAACTAGAGAAACAGGCAGCCAAAGTAGGATTAGATATATCTTATGAAAAAACACAGTTCATGACAAACATCAATGATGCTCCTCAAAATCTTAAACTTCGCAATGGCACAATAGCTAAAATAAATTGTTTTAAATATTTAGGAGAATGGATAACGAATGACACAAAAGAAAAGACGGCGATAGAAACTAGAATACATAAAATGGAAAGAGCATTTCATATGACAAAGAACGTATATAACAAAAAATCCTTATCATGGAACACAAAACTAAGGCACTATCAAGCAGTGGTTAGACCAGAAATGCTGTATTCGTCAGAAATGCTTAAGCTAACAAGATATGGGGATCTTGAAAAACTGGAAAAAGTAGAAAGAAGAATCTTGAGAAAAATACTGGGACCCAAACCTAGTAGTAATGTTGAATACAAATTAAGAACAAACCGAGAACTATATTCGAAAATAGAAAAATTAACAGTTATAATGGGAAAAAGAGGACTGAAATTTTACGGGCACATATACAGAATGGATGGTAATAGACTAACAAAACAGATCTTCACCCTACTGAACAAATACAAATACAAATCCAAACCCACATGGTTCACTGAAACTGAGAAGGACATGGAAAATGATGGAATGAAAGCAGATATAATAGACAACAGAACACTTTTTAGAGAAGTAATTCACAAGGCAGGATTTCAGGAGAGACAGAAATACATAAAGGGAAGGAAGTGGACCCAGGAACAAAAGGAACAACACTCCCAAAGAATGAAGGAAGCTGTCTTGACTGTGGGTTTTTACGCAGATTACTGCAATCATCGAGGTGAATGCTAGAATGATCTCTATTCTCTTCCTTGTAAACTACACACATTAAATACCCTCTCATGTTCCACACTGACCAGCTGTGTACAACAGGGGCGTGGTGGCATGTAGTGCTTAGATGATCAGACGAAGGAAAAAATACATAAATATGGCAGCAATCTATAATATAAAAATGAATCGCAAAATGTGTTGGTAAGCGCATAACTCAACAACACCTGGACCAATTCGGCTAATTCTTTTTTTTATATTTTCGTTAAGGCACAAGGAAGGTTCTTATGGAGAGAAAAAAACGCAAAAACTGGAAGGAAAATAGTAAAAACAACACTTTTCTTTTCCCTCAATCAAAACAAAACAAAGGCGCGTTAGGATTATCTTTGGTATGACTTCAAGTTGATTAGGCTCTATGGATATTAATCTATGCCTGCGTGTGATCAGCGAAAATAATATCACTGACGTACGTGTTATCATTATTTCCTCCGTGCGTGGCATTTTCTTGGTTGCTTTTAAATTTTCGTTCTCTCGAAAACCATTTGTGTGTTTATTTGTTCAGTGTGTTTACATTTATACCCATGCCACCTACCACGAAAGTTTCGACTATGAAAATAGAATGCAACAGTTTAGAAGGATGCAATATTAAGAATACCTAAAAAGCAAAATCGATTACTGGTATTTCAGTTGAGAAGCGATATGCATTATCGTCTGACGATCGAGCCACACTTATCCTATTATTTTAAGAATGCAATGTTCTGGTAAGCCTTGTGGTGATGGGTTCCATTCGTTTTAAACTATGTTCGGGTAGAATTCATGGTGATTGAATTGGTTGCGACTAATAATACTTTCTAACTTTTAAAATCTTCTATATAAATAAAAATGAATCGCCAAATGTTTTGCTAAGTGCAAAACTCGAGAACGGCTCGACCAATTCGGCAAATTATTTTTTCCTTCATATTTTCGTTTATCCACAAGGAAGGTTCTTATGGAGAGAAAAAACGTAAAAATTGCGAGGAAAATAGTAAAATCAACACCTTTCTTTTCCCATACAAACCAGCCAATCAAAATAAAACAAAACAAAGGCGTGTTAGGATTAGCTCTGGTATGCCTTCAAGTTGATTAGACTGTATGGATATTAATCTATGCCTGCCCAAAATAAAGTTCGAAGGAAAATAAAGGTTTGCGTGTCATCAACGAAAATAATATTACTGCCAGTCAATCAAAACAAAACAAAGGCGCTTTATGATTATCTTTGGAATTGCAAAATGATTGATCGGAAGAAATGGTTTCAAAACAACTCATTGGCATTGGTAATGACAAAATCCCTGTAAACGTTTTGAGTGGCTGCATTACATTTCCTGTCAATTTTTTGGTTGAACGACCGAACTATATTACAGAGACAAAAACACGGACGTTAATTAAATAAATTTCGAAATTCAAAATGAAATTTCCGGTGAATTAAGGATATACAAATCAGTTGATTGCGCAACTAACCAAGATGATGTCGTCAACTATCCACCAGAATTTTTTAACTCACTGGATTTGCCAGGATTGCTGCTTCATAATCTTATATATATATATAAAAATAGACGTGTGTTTTCATATATTTCACTTTTCAACCACCACTACCAAACACAGATCACCGGTCTTTGTGTGTGGAAGTAACATGGAGTTTCCTGTCATGCACAACGTTGGCCGAATGACGATAGCTGTGGGGATGTGGGGGATATGATGATTAAAGTTGGCCAGTGCATGGCGTTTTCATATTTCGATCAAAAATTTGTGTCTTCTTATACTTCTCTTTCCTGCCACAACTACATAGCATAGACCATTGGTGTTTGTGTGTGGTAGTAGAATCGTGTCTCCTGTCATGCACTATGGTTGTTAGATGTCGGTAGCTATGGGGATGTGGGAGATATGGGGGTTGAAAGTGGTCGACCTGCGGCAATTTCATATTTCTGCCAAAGACACATGCGTCATGGTGTATCACTTTTCAGCTAAAAGTATCTATCGCAGATCACTGGCGTTTGTGTGTGGTAGTAACACAGAGTCGCCTTTCGATCTCAACATCGGCCGAATTTCAGTAACTGTGGTAGTGTGGGAGATATGGTGGTTGAAAGTGGCGGGTCAAGGATATTTTCGTATTTCGACGAAAGACATGTGCCTCCGCAAATGTCACTTTTCTGCCAAAACTACATAACATAGAGCATTGGTGTTTGTGTATGGTAGTAGAATCGTATCTCCTGTCGTGCACTATGGTTGTTAGATGTCGGTAGCTGTCAGTACAAATTCTTTACAAACACTAACGAAGTCGTGGGTACCAGCTAGTAATTTAATAAACATGCAATGAATAATAAAAAGGAATAAGTAATAAGACAATTTATGCAGGATTTATTGTTAGGGTTTTGTAAGCTAGTTCCCATCTATGGAGTTGGAAGGACATTACTTCCATCCCTATCAAACCCCCCCTAATCCTTAGTGGTTCCTCCCATTTTACCATGGTGTGAGATTGATGGTCAGGACACATACAGCTGTTACAGATACCAAATATTCCAAAATTTCTCAAGCTGTTCAGCTATCCATATGATTTGGTGAATAACGAATTTTCTCATACTGTTTCCTATTCAGTATAGCCCACCCACCATTATACACATGCTAAGATCCGTCACAGTTCTTGCCATGCATTTCTTCCAATGCCTCGAGTCCATCAACCACATCCTACAACATGGCTCCAATTTCCTTAAGTTCTTTCCTCAAATGAGATTTATTCTTCTCATCTTGGCAATATCCCTGTCTTCCATAGAACTTGCTTCAGTAGATTTCTAACCTCACTCATCTTCTGGTTTTTAAGAACCAATCTTCAGATTTAATGAGACAGTCCTGTAGTTCCTTCCCTTGCAACAGACCATGCTCTAAGACTTGTAATATGGAACCAGTTGCCACCACCTTCACCAATCCCTCCACTAGAGAGACCTTTCCTATAGTAGGATATGCCACTTATGTAATTACTCATGCCACTTGTAAATTTATGTCCCATATATTCGTTGGTCTGATAACCAACCAATTATCAGTCAGAATGAACAGTCATAGTAAAATGGTATTCGCCCAAAATCTTAATGATCCTGTTGCTGCACATGTCACAACTCACAACATTAACAACCTTATTAGGTATGTATATATTTGATTAAAACAATTTTTAGTTTCAGTTTGAAACATTTTTTTAAATTTGAAAAATAGCCTTTTTTTCTGTGCATTTTGAGCTCACCTCTTCACATGGTGAGTCAGTATGTGCACGTCTGATTCCATCACCATGTATCCTGCTTACTTACATGCATGTGATTTACTGCTGAAATACTGTAATGTTTGGTCATCTTATTTGTGTTCATCACTGTCTCCTGCCTTTATTTCTTGTAAGTGTTGGGTTTACTTTCACCAACTTTTTATTTTTTATTTTTACTGCCTAAAAGCTATTTCCCTCTTCATTATTATCCATTTATCTTATATGTATAAAAAGTAGTAAATAAAGATAAATATAAACTGCCAGAAAAAGCAAATACTTAACAAAAGTAAACAAACATGGACAAATACAGAGAGAATATAAAAAAACTGTATGAACGATTATGAAATTATGTGCATTATTCTTAGTTATATCTGTTCACATGTTGAAAATACCTCATACCAGTATACTTCATATTATTTTTGAAACTTGGAAAATAAAAATCTTATTCATGATGATTAGTTCTTGTGGATCAGGTGATTAACTACATTTTTTTCTGAAGAAAACAAATTAGGTTCAAACTTGGCAAAATTGGATTGTTTAATGATGGAAACATAATCCCTCTTCCTTTTGCAGGAGCCTTGATTGCTGTAATTTGTTTAGTGTTATTGCTAGGCTATTATGCATCCTATACAGAAATAATGCTGTAGTGACAACGTGCTTACCCATCCACATGGCCTAGACTGTTAGCTTAACCACAACTTTCCTTGGTGATACACAAATGGTCAAATGGAGATCATTATTTTAATTTTTTTTATATACTTTAGTCATCCAGATCATGATCATTAGATAGTTTTCTGTAATTATAAAGATGATTAATAATATGATCTCTTTTCATATCAGAAATATTTTCCACTAACAGGAGAACAAATCATAAACAATAATTTATGTAAACTTAGATTTTGTTAACATCCTTTGATTTTTGTTAGAATGGAACTATTTTTTTCCAATCTTATGAATACTTTTAAGCATCATTTTTAAAAGGTTGATTGGTATGATATTATTTTGCATTTGGCATTGATATTGGTTTTTTTGCTTCTGAGTAACTTCTGTAATAGGACACAGCTGCGTTTCAAACACCTCATAGGATTTGTTTTTCATATTATGCATCACATCAAAAATAAATTTTCTTGATGAAATTTTGAGGCAAGTCCTACCAGTGGCATATATCCTAATTACCGGACATAAATACACACATCTATATAAGTTGTACAATAGCTTAGAGATGTAATAGATGAAATAATGGCCAATGTCTGGTTACCATAGCACTGTTATTGTTTGAGCAGGTCTGATAGACGTCTTCATTTGTCTCAGGTTTAAAGTTTCATTTTTATTTCTAGTAGGCGGTGTTCTGATATAAACGTCTAAATTGAGCACATGATGTGACATACCATCATACAAATCATTTACTTTGATGCTGCTTACTTTCCTCCCCCCTTCCCAGTGAGTATGTGGGGAAGGGATGCTGAGTGCAAAGGACTTTCATGTTTTAATCAACAATTAAAAATAGGAGAGGATATAGTGTTATATCAAAAATTTCTTGTTTTGCAGCTAATTTAACTTTTTCTGATCTTACTATTTTTTTCTCATTAAAACCGTTTTAAAATCCTATTCTTAGTTTAATCAAATATTAAACTTTGGACAAAGAGTAGTTAGTGTGAAGTAAGTCATTTACAGAAACGTGCTTTTGATGGTTGCAACAATTTAAAAAAAATAGAAGTCCAGAAATGTTTCCGTTTTTTTTTTTTTATTTATATATGTGATTGGCATCACAACTTCTTGAGAAATTACTGGCAGTGGTATCATCTGATTTATTCGATTTGTTCACTATGTTTAAAGCTTGTTGGTTACAAATAGAACCATCAATTCTGGGGATTATTAAAGTGGCAACTTCAAGGTTTTATATCCATTGTCTCTGGTACCATGTATAACTGCTAGTTGAAGATGGTTGAGAGTGCCATTTAGTTTTTTTCAACTTTCTGAAAAAATTGTATTTTCTGTGACCACTTAAGTTTTTCTGAACCATCTTCTCAACTTTCCCATTTCTTAGAAATAAAAATCATCTTGAAAGTCATTATCCCTCTCATCATTGATTTCTAATCTATTAACACTCTTTCAATTCTTTGTTTTCCCTCCTAGTCTTCCATCCTACCCAATCTAAAATTAACAAAATTATTTTCACCCTATTTATTGGCCTTCAGTAGAATTGGGTTTAAAACCGTGTTCAGCCATCCAAATTCTCTTTTCTGGAATTTCCTTGATTGACTTAGGCTGAATGCCTGGATGGTCCCTTCAAAAGACCAAGGCTAAGTTCCAACGTAGCCTTTCTTCCTATCCTCTTGCAGTTCTAATGACCTTGACAGCTATAAGCCTTCAAGCTTGGAGAAAAGAAAAATATGCACATTCTGTTCCTTTTACTATCCAGCTCTTTGTTACTCATACAGAGGATCTCATATCATCCCATCATACCCAAGTAAATGTCTGACAGGTTTCATTACACAGTCCCTTTACTTACTATTACTATTACTCTGCTATTCACTAAAAGTGTGTGGCATTGCACCTATCTGATAGGGTAATAGTTTGGAAGGGATATACTGGATATGGCAGGAGGCACCCATGGGCTATTGTGAGGAACCATCGCAGCATACTTCTGCAGTATATCCTTTTATTACCCAAACTTTGGCTCCTTCCCTAACAACTTAGCTATGAAGTGTTATGCCAAGACATTTACAAGTCCATTTTTTATTTTCCACTGGCAATTATTCCTCCTCCACCAAACAATCATATCTTACTATCTATATTCCTAATAAACTGATTCTTTTTAGCATTTATCTCATTCCATCCTCACCAACCTAACTTGACCAAATCACTCTGTAACTACTAATAGGACTGTCATTATATAATAAGTTTTGCAGCTTTATACAGTTTTAAAAGATCCGCAAATAATCTAACTCATAATTGTAAACCAACAGTGTAATCAGTCATTCAGCAGTGCAGTGTATCCTAACTCTGTGACACTTCTTTCTCTGACAACACATTTTATGTTGCATTTGCTTCTTATCAAAACCTTTTTTCTATCACTAACATTGAATTTTGTAGTGATGACCATTCTTTCTGATTATCAGAGCTGCAGACTTGTAAGCACTGGAATGTTAAAAATAGCAGCTGTCTTTTGAGGAATTTGGAAAATTAGCTTGTTTGAAAGTATACACCAGCAATAAGATGAGTTGCTGAATACTTTCTGTATTAGTATAGATTCTGAAAATAAGGTAGGACCAGGAAGTAAAACCTTAACTATCTCAGATGAAGTCAGGAGGACAGCAGTGAACATACAAAGATGAACACAATTTACAATATTATGGTATAAAACCTTATTCATATACAGATATGGGACATTTCAAGTGTTCACACATTCTCCCTTGCCATACATCTCATCTACAGGGGGTTCGCTGGGAAACGCAACCCACTGTTAGCGCTACAAGGAAGAAACTGCTCCCGGCGAGCGAGCGGTCAGCTTCCGGCATTGTTCGACCGTCGGCCGCGGACTATTTCATAATAATTATGCTTCATAAACTTCATAAACTTGTATGTGCTAAGCATTTAAATGTGATGTAATTCATTAGCTTACCATATAAAAGATGCTGGAAATGTTGACCCTCTTGTGTAATGCACATTTCACATCTTCTGAACATATTTCGAGACACACGCTGCCCTAACTGACTTAATGGTTTTTTGGGTGACTGTTCTAGTCGAAAAGCGATATCGTCAATTTTCTCCTCTGTGAGAATACGGTTGACCGACAGTCTCTTTTTGTTAAAAAATGAACCCATTTCTCTTACTTTTTTAACCAGACACAGAATTGTTGATTTAGCTGGCAGTAAAGCGCCAGGAAATTCGCGACAAAATTTACTGCGACCCTTTTTAAACGACTTCTTCTTCACATATGTATCGTAGAGAAATATTCTTTGTTGCAAACTGTAACGTACCATAATTTTACTCACACTCAAACACGGTACAGATTGGTTAGAATATGAAGCCCCAAACCAGCCAAACCGCAAAGAAACGTTTATTCACAACACTGATTAATAAGAGACTGAAGTCACAAACTAGCTACAATGCAAAGAAACCGTTGTTAACAATGTAAGGGTCCCATTATACTGCGTCACTGCACTGTTGGGGCAGCGGAGGTGTTAAACAGTGCGGTGATTCACGGTGCCGTGTGGCGGGAGTTGCTGGCTCCACTGACCGAGTAAGTTGCCGACGGCAACAGACTGGGAGGGTAGCGTTTTCCGGCGAACGCCCTGTATGTATTTAACTAAGGTTTTGGGAGTGTCCATAAATTACGTGGCTCCATTTTGGCCTGGCTTGAACCCTCCTCTCACCCACTCCCGTGTAATCTGATATGGCTTTTGCCTTGACACTGTGGCCTACTAGTTTTAGAAGACATTTTCTGCTGCTTTATCTTACCAGATTATTGTTAACATTATTGCTTGTGTAATGAACACGACTGATATTTGTGTTATGTGCTTTTCTATAATTATAAATTTTCTGAATGAAATGCTGACAGTAGCCACTCCTGCAAACCATCAATTTTTTGGAAAAAACCTGTTTATTAGGTACAATCTGTAATTCTTTTCTTCTTGATGTATTACTAAAAACAATCTCCTTACCTCATACATCATTGTTTATTAACTGATAAAATAGAACAAACTATACCTGGCACATAAAAAAAATTATGTAGAACTGCTTTTTTTGTTTTCTTTTGCTGCAGTGCTATCACCTTTCTTTCTACATTACCAAGGAATTATTCTTTGATCTGCTTAAAAGATTTCTCTATCGTATTTTATAATAAAAGCTCATTGGAAAAACAGTTATGATAAGTGTCGTAAAGCTTATTGTACATAACGACTTCACACCACATTTTGAATGCTTCAGTGAGCACTATAATTAAAGGTATGAAATCTTCGCAGGTTCTCTGCCATATGGTGTTGAAGGAAAACAACAACGAGCTTTCAGCAGCTAGCTCTGCACTGCATAATTTCAGACCTGAAGATGGCGGCAGAGCTGCTAGCCGTTGTTTTTCTTCTATACCATACGGTGGAGAACCTGTGAAGATTTCATATCATCGACACGCCATGAAAGCCTTCATTCTCACACTATAATTAAAATTGCACTGAAATTGGCCTAATCAAAACAGTTTTAATCAAAACAATATAAACTTTCACTGCCTTGGGAAATCCTGGGTGACATATTTAACCGAATTTGAGTCTAGGTATCACATTTCTAGTGCTTTTCAAATTGTAATGCGCCAACTGCATGTAACTTATTGCTATGACTTCAAGTCACGTGCATGCGCGGCATTGTCAGTTTATAAGATATATAAATTATGTACAGAAATAATTAAATGACAGAAATAAACATCTGCAGCCTGTTGTGTGTTCCGTACCTTGTTTGAACTGTGCTAAATAATATGAATGAAATGCTACATGCTTGGCTCAGACTCTCCCCTCGATGTAGCCCAGCGTAGTTTTCTACCCAAGCTCTCTCTCTCTCTCTCTCTCTCTCTCTCTCTCTCTCTCTCAGATTGAATCATATAGTTTATGGATGCTCCCTTTATTCCAAAATGTTGTAAATTGTGTTCATCAGTGATGAGTTTTTAATGTTCCCATCCTTCCTTATTTTCACTGCCTTAAATCATTCTCATCCTAATTATCATCATGCTAGTGTAGATTTTTTGAAACAAGGCTTAATTATCCAGTCAGCATTGGACATTGTTGAACTGATGTTCATAAATTGGAGATGTCTGTGTACTGAATGCTTCAGATATGCTTTATAAGAAAATCCATCTGTTTTTTTGTGTTCCTTTGTAGACGATAAATGTGAAAAAAACTGTTTTGTATAAAAAAACTGTTATTGCTCATTTCTGCATTTGTCCTGTATTTTTTTTCTTTAACTGAACTATGTGCTTTTGGTTTGATAAAGTTTACTTTAAAACCACACTGATGAGTCAAAGAAACTGGTGTAGGCATGCATATGCAATTGCAAAGATATGTGAACAATCAGAGTATGGCACTGCAGTCGGCAACACCTATATAAGACAACAGGTATCTGGCGTAGGCATTAGATTGGTTACTGCTGCTACAGTGGCAGGTTATCACAATTTAAGTGAGTTTGAACATGGTGTTATAGTTGGTACATGAGAGATGGAACACAGCATCTCCAAGGTAGTGATGAGGTGGGGAATTTCCCGTACGATCATTTCATGAGTGCACTGTGAATATCAGGACTCCGGTAAAACATCAAATCTTTGACATCGCTGTGGCTGGAGAAAGATCCTGCAAGAGTGGGACCAACGACGACTGAAGAGAATCGTTCAATGTGACAAAAGTGCAACCCTTCCGCAAATTGCAGCGGATTTCAATGCTGCGCCATCAACAAGTGTCAGCGTGCAAACCATTCAAGGACACAACAATGATGTTGCCTTTTGGTGCCGAAGGCCCACTCATGTACCCTTGCTGAGTGCATGGCACAAAGCTTTATGCCTCGCCTGGGCCTGTCAGCATTGACATTGGACTGTTGATGATTGGAGACATGTTGCCTGGTCTGACGAGTCTCGTTTCCAATTGTATTGAGCAGATGGACGTGTACGGGTATGGAGACAACCTCATGAATTCATGGACCCTGCATGTCATCAGGGGACTGTTCAAGCTGGAGGAGGCACTGTAATGGTGTGGAGCGTGCACAGTTGGAGTGACATGGGACCCGTGATACATCTAGATACGACTCTTGATAGGTGACACATACATACGCATCCTGGCTGATCACCTACAACGCCCCACATGTCCAGAATTGCTACAGAGTGGCTCCAGGAACACTTTACTGAGTTTAAACACCTCCACTGGCCACCATAAACATTATTGAGCATATCTGGTATGCCTTGCAACATGCCATTCAGAAGAGATCTTCATCCCCTCGTACTCTTATGGATTTATGGACAGCCCTGCAGGATGCATGGTGTCAATTCCCTCCAGCACTACTTCAGACATTAGTTGAGTCCATGCCACATCGTGTTGTAGCACTTCTGCATGCTCACGGGGGCCCTACACAATGTTAGGCAGGTGTACGAGTTTCTTTGGCTCTGCAGTGTATATGTTTATGAACAACTTTTTTCAGGAATTTATTTTCATTTTTTCATTATAAGATCTTCCAGTTGAAGTTTTTTTTTGTTATAGGGAATTCTGGAGCAGTTTCTGATGCAGTATGTTGATTGTCCAATAGAGCAAACAGTGCATGCAGTTGCAAGATGTGTGGCCCTGTTGCCACTAGTTGGAGGTGGAGGAGCTTTGAATGTTAACTACAAAGCTTGTTGGAAACATTTAGAAGAAAAACTTGTTAAACATCTCCATGAAATTTTGGATAATATTTTTGAGGGTGTGTCCCAGGATCAGGTAAAAGAGCACTTATTTGCTTGCTTTAGCAGAAATTGTCTTGCTCTGTACTTACTGTTTGTAACTTTGGATGACAACCATTAATGGAAGGAAGTAAACATATATGCATGTGATTTATTTCTACTGCTTACAGATATTTACTTCTCTATGATATGTCTCCACAGGAATTTATTCCATTCTTGTATTATCTTGTACTTCATTTACTGTACAAATATTAACATAAGAACAAGGTAAACACAAATATATATATATATATAGTTTATCTAATAGATATTTCATGTGGTTTTTTGAGAATTTTGTGATATCCTATGAGAACCAATATGAAATTTGGAAAGAAGTAATGTAATGGAGCATCAAGCACGGGCAAGTGTGTATCGGAGAATATTGCAGCTGAATGCAAACTCAGTTTCCAGATGAGGAAGAAGGGGGAATTTAAGTTATAAATTAAATATTACATCATCTGAACTTCAACTTAGTTAACTTTTTTAATTTAATTTATATATTTCTCATTCCACAGTCAGTGAAGTAAATTGTAATCTGAATATGAAGCATGAACTAACACTTAATTGCTGAAAGTAGCATGTGCCAACATGTAACATCAATTTTAGTCCACAACAATTGTATTACAAAGTGCATTGTTCTCTTTTGTGTGTGTCTTGGAAATATCTGATAGTCAAGTACAGCCTATAGTGTTTAAACTCTGGAAGACTGCCCCAGTAAGGACTAAGGAAGGAAAATAGCCAGGATATGATTGATTACCTTCAGGATTGGCAGAAATATAACACTATCAGGTATTTGCTGAGATAAAGGGGTAAAGGCACTTATTTCCTAATTGTGTCAGTCAGAAGAGAATGTGTTTTTAGGTACAGTCCAATGTGATTGGTTTTTTTTGTGAAATAATCATTTAATTTTTTTTGTTGTTGTACCTGCCATGATTTTGTGTGAAGACATTGGAGAAATGGCCTTTGTTCTATTAAAATATTGATTATGGTGTGGTTCATTGCTTAAGTTGGGCAAAGAGAGCTGTAGAACTGATTAGGGGATATGAGAAGTGGTACAACAAGTTCAATTATTGCAAAGTTTTGCTGTTGGTTGGTTGGTGGTAATCAATAGAATGCTGCTAATCAGTGCTAATAAACGGTTACTTTGGTCATTGTCATTTGTGCTGATGGTGCACACTATACTTTCGTTGGCGGGCTGACAACAGCCAGATATGTTTCACTTTCTGTCCACGGATGCCATTATTATAGCAAGTAATTATTACTAAAACTAAGGAAGGATAGTGAAATATGACCCAACACTTACCACAGATATGAAGGTGGCTAGAAACGACAAACACAAAAAAGAACAGATACAAGAAATGCGCAATATTTTGGCGTATAGTCTTATTATAGTAGTATTATTTAACGACGACGGCCGCAGATAGTCGTCATTGTGTACACGTTTGACTTCTCCCGTACTAATCTACTCGCCTTCTTTCTTCTGTTCCTCCTTTTGTTCCTTTGTAATAATTTCCATTGGCATTTTCCACTTGGCCAATGGAAATTGTTACAAGGGAACAAAAGGAGGAACACTTGGGGGGGGGGGGTCAAGGGTGGTACAGTGTCAATGATCTCAGCTGATGCCGGATGGGCTGAGACAATAAAACTTTGAGAAATACCTCTGCGATCTATCTTAGCACCTCTGCCAGCAAACCCCACTCCCACGTCCAGGGAGGCGAAAGCTGCATGGCCCCAGGGCAAACCACTCTTTCGACTGTAGCTAAAGGGAGAGGATGGAAGGCGAGCCCCCAACGCCTTAAAACTGAGGTACTCTGGCTAAGGGAAGGAAAACCCTGAAATAAAACCCTGGTCCTCCAGGATGGGGGTTGTGCGAAGGGCTTCCACATAAAAACATTTATTACTCTTAAACCTCAAATTAAGGAAAGCTGGATGGATCTTGAGGAGAACAAAGGCAAGGTCAAAGGGCTAACGATTTGGAATCAAAGGTAATTTGAAAACAGGAATGTGGAATGTGAGAGGTATAAATAATATGATCTGGACAGGGAGTTAACTAGAAAGGGGATCAATGTTGGTGTAATTACAGAAAAAAAGAAATTGAAGGGAACAGAAGAGATAGATAAATATACAATGATCTACAGTGGAGTGGCATGAGAGAAAAGAGCTGCAGCAGGAGTGGCAAAATTAGTGGATAGGAAATGGAAAAATAAAATTTTCAGTTACACTATGATAAGGGAAAGGATTCTGACTCTAAGATTGAAAGTAGAGAGAGGCAACCTAACCTTCATCGCCATATATGCCCCAGAAGAAAACAAACGAGAAGAATCTGAACAATTTTATGAACAGCTTCAAGTGGTGATAGACAAAATTAATAAAAGTGATTTCATAATACTGGCTGGTGATTTTAATGCTCGCATAGGAAATAGTCCAATTCCAGTGGTATTGGGGAATAAAGGTGAATACACATTAAATGAAAATGGGAAACTACTGAGAGAATTTGCGTCCTTCAACCAGTTAAAGATTACAAATACATTCTTTACAAAAAAGATATCCATAAATTTACATGGACGGCAAGAGGACAAAGGTCTATTATTGACTATGTAAGTTAACTTAGTCCACAACCCGAAGGTTGGTTGGATCCTCCCGGAGGAGGCATACTAAGCCATTGTGTCAAAGGTAGGACGGCCAGTTCCTTTCCTCTGGGACCTACAGTTTAATGTGGAATCCGAACCACGGAGCATCTTGGCATAGCTCATATGATCAAACACAACTCTCAAAATTCCTGCACCTGCCGGGATTCGAACCCAGCACCGGAGCAGCGAAAGTTTTGAATGCAAGTGCTTTAACCACTGAGCTACCAGACTGCTCATATTCATTGACTATGTAATGGTTAATAAAAAATTAGGTCCAGATGTAGTAGACACCAGTTTACATAGAGGTAGTGATATGTATACGGATCACTATCTTGTATAAGAATACTTGCTAATTGAAGGAAAAGAATGAATAAAAACTTACAAAAAGATCAAGAAGTTTTTAAGACCTACCTTTTAAAAGATGAAGGAATAAGTCATCTATATCAAAGCCGAATACAACAGCACTTACTGGAAAATCCAACAAATAATGATATCAATAAAAAATAGGAAATTATAGCTTCATTAATACTGAAAGCAGCATAAGAAGCCAGTGATAAGAAAAAGAAATTTAGAAGAAAAACTGGACTTAAAATGTGAAAAGAAGAAATTTGCAGAAGCCATCAAACAGAAGCAAAAGTCTTGCCTAAAAATGATACAGGATCGAACCCCAGAAAATGAATATAAAAGAAGAAATATTGTTAAGACAGTAACAAAGAAGTTGAAACAAGAGTCATGGGATAGATTAATCAGTTCAATAGATGATGATGTTCATGGTAGACAAGAGATGACTTAGAAACTTATGAAACATCTTAACAAAGAGGAAAAGTAAAGTGCTACCATAAATGTAATTGAAAAAGAGGTATGGATAAAGCACTACAAAAAATTATGGTACAATAGTAATTATAAAGAGGAAGAAAAGAAAATAGGAATTGACCATGTGGATACTAAAGAAATTGACCTTATAGACATAGAGGAGGTTGATGCAGCAATAAAATCATTTAAAAATAGAAAAGCTCCTGGACTAGATACAATTAATTTAGAATTGATTAAGTATGGGGGAATCATTTTGAAATTTAGATATTTACACTTGATTAATATGTGTTGGAAAAAGAGAATCATCCCAGAAGAATGGAGGAAGGCCAAAGTTATTTCACTGTTTAAGAAAGGAGATAGGAATTCATGTGATAACTACCGAGGAATTAGCTTATTAATTACAGACTACAAAATATATGCAAAAATAATGATTAATAGGTTCAAAGTAATTGCAGATGTCCTCCTATCAGAACAACAATGTGGGGTTAGGAAAGGAAGATCCTGCATGTATAATATGTTTTGCCTTAAACAACTACTGGAAAAGAGAAGAGAATTTAATTTAAAGACTTTCATTGCTTTTATAGATTATGAAAAGGTGTTCGATAAAGTAAATAGACAAAAACTATGGGAAATAATGCAAATAAATGGATATACAGAGCATTTAATACAAGTTATTCAAGATATGTATCGAAGGACACAAATCATATTATATCTAGGAAATAAACTTACAGAAAAAATAGTGATTAACCAAGGAGTGCCGCAAGGTTGTAGCCTGTCTCCAACACACTTCAATTTTTATATATATATTAGACATTGGGATAGGAGAAAAACCACCGCTTACCAAAGATGAGGGCTCCAGCGGCGTCAAAACACGAAAAAACACACAAACACAAACATAATACAAATTTTCGAGCTTAGCTCTTCATCTGGTTGTAGGGTGAGGTGGCTGCCCCGCGGAAGCTAGCAACCAACTGAGGAGACCACACGGGGTGCACATGGTCGGCTGGTCGGGGTGGAGAGGGAGGGGGGGTGGGGGTGGAAGGACCTAAGCCCGAAAATGATAATTAGACTGCACAGTGGAAACGCGGTTGCGGTCATAAGGTCACTGGCATAAAACAAACCAAGGAAAACACGGGGGGGGGGGGGGGGTGGAATCTACTGAAAACGATCTATAAGTGCCCCCCATAAAAAATTTATTCCACACGCAAAATTATTGAAAATATTACACACGAAAAATACTACACACGGAAAAATATGATAATATAAAACACACGAGAGAAAAAAATTATTGCAATAGATCTAAGTACAAAAAGAGAAAGCTCTGGTGAGCGATGGTTTTGTGGGAAATGATGGCAGGTAAGGGGCAAAGGTCGGAGGAGAGAGGAAAATTGGAGCTATCTTAAATTTAGTCCAGGTGGTTGTCTGGTCCCCAGTTGGTACTGAAAGGCCAGTTCCCACCTTCTCAGTTCTGAGATGCTGCTTTTGTCTGGGAGTACTTTGATGGCGCGGACTGTGAAGCAGGTGTTGAAATTGTTAGATCGTTTTCAGTAGATTCCACCCCCCCCCCCCTTGTTTTCCTTGGTTTGTTTTATGCCAGTGACCTTATGACCGCAACCGCGTTTCCACTGTGCAGTCTAATTATCATTTTCGGGCTTAGGTCCTTCCACCCCCATCCCCGCCTCCCGCCATGTTTTTTCTCCCCCCTCCCTCTCCACCCCGACCAGCCGACCATGTGCACCCCGTGTGGTCTCCTCAGTTGGTTGCTAGCTTCCACGGGGCAGCCACCTCATCCTACAACCTGATGAAGAGCTAAGCTCGAAAATTTGTATTATGTTTGTGTTTGTGTGTTTTTTCGTGTTTTGACGCCGCTGGAGCCCTCATCTTTGGTAAGCGGTGGTTTTTCTCCTATCCCAATGTCTAATATATCCGCTCTCAGCGCCTTTGTTTCCAAACAATATATATATATAATTAGGAAATGGAAAGAAAATGTCCACCCTGGTATAAAAATAAGCAACAACACTTATATAAATACTATGTTGTTTGCAGATGACCAATTTAACCTCCAGGAAAATGAAGATGGACTTCAAAAAGCAATTCATATACTAAACATTATCAGCAAAGATTACAATCTGCTGTTGTCTCGTGCAAAAACGAAAGTTATGGCGTGGCGGGGGAAGTACCCTACCAGAGTTAAAATATTGGTAGACAATCAGCCAATAGAAGAAGTCTCCAGCTTTACTTATCTCGGATGTGAATTATCTTTTAACGAGGATAACAAGGTGATGAAGAAACTTCACTGATTTCAGTATATGTGTGGAACAATTTGACGAATACTGAAAGCCAAAGCACGAGAGGAGACGCAACTCAAGTTTTATAAAACAATGGCCGTACCGACTGCTATATGGCAGTGAAACATGGGTAAATAAAACGCAATACAAAAACAAAATTCAATCATCTGAAATGAAGTTTTTAAGGTCAGTAAAAGGGTATTCCCTAAATGAGAGGAGGAGGAGGAAATGAGGGAACAACTGAATATCTCCCCGCTAAATGATAGAATTACCCAAAAAAGGGATAACTGGGAGAACCACGTCCTACAGATGAGAAATGACAGATTTCCTAAGCTTGCCCTTTAGTACCATCCCACAGGCAGAAGGGACATTGGAAGACCTAGGAAGAGATAGTCGGAAGAATGAGGTCGGAACAGACTTTTGGCCAATCCATGAAGAGGAAGTAAGAAAGTAAGTATTTTCCACTTGGTTCCAATACCACATACTATTTCAGTTTTCAGAGTTTCTTCATTTTCTTTCTTTCACTTAGTAACTTTGGCAAACTCTGCTTGGTTCCGATACCTCGTACTATTTCGTTTTTCGGCGCTCCTTTATTTTCTTTCTTCAAATTCTCTAGTAACACTGTTGAACTTGCTTGGTTCCACCTTCTTGAATCATTTCTTCGTCATTTCTTCTTTAGTCTCGTTATTCAACTGGTTTATTAACAACAACAAATTCCTCTTTCCGCTGCTTTCTTTTTTTATTTCTGCCTGTGGCCCCTCTTCTACGTGCTTTTGCTAATCCCTTATTAACAACTACGAATGCATCTTGCCATTGATTTCTTCTTTTATTAGTCCTGCCTTTGACAACTTTTCTTCGTTGTTCTGCAGTTTATTCACTTGCATTTCAGGTATTCTATCCCATTCCTTCTCTCCTCTTTTCTTTACATATCCCGCTTCCATATGAAATTCCTTTTCCACTGCTTTATGCTTCAACATATCTACTTCCCAATGAAAGACATCTGGATACATAGCACATAAGCCTTTCACCGCTTGCCTTTCCGTTTGTATCGAGCGCCCAACTTCTTTCTTCAGACCTCGTTTCTGATTCTCAGGTATCCTATATTAACGCTCATTAATTATCTTCCCCACTTCTTCTAGCTTTGGCTAAATTTCCAGCTTCACTGTGTTTGTATATGGCAATGTATCTTTCTCCGAATGGAAGACGTCATGTAACGCTGCACACAATTCTCTTCCAGCTTTGCTTTTTTGGCTCTGCCAAATGCTCTAAAATCAAATCTTTTACAATTCTTTTAATTCTCTCTCATGCCTGCAAAGTATGCTGCCTCATCATGAGGTGCACTTTTCTGGCCTCCGTCGGCTCCTCATGTTTCTCCGCCGTAGCTTTAGAGTTAGTCAATGTGACCTCCTCTTCTGTGACATTTAATAGGGTTATAATATATTTCCCTCGTACTGTTACAAGTGCTTCCAGAACCAGTACACCTGCTGCCAATTCTTGCTTTGGTACAACAGCTTCTGTAACTTCGTGTATTCCTTCCACTTCCAACTGGACTATTTTCTCTTATCACGCCCCCACATGAATGCATCTCGTCTTTTCTTGCGAGACCATCTTCTTAATTTCTTCTTGTCGTTGTCTCGATTCAATTTCTTCTTCACTCTTCATTTTAATGGTGTATTCTTCGATTCTCATCAATACTGTTCCATAGTCTATTAGGGCCTTCCATTTCTTCAGCCAGTCTTGACCCATTATACCATCAAAGAGCGCATCTACTCCTGTAGGAACAATTTGCATCTTATGACACACAGTTCCCAGCCTTCCTTCAGCGTAACCATTATTGCTCCTTCAGTGAATAAGGGTTTTCCTGTGATCCCTTTTAGCTGCATTCCTTTCAGCATTTCTTTCTTATGGGCTTCTCTTACATACTCCAACTTCAGAAGAGATACCTGAGCTCCCGTGTCCAGTAACAACTTATTGGACTGTATTTACTTTCTTCACACTCCAATTCAACATAGTCATTCTGGTTTCCATTGATGCAGTCACTTTTTTCCGACTCCTGTCTTTGAACTTCACTGAACTGCTTGACTCCTTTCTGACTTAGTTTTCCAACTTCTTCACCTTCTACTGTGCTCCACGCACCTGCTCCACCCATGGACATGCATTGCAATCATTTGTAACATTTACTCCATTTCATCGTCCTGTAGTCACGGCACTGTCCCATATGACTCGACAAATTAAATCTTTAACAAGGCATAGGCTTCTTCAGGTTTACATCTCTTCTGCAGTTGCCCTTATGTTCATTCTGATTAATAGAATTTAGCCTTCCTGGCCCTTTTCTCTATTGTCACCATCTCCTCAGTAGTTTCCTTGCACTATCTTCAGAGCATCTGTCTGCAGCTTGTTTACTTGCTCGTGCAGTGAACTCTCTCATGCTTACATCGCTTCAATTGTGTCTCGCTCATGGCCGCCGCGATTGCATAGCTGACAGCACACTCTCGCTGTGTATGCTACTTCCCCACTGACTGACGCTCTTGCATCCTGTCTCGCATTGTGGCCGCTTCTCTGCATAATTGGCAATCTTCCACCGTCCTTGCACTCCTGTAATTGCAGGCTTCACTTTTTCCTCTATTTAATTCCATAGGTTGCTTGCAATCATTTCCTTGGTATTGCCATTTCTCTTTGACCAACAAAATTAAAGTTTCTTTTGAAAGCACAATTTCAACGATCTCTGACAATGGTAAATCTGTTCTTTGTGCTCTTCTCGTCTACTGCACCCTGAGTGAGCACAGCGTGACTCAAATTATGAATTAGCTTCAATGCTTCTGTTAACTCACTTTCTTTTAAATCTCTTTTCGTGGCTTCTCGAAATTCGTGTACAATGTCACCTGGCCTACTTGCCCAATCTGCTACTGTTTCACCAAGCCGCTGTTGACTTGCAAACATACTGATAACATCCACTGTGCGTTTAGGCCTATAATTCTACACTAATATTGCTCGGACATCTTTCCACCTTCTTTCGTACGAGAATACAATGTCTAGCTTGACCTCTGATAGGTGATTTAACAAACTTCAACAAAATATCGTGTTCTTCGTCATCAGTAAGACTCAATGCCACATCACAATTATCAAAAAACTCGTCTAATTCTCCTTTTTTGCCACAAAAGGTGTTTGGAATTAATTTTAATGCTTCTGCTAAGCTCACACATGGTTTCTCTCTTTTTGCTACGTTCTCACTTTGGGCTGAATCACTGCTACCCGCACTGTTTGGCATGGCTTTGAAGCTTGCTTACTGAGTTGCCAACGTGCTTACCAGCGACCTTTTGCTGCTTTCCCTGATTCTGCAACTGTTTTGCCGTGTTGTGCCAACTCCGCTCTCCAATACTGCTTACTGCTGTGTGGACTCCTTTGCTGAGCTGTGTAACACTCTTGAACTGAGAGGTATTTTCCGTCTTACAATTCTTCTTACTTTAATTCTCCATTAATGCCATTAATTGCCACGTACTGGAGTATTACTACCCTCACACCCAACGCTTTATCGAGTTAGCTGACTCCACACCATGACACCAAGAAAGTCCTATACTGTGGTGGACTGGCGAATATTTTTGATTTCGCACTGCCACTTCCCAAGAGGTACATTAAAGTTGTGGGTAAGACTCTAACTCTCATGAGTGGTAGTTTTCATAAATGATACTCCAGAAAGATATATACATGAAATGACGTCTTCTGGGTGTACCGCCGGATAGTGTTTTTTATACACGATATTTCGACGACTAGCTCCGTCGTCTTCATCAGGTTTCGAGACGTCTGCACAGGTCAGCTGATCGTCGGATACTGAGACAGCCAAGTCTCAGTATCTGACAATCAGCCGACCTGTGCAGACGTCTCGAAACCTGAAGAAGACAACGGAGCTAGTCGTCGAAATATCATGTTTTAAAAACACTATCCGGTGGTACTCCCGTGAAGACTTCATTTCAAGCATACGCCAGGAAAGTCTCTGTTCTTACAAGATATATACACATTTACATTTATTTACACATTACTTTCTATACAGATAACCCTCCATCGATTCCTTGAGCCCTTTAAATGCAATTATTCATTGCTTCTAATGCCTGAAAAGTATCCCCCTTGCTTCTAATGTCTGATATCCCCGCTTCATGTTTCCAAATGGTTTCGTCCCACCTATTTGGTTTGAAGATGATGGTGTATGCTTCAAGCTGCTTCCATTGTTGCTGCTGATGTTGGTAGATAACTGTCTGCCTCGAACATGTCACGGCCAATCTCCACATCAACCTAAAACAAGAGCCACCAATCAACTGATCGACCAGTGCTCAGAGCTGCTCACTCCTCCGTGCATTCTGGTTTTGATCCTCAGCCCCCCACTATCTTCCAGTGGTAGGGAGACTTTTAGACCAATAGCTACCTCCATGACTCTTCCATCCTTTGCCAAATGATGTCGTCGTTCAATGTATTCTTGTCGAGTCATGACCAACTCTGGCTGGGCGCTGTCTCCTACAACGCCACATTTCGATGTCTGAAATTGTTTCTCTTGCTGTTGCAACTGACCTGTTTTAGCTAGAGCTGTGTGAAATTGTAGCTGCTTCAATACTTTACCAAAACAACCCAGTGGGCCACTACAAACAGTTTCAATCTTCTTTTGTATTATTTTCCTTCTCAGAAACAGTTCTAATTGTACCATGGTGAACAATCTGAAAGCTAATTTTGCAATAGGATGACATAACTCAAATTATAGTAAATCACACAACAAAATTTACAGGAATTCTTATAAAATTGTAGAAGTGAATCTATTTACTTACAATTCATGAATGATGACAAACACACATTTGTTGCCGCAAGACAAATGTGAACTTGAAGGGTATGGGCAAACAAAGCAGTAGAGACAAAGGTGGTCCAGAAAGTGATGACAGGGAGGCATGCAGCAGGAGCCATAAAAAGTGTGACTTTTAGCTTTTGAAAGTTTCAAACTAGCTGCCGCACATAGGCACAATAACAGGGCTAATAGACATTACAAAAATCCCAGACATGCTGTACTATTGAAATTTCTTTCTGATGCTCAGAAGCAATACTAAGTCTTACAGTACTGTGGAAGAATGCATATCATATGTTTCATTGAAAACTTAATAAACCTTGTATCTCAATTACAATATTGAAGTATTGTTAATATGATCGTGAAAACTGTTCAGCACATTGTTACTGCTTACTCACCTGTTTGTTGTGCACATCCCAATATGTAATATTTTTATCTATTTAGAAATTAGGCAACTTGTTAATCCGCTGCCTAATTAAAGGTTGTTTTGGAGATTGGTACCTTGTATTGTATTAATTTTAATCTTTCTTGTTGTCAGTCTTAGGGACTGTGCACAAACTACGTGGCTCGGGCCAGGGGGGGGGGGGAGGGGTTGGCTGGAAGGCTACACTGGGCTACGTGGGGGGAAGGGGGGTTCCGAGTCAGGCCACGTAGCTTTCCTTTCATAACATTTTTCACAGTTAAAATGAAGAACAGAACTCACAACAGCATGTGTACATTTATTTCTCTCAGTTAATTATCTCCGCATGTAATTTACAATAGTCTGACAAGAGAAAACAGTACAAAATTTCTTCTGGAATCAAAAAGAAAAAAGCTAAGTGCTACGGAGGGGGAGGGGGGGCTGCTATGTGGGGGAGAGGGGGGTTCACAGGAGGGAAATATGGAGCTACATGGTTTATGCACGCTCCCTTATCGGTATTTTTTTTTCCTTATAACCCGGTCACCAGGCACAAATGTTCCGCTTTTAACTCGTTCTTAACTTTAACCTTCAAACTTATTCATTTAATCTTTTCTATTTAAATAATAATAAACTTTCATACGATTCATTGACATTTATTCCAGTTACATTTCATTAATAGGTATCCGAAGAATACCAGGTCCTTTGCACTTCGTAACTATTGTCTCAAATGCACACTAACTTTTGCTCTCGCTCGCTCTGTCTTGTTACTCTTGTCGTTACCATGGCTAAGAATTTCTCCCAGAGTAACCTTCAGTCTTTTATAATTTCTCCAAGAAACTCGTTATGCCACCCCACTTGGTCATACTGGTGCTTAATGTGAAGAGACGGCTCACTGCAGCTTCTGTGCAACTAATAACAAACAGGGACTGAGTAACAATGACCCCATACACGTTCACTTCAATTCTTGGAAATAAACACTTAACAAAATATTTGTGATTTTCTGAGTTAAAACAGTTTTGTTGACATTCGAAAGAAAAATACGTAAAATGTAAAATAGGCAAAAATAAGTCCTAATTATAATTTAGGCACTATAAAATCACAAATAATGGCCATAAATGTCCATAAATCGTATGTATATGATGGTATTTTCATGTATGGTATTTCAGTCAGAAACAAAATAGGTTTTTGTCTAAAATCTGAGTTCTACATATAACATACGTTGGTAAGATTTATTTTTCTTTCATTGTCTCCATATTACTGACTGTCATTACTTTAGCTGGATGTAAGTAGTTCCAATTGTGATCCACCATTCAAACTTTATTACATTGATTTGAGTCGTAAGTAATGACAAATAAAGATATAAGAACCCATGAAGACTTTAATTTCCATTATTTTCACTGTCACAGTGTTTCTGATGTCATTATTTCATTACAGAGGTCATTATTAATGATGAAACCTGCAACTGAAATGTGTGCGTTAGGTTATGATTATCATTTAATAGCTATTCTATTTAGTTAAGCAAATCAAATAAATAAATTGTCAGAACATTGTGTCTACCTCATCATTTTTGATTATCTTAGTAGCTTGTTTCTAATAAATGTGTAGAAAGAGTATAACAATGTTTTGTAATCAAATTTATATATTTTTCCCCCTTTTCGTTTCAGCCATCTGTGGACTACGATCACGCAACTTCATTTCATCTTCTGAGTTTCCTTCCTCTGTTGCCAGTACTCTTTCATTCTCTGGCTCACTCTTGCTTTTTCTTCCCATGAAAATACCCTGTTTTTCTGATTGGTTTTTCTTCAGTCAGATCCATTACCTCCACAATTTTTCTTCTGGATAATTCTCTGTCCTTGTATGTCTCCCATGCTGATCCCACATCTTTTCAGATCCTGATGGACTCCCTTCACCCATGGAACTTGAACCTTCCTGTTCTCTTGAAAGTTGAGTATTTTCTTTTCCATTCTTTGTGGTACCATTCTCTTGATGTGTCCATAGAAATCTAATCTCCTTTTATTAATTGTATTTGATACCTTTTCAAACTTGTCATATAATTCTTGGTTCGATCTCAAATGGAAATTAAATTCACTACTTGCTGTCACTTTTTTTGGTCCCATGATTTTCCTTGGAAACTTTCTTTCTTTCTTTTCTATTTCTGTCAGTCTCTTTCTGGCTAGTGTTTCTGCTGTGTATAAACATTCTGGCTTCACTACCGTACTATAGTGCTTGTATTTTGCCTGATGGGAGAGTAATTTTGATTTATGTATCTTTTGACAAATCCTGAAAGCTGTTTCCATCTATCTTGCCCTATCTTCAACTGCGGCCTTTTCATTAATATTCAGAGTCAAAATTTCACCTAGGTATTTGAACTTGTGTGTTCTTTTAATATCACCATATTTAGTTTTCACTTGTCCATGTCGGGTCTTTTGTGACTGTGTTCATGTATGATGTGTAATCTGTATTCTGATTTCTCAAACGATATTTGTAGTCCTGCTTTCTCAGCTGTTTCCTTCAAGACTTCTATCTGTTTGATTGCAGTCTCCATATATCTTGCAAACAACACAAAATCATCTGCAAAAATGAGACATTCAAATGTCAAGCCATTATTCTCGTATCCTAGTCTAATTCCGTTAAGGATGTTTGACTGACACATCACTTTCCGCCATTCTCTGATGACCTTTCCCAAGACGCAGTTGAACAATAGCGGGGATAGTCCGTCACCTTGCCTTACTGCAGTTTTAATCTCAAAGGGATCTGACAGTTCTCCTAAAAATTTAACTTCGGGATCTGGTGTTCTTTAAAGTTTGCTGTATTAGTGATGTGATTGTCTATTCAGAATTCTTTCAAATCTTTCATTAGTACATCCTGCTCTACAGAATCATATGGTTTCTTGTAGTCTACAAAAGTCATGATCACCTTTTTATCCCCTACTAATGCCTTCAGTTTCATCAAGGTCTTGATAGTGAAGATCTGCTCCGCACATGATCGTCCTTTCCTAATCCTGCCTGATATTCTCGTAGTTGTTGATCTATGTGTTTTTCTATTCTTCGCTGCCGTGCTTTGGAGAGTATCTTGTATGCCAGAGGTAGTAGTGAAATACCTTTGTAATTATTCACATTTGATTTGTCTCCCTTTCTGTGTAACTGGATGGATGACAGCGTCCCTCCACTCTTCTGGTATCTCTTCTTTAAGCCAGATTTGTTGGAAGAGTATCTCAAGTTGGTCTATTACCTTCTCTCAAGCAAACTTAATAAGATCAGCAACAATGGAGTCTTCTCCAGATGTATTGTTGTTCTTAAGGCTCTTTATAATTTCTCTTATTTCCTTCTCATCTGGCGGAGCTGAGTCTGGAAGTTTTGTGCTTGTTTCATGAAAATTCATTGCATTCTGAGGGGATTCACAGTTAAGTAGTTGCTTAAAGTATCTAGCCAGATGTTCGCAGTTTTATTTATTGTTTAGAATTAGTTAACCCTGATCATTCCTGAAGCCAGGGTTATGTGGAGAGTAAACTCGAATTTTGGACTTAAAGGTTCGATAGAAATCTCTGGTGATGATTCTATTAAAGTTGTCTTCTATCTCTTTTAGTTGCTCCTTCTCAAATTTGAGTTTTATTTTTCCGATGACCTTAGCTGTTCTTTTCCTTTCGACTTTAAACTCTAAAAAAATTAGTTTAGTAGAATTCCATCTGTTAAAGCTACAGAACGCCTATGTAGAGTGTCTTCACATTCATTATTCCACCATGGGTGTTTCTTGGCCAGGGAAATTGTTTGTTTTGCTGCTTCCTGTATTCTCTGGGCTATTTTCTTAAATTCATAAGAGTCCAACATATCCATATCCTTGTGATACATTTCAATTATTTCTTTGTTGATTTTCAGTTCTTCTATTCTATATTTCTGAATACTGGTAGCTCTCTTATTTGTATTGTTAGGGGATTAGTTTCACTTCAAACCTCGTCAGATAGTGGTCCAAGTCAGTGTTAGCTCCTCTCTGTACTCTGACATTCATTATCTCTCTTGAATTGGTAGTAACTACATGATCAATTTGAAACTCTCCTAACATTGGATTGGGGGATTGCCAAGTGTTCATCTGCTTTGCAGTCTTCTTGAAATGAGTGGACATTATTTTCATGCCAAATGATTCACAGATATCTATCAGTCTTTCACCACTTCTGTTGGTCCTTTGGCGAGCTGGGTATTCTCCCACCACTTTCCTGAATTTTCTTTCCAATTTGGGCATTGAAGTCACCCATTAAGAGTTTAACATGTTTTTCTGGGTTTCTGAACAGCTCCTCTTCAAGCTGAGACCAAAATTCTTTTACCTTTTCTGGGTTCTTCCTATTGTCTTCATTAATCAGAGGGTGGACATTGAAAATGGTGTAGAATTTGTTTCCACTTCTTAATGTTAAAATAGATAGCCTGGGAGAAAGGGATCTGAAGTCTACTATGGATTCTATTATTGAATTATGAACAAAGAAAGCTGTTCCAAGAATTAGCATGGTATTCTTTGTTTTATCAGACCTAACCTTTACAGCTGGTCGTCCCTTTAGTATTCTGTAGTTGCCTGCTGCTGAAATTTCATCTAGCATATACCTTGTTTCTTGCACAGCCAGCAGATTGATCTTGTATTTATCCAATACTCTGATTAATTCCATTTGTTTACTGGCTTTCAGAAGAGTCTTTATATTGAGTGTGTCAAAAAAGTTTTTTTGTTTTGTTCTGAGTTTGGGGGTTAATGGATCCTCCAACTGATCCATGCTGGGGTGTAGGGCCCCCAGAATCCTTTGCCCTACTTGGACCAGAGAATTGGCCCCGGATTGAACCGGCTGGGGTAGTATTTTCCGCATGTTTCGCCATCATGATAGTTGCCTGAAGCTTGGTTGGTGGGATAGAGTTGAAACTGCATCCGAGAGTAAAACGAATTTTGTAAGACCTGGAGTTTATATGAGCAAGCCGCTACTAACATGGAAGAAGGCGCCAAGCAGGGAGCTGCCCGAAGTGGGTACAGATGCACCTGGGTTTAATATTTTCTTTTACCAAGCGTGGTGGTGTAATGGATAGCGTTCTGGCCTCGCATTCGGGAGGACGGCGGTTCGAATCCCCGTCCAGGCATCCAGATTTGGGTTTTCCATGGTTTCCCAAATCACTCCAGGCAAATGCCGGGTTGCTTCCTTAAAAAGGCCATGGCCGAATTCCTTCCCATTCCTTGCCGCCATCCTTTCCCGTCTCTAAAGACCTCGCTGTTGAGAGATGTAAAGCAGTTAAAAAAAATATATATATATATTTTCTTTTTTTTGGGGGGGGGGTTTATTCTCTAGGTTCTTCTGCCCTCTAAGCCATTGGGGAACACTTTCTCTTCCGCCCTTGAGACCGTTGACCATCTTCAACTAATTACCCTAGGTAGGGACCCTATTACAAGGTGCTACCATCCAGAGTCAGATGGACTCTGGCCCCGCAGGGGCCTGGTACGCAAGTGCCAGGTACGGGTTTGGCGAACCCGCGGTGCCCGAGCTGGAAACTTGTGAGCGCCGCAAGTTTCCCACACCGTAAACTCCTACCATGCTTCAACGACCACCGTAGGGCGTGGCGGTGGAACGTTGTGTGCCTAGGAGAACGGGGATCTTGGCTTCATCGCCCGGATCGCGAGGACTGGTACAAACCTCTATAAAAAACCCCTCAACCTCAAGGTCGGATACGTGCCGAGGAGGTGCATGGGTGAGAGGCAGATCACTCGCTAACGTACAACCTCAGGGGCACCTGCGCACCCCTGTTGTACTAGCGCTTTCCTTTAAAATGTTTTTGCTCGTGGGATCGAAACGAAGCCTCACAAACAAAAACAAAACCCCTGCGGCCCGGGTGTGCCGCAGGTTAAAAAATATACACCCAGTTCTAACAAGCGGGCGAGGGTTGACAGCCCTCCCCCAGAACAAGACAACAGTAACGGAAAGGTTTGTCTAATAGACAACGCCTTTGTGATAATGGCTAGAACGGAGGGATCCTTCGAGAAGGTCTCTCCGTTTTATATAAATAAAGGATTGGAGGGAATAGCGGGAACCTTGAAGAGTGTGAAAAAGCTGAGGAATGGGACCCTGCTTCTGGAAACATCTAACCACAAGCAGGCTGTTTCACTCCTTAAGTGTGAGAAGCTCGGGGAGTTCGCAGTGAAATGCGAACTCCATAAAACTCTAAACTCCAGCAAAGGAGTGATCACTTGTAGAGATCTAATAGATATAGAGTCCGAGGAACTCCTTAAGGAGTGGGGATCAGAAAATGTGGTCGAGGTTAGGCAGATCAAACGAAGGGTTAACGGCAAGTCTTGAGAAGACTGCCACCTTCGTCCTGACGTTCGACACTCCGACGTTGCCAAAGTCCATAAAAGCAGGATACCTACACCTAAACGTTCGCCCGTATGTTCCGGACCCGATGCGCTGCTTTAAGTGCCAGCGGTTCGGGCATACGACGGCGAACTGTAAAGGCAACGCCACTTGTGGGAAATGTGGAAAATCTGCTCATGAACCGGGTGCAAGTTGCACCCTCCCACAGGTGTGCATTAACTGCTCCGGGTCACATCCAGCCTGGAGCAGGGAGTGTCGAGTGTACCTTGAAGAAAAGAAGGTACAGGAGTTGAAGACTAAGGAAAGAATATCCTTTGGCGAGGCGAAGAAACGGTTTAAGGCGCTGGCGCCACCGGTCTTCGCCACTAGCTTCGCCAAAACGTTGTCAACTCCCGTCAGGAAGGAGAGCGTTGCTACGCAGACGACCGCTTGTGGACACGGGCACGAGCATGACATGCTCGTGCCAGTGCAAGTGTGGTGCGCAGCCCACTAAGGTCCTAACACCAAGGACCGCGGTCGTCGGTAGTAGCGCTTCTGCTAACCCGACCAAAACAGCAGCAGGGTCATCAAGTCCACCAGCCAAAGCACGGCCATCCGCTCCAGTAGCTGCAGCCGTGGGTGTCTCTGCAACAGCAGAAGCAGCACCCATGGCAAAAGCTACATCTCCACTTATAGTAGCAGCAGAAACGCCATCTGCCGGAAGCGGATGGCAGTTAGTGCGGAAAGTTCGGGGTCCGAAGTTCAAACACACGGACCCCACTGTGTTCTTGAAGTCCCCTTCTACTTCCCCACCCAGTTCCCCAACTGGTGGGGAGAAGAAGGGGGGAAGGCCTCGGCGGAATAAAGATCCGCAAGACGCCGAGGCCTTAGAACAAAAGTCGTCTTCGGACCCCGAAGATGACGTTATGCTGGTGGACGTAGACCCTGGTCCCGTTCCTCAGCAGACACCAGACCCTGACCCACCCGACCCGGGGCGGGTGGTTTTAAATAGGTAGAATGGCTCCCATACTTCAGTGGAACGTAAACGGCTTTCAGGCTCACAAAGAGGAAGTCCAACTCTTAGCACGGTCTAATCCATTGTGTCTCTGTCTCCAGGAGACACATTTTAGACCACAACATCAGCCAGTGCTAAGAGGATATGACATATTCCGAAAGGACGATACCGAGGGTGATCGAGCTAAGGGAGGAGTGGCGGTGTTGGTCCGAAACACTGTCCACTCCGAACCCGTTGCTCTCACCTCCACATTACAAGCAGTAGCGGTGAAAATACACGGTCCAATCCAACTGACCGTATGCTCTGTCTATCTGCCACCCAGTGTGTCTGTCGGCTACGACGACCTGGTTGGCATTATACGACAACTCACTCGGCCCTTTCTCCTTTTGGGAGATTTCAACGCCCACAGTGCGTTGTGGGGTTCCACCACCGATTGCCCCAGGGGCCGAGTGGTTGGTAGATTGATAGAGCAGGAGGAAATTTGTATCCTGAATACAGGGCAAATGACTCATTTCACCACTGCTACCGGTACGTCTTCTGCCATTGACCTTTCCTTGTGTTCCCCCTCAATAGCGGACTCCGTGCAGTGGGAAGTGGATCGCGACCTACATGGTAGCGACCACTTCCCAATTTGGATGCACGTTGAGTGTGAACGTGGAGGAGGAAATAACCGACGTAAATGGAACGTCAGTTGTGCAGATTGGCAGCTCTACTGCCGTGCTGTACAACTGCAACCCTGTGGCAGTATACAGGAGAAGGTGAATCACTTCACAGAAGTGATTCACCGTGCAGCTGACGTTTCCATGCCGAAGAGCTCCGGAACGCTGCGAAGGACGCCCGTCCCCTGGTGGAACGACGAATGTCGTTCCGCCATCCAGGGTCGCAGACGGGCGTTGCGTCGCTTTAGGTTGTGCCCCACATCTGACAACCTAGCAGCGTTCCGTATTGCCAGAGCTAAGGCGCGTCGAGTTATTAAGGAGAGCAAGAAGAGGTCATGGCAGAACTTTGTGAGCAATATAAATCGTTCCACGCCTTCGTCGAAAGTATGGGAGTCCATTCGCCGTATATCTGGAAGGTACTCCCGCCCACCAGTATCTGGGTTACTGGATCACGGACGGATAATTACTGACGAACGAAGCATAGCGCAGCTGATGGCGGAGAACTTCGCCGCCATCACTTCGTCGGCTAACTTTGACCCTCGGTTTCAGCGACGTAGAGTCGCTGCCGAGAGGCGCCCGCTGTGCTTCGATTCGTCGAATTCAGAGGCCTACAACTGCCCATTCACATCTTGGGAGCTGGAGAGTGCGTTGAACAGCGCAAATGACACTGCTCCAGGGCCTGATTTGATCCAGTACCAGATGCTGAGGCATCTCAGTAAGGATGCTAAAAAGTACCTTCTAGATATTTTTAACGACATTTGGACCGGAGGACACTTCCCCGACTCGTGGAAAGAAGCAACATTAATTCCCATTTTAAAACCTGGCAAGGACAAATTGTTGCCAGGTAGTTATCGTAGTATTGCCTTGACTAGCTGCGTGGGGAAGACACTGGAGAGGATGGTGAATCGCCGCCTCGTCTGGTGTCTTGAATCCCGTAATCTCCTGAGCCGCTTTCAGTGTGGATTCAGGAAGTTCCGTTCCACCTTGGACAACCTGATCCTCCTGGAGGCGGCAATACAGGATGCGTTCATCCGCAGCCAACACCTCGTGGGTGTTTTTTTCGATCTTGAAAAGGCTTACGATACTACCTGGCGGCATGTTATTTTAAAACAGTTACATGAATGGGGTTTTAGGGGTAACCTTCCCCGTTTTTTAAAATCTTTTTTATCTGATCGTTGCTTCCGGTACCGAGTCGGTAGTGAAGTGTCTGATCTTTTTATTCAGGAAAACGGTGTCCCTCAGGGGTCAGTTTTAAGCGTTACACTTTTTGCCATCGCTATTAATAGCATAGCAGCCATTATAAGGAGTCCCCTACGGTACTCCTTATATGTGGACGACTTTTTAATTTTTATCGTAGCGTCCAGCCTGAGAAGTGCTGAGCGGCAGTTGCAACTCACGCTGAACAGGCTGGATGAATGGTCAGTGCACACCGGTTTTCGTTTCTCCGCTGAGAAAACCCGGTGTGTACTTTTTACTCGCAGCAGAAGCCTTTTACCAGAGCCTCACCTTACCCTGAGGAACACCGTTTTAAGTTTTAGTGATACTGTTAGATTTCTGGGCCTCATTTTTGACACAAGGCTTAACTGGCTTGCGCATCTAAAAGATGTGAGAGCCAGGGCCTTAAAAGCTCTTAACCTTTTAAAATGTCTGTGTGGCAGGTCATGGGGCGCTGACCGCTCCTGCCTGCTACAATTTTACAGAGCCTTTGTACGGTCACGGTTGGAATACGGTTGTATAGTCTATGGTTCGGCACGGGACAGTTATCTGCGTATATTGGATAGTGTCCACCATGCAGGAATTCGGCTCGCCATAGGTGCATATCGCACCAGCCCTATTGTCAGCATTTGTGCTGACTCGGGCGAGCCGCCGCTTACCATCCGTCGGCAACTCCTCATGGTGAGACACTACCTCCATGTTGCCATAACACCTGGCAGTCCCGTGTACGACATAGTTTTGCATCCTAACTACGAGCGGCTCTATACCAACCGGCATAGAGCCACTAAACCGTTCAGCTACCGTACAAAGGCTATTTTAGAACAATGCGGATTCGAGCTTCCTTCTTTTTATCACCAGGGTTGGAGTAAATCTCCTCCCTGGCTTTTAAAGAGGCCCAGAATGATTTTAGAATTATCGCGGTACAACAAGCTGTGTACCGCCGATAATGTTTTTATCAGAATTTTTAGAGATGTTTTAAACCAGTATTCCACGTTTACCCCGGTGTATACGGATGGGTCTAAGCAGGCTAACGGAGTTGGTTGCTCCGTAGTGTTCCCTCGAGCGACTTACACATTCAAATTGGACGGCAGGTGCAGCGTTTACACTGCCGAATGCTATGCCGTGTTGAAGTCGCTCCAGCATATGAAAGTAATGCGCGATAAGTTGTTCATCATATGCTGTGATTCCCTCAGTTGTATTCAGGCCATAGGAAATATGTATCCAGCAGATCGTCTAGTCCAGGACATCCAGGACGCCCTCCTTTCCCTTCAATCTCGTGGAAAGGAGGTGTTATTCTGCTGGGTACCGGGCCATGTGGGAATCAGAGGGAACGAGGCAGCTGATCAAGCTGCCAAGTTAGCCTGCGACAAGGTCAGAACCGACTTTGAACCGGTCCCAAAGTCAGACCTTGCCTCGGCGGCGAAGAGATTTATTTTTGATGTTTGGCAGAGGCAGTGGCTGGAAGTTGAGCATAATAAGCTCCGGCTGGTCAAACCGACCGTTCAGCCGTGGAGCAGCTCCTTCCAGCGGGCGAGGAGGGATGAGGTTCTCCTTACTCGCCTCCGAATAGGGCACTGTCCTCTGACGCACAGCTTTCTTCTCCGCCGAGAGGACCCTCCGGAATGTGATGCTTGTGGCGTACCTTTGACGGTACGCCACATTTTAACTGAATGTGTATTGTTTTTAGATCTAAGGGCAGACGTTGGCTTAGCCAACGATCTGTCCCTTATTTTAAACGATGATCGTGACAACGTGGCTAAGGTTTTAAAGTTTTGTTGCTTGGCCGGTCTTGTCCCAAAAATTTTGGGCAGATCGGCCTAGGTTTTAAATTGGATTGGTGGCCGTTTACAACCACCAATCCAAGTACTGATTTTACTTGTGACATTGCTTATATGGCTGGCCCTTTTACAGCCAGCCAGCTAACTTGTTTTTTAACCTGGTTGGCCCATTCTACAGCCAACCAGTTAATGTATGTAATTTTATATTTTAGTCACTAGTTTCTATATTTTATGTTGCCGTCTGTGTGGCCGATCCTCTTTACAGTCGGCCACGCAGACGGTATTTTAGTTAGTATGTTAGTATTTTATTGTGCTGTCTCTGTGGCCGACCCCTTTACAGTCGGCCACACAGACGGCAATTTTGCCACGTTGTCACGCCTGGTTTATGTTAGGGCGCTAATGACCCCGTCGTCGACGCGCCCTAAAACTTAAACAACAACAACAACAACAACTTTTATAGACTTTAGGGCAGATGTTGGCCTGGCCAACGATTTGGCCCTGATCTTAAATAATGAGACCAGCAATGTGGCCAAGGTTTTAAAGTTTTCTGTATCTGCCGGCCTAATATCTAAAATTTTAGGCAGGTCGGCGTAGTTTTAGAATGGATGGCAGGCCCCTTTACAGCTTACCATCCATGTGCTCTGTTCCATTTTTTTATTTTGTTTTAATTTGTTTCGCGCTGGCCCTTTTACAGCCAGCAAGATATTCAGTGTTTTTTAAGTATTCTGTGAACCTGTTTGGCTCCTTTACAGCCATCCAGGTGTACAACGGTCTTAGTTCCAGGTGGCCCCTTTAGGGCTACATCTTATTTTTGTGATTTGTTTTATGTGCTGTCTGTATGGTCGACCCGTTTACAGTCGACCATGCAGACAGTACTTTTATTATGAATTTTAATCACAGCCTTTGCTGGTAATTGTTAGGGCGCTAATGACCTCGTTGTCGACGTGCCCTAAAGCCACAAAAACAACAACAACAACAACAACATGGACCCTGGTTTTTTAACGAGGTTCATACTCGTTCTGCTCCTCCTCCCTCACCACTTGCATAGTGAGGCCCCAGGCTTGCAACCGGCAGTGGCAGAGTTTAGATATTTTATTAAGTATTTAAAAAACAAATAAAGGTAAGAAAAAACTAATCTGTTGCTGGTTCATATTCATAAAAAAATTAAGAGGTACATAAAACAATGAAGTTTTTGTCATCATGAAATAATCTGAAGTGGAGAGAAGTCAATGAATTTAGTCATTTATGATGAAGTAGTTGTGTGGGTGAGTTATTCATTTCTTATCTAGTTTGAATTATGTTGACCCCACCACCTTTCTCTATAGTTTTTCCTTCGTTGCTTGTAATTTGAATCTTTTCACTTAGTCATCCTTGTAACTACCAAATTGATCACTTCACAGTGCATATTATTTTGTTCTTATGCAGAACGGTATTCACTCAAAAATTTCATTCTTTGGTTTATTTTTTCCTACCTGCCATATCAGTAGTGCAGGGTTCTTACGGGCCTTAAAAAGCCTTAAGAAGGCCTTAATTTTCATTTTCATTTTTAAGGGCCCTTAAAAGGCCCTAAAATTTGCTGAAAAGCCTTAAAATCTTTGAAAAGCCTGATTTTTTTTTAACGCCGAGATACGCCCTAGTAAATTTCACTATCCCAGCGACGCGCCGATCGGCAGATTTCTCTCTGGCTCGACCTTGACCAAGTGCGAGTCAAAGTGCTTATATTTCAAGCAAGTAGTAGAGTCTTTGCACAGATCCTCTCTTATGTAGTTCTACTTCGTACATGCCTGCGTCTTACATTTCTTGGCAATTTCTAACAAGTTTCTTATGTATATATTGTTTTATTGCATATTACAGCTTAATTTACGTTAACTATTTTATTTTTTATTTTTTTTTGTATGATTTATGATGGGGAAGTGTACATTTAATGTATTACGGTTAAATAACGAAGATTACAAACATTGGCTCGCTCCATCCCGTGATAAATACAAAGGATATTGCAGTATTTGCTGTAAAGATTTTGAACTCGGAAAAATGTCTGAAAAAGAAGTTTTCGAGATGAAAATGGAGGTCAAAGACTTCATTTTTACGATGATTAAGCACATACTCGACAAATCTCCTATAAATTATAGAGTTGTAAGAAGTATGACTTGCCTTGATCCTAGACAGATGGCGCTAAATAGTAGCAACTGTTATGAAAAGATGAAATATCTTCTGATTCACTTGTAAAAAATAAATGTAATTGGAGGAGGAGACTGTGATGAAATTCTTATACAGTATCATAGTTTTTTATCACAAGTTGCCTCAAATGCTTCAAACCACTTCAGCTCATTTAATCCACATGATGAGCATTCACGATTAGATATATTTTTAGAGAAGTATCTAGGCAAAGAAGATTATAACAGAGTACACAAAGTAATAAAAATATTGTTGCTGTTATCACATGGACAAGCTGATGTTGAACGAGGCTTCTCTGTGAACGAGCAGTTGGAAGTTGAAAATTTAAAATTTAAAAGAAGAGTCTTTAGTGGCTCAAAGATTAGTCAGTCAACATTTCAAAAACAGCAAAAATAAGTTGTTAATAACTAAGGAGTTAAGGATGTATGCAGCTATGGCTCGTCAAAAGTATATTGCGTACCTGGAAGAGAAAAAAAATGCAAAGAATGCAGGGATTCAGGGAGTGAAACGCAAATCTATTTTAGATGATTTGGAACATTTGAAGTGTAAAAAGGCACACCTAGTAACTGCAATTAAAGATCTTGAAGATAATGCTGATAAACTAGCAGCTGAGGTTATATGGGATGTTAAGTACATCACACAGTCCAATAGTTTTCGACGAACCGCTAAAGTTAAAAAAGCTGAATTTGAGGATGTTGAAAGTAAAATTAAGGCTCTATTGAAAGATTTAAAAGAGAATTGACCTTTGTTTTTAAACAACGTGAAAATAAAAAAAAATCATTTAAAAAAGTATATATTTTTTTTTATTTAACTTGCATACATTTTAATGACTCTTACCAGTATGTTTTATGTTTACCCTTATAACATGTTGTAGCTCATCTGGTAAGTAAACTTTACTCATATAAGAAAATATTTGATCAAATATGCCCAATAGGAACTACTGTTGTAACTCAAAAGATGTTGAAAGAGTTGTATCTAACCTGTTTCTTAAACCTATGGAAAAATTTTCATCTTTAAAGGTTCTTTTACATGTAGCTTTCTAAAAGGGGGGGGGGGGGTGAGTCTTCCTCATTCAACATTATACCTGAAATCTAATAAGTAATTGAGCTGACAATTTGGCAGTCCTTCTCTGATGTAACTGCTAATGTGCTATAATGTATAAAAACAAATTATTAAATTATGTATTTATATGTTAGTAATTCTTATTAGTAAGGTGGTACTATTTCTTTTTTGCCCTTGTGTCAGTTTTCCGGGCTATAGTAGTTTGTTATTTTATGTTTAATATATGAAAAGGGAAAAAGTTTCAATATTCACTGTATTGTGTGAAAACAAAAGTAAATTTATTATAAATTTATTGTTTATTAATTTATAAACTCAATTAAAGCTTATTTCATCATAATCTTAACATGAATATTTTAATTTCTTTGCTGTAAGTTGCATATTATTTTTTTCATAACATTTTAATATACATTAATTATAGCCTTAAAAATATGAAAAATTGCCTTAAAAAGGCCTTAAAAGGGCCTTAATTTTTCTTTTGCTAAAAAAGTAAGAACCCTGTAGTGTGGTGTGAGTGTTCCTTTCTCTGTTTTTAATTTTTTCTGATTAGCACAATTATTTTGCTGTTTGGTCCAAATAATCAAATCCTGTTACAGATGTTTCAAGATACCGGTAGAAATGCAGAAGGAATACTTCCTGTTCCTGCTATTGAAGAAACTAATGCAGCATTGAAAATCCACCAGTTAACTACTCGATTTATTAATCTTACTAGAATTCTCAGAGCGCTGTTATTGTAAGTATACTTTTATTTTAGCCTATACCTACAATTATTTCTATGTTTGAGGTATGCTGCTAAATTTCTTAGTCACTTTGTAAATAAAAACACCGACTATTAGCAACTGGTTTTATTGATGTACGCTCAGACGCGTTTCGCCCTTGTGGAATGGGGCATCGCCAGTGACTGTTGGTGTTGTCAAAATTACAATATTAATATACAAAACTAACTAATAATAAACTACATTCTACTTATGACTTATGGTTGAGGCAGTTATATGGTGGTCAGGAATAGCTCCATTTGCACTTTTTTGTGACGTGAACTGTTGTTATGGTTCCACATAACTATGAGAGTAGCTGTTGTTACTCTGTTTTTGAAGGTAACCCTACCACTGTTTTCAAAATCTATTGAAATTGGCACTTTTTTGTCTGATGAACAGCAAAACCTTGTTGTTTACATTCGTTTACAGTGATGCCAACCTAATGTTTTTTTGCTTGTGATATAACGTCTATGTATTATTAAATTATGTCTCTGTTTGTGCAGTGGTGTCAGTGTTGTAATTTACTTTTTATGTGTATTTTATTCCTGTGCCTTGGTTATTTTTCACTGTTTTAAACAATGTCTCATTTGTTAAATGAGTGAATTCATTAAGTACAGTTTGCTTTGATGCAATGGCTTTGTGAATATGGTAACTTTCCTGTACTGCAAGTAGGTGTTTCTTGTGATTATTTATTTTCAGTATTTTCATGTCTGTTTGAATCGTGGTGGGTTGGTGGTTATGATCTAACAAATGTTCTGCAAATGTTGAGTGATTTGTACATGTAATGGCTCTGATGTGTTCTTTGTATCTTGTAGTAAAGTCCCTGGTTGTCTGTCCTATGTATTTGGCTTGACATTGTTGGCAAATCAGTTCATATATCCCTGATTGCTGGTACTGATCTATTTCATTATGGTTGTTTAGGTGTTTCTGTACTGTGTTGTTTGTCTGAAATGCAATTTTTAGGCCTTGTTTTTTGAATATGTTACTTATTCTGTGAGAGCGTTTGTTGATGTAGCTCATTGTGTACCATAGTTTTTTATTTTGGTTCAGTGTGTTGGTGTGTGTGATGTTGAATGTGGTCTGATTTCTTATTTTTTCTTGGATTTTAGTATTGAGCTGTCCAATAAGTTGTTCTGTGTACCCGTTGTTTTTGCAATTTGTGTGATTATGTTGTATTCTGTTTCAAATCATTCTTGGATAGTGGTATGGTATTTAACCTGTTTAGCATGTGCCTGAGTGCTGCCTGTTTATGTTTTTGAGGGTGATTGGATGTATTGTGTATTATTGTGTCTGTGTGTGTAGGTTTTCTGTATATGTTGAATGAGAGGAGTGAGTCATTCCTAGTAATTGCTGAGTCAATGAAATTCAGATGTCTCTTTGTTTCCATTTCAATAGTAAACTGTATGTTGCTGTGGATGTTGTTAATTTCACTGTGGAACTGGGTGATTTCATGATCTGGTTCATCAATTAAACAAAGAATATCATCAACATACCTGTACCAAAAGATTATGTTGTATTTTGTGTTTGTAAATATGTGTTGCTCTATGTGGTCCATAAAGATGTTTGCCATAATGCCAGAGACAGGCGAGCCCATAGGTAGTCCTTCGTTTTGAATATAGTATCTGTTGTTGACTTGGAAATAATTCTGTGATGTGATAATATGTAATATCTCTATTATCTCCTTGATATGTGTGCTGGGAACTGTGTTATGTGTTGAGAGGTTATTTTGTATTATATTCGTTCTCGCCTCGCATTCGGGAGGACGGCGGTTCGAATCCCCATCCGGGCATCCAGATTTGGATTTTCCATGGTTTCCCCAAATCACTCCAGGCAAATGCCGGGATGCTTCCTTCAAAAAGGCCATGGCCGAATTTCTTCCCATTCCTTGCCCCCATCCTTGCCCCCCATCCTTTCCCATCTCTAAAGACCTCGATGTTAAAAAGAGACGTAAAGCAGTTAAAAAAAAAAGTATTATATTGATTGTTTCACTGACTGGAATCACTGAAAACATGTTCACCAAATCAAATGATAGAAGTTTTGCTGTTTGGGGGATTTGTGTTGTCTTTATTTTGTCTATTAATTGCATTGTGTTCTGGATATTTCTGTTGTTGTGATATCTGTAATTTTCATTGAGAAACTCATGTGTGAATCTACTTAGTTTGTATGATGGTGCATTTCTAAAGTTTATTACTTGTCGTATGGGAATGTTTGTTTTGTGAATTGTAGGTTGACTTCTGAGATTGGGAGCCTTGGGATTTTTTGGGGAAAGATTTGTTTTTGCCAATCTGTGAGGATATGTTTGATGTTTTTAAAGCACTTTTTTATGTTATGAAATATGTTTGTAGTATCTGATTTTAATTGTGTAATTGGGTTGCTTTTGATGAACTGTTCTGTTTTTTCAATATATTCTGATTTTTGCATTAATACTACAGCATTACCCTTGTCTGCTTTTGTTATTACTACCTCATTTCTCTGTAATTTGGTTTTCAATCTTTTAAGTGTGCTGTGTGTGTTTGTTAGTATATTTTGAGTTTATATGCCTTATTTCTTTTGCTATGAGTTCTCTAGTTAAACCTATGTTTAGTGAGGTGTTTTGTGCTTTTTCTTCTTGTGCTATTATATATTCTGATTCTGTGATGATGTTTTCAAGGAAAGTTTCTTTCTTTGTTGTGTTTGTGTTTTAGGCCTTTCTGTAATAGTTGTGTCTCTTGTTCATTTAATTGCATATCAGAGAGGTTGATGAGCCTTGGATGAAAATTGTGAATAGCTGTAGGTCTATTATTCCCTTTCTCTATATGTTGTGTGTTCTGTTTTTTTTTTTTTTTTTCAGTGTATTAATTTTCTGATTGTGCTTTACTTTAATTGCGTCAATAATTAGTGATGTGTAGTTTTCAACTTTTTCAATTGTACTCCTTAGGACATCTGGGTTGTTTAGATTTGCAGCAAGTTCCAAGTGTGTGGTGTACAGCATTCTGTTTTGTTGGGCTTTTTTACTGTATAGTGCTCTTATTTCATTCATTATCCATTGTTTTTCCACTTTTGACTTTGCTTTTTGTGCTGGTTTTGAGCTATTTCCGACCCTCACATTTACATAGTTTGGTATGAGGTTATGCTGAATACATAATTTATTAAATTTGATATTAAGAATGGTTTTGTGAAGACTGAGGTGCTGGTTTTTATAGCGATGGTATGTCGCCATAGGAAATGCCTGACGAGGCTGCCTAGAGATATTACATATTATCACATCACAGAATTATTTCCAATTCAACAACAGATACAATATTCAAAATGAAGGACTACCTATGGGCTCGCCTGTCTCTGGCATTATGGCAAACATCTTTATGGACCACATAGAGCAACACATATTTACAAACACAAAATACAACATAATCTTTTGGTACAGGTATGTTGATGATATTCTTTGTTTAATTGATGAACCAGATCATGAAATCACCCAGTTCCACAGTGAAATTAACAACATCCACAGCAACATACAGTTTACTATTGAAATGGAAACAAAGAGACATCTGAATTTCATTGACTCGGCAATTACTAGGAATGACTCACTCCTCTCATTCAACATATACAGAAAACCTACACACACAGACACAATAATACACAATACATCCAATCACCCTCAAAAACATAAACAGGCAGCACTCAGGCACATGCTAAACAGGTTAAATACCATACCACTATCCAAGAATGATTTTGAAACAGAATACAACATAATCACACAAATTGCAAAAACAACGGGTACACAGAACAACTTATTGGACAGCTCAATACTAAAATCCAAGAAAAAATAAGAAATCAGACCACATTCAACATCACACACACCAACACACTGAACCAAAATAAAAAACTATGGTACACAATGAGCTACATCAACAAACGCTCTCACAGAATAAGTAACATATTCAAAAAACAAGGCCTAAAAATTGCATTTCAGACAAACAACACAGTACAGAAACACCTAAACAACCATAATGAAATAGATCAGTACCAGCAATCAGGGATATATGAACTGATTTGCCAACAATGTCAAGCCAAATACATAGGACAGACAACCAGGGACTTTACTACAAGATACAAAGAACACATCAGAGCCATTACATGTACAAATCACTCAACATTTGCAGAACATTTGTTAGATCATAACCACCAACCCACCACGATTCAAACAGACATGAAAATACTGAAAATAAATAATCACAAGAAACACCTACTTGCAGTACAGGAAAGTTACCATATTCACAAAGCCATTGCATCAAAGCAAACTGTACTTAATGAATTCACTCATTTAACAAATGAGACATTGTTTAAAACAGTGAAAAATAACCAAGGCACAGGAATAAAATACACATAAAAAGTAAATTACAACACTGACACCACTGCACAAACAGAGACATAATTTAATAATACATAGACGTTATATCACAAGCAAAAAAACATTAGGTTGGCATCTCTGTAAACGAATGTAAACAACAAGGTTTTGCTGTTCATCAGACAAAAAAGTGCCAATTTCAATAGATTTTGAAAACAGTGGTAGGGTTACCTTCAAAAACAGGGTAACAACAGCTACTCTCATAGTTAAGTGGAACCATAACGACAGTTCACGTCACAAAAAAGTGCAAATGGAGCTATTCCTGACAACCATGTAACTGCCTCAACCATAAGTCGTAAGTAGAATGTAGTTTATTATTAGTTAGTATTGTATATTAATATTGTAATTTTGACAACACCAACATGTATATACATCCACAGTCACTGGTGATGCCCCATTCCACAAGGGCGAAACGCGTCTGAGCGTACATCAATAAAACCAGTTGCTAATAGACGATGTTTTTATTTACAATTGTGTAATAAGCAACTGCGGAAGGATGGCCAATATACGATATATTCTTAGACACTTAGTTGCTCACCACCTTACTATGAAGGAAAATTATTAGGTTATATTGAAAGTATCTTGCGATTCACATAAAATAAATAAATAAATTACAAGTTCTTTGAAATTCCTTAATTCTTCCCAAAAACACATTGTTCTGGTGTAAGTTTATTTGCTTCACTCCTACTAATGTTTCATTGGTTAAACAATTCCGTAATTTCTCCTACACAATTAGCTGATTAAACCCAAGAAAAAAGAAAAGTCCAGATTATTTCTCCTGAAATTCCTCTCCTCTTTATGAAAGTTAGTCACTGTTCTCACTCAAATATTATGTGTTGAGGTCTGATGTTAACAAAAGTTTGTCGAATTTCATTAATATTATTATATATGATGTCATGGATAGGGCTATGTCGAAATATGATATTTATTGTAAGAACGGAGACTTTCCCTGCATTATTCTGATTTAATAGATGTAATTTGAATGTGCAGTCGCAGAAGCCATGTCAAGTTTTCTTATTCACACCAGTGTTTAATATAAATCACATAATAACTTAACAGTCTCATTTAAGCTCATAGTTTGCTTAATTGGAACTTTTCATAAAAAACACAATAACCATTTGACCAACTATCGAAGATTAATCTGTCCTTTTGTATAATGCAAAATAGTTTTTGAACACAACCAGGATATCCCAAACAATTCCACAATGGCTTGAATAGACTTCTAATCAGTATTTACAATATTACTATCTTCCGCATGAATTCAACTTTCTTGCTGTTAACAATAACAAATCGACATTACATTTTTTTATTTAACATTGTTCCTCTTTTTCCCAAAGATTATCATAGCTTACTGCTTCTCAAATAAATCCTACTTTATCCTTCTCTCTGTGCATTTATTTTTCCAGATGTACCTGTATTGAAAATTAAATTAGTTTCCCTTTTCTCCAACCTTAAGGACCTAAAGATACTTCATTATAGGTCTAAAGATAGTACTATTCAAACTAATCGTATGGATGCTTGTAATTTGACAAGTTCACCTACTCTTCATCGACATTTTAACAATGTGCTACCCCAGATTTCTCAAGATGGCTGCTGGTATTACATAGTTCTAAGTTTTATATCCACTAAGCCTGGAGTATGCAAATTACAGAACTTTCTAGTCTTTTCTTTTAATGAATATCTTATGCTTTCAGATTTTGGTAAGTTGTATTTTAAATCATTCTATGCACTTTAATATATTTAGCTTTTCTGTATAGCACCTAATTAATTTTGCCATTGTGTTTTAGACTCTGCTTAATCTAGCGTTACCATGACTGCAGAAATAAATAATGAATTTCTTAAATTTTTTCCGACCTCTTTTTAAAGTTGTACAGTTTATACAAATAATTATTAAAGCATTTTATTCCTTTATACTTTTATTTTAGCCTTGATTGACCTTAAAAATTAGAATATTTTACTGTTTATTTTCAAATCATTAATTTTAGTGTGATATTTTACTACTAGCTTCGAGCCTGTCAAAAATGACGGTTTGAATGCAATATCCTGGCAGTTCATTTTTTTTAGTTGGTTAATTATATGGAATTGTCGTTACATAAAGCTAATGGCCTGGATTTTGTATGTTCTATATATTTCATTTGCAGTTCACATAGCGATACAGTAGTAACTTCTACTGAATTATTGACGATGGAAGTATAGAACCAATAAAATTGAAAACAAATTAGGAATCCCACAAAAACTTTTGCTGTCAACGTAATATCAGTTTTATTCCTGGTCCAGGCACAATTCAGCACAATAAATATGAAACTTCTTTCCCCCGTAATAAATAATACTTCCAGTAACATGGCGCTTATGAAAACAGTTTAAATGGTTTGTAAAACTCATTTCAGAGCGAATTATGCTGTAAGAAAATGTGTCAGTTGCGATTCTGGTCAACTTGGCCCCAATCTACATTAACATTGCATTCGAAAATCATAGCTTTTATTACCCTCATATGAATAACGACAGGCAGCACCTATGGTGGTAGTCTGAATTTATTCTGGAAAAGATTGCATGAAAAAGCGAATATCGACAATTTTTAATTAAATCATCGTGAAATGAGTACCATACTGTGGTTAGATTATCGGAGTATTTGACTATGATTTATTTAAATAAATACATTTTACTTTAATGACGGAAAGTATAATATCAAAAACGGATAACGGTCATTTATCTCGGTGATACATTTCATGATTCGTAAATATGGTGTAAACTTTTTTCGAGTTTTTAATTAACTTCATTGTTTATCATCTGCCAAAAACATTCTTAGGTTATGTTTTAACCTCGTTCTTATAACTGGTACAGATAAAATAACGCAAACATGGAATACTCTTCTCCTTGCATTAATTTTTTGCATCTAGTTGTCATAAATAAACAAAAAGCAACATGTAAAATTAAACGAACGTACCAACTGTAACTTAGTAATAGAGCTTAGTAACGTATGATTGCCTCGCATTAATTTTCTATCTCTGCTCACCACTATTTGGCTGCAAGAATATCTTTGTTGAATTGCGAATTATAAATTGAAATCATTTTTAGTTATATCTTTCGTGATATGACTACCTTATTCTGGTTAGATTATCAGAATATTTGGTTATATTTTATTTAAATAAATGCATTTTTATAATTTCGAAAACGGATAACTGTAATTTATTTGACTGATACATTGCGCGATTACGTACGTTTCTCTTAGTTTTTAATAAACTTCATTGTGTCTTATCATCTGCCAAAAAAATTCTTAGGTTATGGTTTAACCTAGTTTTGATAACTGATACAGATAGCGTCAATATTGAATCCCCTTCTCCTTACATGAATTTCTGCTTCTAACTGATAAAATAGCGTAAATATTGAATCTTCTTCTCCTTATATAAATTTCTGCATCTAGCTGTAAATAAACGAAAAGCAAGATGGTGGTACGAATGTAATATGGTGGTTGATGATTGGCCGTTCTTTAGCCAATAGGTGAAGCAGCTATAGATGACGCACGCAGACGCCACGTTAGCGTTTTATATAATAGGATATTTTATTCCCATTTTTAATCTGTTTTTCTTTTCTTGATTAAGAACTTTATTCTTGAGATTCCATCACCCTAAGGATTTCAACTTGCATATGTTAATTTTGAATTCTTTTAAACTCCTACAAATTCTTGTCTTAACATTCATGAAATTATGTGTTTAGTTGTTGTTTAATATGCTGAACCTGAAGGTATAACTTTTTTTCGGATTTCTGACTCATAATAGGGTTTCTTTCATGCCTAGTGAATTATTTATTGATAAGGGACTATTTCCTTATGCCAAAGTATTCTTAGCTTTTCTTGTTTAGTTATGAAATCTTTATTCTACTTAATCTGAAATATAATCAGTGTTTTCTCTGTTTTTTTTTTTTCCCATTTTATTTAACTGTTGTTTTATTCTACATTGTCTATAGGAAAATACAATTGTATATTCAAAATTATGCTATTTCATGACTTGTGGAAATTTACGAATATCTTTTAAACTTGTAAGTTATTTGTTCTAAATGAACGGATTTTACTGTTGTTGTCTTGTACTACATTATTCTTTACGATTGTGCTTTAATTTTTTATTTATTTATGATTTTATAAATTCTGACAATGTTGCTCTTTGTTCTGATTTTAAAGTGTCTCATAACTTCACTTTAAGATGTTTTAATGGTGTAATAAGTATGCCTACAACTAGCAATGATGACTGCATAGAATTATGAAATTCCGAGGCAATGGTTACTGAGTAGAATGCTGACAGGTATCAAAAATTTGCTCAGCAACAAAGCACATTAACACTTGCTGGTTTCAGCAAGTCGAGAGCCCAACCGTGGATTGTTGGTGGGAGGTTAGGCTTGACAAACCCCCTGTAGCAATCTCAAGAGGTCATTCTTACTTGATTATGACTCGTCATCTAACACTGGCCATGATGCATCTGTAACTGTCATTGGTGCCAATCTTGGGACAGCATGGCTGAGCAATCTTCGGAGACAGCACAGCCAGTGCCATGGAAAATTCCATCTAAACGAGAAGGTGGGAGACAGTAATTGATGAGTCTGGGGATTGAATAGTTTCAATTAACCCTTCAAATTGCTATGGGGGTTAAGATACTTCGTCGCTAGTTGTGCAGAATGATTAATAAAAGTTCCCTATAGAATCAGATATATATCAATGGTAGTACAGGGAGTTAGAGAGCATAGAAATAAAAGGGCAGTAAGAAGGTGTTGTATTCCATGGTAAAAAGTAGGAGGATGAGCAGAATGGAAGCAGGTAGTATAAAGGATAAGAATGGCAACTTAGTGGATGGGAAAGACGACATAAAGGAAGTCTGGAGGGAGTATTTTGAGAATCTGTTGAATGCTTCAGGACCTAGTGATGAAAATGAGAGTACAGAGGAAGAACAGGACCAGTATCAAGAGGAAGAGGAAGATATTACATGGAAGGAATTGGAGGATGCGGTAAAGAGAATGAAGGGAGGTAAAGCACCAGGAGTGGATGAAGTGAGCGTGGAGAGGATACGAGCTGCTGGAGTAATGGGTACACATTGGCTCTATAGGGTGATGCGGGCTGTGTGGAAGGCGGGAAAAATTCCAGAGGACTGGAGGAAATGGTAATAATACCCATATTTAAGAAAGGGGACAAGACTGTCTGCCAAAACTACCGTGGTATTACCCTGATGTGCCACTGTGCGAAGATATATGAGAAAGTTTTGGAAAGCCGAATAAGAAGAGCACTTGAAAGGCGGCTAAGGGAAGAACAGTATGGGTTTAGACCAGGAAGGTCAACTATCGATCTTATATTTGCAATAAGACAGCTACAAAAACGGCACTACGAGTTTGGGAAAGATCTGGTGATGGCCTTTTTTCTGGACATTGAAAAGGCATATGACAGCCTCAGCCGAAACAAAGTGTGGGAAGGACTAAGAAAAAAGTCAGTAAAAATGGTGATAGTGCAAAGAGTGAAGGATATGTATGAGGGTAGTAAGAGCTGTGTCAAAATGGGAAGGGATAAGACTGGATGGTTCCATTTGAAAAATGGACTAAAACAAGGAAGTGCCCTATCACCCCTCTTATTTATTGTAGCTATGGATGAAATATTGAAGAAGGTGGTGCAGAGCATTGGGGAAGGAAAAATGAAAGCAATGGTATTTGCAGACGACCTATTAGTTTGGGGAGAGGATGAAAGAAAGAGGTGCAGGATCAGCTGGATGTGTGGGAGAGAGTAGTTGCAGTCTATGGTATGAAGTTCTCTGCGAGAGAAAGTGAAGTGGTGATAACAACAAGAAAGAAGAACAGGACGGACATAGGCATATCACTTAGAGGGGAGCAACTAAATAGAGTGGAATGTTTTAAATATTTGGGAAGCTGTATTGAAGAAAATGGAGGAAACAGGATGGAAATAAACGAAAGAGGAAGATGTGCAGATGGATTTTTTAAAAGTATTAGAAGCCTGGTAGCGAGTAGGGATGTCCCACAAAAGAGTAAAGAGGCAATATATAAAACATATTTTGTACCAATTTTAACATATGGAGCAGAGACATGGGTGATGAAGGAGAGAGACAAAGGGAGGGTACAATCGGTGGAAATGAAATTTCAGAGGAGTAGAGTGGGAGTAACAAGAAGAGACAGAATAAGGAATGAGAGAATCGGGGAGATGATAAAAGAAGAACCGCTACAACAAAGAATTGAAAAATCTAGGCTACAGTGGTATGGGCATGTATAGAGAATGGGAGAGGAGAGGCTACCAAGGAAGATGCTGGACATGGAGCTGAAAGGGAAGAGGCCTAGAGGAAGACCGAGGGACAGATGGATTAAATGTGTTAAGAAATGTGTGGAGGAAAGAGGAGGAAATTGGGTGTCAGTGGAAGAAGAGAGATGGTGGTTAGAAAGGAAGCACTGGCGAGGCTTTTGTTCCCAGCAGACCCGGCCAGTTGCTGGATGCTGTCCTAGATGATGATGATGATGATGTGCAAGGGCTTCTAGGTGACTGAATAACCATTGCATTGAGCTCTAAAGGGGAGAGTTTAAAGTTGCCAGTGGCAGCTGAAATAACTTAAGCAGAGGAAGCACCTATTCTATCTGTAAAAGAGAAACAGGCCTATAACGACTTAAGCAGAAGGCGGAACATGGGAAAAGCTGAGGAGAAAATTGTATTTACTGTGAAAAGGAATGCCATTGAATGTCAGAAGTGGCAGAGGTGTCAATTATGCTTAAAGAAAGGCCGTGACACGGCAATGTAGTGGGGTAGGGGGGGGTACCAAGAGTTAGAGAAGTAACTACCATTGTGAAACAGCAGGCAGCAGAGGGGAGAGCACAAGAAGGATGGAGAGAGGAAAGAGCGGAACTGTAACAATGGCGAGGAGGGCCAGGGTGCCTAGCACCTGTCAGTGAAAGGATCATAGAAGGTTCTTGGAGAAGAGATATATGGTAAAAGAGTCGGTGCCTTGCAAGTGATACAGCTCTCCGAGTCACACCAGCCCATGTTAAGCATTTTGGTCAATTTATTGTAACAAGTATGTAAAACAAGGACATCATCTACACAAATTTAATGCATTACCTTGTAATGAGCAGACCAATCGACTGAAGAAATAAGGAAACTGAATGCGAGCGTGACAGAATAGTTTGACCATGCTCAGGAAGGGAGAATGTATGCAAGAGACTGCAAAAAATCAAAATAAATTTGTCGAATTGGATTGTTGAGAAAGTAAGATCACATCAACAAAGCTGCTCACCAAAAGTGGGGTCCAAGTGAGCCTTTTCGTCAGTAGATGTCTTAAAAAGTAGTAGAAGTATCGTAATCAAGGGCATAGTGGCAGGAGCTGTAAATAGTCTGTCTAACATTATAAAAATTGGATAAAGGAAAAAACAAAAAAATAAACACAAATGCACAATATTTCGGCATGAGCCTTAATCATGTGAGAGGCGAGATATATGGCAGGGGAAAAGATGTGTTCACATCCCGACCTGCCACATAAATGAAACAAAGGCGGAACCCGCGCGGTGGTGGTGGAATTGTTGGGGGTGGGGGGGTTGACCAGCGATAAATGTGAAACAAAATAATCTTTGTCTAACATAATTCAAAAATTTATTGTTATGATTTTATTTAGATTGGTTATAAGTGAAAATTAATGGATATATATATATATAAAATGAAAAAATTAAATATAGATATATATGTAACTGACTGTAAGTAAATGAAAGATAGCAAGTGACAGGTTTAACGTAGGTTTAGGCCAGGTGTGTGTCTGGTCTCAAGGATATGTTGGTAGGTCACCACGCAGGTTCCTCTGTTTCATTCATGTGGTGGGTCGGGATGTGATTACATCTTTCCCCCTGCCATATGTTTTGCCTTTCACTCAACTAAGGCTCATGTCGAATTATAGTGTATTTGTGTTTATTTTTTTTTGGTTTTGTGTGTTCTTCTCGCCCTCCTGCCTTCATCTGTGGTAAGTGACGGGTATTTGTTACTGAGCGTTGTTGGTGAACGGTTCGAATCCACATCTTGGCATCCAGATTTGGGTTTTCCATGGTTTCCCCAAATCACTCCAGGCGAATGCCGGGATGCTTCCTTCAAAAGGCCATGGCTGAATTCCTTTCCGTTCCTTGTCCCCAGTTCCATCCCACCTCTAATGACCTAAGCCGTCGACAAGGCATAAAGCAATAAATAAAAAAAGGGTATCTTCACCCCCCCCCTCCCGTATCCTATCTTATTAACATTATAAAAAGGAAGAGAATTAGCAGTATCAGATGACATTGATCTGCCCTACGATGGAGTAATTAGGATGGATATTCTGAATAATATGGAAGCTGTTGTAGGTTTGGGAAATGGAGTGCTTATGATCGGAGGTACCAGCATTCCAATGAAGAGCAGAAGCAAGGTAGTTGATACTGGTAAAGGTTCAGAATTAGCAAGAGAAGTGGGAATACAGTGACAAGCTACAGCAGACATTTTGAAGAAAAATAAGAATTAAAAGTCACTTCTAGGCAGGAGAAAGTACTAGTGATGGAAGTGGACAGTCGATTAGAAGGCAAGGTACAACAGTGGTACCTAAGCAGGAACTACGAGCAGGAATACTTGTGCCAGAATTGTTGGTGACAGTCAATAAAGGCTCATGTATTATTCCAGTGCTGAATACTACTGGAGTTGTGTTGTGTTGGATAGCTTTTGTGTATATATGGAGGAGTATTCTGAGGAGGCCCATAGGTGAATACGGATGATAGCTCCATTCACCAGCAGCACTAATACAGAATGGGTTTGAAGAGTCACAGTACTAAGGACTAAAGATCTGAATGACAGAATGAAGAGTGCTTAGACAATTGTGTGTAGTGTATAGTGACACATTTTATTTGCTGGGAGAGCCCCTAACATACACGAAGTCAGGTTAAAGCCAGAGGTTATCTGGAAAGTAATAAACTTCAGAGAATATCGAATCCCCAAAAGCCAGAAGAGTCTACAGGAAGTAATAAATAGGCTATTGGAGGAAGATATCTTTCAAGAAAGCATCAGTGGGTGGAACACACCTCTGTTAATGATGTCAAAAAAAAAAAAAGACTAATGGTGGCACTCAGAAGTGGAGAATCATCATTGACTACTGGAAATTACATGAGGCCACAGTGAGCAGTGTTTTCCCGTAGCCACTTACACTGGAAAAACTGGATCAGTCGAGAAAATCACAGTATTTTTCGATATTGGATGTGGCTAAGGGGTATCTGTTACTGGTAGAAGATCACCAAAAATATTGTTTAACGTGCCCAATGGCCATTTTGAATTCTGAAGGCTCCCTATGGGGTTAGCCAATGCACAGCCACTTTTCAGAGGCTCATGTCTATTGCATTAATGGAACTAGAAGGAAGCAAAGCCATGACTTTGTTAATATTGTTGTGTTCAGTGCTACCTTAGAGGAGCATAATGGATGATTAGTGGAAGTGTTTGGGCAGCTACAAAGACATAGCCTGCAATTGCAGGTGTTGAAATGTTCGTTTCTACGTAAGGAGGTTACTTACCTTGACAACGTGCTGACCGAAGAAGGGATACACCTGAAATCTGAGAAAGTCTGAGTGGTTCAAAACTTTCCAGTGCCTACAACGATAAAGCAATTGAGGGGTTCCTGGGGCTATTAGGATATTACCATCGATTAATGCAGGATTTTAGTACCATTACATGATTTGCTAAAAAGAGGTCTTCATTTCAGTGGGGAACAGGAGAGAAAGGAGCTTTCCAAGATCTAAAGGAGAAATTAACTTCACCAGTGTTAATGTACCCTCATTTTGAGAAAGAATTTGCCCTAATGGCAGACTTCAGCCGATTTTCACTTGGGGCATAGCTTAGGCAGGAAAATCCAGGGGCTGCTATGTCAATTGCCGGTGCGTCACAGATGCTGAACAGGGTAGAACAATCTGACCCGGTAATTAAGAGAAAGCTTTTGTCAATAGTGCAGGCAGTCAAGCAATTTCTGTTTGGGCATAAGGTTGTCTTCTACACTGATCACAAACCCCTTACAGTGGTTGTTTTCTGTGAAAAAACCATCATGGCAGTTAATAAAATTTATATTGTGTGTAAGCATACTTTACAGTACTTAGGCAAAAAGCAGAATCACAAGGTCAATGCCTTAACATGCATTAGGAAAATGAAACCATTGCTGGTAGTGGGCGAAGAAGAGAGTCCTGTTCAGTTAGGCAACCAGTCATGTGCTCCTGTTACATGGAATGCAAGTAAGGGGCAAGTAGTGGCAAATGAACAGCCACACGCGAAGTTATCGACTGAAACAGAACAAAGATCTATTCTACAGGAGGAGCATGTTTTCCTCACTACTGGAGTGTCAAGAACAGTGAATCAGCTGAAAGTGCAATTGACATGGCTAGGAATGTGGAAGGATGTAAAAAAATATATCACCCATTGAAAGAAATGTCAGTTGAACAAGATTACACAACCAAAAATACAGATGCCTTTAAAAATTAAGGAGATGCCCACTCACATCTTTGGTGTGTCCACAGGCAGTCATTAGTAACAGTAACAGAAACAGATAGATACCTCCTGATTTCTGACATTTCAGGGTGCCTTAACAAAATATTTCATAACTGTCCCCCTCTTACAACAACATGCAGAAAGTGTAAGCAAAGCATTATTAGAAGAGATAATGCTTCATTATGGAATTCTTTCTCATCTTGTTAGTAACAATGGGACAAATTTTAAAAGCAATGCACTAAAGCACATTTGCCAGCTGCTGAAAGTAAAGAGATTATTTACTACCTCTTACCAACCCCTCCTCTTGAACAATACACCAAGCGGTGGGGGAATACCTTAGGCATTATGTTAGCTAGACACATGATAACTGGACGAAATATTAAAATTCAGAGTGTTTGTGTTAACCACACACAACCACAGAATACAAGCCATATGTCTTGTTCTATGGTGCATGTGCCAACATTATGGGAGTGCCAAGTAAAAAAAAAAACAAAAAAAAAACCAA